>CM026080.1:24600140-25345140 GCA_014839685.1 Anableps anableps | reverse complement strand
CATCCTGTGGCAGCTATGGGATCCAGTTCATTGCTGTTCCCTTCATTAAACAGCCAGTGTCCAGACTGAGCGCATACATCAAATGAAGGCTCTACATGGATATAGACAACGGCAAACAGAAAAGGAGTTTTACTGATACTAAGATATGGTGCTTTAAAGGATATTTTATTCTTTTTGGAATTAAAAAGAGGAAGAAACAAGAGGAACATAAAATAAATAGTCCAGTGGATTTATAGAATTCTGTTTTACGAGTGGGTTGCCCATTTTGTGATCTACTTTCTAAGGATTCCTCAAGATGTTTTTCTAGGATTGAATGGAGAGATGATGTGAGAATAGTGAAGTACATTTGGAGTCAGGAGCACCAGCGAAACCACAGCTTTTATACAGAGGAGGCTGCATGATGTGTTGATCTGTTCTAACTTTTTATTGGCTGTTAATTGTGTGTTTCAGAACAACACATACTTTTCTCAGGTGGATGCTTCTTTTCCTTTAGTTGACCAAATTTAATTAACTCTGACATGACAAGTCAGGAGTGTTTGGAATTACTGGTGACCCATCGACTCCTAATCAGCTTTATTTGCTTCAGCATGAAATTATTTCATTTCAGTATTCAGCCATACAGTGTGACTGTTTAAATATTCATCATCATGTGCCCCATTGGTGCTCTACCAATAAAGGGTTCTAAGAAAAGGAGTTCATGTCAATTTCCTGGACCGATTGTCCTCTACCAGAGTGCTTGGATTTGGTGGCTCATTCTGGGCTGTATTGCAGCATCTACAAAGCAGAGCTCATCCCATAACCACAGACCTCAAGTGGGAACAGACTCATTCGATCAACAACTGTATGTGGGGAGTCATCGCTCCTCTGAGACTATATCCATTTATGGCTTTCCAGCAAATCTGAAAGGTGCTCATGGTGAGTGGTAAAACTTCAAGGGCTATAATGCTCGCAGGATGTCATTCTTGCAACTTCTAAGCCATCTTGGCTCCAGTGAATGTAGAAAAATCATAGAGCTGTTTGGGGTTTAATGCTTGGTTTTGAAAAAGAAAGACATTCAAAAGCTGCACTGTTTCACCTATTTGTTTGCTTGTTGCAAGCTGATTTAATGCTCAGAGGCAGACTTTTTCAATATTGGTTTTGCAAAATAAGGAACTTTTCTTCAAGGATGTCTGAGACTTTTTTTTTCCTCCCAAAGCTTTATGTACTTGTCCGCATTCCTCTCCTTTAGTGCAATGCTATGTAGTTTTACAGTAGTGTCAGTTGATGAGCTTTCAGTTTCAGCCTTTTTTCAGTTGTTTTATCTGATCAAAATAGCCCTTGATTAATCAGATCTTGTTTGCCAAAATTTTTTAATTTTTCTTCATGGAAGAGCCTTGGAGCAATGTACATCAGGCAGCATCTAAAACTAGACTGGGCCTGTATTAGGCTCCCTCCCTTTCCAAAGCATGTCGTTTGTTTTGCTAGAAAGCTAATTCCATTTAAAACCACATATTAACTGCAAAAAAAAAATCTGTCTAACAGGGATAAAACTATTATGCAGTTGTGTGCCTGTCCATTCTCCAATATTCTGGCTTTGAAATAGTTAAAACTGAGTGAGGTAGGTTCTATAAACTGCTTTATAAAGTGTTTGTAAAACCCCCTTTCACACAAACGCATATTAACAACATATTGACACCTAGCACTGTAATTGTATTATGGTACAAGCAAATATTCAGTTTTATTTGTCTTTTCAACAAAATAGGAATTTTAAGACAAATGATACCAAGACTTTTATTGAAACAGTAAGTTCTTCCATCACCTTTGAACAATAATATATGACTGGAGAATCTCAAAACTGCTTTAAGGGTCCAGTAATCAATAAAAAAATTACAGTTTAGAATTATTGTTAAGTCTAGGGGTACTTTGGTATACCAGTGTCTCCGACCTGAATCAGTCCAATGATCTAAACAGTTTGGAGTAGGCAAAGGCAGTAAATGGGCCACTATCACTGAAACTTTTGTTAGTTTGTTTTTGTGCAGATCAAGTAGTGTGTCTTGTTTAATGTTGGACATATAATTAGTTGTGAAACCTTGAGTCTTTTATATGGAGCAGTATGAGAGCCAAAATTAAGACTATTGCGCACCCAGCACTGGCTACTTCTTTTCGCAGGAGGCTATATCTATTCCAAAGCCAGCTACTGATCTGATTAATGATAGACCGATACCAGTAACTGAGGAGCCAGCGCTGGCATATGAGAAAGAGACTACTCACTTGCGTTGGCATTAGAGAAGCTAATGACTAGCATGCTGAGGGTGGTCACCCACTGGATTGCCTATTTCCTCTGCTGTCCATTTGCACAGATAGGCTGGTGTTAGCTTTGGAGAGGCTAATGACTAGCATGCCTAGACTGCTCATTCGCTTTATTAGATTAGCCATTAGCCAGCATTGGATATGCTGGTTAGCTAGTAAAGCTAATGTTAGTGTTGGCCTAGGCATGTTAGTTATGCTCATCTGCTTTATTAGACACATAGTGGGTTTCAAATATTCTGCTGTTAATGTAGAATAATCTAGTCCAGGTTTGAAGAGTCTAAGTATTGAAGTTTTTAAACTTGGGCAGATTAAAGATGCTTAAGGTAGTGAGCATCTACCTTGACTGGCTTCTTAAACCATTACATACATTACATACATTTCTTCAGTTTCAAAATTACCAGAAAATGTGACAGACTCAGTCTTTTTTGAACAAAAGTTTATTCATCTTTGTCTTACTGTCATGACGCTAGGGGAAATTGGCTTTAGTGTATAATACAGTGTATGTTTATGCTTGATGTCAAGTTAGATTACCGTAAATCCTATCAAAAGAAGACATGTCAATGCATCTAATGCATGTCGCTCACAGATATTTTATGTCAGTCATTTTTCTTAACACTTTTATTTAAAGAAAACTGTATGTAATCTAATAAAGCGACTAAGCAGTCTAGGCATGCTAGTCATTAGCCTCTCCAATGCTAATGCCAGCCTTAATGCTAATCCCTAATGCTAATGGACAGCAGAGAAAATAGGCAATCTAGTGGGTGACCACCCTCAGCATGTTAGTCATTAGCTTCTCTAATGCCAACGCAAGTGAGTAGTTGCTTTCTCATATGCCAGCGCTGGCTTCTCAATTACTGGTATCGGCCTATCATTATTCAGATCAGTAGCTGACTTTGGAATAGATATAGCCTCCTGCAACAAGAAAGTCACCACTGCTGGCTATGCAGTAGTTTTAACTGTGACCCTAATACCACACCATACTGGACCCAAGAAGGGCCCAGCCAAAGACTGTTATCCCTTGGTGTTCATCCCAAACCTATTAGATTTGTAGTTATGAGACTGACATTTTTGTTTAGCTAGGACAATAAGTAGACAATATAATGCCATGGTTTTAGACACCTTTGCTCCGCCAGGGCTGGAGCAAAGGTGTCTAGTTTGGAAACATCAGGGCCTCTTCTTTGCTTCTTAAAATGGGTCACTGTAATCCAAGGGGGTTTTGTACTTTGGTTACTGCTCCTCCTTTTACATGTTTTCTGGGCATATCCCACTGGAAGGAAACCCCTGGGCTGACCCAAATCTTCTCTTTTGAACCTGTCGCCTCTGCAATGGACTTCAGATAAGAAAAAAAATGATGGATGGATGGACAGTAGCATTCACTACCTACCAACATGTGAAACCAAGTAACAATACATAGATTTGGGAGCGTAGGCATATGTAAACAAGCTATGTCTTTTGAACAGTTTTCTCTATTTTGGCCAATTAATCATGTTCGGTGGTAAGATTAAACAGCCTTTTAGACAAAGTGTGAAATTGTCCCAGTTATTTTCACATTTTTCATCGGCAATAATGTTGTTATATTTTGGGTTTCCTTGTATGGATTTTTGTGATTCTGGAATCAAACAGAGTAGAATTTGAATTAGGGTTTGATTTTCATTGACATGTTATGTCGATCCTATTCCCTCTAAAAGTTTTCATTTTGTGCAGAAACCATTGTAGATTTAAAAATCAGTAATTGTACTAAAGTATGGTCCTAATAAATAAATTCTTGGTGTATTTTTTTGGTGTATTTTTGGCATCATTAAAAATGGCTAAACCTCTATTTAATATATGAAAGCTAAAGAGAATTTCAACAGCCACTTTACAGAATCAAATGTTCTGTTTCAATGAAATGATTGGATTCCTAAACCATTACATACATTTTCTTCATTTTCATAATTATCAGAAAAATGTGACAGACTCAGTTTTTTTAAACTGAAGTTAATTCATCTTGTCTTACATGCATTGATGCTAGGGGATTATTTGTAACCATAACACACTGATTGGTGATGGATGGTTTTCAGCTTATATAAAGTGCCACCATTGCTGTCCTGATTTTTGATTAGGATGTATTCCCTATGTCTTACCAGAATTACTAAATAACAACTAGTTATGACAGAGGCGCAAGCAAAAATGCATTAACCAGTTATCTTAGGAAAACAAGCTTCATTGTTTTGAGATAAGATAAAGAATATGATTTTTGTCCATTTTGGCTTTTGCTTTTGTTTTTTATTATAGAGTAAAGCCACTGGGCAAACAACAGCATCAATATGTTTCAGAACCCCCCCTAACACACACACACATAATTCTCATGAATCCTCTGGAACCTTCTCCCCATATGATTTAGGTAGAGTTTGAAAACTGCAGCTTTACGCAAGTCTCTTGAATAGTTTATAAAAAATTCCCTCACATCCTTAACCTTGCTCTATAGGCTTTATTTATGTGCAAACACAAATGCATTAGTTCTTGCAGCAAAACTGCAGCCATTTTCATTACTTTTATTCTGCTTGGTATCTGATCTATATTTGAAATATGAACTCTGACCATGAGTTTAAAACAACAGAATCACAGTAAATATTTCATTGTGCAGTAAATCCCCAAGTATAAAGATGTACAGATCTCCACATCTCCCTCTCTAAATCTCCAGGTGAGGAGTGGAATAAACAAGTGAGGGATTAGTTTGAAACACAATTAAAGTTGCCTCCCCAATCCAGTATTAGCATATTCTGTTAGGGGTGAATAAAAGTTTTTCCTTTTCTTCAGCAGGCATAGAGGAGACTGCAGTGTTATTATCAGGTGACTAATTTGCACAGACTAAAGCAGCTTGTGGAGAGAAGGGGTGGGGGGTTCTGGCTCAGGCAACAAAGTGCTTTTGTGACGAGCATTATCAGTCCGAGCCAAGAATCATCTCCTCTGGCTGGGTCTGCATTAGCTAGCCTCTGTGTTTGTGCACACATGTGTCAGATTGCAGTATGTAGTTTTTGTTTGCTCAGGAACCATCAAATAAGAGGAGGTACAGAAAGTGTGCTTTAACAAACAACCTCGGTGCATTTATATGAATACAGATGCATGCATTCTCCAACCCGAGTTGGTCCAAGTGGTTTATTGGAATGTTCATGTAAATTCACATTTAATTAAGTTTTTCTAATAATGATGTGCTATCTAATAATTTATTGAATATAAGAGTGGACAAAACACACAGCTATTTGAGGTATTTTGTTAAAATGAGATGAGATAACATAAGATAATCCTACAAGTGGGACATTCAAATTGTCATGGCAGAAAGTGGACAGTACAAATTAAGAGCAGCAGAAATGAAAAATAATAGAAAAAAATAGTATAATGTGGAAATAACACAATAAAAGCTAACTAGAAGTTTTAATTTTTATATATATATATATATATATATATATATATATATATATATATATATATATATATATATATATATATATATATATATATATATATATTGTTACTTATTCTGTTATTGCTGATGCTTTTTAAATTCTAATTCTCTTTCTGTTCCCCTAAGCTGGAACTATGTACATCTTTGGCAAAGGGGGTGGTCTCATTACGTTCAACTGGCCAGCTAATGAGAGGCCGAGTACCAGAACCGACAGGTTGACTGTTGGCTTCAGTACATCCCTGAAAGATGGAATCTTGGTCAGAATTGACAGTGCGCCTGGTCTGGGGGACTATCTTATGCTGCATATAGTAAGTACTCATAAACATCCATCCATTCTTCCTTGTTTTGGTCTCATCTGGTGGATTAATCCACCCCATTACTAAAATTGTCCATTTAAAGATGGCATTTTTTCTACATTTTCATGCAAGTTACAGTCTGAGTCCTATGTTTATTTTTTTCGTAATGTTAACTTTGGTATGATTCTTGTTGTTAACATCATGTTTCCAAAGATAGAAACTGAATTTGAGCTTTCTAATGAGTTCTCATAAGATGCAGTGATTTTTCAGGTTAAAAATTATCTTATAAATGTTTCAAAAACATTTTACTTAATAAAGTATTTCAGCATATGATTTTATTTTTATCAGTAAAATGTTTCTTGTTTCATCACCTGCAACTCAAGCCCAAAGCATGATTCATACACTTCCTTGCTTTAAACAGAGAGTGTTGCTTTCATAAATTTTACACATCTCACCCACACATAAGTGATGATCCTACATGTGTTCACATTTTAGTAGTTATTCCCAACCAAACCATGCACAAACACAAAGAACTCCCAACTTCTCAGTACCTCAACAATAGTACTTCCTTATTTCAGGAACAAGGGAAGATTGGAGTTACCTTCAACATTGGGACTGAGGACATCACTGTTCAAGAGAGCAGCACCCCAGTGAATGATTTAAAGTACCATGTGGTCCGTTTTACCAGGAATGGTGGGAATGCTACGCTGCAGGTGGATAACTGGTCAATCAATGAACACTTCCCAACAGGTACAACAATAATGGGTCATTCCTGATTATATAACAGGTTGCTTAAAGAGCTCTGATGAAGAGGTGGAGTCATGTTGTTGCGCCTTGAAAAAGTCACTGGACAGCATCTGCTCCAGAGATTAGTGTAATTAAAGTTTTGGCTCGATGTCTGTTCTTGTTCCAAAAAAAACCTTTGAATTTTAGTAATGACATCAGAGGTCAGTGTTGATTTTTATATTCTTCAGGAGAAAAATTAACTCAAAAGATTATTTTCAAAAATAATTCTCTGACAACATTCTTTCCTTTAGAAACAAAATATGAATTCCCTCTTCCATGGTATGATTAAAATCCACTTTTTTTTTTTTTTTTTTTATCCCTTTCCACTAACCTGGTTCATGATTCCTTTAGGTGATATACACAAGGTTCCAATTCTTCAAATGTGATCAGCTCTCTGGAGTCTTAGTTTTGCTTTAGCTAATGGACACACAAATGTCTTATCTTGCCTGAATAGACTCTTGAGACTATGGAAAAAGTGAGGGTAGAAAACTGATTATTGTAGTAATTTCTTGACAGAATCTCCTATTACTTGATCAGTAAACTGATTAGCTTGTCTATGGATTAGACATTTCTATAAAGTCATTAAAGAAACATCTGAACTCTTAATCTTTTCAGTGAAGGTTGTTGAACTTTCCCTTCTTAAATCCAGTGGACAAAAATCTTGTTGATGTATGAGACACATGCTTAAGCTGCCCTTTTGGTGAAAACAGTTCAGAAGCTCTGTCCTGTCAGGTTAATGAGAGCTCATGCTGCCCAGTGACCTGTGTGTCATGGTTATCTTTACCCTATCCTGACAGCAGAAATATTATTCTGATGCTCTCCTGGCAGCAGGGCATACTCTGTAGGTAACACATATTAACTCAAATGTGCTTTACTGTACTTCCTGCAAAAAGGTCATATTTAAACCTAATTTTCCAGTTAAAATTATTTTAACCTGATGTAAAGTGTTCTTGAGTTTTTCGTGATGCTGATATCAATAAATGTTTTTATAAATGTCTGCTTAAACTTTAAAGGGAACAGCGACATTGAACGCTATCAAACGGCCAATAAGAAAATTCCTTTCAAATATGTCAGACCGGTAGAAGAATGGCTACAAGAGAAAGGTAATTTATAATAATCATTTTCTGTGTTTCCCCACTGTCCTGATGTTTAGTTACATAAAATAGTAGTATTAAAAGCATGTCTTTGTTTCAGCACTTAATACATTGTGTGTTTAGAATGCTTTGAAGCTGTTCTGTGAGAATTGCAGATTTTGAAGAAATCACAGGTGTTCTTATTTACCTAAAGAAATGTTACAAATGTCAGTAATATATTTCAAAACCAGAGAAAATGCAACTCAAGAAAGCTTTAAACTGACATGCAAATGTATATTTAGACTCTGCAATATACAATATTGCTAACAACTGTACCACAGCCTTCAATTAGACTAGCAGACACTGAACTAAAAGAAAGATATTTGACTAATAGACGTGTCGGCCCTATAAAACCTGACCTGCTGTGTTGCTCATCATATCGTTCAAGTTCAAGTTTATTTAGGTAGCACATTTCAGCCGCAAGGCAGTTCAAAGTGCCTCATATCATATAGTCTTTTTTTCTGTCTTACTTTTCAATGGCAGTTTAAGATACATTACCGATTGGCTGTTGGAATATAATGTTGACTTGGTGACAAATTAATTAATTTTTACTGCGTTAAGGTCCAACAATACAGGATCTATTTATGCCCATTTTGTTTTATAAACTGTGCATAAAATAAAACTGATTAAACTGCAGTTGAGAATTATTTCCCATAAACTAACAGTATAAATAAATAAAAAGAAGCATTTCATTATTGATTAAGTATGAGTATTGAAAAGTTCTTGTTTATGATCATTTCTTACTGTGGATATCTTCTTTAGGACGACAGCTTACAATTTTCAACACTCAAGCAACAATCACAGTTGGAGGTAGCGACCGAGGCCGACCTTTTCAGGGTCAGCTGGCGGGTCTGTATTACAACGGCCTTAAAGTGTTGAAAATGGCCGCTGAAGCCAATATCAACATCAAGATTAATGGCAGCGTGAGGCTGGTGGGGAATGGATCCAGTGTGGCAGGTTCAGCCAAGACCACAACCATGACTCCAGAGATGTCTAGCAATGTTTTAGAGACAACCACCACGACCACCACAACAACCACACGGAAACACAGATCCTCCTCAACGGTACAGGTGGGAGTATCATCCAAACTGTATCAATGGATTTTTTTCTACCTATTATCCAAACTTTTCTGTAATCTTTTGAAGTGGTCTGGAATATTAGTTCTCAAGGCTTTGTAAAGGTCTCTGAGTTTTTAAATATAGTAATCTTGAATGCCTTTTCACTTATTTTTAGTCCAGTTATATTCAGAGGAACTTTTTATTTTTTTATAAGCCGGCCAACTCAGACCTGTGAATTATTCAGGCAAATACATCGGTTTGACAGAGTAATTTTAACTCCAACAAGATTATTACTAAAGAGCCAAAAAACCCCAGATGTAGCCACATTTTTGTATTAAAGCTGTCAATTCAGCTGTACTGCACGTAAATTATTGATTTATTTTAAAAAGTTATGTAAATAAATAAATAAAAAGCAGCATCAGTTTTAAACACATACTTGATTTTAACCAAGAATCTGATGTGCAACCAAATATAGATTAAAAATACATGTTAACTTATTTTAGTGTACATTAGTTTAACTTAGCTTAGCTTACTTTGCCAAGCTTATTTTTTATGAGTGTGATGTATAGTGCTTATCTTGTATCATCCTACATCAACTTAGCATAATTTATCTGAGCTTTTCTTAGTTTATCTTTCCCTAATTTAGCCTAATATGATTTCGTTTTTATACTGTGATATAAGTGCAAAAAAGTACTTGGTGTTCTTCGCTAGTCTTATTTTAGAATACTTTAATTTATAGATTTAATTTATAGATTGTTCAATTGATCTTAACTTATGTTATCGAATTTGTAAATTGTATCATCTTGGTTTCATTTAGTTTTAAATAAATGCATTAAACAATAAATCCATTAGACTAACTTGTTTGGAAGATAAGAGCATGACCAATCGCCAAAAGATGACCAATTATCTTATGGTATATTATGGTAATTAATTTATTGGCTTCTTTATCTTTTCAAACATTTGTGGAAGGTTTTTGTTTTAAGTCAACTGGTCACACTCATTCACTGTGCATTGGTGAATGTAGAATCTATGTAAACATTGACAGCTTTTCAAAGTTGTAAGAGGGCATAATTGATTATTCCATATTCCACTCTTGCATCATACTTATTATTTTATTTATGTTGAATCTATATCAGGGTCTGAAGTTATAAACATTTTTTTTTTTTTTTTATCTGAAAAACTTTCTACATTACATTTTCTATTTTTCCATAAGATTTCATTTGTGTGGATCTGTTATTGACAGCAGAGGCCATAAGTAAAATTCTAAACTTATCTGTTCACACTGTTTTCTTCTCACTCTGAATGGGCTTTGTGGTATGTTCTGTCCAAGAAGCATGGGGGAGATGACATTGGGTCCTCTGCAGAGTGTTCAAGCGACGACGAAGACTTGGAGGAGTGTGAAACAATCCATGCAGGTGGGCTAGGTTAGTTTGCATTTGCTTGCTTTCTTTGTGCACACTCATCTGCAGCAGAGGATCATATGATCCTCAAAGCATCACCCCCCCATGGTTATACAAAGTGTAACTTAAGCACTTACCAACTTCAGTTACAAAACATCCAGTGTAGTAACAGGAACTTGTTCCAGGTAAAACTGGGACAATAAAACTTGAAAAGAAAATTAGGGATTTAATTTAGTGTGATGTTAGCTGACACTATATTTAATATCATGAGCTACACTTGCACATGGGGTCTTTTAAAGTGGTAAACATGGTTTCCAGAATACATACAAATGTTGGCAGTTTAGAGGAACAATAAAAGTTAAAAGATTTCATAACAAATCTGTCAAATTTGTATGGAGGTGAACCATGTTCTCTACACTGATGCTGCTAAATGTGTTTCATCATGTTTTAGATCATCGCTCCTGCAGTTCACAGCTCTTCTGATTTTTATTTTAAAAAACAACATGTTAAAATGTTCATTGATAAAATGAGAAATGTCTCCAGATTTAATTTAAGTCTTTTTTGTTGTCATTTGTGTTTGTTTTTTCACATTTAGAAGCTTGCATTGGTAAATGTGATAGAGAACAGATATCATTGAATTTCTGTGTACAGGTTTTTCTTTCTTTGGGTCATACTTTTGCTCTTAGGTGTACTCATTATTCTTTCTTTCTTGTATTCAAACAGATTAAAATTTTTTGATAAGTTAATCAATTTGAAAAAAATTGGGAATCTCCCTGATTTTAATAACCCTAATTTTGGCCTATTTCAGTGATAATGCCAAACGATAAAAATAATATTTCTCTATGAGAATATTTTTAAAGGCCTTGCAATGGAACAGTTAAAGCTTGGACCTATACACTTCTTGTAGAAAGCACAAAACTTTATGTTTGCTACTGGTGTTGTGTGACCGCTATGAATAATACATGGTACAACTCATACTTTCACAAATCCTACGGGTTTCTTTTCCAGAACTTGCTTTTCTATAACTATCCTGCAACTAATGGGTTACTTTCTAGAAATTTAAAAGCTACTTTCCCGGAGCTTGAGGGTTATTTTCTCAGAACTTGCGATTCACTTTCCTGGAATTTAGAATTCCCTGTCCAGCAAAAGTAAAGATTACATTCCAGGAACTGACAGCTAAAATCAAGCCATTTCAGAGTGCTGGGATAAGCATTTGTTTTTGTTTGTTCACCTTATTAAAGACACACGGGTCCATAACAAAGAAATAAAAAAAGAAAGTATTTGTAGCCAAACTAATTGATTATTTTACTTTTTCTCTTGTTCAAAATCTAAACTAGATATTTATATTGGTCAAACCTGGATTATTTTACACAAAACATTCTTTTTAAAAAAGCTATTGTTATTGTGAAACCCCTTTATTGTGTTTCTGAAAATGTAGACATTTCTGTGTTTTTTTTTTGATAGTTTATTGGTGGGGGTTTGACCACTTTAGGCTTAGTCAAGTTTTAAAAGCACAACTGAGTAGTCATACTTGCGTAGATTGTTCTACATGTAAAAAAACAAACAAACAAAAAAAAAAAAACAAAAAAAAACCCACTTTGCAATCTGTGAAACTGTTACTTAATTTGTGAAAATACAAATGCTTTTTCTGCCATTGGTTTCTATTTTGAGTGGGTCCTGTTTGCAGAGGTGAAAAGAGTACTGAAAAAATTGTACTCAAGTACATTTATTGTGCTCAATTACAAGTAAAAGTACTGGAGTTAAAAAAATACTTGGGTAAAAGTACAAAGTATTCTTCTCAAAAACTATTCACAGTATGAATTACTTTTTAACCAATGGATGTTTTATTGTGTTGTCAATAACAGGCATTCGATTTGATTTACATGTATAAAATGTCTATGTTCAAAGCATATTTCTCAGATGAACAATAAAGTATAGCATAAAGTATACAATAAAGGAAGAAAACAAAAAAGTACAGAAAAATTACACTAAGGGCATTTTTCATAAACAACAAACCAGCAATTTTGTTTGTTAAAAGAATGGCAAAAATGTTTTTGAACTGGCATATAGCGTTTTAACATTTTTTTGTGCAAAATTTGCAACAATATTGTTCATATTTCAGCTTGTCAGAAGAGATGAAAAGTTCATTAGGCTTCGTCTATTTCCATGCCTTTTTCTGCTAGCTACAGTTACTTGCTTACGATGGAGTATTAGGGCAAACACACATGGTCTGTGTGTTTGTTAGTCTTTAATACAAGAATAAAGTTGTAATTTTATGAGAACTCTTCAACAAACTGCATTAAAATGAGGAAGTTATTGTTGTGATCGGTTTTACAAATAAGGAAATACTTAATCTTTTAACACATCAAATTATTATCAGCTGCAGGACTTTGAAACGATTGTTTAAATGGCTGTCTATTTCAAAGAAAGAACTACGGAGTTGTTGAGCTGGTCACATCAGATCTTGATAACTATCAAAGTGTCTTTTCACATTAAAACGACTTTTTTCTCATAATTTTACGACTTTCTTTAAAATATTGCATCTATTCTGACAATAGCATAACTATTCTCGTAATACGACTTTGTTCTCCTCATATTATGACCTTATTCTTATTCTTGTAACTTTTGACTAAAATTACCTGCTTGCAAACACTTGAACAAAACAAACATCCTAACAACCTTTTAATGAGCTAAGAGTAAAAATGTGTAGTTTGACAACTATATCGACATATGCAAATTTTTATGCTTTCTGCAATAAGTGAACAATCCTTGTGAAAAACTAACTGGAGTTAATCCATTGTTTCATACCTTTATTTTTAGTTCTGAATTTAAAACTAAACCAAACATTTAAAGCTGGCATTAAGTGGATCTTCTAGATCCCTAGCCATTTATTTATGGCTAAATAAATATTTGACAAATCCAAAAAATATTTGGTTTGATTGAGCATCTGGTAATATTTAGATTGCTAAAATGTATTTACGCCAAGTAATATGTCAGTTAATTTTAAAACTTCACCAAAGGTCAAAAGGTCATTCCCAAATGTTTTCAAACAGACTGTGATCTTGTGGTGTAAAAGAGGATTCGAACGGTGCTGTGAAGCCTGAGATCCATGGGGATTTGTGAAGAAAGACAAAGACAGGGCCCCAGTCATCCAATCATGTGTTTACACAGAAATTCACACCATTCTAACCCTTACATCATGTTGGCGTTGGTTGAAAGCTGCATGCTTTAGGTTTTTTTTTTTTTTACTTTCTTTTTCCTTCACTTGGGAAGTCGATGCTATTTCCTGGTGTTTTATTTGCCAAGATTTCTCTCCCGTCTTTCCGCGAACTGTGCCAAAATGCATTCTTTTGGCCTCATCATATGTGGCATGACGTTTTGGTTGGTTATAACTGTTTCCTCACATCTCTTGTTGTATCATGTGGCTTTGTGTCTTGTAGTTCAGCTTTCAAATATAAAATTACATTTTCATTGTCATATACTATTTACCTATCCACCCTGAACAACTAGACATTGGCACCTTCTTTCACAGCTGCCTCCCAGTCTCTAACTTCTATTTAATATAAAAAGAGATAGTCTAAAAAATTATTTACCATATTGAAATACTTTTTGTTGAGAAGTCATTAGATTTCCAAATCAGTCTGTTCAGGGTGAATTTATTGTTTCATTGCATGTTTTTTGATTGACCCACAAAACCATGCACCTCCTCCATTTAACTCAGTTATTTTATCTGCATTTGTGTTGAGATTGTGAACCATTTTTGCAGTCGCAGCGTCATCAAATCATCATTTTTATCCCAACCTTTTTGTTTGAGTAGGACTGTCTGTTTTTGTTTGGAGAATTCATCAAGTGATTCTGTTCTCTGTTGTAAATCTTTCTGTCCTATCTGCTTAATTTTATAAGATGGCAACAAACATGAGTCTTAGATTGTTTATGAACCACACATTTACAGCTTTTATAATTTGTTTGAGACCTTCGATACATTTTTGTCAAACATTATTAGCGATAAAGATAAATCTCCCCCCTCAAAAACTAATCAAAATTAATCATCATGTCTTCTACATTCTGGCACCATGTTCCAGGGTGTTTAAAAGAAAGGAAAATAACAATGAATGTTTTGTGTAGGATAACATATTCATGTAGCAGTTTATTTAGCACTGATTTTACAAGAAAAATAATTTTTCATATTTGGAGAAATCACTTCCCTTCTTGTTTCAATCATTGAACACTTGAAGAGTCTACAGCTGGATGGCAGGCTGACCTTCATGATTTATTCAGCAAATAATTTTGTGTTTAGTGAAACTTTCAGCCCAAGCTGGTCAGGCAGTCATTAAGTGTAACAGCTTGAACTGTCATACACACAAAGATCAATCTAGTAAGCCAGGTTAAATCTCATGACAGCACCTGAATATTTTAAAAAATTGCAGAAGAAAATGGTAGAAAAATAACTGTTGGTTGTTCATAAATGTATTGGAGTCAGATGTGCCATCTTATGAAATTAAAATATATTTCTAACTACATCTAAAAACATAACAATGAATATAGTGATATATGTTGAAAGACAAAGCAGATTTAAAGCTGGTCTCCTTGACATTTTCTTTCAGTAGCTGTTTTTATTTATTCCTACATAAGACAAAAAGGCAAAACATTCCAAAAAACAATGGTTGCTATTAGTTCAGTGGCTATTAGTTCACCCCCTCAAACCATGGACCAAATGAACCTTGAATTTTGTGAACTGTTCCACTCCTACTCAGCTGCTTTTTTTCTTCTTTCTTCTCTATTATTACTGATGGAAATTAAATGAGAGGCTCTCCAGAATTCCCAGTATTTCCTGTCCTTGAAACTTAATTGGGGAGCAGGTAGAGATTTCAGCTTGGAGTTTCAAATAAAGCTCAAAGATAATTTTCAAAATCAGACCCTAGACGTGTTGTAGTTGCAATTATTAGTAGATTTCAAAGCCCTAATGGTCTGGAAAGACAAATTAAGATATATTTTCAGGAGGCATACATTAACATTTTTTAAACTTCTTATAAATTTTAAATAAAACCAAATGGTTACTAGTAGTGATGTAGCAACATTTAAATGTTATGGTATTCTTGTCAAAGTAACTTATCTTGTTATTACGAGCCCAGGATATGAAGGTGAATGCTTTATACTTGAAACTCCCTATCTACATTTGAGGAAATAGTTCTTGAGTTGTTTGACATAGTCTTGTCAAGAAATTGGGCTCATGAAAAATCATCATTTCTATAGTAATCATAATAGAGACATATTTAAAATAAAAATGTGTAAAGCATGTTATTAGATAAAAGCACTACAAAAGTAACATATTTGCTTGAGAAAAAGATGACTCTCCTGTGCGGCCTTCTTTAGTCTCCCCCGTGGTGCCCCCCACCTCCACTTCCCAGTGGTCTGTTTGATTATGTCTGAATCTTGTAATTCAAAGCAGAAGAACTTTTTTCTGTATCCTTCCCAGATTTGTGTATCAAGACAATCCTGTCTCTGAGGTCTTCAGACAATTCCTTTGATTTCATGCATGGTGTTTGCACTCTGACTTGCTGTCAGCTGTGGGACCTTACATAGACAGTTGTGTACCTTTCCAAGTTAAGTCCCAAAGTCCCATCAACTGAATTTATCACAGCTGGACTTCATTTAAGCTGTAGAAACAACTCAAGGATTATCAGTGGAAACAGCTCAGTTTTGACCTTCATGGCAAAGGCTGTGAATACTTATGCAAATGTGATTTCTTGGTTTTCTAACTTTAATAAATTTGCAAAAAAACTCAAAATCTTATTTCTATGTTGTCCTAATGGGGTATTTGTGTGTATAATTTTGAGGAAAGAGATTAATTTAATACACTTTTGAATAAGGCTGCAACATAACAAAATGTGGAAAAAGCGGAGCATTGTGAATATTTTCCAGAAGCATTGTACTCCTAAGTAAAGGCAGGGAGTACCTAAAAAGTGGGATGTATAATTAAAATCTCACTATTTTCTAAACCTTCTGTAAACCACAAGTTATTACATGTGAGCAAATATGTACGTTTGTTGTGTCTTCTTTATATTTCAGATTAATTTCCTCAGATTTGCTCCATTAGGCTGCAGTCCATTAAACTTCTGATTTACATCTAAAATGTTTTGGAAATCAGCTTTACCTCTGACTTAGAAAAAAAGAAAGCACTGCTTTATTTCAATATTACTGTATTAGAAACATATGTTTTGTATCTTTTGTTCTACTCCTCTTATTAAATGTAAACCTGTGTCCCAATTGCATACTGCTGTCTGCACAAAATTTAATAAACTTTAACAACCCATTTCCCAGTGAATCGGTTTGCATAATGGGAACATTTTCACTGTGGCACAGTTCATTGAAAAACAAGAATAGAAACCTCATTAAGTTGCATCAGGATATTGTTTTGTGCCAGAACCCACTGTTACTTTAACTGCATGTTTGTTTTATGGGATTGGGACACAGTGTCCATCTCCTGTTCTTACATCAGTCAGTCCTGCCAGTTTGCCGTGTTGTTTCTTTTTTTTTTTTTTTTTTACTTTCCCTAAATGCAACTTACTTTAAGCATGCATCAACATCCTGCAGTACGACTAAAACAAACCCAAATGACAGTAGTGGTAACCCATTCTCAGCCAGTACCGTCTCCCTCTGATGTACATCCAGACTGCACGGCCGGCTCATGTTTAAGGACTAACATTACAGGGAGCACATGAGAGAGGAGCCCGTCCTCCAGTCGAGTGCCTCTCCCATCCGTGTCTGTTTTTTATTGTGTGCATCTGGTTGTAGTGTGTGCAAAATTTTAAATGGCTTTGTTCCTTCATCTTAACATTTTTCTTCATTTAATACTTGAAACTGGTCATATTTTTACCCAGTTGATTGCTGGCATTTTGGTTCTGATTATGTTTTTTGGCATATATGTTTTCTTTTTTTCCTCAGAGAATACCTAAATCAAAGTGTGAAATATTTTTTTCTTATAGTTTGACTTTTTTGGATTTGGAACTCCTTCAGTAACTAGCTTATGTGTTTAATTTCCAGGTAAACACTGATGTAAATAACTTAAATTTCATAAAAAAAATATCCCCACTTCAGGATGAGATTCGAGCACATGTAAATAAAACCTCACACAGACTAGGATCTGAAGCAGTTCCTGATCTACTTCTCACATAACAATTTTAGACTTTTTACAATCTATTTTGACAAAACAAAACTTTTTAATACACACTCTGACCAAAGCAGTCAAGCACCTATGAACGAACCCTGAAGGAATGGTCCAGTTTGGACATAATTTGTTCCACATGCAGTCCATTAATAGGGATGTAAATAAAATGATTTACATGGAGCCAGGATGCCAAGCATAACCATCGGAATGCATCAGTGGTGGTACGAAAGCAGCAATTGAGATATCAGGCAGATACAAGAGCATCCAACAGCTAATGAAAACACTACATGAAGGTCAGCAGAAACAGAAGATGCCTTGTAGATGCATTAGGCAGCATTACTATTGAGGGTTTTTAAGGGGCTGGAAGGTTGAATCACACAACTGTCCGTCATATGTGATGGTTATTGAAAGCACATGCCATCTGTGCACCTGTGTCTTTTGTGAGTGACTGTCTTCGTTTTTTCTGGTTACGGCACTTCTCTGTACACCACCCTCTCTGCTCTGTCAGAATATGAATGGGAGGCTAAACCTGTAATCCATCTGATGCAAATTGTTAAAACACTGCACAGGATGGCTAAGGCTTTTAAGAGTCCAATACCCAGTGTTCAGCCAGGGCACTCTTATTAAGG
Organism: Anableps anableps; assembly: GCA_014839685.1. Taxonomy (NCBI): domain Eukaryota; kingdom Metazoa; phylum Chordata; class Actinopteri; order Cyprinodontiformes; family Anablepidae; genus Anableps; species Anableps anableps. The sequence continues at coordinate 25,326,936 of CM026080.1, read as the reverse complement.
ACTATTTCTAGGTTGAGTTTTCAAAGTTAAAACAAAAGTTCATAGTTCATCATCTAAACAAACTTAACTAAGTTTATACTCCTAGTCTCATTAGGACATCAAGAATTTCATAATCATGACATCATGAGTCAGATAGCCTATTATTTTTGCTTTGGTGTTTGCCAATTTATTCAAATCTGTTAAATTCTCTGCTATACTATGTGGCACCAAAGTCCTTATTTAAACACATTCATGCACAATACTGCCAGTGCCTGTGTCCAAATGGCAGATGCAAATGTCACGGAGTTCACGGAGTTTTGTTTGCCACACAGTATGATGATTTTCTCTCGTCTTGGGTGACCAGAACCTTGACAATACTTCTGGATACCTTTAATTTGCCAACTGGTTTTTGCAACAGATAAATATGTTGTTTGTTTCTCATGCAAACTGACATTGTTACCCCATGAAATCCATCATGTGCTGGTAATGCTGTCTAATGAGCCTGAGGCATCCTCTCTGTGTGGTGACCTTAACTCCCTGTTCTGACTGACTGTTGGTTGCCTGAATTAATCACTTCACTTGTAAACTGAGTCGTTTGCATTCTTACCACTGGTCTACATGTGAATCAAATTAGATCCAAATTAGACGATTCCTTCTGGGTGGGTCACTGTTTTTGTCAGTGAGTGTATCTTGACTGTAAGAACAATACAAATTGAATTGCATGGCTAAGAAGTTGCAGTTTAGGGTTTGTAAGACATGTCAGTGTTAGAGTTCTTCTGTTCTTTTCTGTAGATGGGCATGTATATTGCTCATTGTTTGTATATCCCCATCCCTTCCTTACAGCCAAAACCTCTAATGCCGCCCGACCGCTTCGTACTGCCTTTACATGGACATGGCAACTGACTTACACTGTCACCCTCATCATCCTCATCTCCTCTGTAGTATGTTCATAGGTCCAACCCCTTCTTCACCTCCTCCCTTGTCTTTAGAAATATTGAAATATAAAGTCATCCATCCATTCTACACTAAAGAGCAAATTAAGCAAAAATTGTAACATGGATAGATTTTAGGCTCACTGAAGTCTCTTGCTATGAAAAAAATGCAGATTTTTTGTAAAATAAAAAAAAAAAAAAAAAAAAAAAAGATATTATTTACAAGGAAAGAGAAACAAAGGATTAAAAGCAGAAATATGGTGTTTATTTTTCTGTTATGTGGTGTGGATGTATGTGCTGTTGCCTCCCTGTACCGTCATTGTTTCAAGATAGAACCCATTCTAATGTGGATAAAAATGATCTTTAACGGTACCAAGTGGCTATCCAAGATTTTTCACAATTTTTTCCTTTGTAAATTCTTTTCCTCTTGCCTAAAAATCATGCGGGCAAATTGTTGATGTAAGTTAATGACACACAATGTGCATGCTCTGATTCTCCTTGTGCGGCTTGTTTAAGATGCAGTTTGTAAACTGAAACATTTCAAAAGCTTTCCATTATCTTTAACTAAAATCAGGTGATGAATCTGAATCAACCTTTTCTTGAAAACCTGCAGACTGCATCTTTGTTGGATGTTTGGTCATGTGACAGCTGATGAATCTTGAGTCGAGTTTGAAATTAAGTAAAAGCCCTTTGTTCAGTCACGAGTTGTATGCCTGTATTTGGACATGTTTGTAGTTGCTGTGTGTAAAACAATGCTTTGTATGATGTGTTAATTTGCATGAATGACTCCAAAAAACACTAAATCACAGTGGGCACTTTTCATATTAATGAGTTAGTGGTCCTTTGAATGTTCACTCCACTGATAACAGCACAGGGCCCATATTGATTATAAGGTTTTTTTTTTTTATGTTATTCAACACTCAGGATTTATATGAAAACATAAAAATATTAGAAACTCCCCAGAATTTACCAAAAACCTTATTGGATTTTCTTTAGGGGAAATAAAAAGAAATCAGGCCATTCATTCATTGGCATCTGCTTACCAAAAGTTGGGTCCTAGCAAGAACAGACCAAAAGGGAAACCCAAAGATCACTTTGCCAAGGCCATTCTTTAGCCACTTCATTAAGTACACCTGTCCATTTTTTAAAATATAAATAGTGCTAGTCACATGGCAGGTACTCAATGCGTCAAGGTATCTATGAAGATTTGGTAAAGACAGCTTCATGAAATTTACCTCAATCATTTGAATATAAAGGAAAGGGGACTTACGTAACTTTAAATGTGATGTAGTTGTTGGTGCAAGACAGTTTGGTTTGAGTATTTCAGAAATTACTGATTCTATGCTGGGATTTTCACCCACAAGGACCCCTGGATTAGAAGAGAATCGTCCAAAAATGAGAAAATATCCACAATAAGAAACAAACGCCCTGTTAATGTCAGAAGTGAATGGGCAGACTCTTTCAAGAAGACAGAAAGGCAACTGTAGGTCAAATAACCACTCAGTACAACCAGAGTATGTGAAATACAATCTCTGAACCTGCAACAAGTCAAACCTTGAAACAAATGGGCTATAGCAGCAGAATATTCAATTCAAATTCAAAAATGAATGACACTGTCAACCTTAGTACTGCTGCTGATCATCCCAAAAGGGGTTCCAATCCAGCATTAGCAAGATATACCTATTAAAGTGGCTGGTGGATTTGCAGTTCCTCTGGTCAGTTTAGAGTCTGGCCAAGAGACTCATTCCACTGAGATGAGCCTACCACCTCCAATGGTAGGTGTCCAGTAGGCATCCTGATCAGATGAAGCACCTTGGCTGACTCTTTGGGATTTGGATGACTACCTGGAGCTCAACCTGGATGAAGGACCTCTTTACCTAATCACGAAAGCAGAGCCTCACTGCCTGACAAAAAAGTGCATTTTAGAATCTTGTATTCTGAAGTTTGTTCTTTCCGGTATAATCCATCTCTCATGACCATAGTCTAAACAATAATGGACCAGAAAATCCTTTGCTCCATCTTTCAGTTCAGCTAGTTCTCACCATGAAAGACTAGAGAAACCCCTGATTATTCCAGGATAAATTTATATCTGTCAGTCTATTTCCTACTTCTACTTGCTATCGCTCAACAAATAGAAATTAAATTACCTGAAGCTAACAGACTTTTCATTGAGAAAAAAAATTATGAAAGAAGAACCTAACTGAAGTTTGAGTTGGAATTTTCAAATTAAAGGAATGGTTAGGATTCTACCCTTTTCTGTCAGATATGTCTCTAAAGAAAAGGAGACCATGAAAATTTTCAAAGAACATGTTTTTCATTTAGAGTGCTCTTTCACAAGGAGTGAACGTTTAAGAACCTTGCGCAAAGCTTTAATAAAAATACATAGTAAAGGTGACAGTTCTGGTGACAGAGCTGCTTCTGGTGACAGAATTATTGTAAAACACAAACCACTTTTAAGACAAACATGATGTAGCTGTGTGTCATGTGGAAAACCCTCTTTGCAATCAAAGTACTCTTCTATCCTGTTGTTATAACAGGGCCCACCTACAGGCCCTGTTAATGATACTACTTCAAAGTTAGGTTGCTTTGTAAAAGAGGCAAATAACACACTAACAGCATCAGTTTACCGGAATTTGATAATACTATTTGCAGAGCAATTGTTCTAAGAAGGAATGCTGACCTTTTTATTCAGTTGCTACATTTAAAATAGAAATTTAGATTAGATTCACTCTATAAAGCTAATGAAGGGTTTTCCATCTTCAAGATTCAGCTCTGCACCTGAGAACTATCGACGAAGGTGTTACTACATTTATATGTGTTAGTCTAAGCACACAAGGGGTTTAAGATGACCTGGGAGCCACTGAGTAGCAATACTGCTATTGGTTTTACAATAATTAAAATCAGTTGTTTGGAGAATTTCCCAGCCCTGCAGTGTTGGGTGGGAGGTAAATGTTAGAAGTCCCCCAGCAGCTGGTTATCAAGATCTGCAGAAGGCTTAACCGTCAATTTAAACCAGGTGTGCTGAAATAGAAGAACAACTAAAATGTGCAAGGCAGTATATTTCAAGGACCAGTATAGGGAAACAGCTGATTTAACATTCACTCACCAAACATGGACATAACCCTACAACGTTATATATTTAGAACCGAAAATATAACTTTTTTGAAAATCTAAACAGACCCTTTCTGTTTCCACAGGATTTTTAAAGAGAAAGTAGCAACTATTTGCTGCTGCCAGAACTAACAACTAAAGCAGCCCAAATATTATTAAATTATAAACATCAGAGTAAGCACTCCTATGAAAGCAGGAATTTGGGTAAGAAGATTAGAAGGTCAAAGCCTCTTCTATAAAAATAACATGTCAGTATGACTTTTTTTGCAAATTTGCAGTGTCATCTGAATGAACCACAATGTATGTGGAACAATGTCCTTTGGACAGATAAGAAGAAATAAGAAGAAAATCTAGATGTTTAGTCACAATGCAACTTCTGGTTTGGAGAAAATTAAGCAAAGTATGTTGACACAAACAACTCAAATGTCAAGTATGCTTGTGGAGGCTTAATGGTATGGACTTGTTCTGCAGTCAGACAACTTGGTACAATTCAGTTGAACTACTCTGTATACCCAAAACTCAAATGTGAGGCCGTCTGATCTGAAATGGGTCATGCAAGCAATGAGTCAATGTTGAAAATCAGTGGCTTAAACTTTCTCCTCAACATTATGAGAAAATGGTTCTACTAACTACTAGATCATGTGGTGGACTTGGTTTTCCTGATGACTGTGAGAAACAATGAAAGGAAAAGTCATAAAAACTTTTTCTCTTTTAATTATACTGTGCATTTTTGTGAGAAAAAACATGATGACTTAGCAACAAGTAATTCCTGTCTTGGTGCTACAGAATAATGCTGTTGAAGCTGGCATTTTACATAGGTGATGACAGTGGTATCTTAACTTTAGCAAAAAGTTTTTTGCACCATTTGCTCTAGATTAATCTTATGATGAAATGCAATATTAAGGAGAAAAAATATGCCCAGCTGGGTTTTGTGGCTAATCCTAACCAAGCAGTTCTCCCTAAACCTGAACTGAAGTGGAGGAGTGAGTGAATGTCAACAGGAATAGCTTAGTATTAGAAGCACACTGAAAAGTAACCAAAGTTTAAATTATCCCTCTGGCTCCTGTTTCACCTCTTAAGCCTTTTCAAATAGTTTTTATATGTGGCTTTTGATGACTTTGTTTGGTTCATAAATCACAGTGTTTGGTTCTAAAATAAATCTTTCTCCACTTTCAGGAGCTGAATTAGTCATTGAGGATCCATTAGCGCACCCCTTTGTAGCTCCCCGTGCACCCTTCATTCCCACTCCCTCAACCCACCACCCACTCCTCACCATTATTGAGACCACCAAAGAGTCCTTGTCCAAGGCCACTGAGGCGGGGGTACCTTGCTTGTCGGACCGAGGCAGCGATGATTGTGATGATGATGGCTTGGTGATATCGGGGTATGGCTCTGGGAAAGCGTTGAAGTCTTACCTGCCCCCACTGATGATGATGAAGATTTTCACTCGAACTTCTCCTTGTTAAGACCTACATCACACTTTCAAGGTGACTACAAAGCACAGGCACCCAGGACTTTTATACCTAACAAACCTTCCATCTTCAGATGTAGTAGGACTACCACCATACCAGTAACCGCCAACCAGAGCCGCACCACTAACACCTCTGCCTCCACCACAGCCCTCCACAATACTCCGGCAAAACAAATAACCGCGAGCTAAAACCCCAGCCCCAACCTAGTGTTGCTTCTATTGCCACATCCTTTGAGGTAGACAGCAGCAAGCTGAGGGGCCCATTAATAATTTCCGCCATGTTCCATAATATACCCACAGCACTCCCCACAGAGCCAGGCGTCAGGCGAGTCCCGGGGCCCTCGGAGGTGGTCCGTGAATCTAGCAGCACCACCGGGATGGTCATCGGAATAGTAGCGGCTGCAGCGCTGTGCATCCTTATCCTCCTGTACGCCATGTATAAGTACAGGAACAGGGATGAAGGCTCCTACCAGGTGGACGAGAGCCGGCACTACATAACCAACTCAGCTGTGCAGAGCAATGGCGCTGTCATGAAGGACAAACAGCAGAGCCTGAAAGGCAGCAACAAGAGACAGAAAAACAAGGATAAGGAGTATTATGTGTGACTGAGACTTTGGTCAACCCGACAGAACAAAGAGAGAAGGCACTGAGAGAACTTTTATTACCAGTTTCCCTGTGAGGAGCTTTGACGAATGATGGTATAACATGGAACTTGAATAATTCTATACTGTGCTGAATAGTTGAACTGATATGTACTGTAACATAAAGCACACTTACTATTAAGCAAAAGGCTTAATGACAAGGTTAAATAGCAACTTTAGAAACCTTACACTTCTATCTGGTCAGAGACATTGTCGGTATACAAATATTTCACAGCATCATTCTCCTAAGTGACTTTTAGAGCTATGTGATCCTTGGCATTAAACAATTTTTGTGAAATTGTTAATTACAAAAGGCTCATTACCTTAAACGTTTCCAGCATGTAAGCAACAAGTAGTGCTTAACAAGAGGGGGTCAGGCACACGAAGGACTCTTGTATTCAAAATATTACAGATTTTTATGGTTTATACATAATATAAGTGTGGTGTCTTACTTATTTTTGCTTAAAGCAAAAGAAAAAAGATTAAAAGAGAACAGTAAGAAAAGAAAACTATTTTATGTGTATAATATGAATCCAAGTGAGCCAGTTGCCAAGGGCAGACCTCATACCATCTGTTTGCTCTGGCATCTAATTCACCACAATTATTCTCATTGTCTAACAGACACAGTGACTCTCTTTGTGGGAAGAATTTGTCAGTTCTCTTGGTAAGAAGCGCCTGATTGTAAAATGCATGCCATCCTGATTCCACAGTAAGGTGCAGTTCAGTAAAAGTCCAGTAAAGAGTGTTCAACTTGGATCACACAAAGGCAGTTCTTCATCTAAGATCAGGACTCCCCCTCTTCTCGAAACCCGTCAAACAGATCTCTTCTTGCTGCACAGCCTGTGGTGGTTTTATCTATCTGCACAAGTGTGTGTTGGTTCATTGCCTATCATTCTCTTTTTCTATGGAGGTGTCAGGATGAACACAGATGCAGTACTATTACACTGTTAACCAATGTGTATACAGAAATAAACCAGATGTTGAAAGTGTGAATTCTATCTGCTGTCACAGTCAACTGTGTCAAAAAAAATGAGAAATTTGTTTACATATTTTATTACATGCTATCTGTTGTACTTTGTAGGTAGTAAATTGTACATATACCATGACAGTTGTAATTTTTAGTACCTCTATTGTACAGACTGAAGACATGATTTATCAGCAGATTTCATTACAAAGATCTATCTATCTGTTAATTTACATGGAGAAAGACTTTAACCAGACTGTGGAGAATCATATTGATATTCATGAAGAATAAAAATGTATTGTTAGCCTAGAAATCTACACAGAGATGTTTCTAAAGTTGCATGAATATTTAACTACTTGCAGTTGTCCAACAAATACAAGGTGCCCTTTTTTCTCAATCATGGCGTTCATGTCCTGGGGGTACACTGAGTTCTGTTCTGCTTTGTTTGTACTTTTTTACAGAGAGAAAGAAAGAGCATATGCTCAGACTCATGGTGAAGACAGTAAAGCTCAAATAAAGCTATGAAGGGGGGTTCACTGTTTAAAAGGACATCATTTCTTTGTCATTAGTTGACATCTTGCTTTAAAAAAATTTTACCACCCATTTATGTTTACATTTTCTGACATTGCTATTAAAGAAGTGGCAACTTTTTTCTTAGAAATCATATTTTGGGTTACAATTGTTTTACTTTTTTTTCATCCATTTGATAACAAATAAACATTTTTTTCTGAAGTTATTCTGTTATCAATGGGTAAATACAGTGACACAATTAGTGTAGTAATGGTTTTCCCAATTGTAATCTCATTTCAACCCTTCCCTGCTCCTCTGTTGTCCCAACCCTATATCTTCCACTGACACAGAGGAGGGCAAAGACATCTCAGAAAGATTTCAGGGAAATCTACTCTTACATGTACACTGAAGTGTTTTCTCTGACAGAATTTTTATGACTCTAAAAAAAGCATTTCAGATTTCATGTCATGGTATTATGATATGTTAGAATTAATATCAGTGACCACTATTCTTAAAGCATAAACAATGGCAAAATATCATTGTATATGTAATATTAGGAATATTTTATTAGCACCACAAAAAAATAAGTAAACTGCCCAGTAAGGTGGTTGTGGGATAAATCAAACGACTCCCATCATTGTCTTCTTTTCTCAGGTCAGCATTTCAGAGAGAGTTTAGGTTCCCACCGGAACACTATATGTTTTGTTACCTTGTCTTTTTGAGGAGGCCATAGACCGTGGGTATGTTTTTCAAGAGCCAGTGTCTTGCAAGTTTTAGTAGTTACTGCTCCAGCACCCCTGATTAAATTATTATCTCCTCAGTCTGTCACCAAGGTCTAAAGGAGGACCATAACCTCTCAGCCCAGACAGAATTTGCTGTTCACATCAAATTACTCAGATCTTTCCGACACAGCTAGAGTTGTGGAATAAATTAAAGAAATCCAATGAAAGTCTCTTTAACAGACTTAACATTCCAGTGGGATTTCAAATTATTGTCATGACGTCCATTTGCTCTATTGTGTTTTTTAGGGAGTCCATAGACCTCTGGTAGACAATTCCAATCTTTATGTAACATTATCCCACATATTTTAAATGTTTTGGCTCCACCACATGTAATTCAAATAGATGAATCATCTCCTCAACCAGTCACCAAGATATATTATAATCTTCTAATACCACATTTATTTATAGTAAGGTATGCTCAAGCTGATAAAGCAGAGGACAGATTACAAGATTTTTTTTTGCCAAATTTTACACATAATTTTCAGTTGGGAAAACTGTGTATCAGTCACCATGGGTAGTTGCCACAAAAATGTGCAATGGTGTTAGGGGAGCAGATGCAACTTGACAAACATGTTTGAATTGTTTGAGTCAAATCTGGACACAATCACTTAATGTGAGGTTATTAACAACCCAACTGAAAACTGGTATGTTTGCTTTTTGCTCTTTTAAGGTGTTGCTCTTGTAAAAGTTTGATGTGTTCAGTTGGCTTCAGAAATCATGTTTTTTGTGATCCCTCATCAGTTAGGTATGGGATTCCCAGGTTTTCAGTTGACAATCTGTTAAAACAAACTTGTTTGCTTGTACTCATTATTTTTGAAATCTGCAAAGAGCTGTGAAAGGTATGTGGTCTATCCCTAGTTTAAACATCACAAACAGGACTGACCCTAGCCACTTTGGTGCCCTAGGCAAGATTTTGTGTGCCACCAATTTACATACACATACACTCAACACTTTGATTTTTTTTTTTTTTTTTTTTTTTTTTAGAAAAAAATATTCACCAAAACACAAATGATCTAAACCTAAAATATTAAAAAAAATTCTGACCTGATCACTTAGAGGACATGGCCAGTCAGCAAGTTTATTGGTGCACTCTTTATTTCTGATGCATGGATGAGCTCCTGGGAGGAGGAAGAGTCAACAACAGCAGCACTCGATGCAGCAACTGGGCCACTCAGATACTGTTAGGTGGTGAGGAAACAAGAGGACCGCTTGGTGGTGTTGCAGAAGGTCCAGGAATGGGATTTAAATATCTCAATAATGCATCTGAAGAGAAAAAGAGGAGTATGATTCCAGAAATAAAAGTAAAACATAAGAAGTGTGTTATGTTCACTATACTGTTCATGTAAAATACACAATGATTTTTTTTGGATACATTTTAAAATCAGATTGAAATTACCACAGTGAAATGCAGAATTCAATGAAGCAATGCACTTCAATAGTATATGAGAATGCAATTTTGATGCTAAGTTGACAGTAATGTGTACTGTTTTGTAATAAGCTAGCACAGTTGACTTGTTTTTGCTAGTTTACAGTTTTTCTTGGTTGCTTTGACCTGCTTAAAGAAACTGGGATCCACTCAGTTTTCATAATCACTATCTCAGTATAGCAGAAGACACCTCTTACAAATGTATGAACCATTTCTTGTTGGTTTGACACATCTTCCTCACCCTTTTGCAAAACAGTTAACACAGATGTCATTCAACCAGTCCAAACTCCATTGTTTTAACCATGTTCAGCAAACAGAAATATTTTTAATTGTATTTTCTTTATTTCTTATTCTGATATTTTTAGTTTACATATAGTATTATAGTATTTTCTGTAATAATAAAAGTATTTCAGTTTTTTAGTCAAAGTTTAAAAACATGTCATGGAATTAAGAAGAAAATCAAAGCAGTTTTTATTCTGTATCCAATTTTTTGGAAGAAGGGAAATCTGACATCCAAGAAAGTTAACAGTGTCAAGAAAGGGTGCACTGAGTGCTGTATTCTGTTGTCCATTATTTGCAAGTTGTGTTGTTTGAAGGCAATATTTGCTTTTGATTCAAATTTGAAATATGTTGGCACAGTTGCAGCCTAATGCAAACAAAATGTGTCACTTTGACCATAAGTGCTGCTGTTTAGGCCTGTGTGTCATAAAGATGTGGAATTTGAGTAAAATGTGGTGTTTGAGTTGACAACTGCATGAAACCAATCAAGAAAAACTGGCTGGACGAGATATTCATTAGCTCCTTGTTTGACTAGCGAACCTCGCTGCTATACTACACTATGCTCTGCTAAATAGCTAAGGCAACAGGTAATTTAATCACATTAGTTTTAATGTACCTCCGTTTTTGTAACGTTTTTCCTCTTCTTTTATTTTTTTCATCCTTGGGCACCAACAACATCAGAATATGGGGAAAAAAAATAAACCCTTTTATAACTTTCCTTTATCAGGTTCACAATTCCACCTGGAATTCAGGTTATACAAGTATTTGGTGTTTCTTCTCCAACACACCTGATTCAAATGATTAAATCCTTCCTTCAAAATCTCACTGAGTACTGCAGGAGCCTGGTAATTACACATTTATCTAAATCAGTTGGGTTCAAACTGGTAAACATTATCAACACAGTATGGTCATATTGGCAGAATGTTGCTTTCAACTGAAAATGCAAAATCTTTCAAGGAATCATCAGACATCTGCTGCATGGTATTGACTTATTGAACAATTATCCTATTTAGCAGTGGAATCTTGTTAACACTAATATTTGTGACTTTGAATTAAGCACCAAAATAGAGGAGAAAGCATGGAGGCAAATCTGGCAAATGAGATTTAACCCGTTTAACTGACTAAATAAAAGTTTCTTTAACAAAATGCCCTTCTTGCAAAATATGAAACTATATGATAAAACAACACACCATTCACATATCAATTCATGTATCAATTCACGATCAAGAGCTTAAAGGTCTGGGGCTAAAATATTTTTGACTTACAGATTTTGAATATTGGCATTTACTACTGACTGTTAATGAAGTCCAGAATTTTGTTTATTTTTGTTGCTGTTTATCTGTCTCTCTATTTGAATCATGCCCACAAATCAAGCAAGTTATTATTGTACATTATCATTTTAGCGGGTAAAATACGTTTGCCATACCATTTAATATTGCTATGTGCAGTGCTTTAAGTGGAAAAAAAATAAGTGCCGGTATTCTCCTTAATCTCATACAAATATGGGACAAAGACTTTGGTGATATTTTTATATTGATCTGTCTATCGATCTATAACTCAGTAGTTTTATTGTACAGAAATTATAAAGAACAAAAGAACAAAGCCAGTTCTAAATCAAATCCACGAGTCAAATTCAAAATGTCTTGGAGCCATTTTAACTAATTTCAAATCTCATAGTGTTAATGTGGACATCAAAAATAACATTGGACAAACACTATTTGTTTAAATCAAACGTTGTGATCAGTTTCTCAGTACTTGAGTAGCCATTTTACCAAATACTTTTTTATTCTTGAGTAATTTCTTAGATGGATACTTCTTAAGTGCTGTTCTTACTTGAGTACAATTTTTGGGTACTCTACCTACTTCTGCTTGGGGGTAAAAGTTCTTTTCTCGAGGTCTGTTTCATAGTTAATCATTGTGTTTCCCCTCCTGAATATTTTTTATTTTCCTTAGATTTTTTCCTATCATGATTTACTGTGCTTTTACTTCAGTTCAGATCTTGCCATATTCTGTTCAGTCCTCTGTATTTATTATTGCTCAAAAGGTTTTGCCATATTATATCCGCTTTAGTTTCTCTCATGTTATTAGTCTGCCTCCCGTTTCTACTGTATTCATGCTCACCAGTAATCTTCACTATTCCCATTCAGCTGCACTGCCTCATCATCCTTTTGTGTTTTACCTGATCTGCTACTTAAGCTGTTGATTCTTCACTCTTCAGCAGGGTTCTCTGTTTTCATGCCCCGATTCGCATAGTTCTTTGCTCTCTTCCATATCCCATTTTTCCTGTCCCTGAGTTTTGAAAGTTTTGCTTTTAAATTTCTCACTAATGCCTCTCACCAATGGCTGTCTGCACAGTGGTTCTGTCTCTTCACCACGAAACCTGTCGGGCTTCCGTAGTCCCTCTGAGTCAAATAAAGAGGCGGTTAGCACAATTCTGGAGAACTTGGCAGCATACTGAGGAGGTAATTCAGCCATTTGATTCAGGTGTGTTAGACCGGGGACAAATCTAAAAGTTGCAGGACACCTCCCCTTGAGACCTGGATTTGATGACCCCAGTATTAGACCTATGCAGAGTAGAACATTACTGTTCAGGAATGTAAACAGATGCATGTTTTCAACATTTTTGACAAATAAAAATCTGGAAAGTCAATACTTTTGTAAGACCACCTTTTGCTAAAATAACAGTCTTAAATCTCGACAGGTTTTGAACATAATCAATAGCAAAATAGCTGAAGCTCAGTCAGATTGAATGGATGACATCTGTGAACAGCAATTTTGACTTTCACTCTCCCTGTTGGAAAGAAAAGCATCCCCACAGCAAGATGCTGCCATTACCACCTGTTTTGTTTGTGTATCTGTGAGGATGGTTTATTCCGGGTAATCTGTAGTTTTAGTTTTGATAGGAGTTGTACTTTCTGCTTTTGCTTTGTACTTAACATGACTTGTGGCAAAGTTTGAATGGTCACTTTTTTTAAACGATGGCTTTCTTCTTGTCAGTCTTCCATAAGACATGAAATTTGTGGTGTCTACAACTAATAGTTGCCCAATTGACAGGTTCACATATCATAACTGTGAATCTCTGCTAATTTCCCGATTTATTATGGGACTCTTGGCTGCTTTTCTGATTAATGCTCTCCCTACTCGGTTTGTTAGCTTAGGTGAAGTGTCATGTCTCAGTAGGTTTGTAGTTTCTATTTTCAGAAGGTGGATTGAACAGTGCTCTGTGAGATGTTAAAAGCTTGGCATATTGATTTTATAACCAAACCTGCTCGAGACTTCTTCATATCTTCATCCTTGACCTTTCTGGTCTGTTCCCTGGTCTTCATGATGCAGTTGATGAAGCCTTCACCAAACACATGTATGCACACTGAGATTAAATTACATTAAAAAAAATGGAAAGCATCTATAATTTTGCTTTCACTTTACAATTATGTGCTATGATGTGCTAGTTTATGATTTAAAATCCCAATAATGTACACACTGAGGTTTGAGCTCGTAATGTGACAAAAAGTTGAAGGTCTATGAATCCTTCTGGAGTTACTATTTTTATCCTTAATGTATGAATGCTTTATTCAATCCTAGACAGAGCTGATTTGACTGAAAAACCTCAAAGTGTTTTAAATGACTTTTTTTTCATTCTTTGACATCCAGAAAAGTGGTTGCAGAGGAACACAAAGCTGAATAAAGCATTGCAGATCCAGATGTTTTCCTCAAGGTTACCATTCTAATCTATCTAGGTTGTGGGTCTGCCTTAAAAATGCCCCAACATAAATATTTGAAAGAAAAGATGAAACGTTAACTGGTCAGAAAGAAAATATATTATTAGTTCTACATGTTGGTTGTGGTAAGTATAGTATTACAATCAGGAATCTGTACATTTGCTTATACAGAATGGTGGCTACCTGCATACAAAAATGGCTACCTGTATTGAAAACATTAAACTCACAGTCCGAGCCAGTCTTTGAAGCTGAAGGTTTAGTTATAGGTTCTGCACAGTTGAGGCAAGATTTTTACATTAACATCCATGTAAAAATGTTCAAGAAGGTCTGCTCCATAACTCCTGCAGTTGTGCCACGAGTGAGACTGGATGCCCTGCTTAAATCTGGAGGTGAAAGCTGTGGATATGCCCACCATCCATTTTTTTTTTTCAAAGTAATCACACAAACGTGTTTGCAGGGATAACGAGACAAATCCAGAGATCTGTGTAGATAAACTGTCAGAGGGAGTGTTAAACATTTACTGGAACAGACACTTTTCATAAATGAATGAGATGCTAAAGACAAAACTGGTTCTTTGCTGTTTTTACAGGACCAGTTGATCATGGCTTTTGTTTTTGTATTTACTCCAAGCCAAGCAACAATTTTTTTTTTTTTTTTTTTTTTTTTTTTTTTTTTTTTTTTTTTATTAAGAACCATTCAAAGATCTTCTTCAGATTTCTGTACCTGCAGAAAAGAAGTAAACTAGTGTCAATAGAAAACTCATTAGAGAAGCATTAAAGTGAAAAATGATTTTGGGTGGACAATAAAATACACCCATCACAAACTTTAAACAAATTCGTAATAAAGAGTATTAGGATCACAGAGGAAAACAAATGGTGGATGTTTTTTGGAGGACTATTCTTTTTTAAAAAATATATATTGTCTTGAAGAAAAGGCAGAATGTTATAACTGCTGTGTTCCTCCCAAACAGGTTTGATATCATTGCATATCAAATCTATCCACAGGATCTTTATATGCGAGAAGAGAAAGATTTTTTTTTCCCTATTAAATCTTATTGTAATGTACAAAGTTTCAAGCTCATTTTCACAAGGCATGGCTGTCACAGGTCTTTGTGCCACCGTCATTTCGACTTTATTGTTGATACTTTTTACTTTTTTACTTTTTTCTCATTATTTTGACTTTTTTCTGGTCATTTCCTCTTTAATCTTAAAACATGTAACCAACAGCATGTGACCACCAACATGTGACAACAACAAAAAATACTTCCAGCTGAAATGCTTCTTAACAAGAAGTCTGATCAAATCTAAGAGGAATAATGACATTTGCAAGGCACTGTATTTGGATAATTATATTTTCCCATTTCTTTATCCTCCTGCCGTTGGTACCTTTCTCATTCTGAATAAAGACGATAACCTAATTTTCGATTAAATAGGGTTTTTTTATTTCCAAAACAAATAAAACAGATTTTTTTTGTCCTGCTTCTTCAAACAGCTGTTAAAACTAATATTTTCTGAAATACCTTAATTTTTACGGCTATCTCAATTAATGGTAATTTATAAATAGTTCATTAGGGATGTGTCTACAGGCATACGTGTCAGAAGATGAAAGCAAAAACCAGGCTTTATAATTGCTATAAACTAGCTCCTAATCATTTAAATTTTTAAAAGAACAACTCAGACACTAGAGTGTTCTCAGAAAGGATCTTTAGATAAGTTCCAGGGCTACAAATTTAAGGAATCACAAGACTCATGATGAGTTTAGAGCTCACAGACAGATTAGTGAAGATAACAGGATGATACTAGACAAAGGCATGCCATGAACTGCAGCTGAGAACAGTAAGCAAGAATAATATTTAAATGTTTTGCATAGTTGCGTGTGGAGACTTTGATTGTTTTCATCTGTGTCCTACTTTTTGGAAACTGGTCCATTGTTTTTACAGTGGGGAGATGAAGCCGATAAATCTCCTGTAATCAGCTGGTATTCATTGCTGTGGATGTTTCCTGTTAACATGAAAGTCCGACAGTTGTTCTAAATCCCTTTTCTGATCAGTTTCCACTGACCGGCCCATCAGTTTCCAAATAGTGATTTATGATTCTGGCTTAAAATTTAGCTTCTTCATCAAATTTACCTAAGGATTCTGTTGGCACTGCACAGAATCCACTCAATCTCAAAAATGTGAGTTTTTACAACTGCCTGTTAAGTTCTCAGATTTCCCTCCACTTTGTATGGCTAAAACAAACAAAACAAAACATTTCCCCTCTTTGCAAAGATCCACAACAGAAAGAGATGCACATTTCCTAAAGATTTGCTGTATAAATAGTTCTTCTGAAAATAAATAATAAAGCTTTCTGTGTTTTAGGTAAAATGTTAGTAGAACAAGGTAGTAGCTTTCTAACCCCCGACATGTAGGGGTGAGACAAAATATTTACGGTCAAGTTTATTTACTTTCACGATAAACTCATACACTTTTATAAAGTACGAATTTTTGATAAGTCATGCGTAGATTTCTTAAATGGCTTTACCATAAGCATTGAATTAAATTAATTAAATGGAATGTGTTGACTATGTGGAATTTAGAATAATAATAATAATAATAATAATAATAATAACAATAATAATAATAATAAACAAATTAGGGAGCAAAATAAAATTTTAAAAATAAAACAGAATTATGGAGCCCCAAAGTACACGTGTACTTAGATTAGATTAGATTTAGTTTACAGAACAGTTCTTTTACAGTATGACATGTGTATGACATTCCTAACAAAAACCTTTTTTTTTTCCCAAGATGGGTGTATGTTTCTTCACAGAAACAGTGATATAAAGTGCTTTGATTGCAAATAAAAGATGTTTATATGTTCAGCAGAAAAACTGCTGAAAATCGCTAGATGAGTGGTGATGCTTTTGATACCCAGGTCTTTTTTTTATAAGTCAGATGTTTTTTTGTTATATTTTTTTTTTTATCAAATGTGCCAAAATAAAAGCTATAATCAGTTTATAAATTAATTTTGACTTGAACGTAAGGCAAGAAATATATTTTGATAAGAATTTGACAACTGTGTGTGTTTTAGGTTATCAATATAACATTATTCAGTGTAATAATGTAACATTATGGATATTTAGATATCGACATATAAAGATATATTTGGTCAAAAGCGTGAAATAAATAGTTATGCATAGAATTATGTATTTTATCAGGCTTTAAAATGTTAATGGAGTTATCAGTCTATTCTAGAAAAGATACTGTCTGTAAATTGTGTGTTTTGTCTTTAAATTTGTTGACTCTGAGAGTGTTATAACAATAACAATTACCTCATACTCATTAAATTGTAATTTAGAAAAACAAGTGGTAATTCCAGAACCTTTAAGAATTTCAGTAAAAACAAAACTGGGAAAAAGTGAGTAATCTCAAACCAACTAAGCGCCCAAAACCACTTAAAAGTGGTTGTTTTAAATGATTTGGTAGAGTGCAAATGCTCAGATATCTCCATTAAACCATGATGGATTAACTCTGTTTTGGATGTTTTCCTCTCTCTGCTGACACTGTGTTCCGAATTTGTGTCCTTTCTTTGCACCGCTTCTTTCTGCTGTCACCCTTCCAATATTACTGGGAGTCTGGCTGGACTCTGTGTGCTTCTCAGGGGTAAGGAGACAGCTGGTTTCTTGTAAATACTGGGTGTGATTGCCCAGAATCTGCAACAAAAGCTGCTTTTTCAAAGACTGTCCAGGGAAGGCTGTAGTGACCTGAATTCCTTGTCAGAAATATCGGATGGCAGCTTTGGGGAGCAGAAGGGCGAGATAATGAAAAATTAGATGCTTGGAGTAAGATGGAAGAACAATAGTGGTGAGAGGAGCCCAAAAGGGTGCTTTTCCAAATGTATACTTCTCTACTTTTTGTTGTCCTTCATCTATTCCACTTGTCTAAGACTAACTGGTCACTCTATCAGAACAAAGGTTCAGCTGAAAAAGAGAGCAAGGTACAACAGAGAAGAAATTTTGAAGATAAACCTTAACCTTCTGAGAAAGTCATTTTGCTGCCATTTACTGTAAAAGCAGCAAATGCAAAATAGAACAAGACAGTGCATGATTTTTATATTCACCTAAACTTTTATTGGCTCTAAAATATCTCTTGTTATGTCTTGCTAAATGCATTTGTTCATATCCATTCATTGTTGCATTGCAGGTTGCAAGACAATCCAAATAACACATGGACAGACTTGCATTATCTGCTGAGTCTTAATCAGTTGCAACCTCTGATTGCTTTGGTGGCACTGCATCCAGAACCACAATTCATTGGCAGGTGATAGAACTAGAATAGACAAGAGGTTTCTTTGGGAATACTTTGTCAATCAATTCATTAGGGCCATTACATTAACAGATGCCATTTTAAGCTTTCTGTTAATCTTGTCCAGAAGCAGGGCCCACTTCTCTGAACCTTGAAGGCATCTGGGATGGACCATCACAGTGTAGTCAAAGAGAACTGTATTCTTGATCTTTGCTGGAAGAAATGGAGCAAAGAGGAATGATAGCTTCCAGCCCAGCCTGTTTTCAACAAGTCCCAAAATCCAGGCTCTGTGATGGTTTGGGGTTACATTGGTGTCCTTGGCAAAGCTCATTTCCATTTCTTTAAAGGCAGCATTAATGAAGAAATGTCCAACTGAGATTTTAGATCAACACATGCTGCTGTCTTAAGAAACAGATCTTTTCCAGGAACTTGGATGCACTGGAAAACCACATTCTAAAAGGCATGCCTGAGAAAGAAGAGAGAATGTCTGTTGGTCTGATCTCTCCCCAGCAGAGAATGTTGGAGAATTTAGAAACCACAAATGGGAAGATGAAACTTTAAGATGTCTCTGAAGAAAAAATGGGACAAAATAACACTTGAAACTCATGGAAAATTCTATTTTCATTGTTTGGACTACTTGTAAAAGCAATGGGAAGATTGCAAAGTGAAAAAAGACTATTTTTTATTCTCGTCCTGTTTTCATTGTTCAAATAAGAAAATAGCTATTTAAATTACATATCTGAAAACAAAGATCCAAACATCCGTTTCTTAATGTTAATGAGAGAACAACATGTTTATCAGTCACGTCTCAGTGATGGTTTGATATTAACTGACAAAATGACTCAAAGACGACGCATGAAACTTTTGAAATCAAACGTTAAACTTTATTTTTCACCACTGATTTTAACATATAAAAATAAGTGTTACATTAAACAGAGATGGAAACCAGAGCTGTCCGCTGAGACTGTAACACGAGACAGAACTTGAAAATGAAAACAGATGCAATGAACCTGCGTCACAATGACAAAGTGTTGTCTACTATCCAACCAGAGACTGAGCCAGCGACTCTTTCGTCAAAGGTTTTCATTTGCACACCTTTATCACTGTGGGCAGAGCAAACCATCTGTCCAAGGGAAAGATTCTGTCTTGCTTTGTTTCATATTCCTTCACTTTTTCTGCCGTCCTTCCACCCTAACATGTAGAGAATACATAAAATACATCTTTACGTACAGGTGAATTCTGAACCTGGAAGCTTGCTGTTTTTTTGTATCCTAGAGGTTAAACTTGTGCTACTTAAACTTTCAGAACTCAGGAAGCAAGTTTCTGTCGCTTAAAGCAGCTCTACTTGGAATACAAATGATCCTGACTAACCCATCTGCAACAATCTGCAACAGATATCTGCAACAAAGGTGATGTTTCATCTTTAAGATATCCTGCAAAACAATAAACTGTTCTATGACGGTAACATGAGTTGCATGACTATATGTCGCGAACTAGTCTAGCAGGCAGATTTACAAGGTTTGCACTGGTTAATGAGTCAGTTTCCATGTAGTTTAGGAGCTGTTGGTATTTCTTTAACAAGAAAATAGAAAAAGTTTCAGAAATGTGAATATGCATTGAAAAATGGCTGATTGTTGGTAGTCAGGTTAGTGCAAAAGGTTTTTCTTGTCATAGTTATTTGGCAGTATGTCTGAGAAGCATAAAACAATTTCAATCACTTAAAGTGAACAGTAAACACAGGAGTTTATCAAAGCAGAGTTTTATGTCCTTTTTAAATCTGAGCTGATTGTCCCATCTCACACAACTGAAGAAGTGTAATTTACAAATGTCTGCACAGATGGTCCTGTTGAACTGCGGTTTATCACCAAGAAACAGAAAATATTTTGCTTATAAATTTTTCTCTGAAACAAAAATAGATTTAATGCAGCTTTCAAACTCTGACCATGTGACTTCTTTAGTGCAAAAGTGCTGAAGCATAAGACATCTGGACTGCTTTTCTTCAAACGATTTTTTTTTTCCTTGTTTCCTCAAGAATTCCAGGTGCTTTTCTGCTCCAGAATGCAGAACAGGTCACTGATCTGAGTGCAACACTGTTTATTCTCTAGTAGCACAGCAACCATGGCCATTGATGGAAATAATTTGTGAGTCATGCCTCTAGTTGCATAAAGCTGTCCAGAGTTTATTCATTTGCTTGTTGTGGGGAATATGTGGAGAAATGGAGATCTTGAGATAGGATTAGAGATGGACTGTTAAGGTTTTCTGGCTGATACTGATTTCTGGTTTTCTTTATGGTCTCACCTGCTGATTCTGCAGACTATAACAGAGAGAAATTGCACTCTTTGATAGAGATTGCTGCATTGAACCCAATATAGAATGACAGAATAACAAGATTCCCCCCTTTTTTGCATAAAAACATGTCATGAACCTTTATTAAATGTATACTAAGCTAAAAAAAAATTAATCAAAGTCCCTGTTTTTTATGCATTTATAAACTGAAGAGTTGTTAGTTTTGTTGCCATCAAAAAATAGGAAAAAACATTCTGCTTTCTTCCTTAAGTAATTGACCTGTCAATCAAAGAAAATTTGGACAGTTCCGATCTTTGGATCGATTTTATAGGTGTATTTTTAAAAAAGAACACACCTGTAAAATGTTTTTAAAATAAATGTGTTCAGGGTAAAGATGTTTTCACAAAGCCATGTCTGGCATCTAGTAAAGAGCTGTTTTATTAAATCAGTGATAAGGTTTTCAGTAGTAGAGCGGCATTATGTCCAGTCCTAATCGTCACTGTAAAATCAACATGTGCCATATAGAAACTGCAAAAAGAATGCTCTGATGAATATCGCAGTACCACAAGCCCCAATGAGTTCCCTTATCAAATTAAAAGATTCCTGGAGACAACTGTTGCCTGAAGACAGAGAAAGAGATGTGGAAAATACACCTGGGATAACTCTATCATAAATGTTTAGCACTGAAATTACAGTACAGTTAAGTGCTACCTGGTAATAAAAAAAATTCCTCCTGTCAAGTTGTTCTAAAGAGCCTACGCTCAACTTTAAGCATATTTGATATCCATCACCTAAATACTGATTGCATTTTGGGTTTTACTTGGCAGAAAGTACTGGCAACAAATTTGGCACCCTGGTAATAAACTAAAAATCTTGCTTCTTACTTTTCATTTATGCTCAAGACCCTTCATGACTTATTGTGCGCTATCATGCCTTAATAGGGAGCCCACTGAATTCTTCATACTCCCCTGAAGACCTCACGAACACCCTGTAAAGACCACCTACTTTTAGACTGATTTTTGCACTGTAGCAGTGTCTTCATCCACTGTTTAGTGGGGTAAAAATAATAAGTGCTTGTGGAGCAGCAGTAACCTGATTACCTCAGATCAAATGCTACAAAGCAATAAGTTGGATCTTCCTTGATGCGATGATGTAAACTACACAGAACACTTTGCCGTTAATCCGAAATTCAACTAAATCTGTTTCCAAACTCCCAATAATTGTTCAGAAGACAAACAATTAAAAAGTGTTCCTTTATAAAATATAAATGTGGTACAACCTATGACTCCAAAGTAAATGTACTAAAAGCTATTGTCATGCATTAAAACAAAAGCATCAATAATGCCAATTACAACCAGTTTCTTGAAGGTGATTCTCCAAATCTAGTGTAGTTCAAATGTAATTCACAAGCAGCACAGAGGACTTTAAGAAGCCTGAGGTTTCTGCATAATTATACCTGTGGAAACAAGGAGTTTAAAACAGCTGTAGATCTCTCCAAAGCACCTAAATCGAGGAGTGAGGGAGATGGAAGTGCCTCTAAATGTTAATGAACAAGGCAAAGTTCTCTCAGGAAACTCACATGATATCTGGGCAACAATTTGACAGGAGGAATTGGGAAAGCTCTGTTTTTTTATTTTGTTTGTTTGTTTGTTTTTAATCTGTCTGCTGGAGGAAAGTTTTAATGGTTTGATAAGACTAAACCTGGCCTTTTTCTTGTGCTAAAGTTCATGTGGACCAAAACCCGGAGCAAACAACCACCATCCTAAATCCCTGAGGCAGTTTTAAAGAAGCTGGGCTGGGAAATAAAATACAGACAAACTGAAAAAAAACCCATGAAGACAGATACCTGGAGCCCTAAGGTAGATTTTGTTTACCAACGAGATAATATTCTCCGCATGCAGTCATTGTTAGAGAGAACTCCATGAAAAATAACAATGGGAACAAAGAGGAATAGTCACGTAGAGTCACATTTCTGCCACATTAAATCTACTTTGAGTTTATATTAAAACATGAAAGATGGAGAACAATGCTGCAGCATGTCCTACATGAAATACCAGGAAGGAAAAGGTGTAGATAAAAGTTGACGTATTGGAATAGTGCAAAAAATATCTAACAAAGATGTAAAAAATATACAATTCTTCTAAAAATAATCACAAAATCTTTTTAAATATTTTCAAATTTGGAAATTAGGTTTTTCTTCTTAAAACATAGTTTTCAGCAGCAAAAATCGGTACAAACGCAGACAAAACACACTCAGTGTGTATGAAAACAAAGAAAGTGCTCTGCAGTTCCAGGAAACAGTTGTTTAGAGCCCAATGGCTGACATTTTTATGACAAACTTTTCAGTTTTACTTCATACAAAGCCATGAGGCTTTGTTTTCATGTGTCTTCCTCTGTCCTGTCATTCATAACTCCTACCGTCGACCATAACTCTGTTCGAGCCACTGCCTCACATCCTTCAGGTTGTAGAAAAACGGTCCCTTTCCTCCCAGGTAGGCGATCTTCCTTTGGTGCACGATGCATACCCGTTCATTTGCCACACCGTAAGCCACGTTGGCATTGTTATCCATGCAGTCGGCCACTAACTGGCACTGCGGTGGGAGCGAAAAGTGATCGATGAGTTTGCGTGCAGCTCCTATTCTCTCCTCAAGGTTCTGGTGTTTTCGGAAACTGAAAGAGCAGGGCCCCATCGGAGGGGCCACCCAGCCATCAGAAGGGTGGGCCTCATCGATATAGACCAACAGGAAATCAGCCACATCACTAAAGTCTTCCACGAGCTGCCGGAAGGCAGGCAGGTGGCTGATGAATGGAGGTCAGGTGGCCGAGCCAAAGTTCACCACCAGAGGGCGATCTGTTGACTCGAAATCCAGAAGGCGACATTCACCCCCTGTCTGGATCCGTGAGCCACATGGGACAACAGTGCTGCTCCACCGAGGTCCATCAGGAACCTTCACCACCTTGGAGTTTGGTGCCTCACAGCCAAGTTTCACCTGAGGAGGTACAAATACTATCATTTATTTCTTATAGACAATAATCATTGATTCATTCTTAATATGTGTGAGCAAATGTTTGTATTACAGTTAAAGCATTTTGTTGCATTGTTTTGAACATCTTGTTGGGAGGCTGGTTTAGATCTTATCTGTCTCACAGATTTGAGTTTCCTTATATCAACAATTAATAGAGCTCCACAGGTTTCTATGCTGGGATGGTTTACTTTTTATAAATTTACTAATTGTTTGTCAACACAGTGTATACTTTCATGCCAATATGATGACACACATATATAACATCTATAAAGCATCAGCAGTTGAAGTAAGACTCATAGACAAAGATGTGGAATACATTAAAGGTCCTGTGCAATACATGTGGAATACATTAAAGGTAAGTTCAAGGTACTGGGATTTTTGTCAGCGAAACTTGACAGCCCATACCCAACTACTTAATTGCTTTATTTGGCATTTCCTGAGCTTCCAGAGAAAGTACACCACAAGTTGATTAAAGCACTTGAGTTAAATCAGTTTTAATTAATTTAACAAGCAATAATATTGATTTACTTCTTTATTCAGGATGTCAGATCATGGTGGGATCAGCTTTGCCATTTTAACTTTAAATATTGCAAGACCAGAAAGTAGACCTTTAGGGGTTTTAGGGTTTGCTCTTTGGATTTGAGAAAGCTCCTCTAAAGGTCTGTACAACTATTTAAGAACAGAGAGATTTGTTCTCTTTCCCAAGGCTGTGAGAAAAGAATCCTTCATTTCTTATAAAACCTCAAAACTAAAAACGTGGGCACTTTGTTCTCATATGGTGTCCAACTGTTGTGTGATTGAGCAGAAATATGTTATTCCCACTTTTGCTGCCACAGACTTCCCAAGAGCTCCACACTCCAGTTTCTCAGGAAGAATAAAACTTCTTGGTTAAAGCAAATTATGTTATGGTTCTTGCCACCCCAAGTAAATAAGCGAGTGTCTCAGGTCTTGCAGCATATGTAAGGCCTTTAAGTCTCACTCTGTGGTTTTCAAAAGAAAAAGATGCTTCCGTCAGGTCAGTATTGTTCTCAGCCTCAAGTGGATTAAATGTCTTGTTCCTGAATGATGCTAGGAGTAAGCAGGACAAGGATTGAGCAATCAAGAAGTTTATTGTTCCAGTCTCTTGTTCGGAAGAAGCTGAGCTGAAACATGAATCTCTGGATTTACATTTGCATTTGCATTTTGCATTTACACTCAGCTCCACTCATGAGATGTGGATCAAGACTATAAGAACAAGGTCCTGGATACAAGCAGCTGAAATGTGGTCCCTTTGTAGGGTGACTGGACTCTGCCTTAGAACAGCAACTTCTAGTTTCAGTCCTCAGCCCCTGGTGCCTAACATGTTTTAGATATTTCCCTAGTTCAACACATCTGAATCAAATGAACGGTTCAATAACAGGCCTCTGCAGATGAAATGCTGAAGAAATAATATGGCCATTTGAAACAGCCGTGTTGGTGCAGGATATAATCTAAAGCATGTTGAACAAGGGTCCTTGATGACTGAAGTTGAACAGTCCTGCTTTACAGCTGAAATTAGGAGCTACTTCCTTTAAAACATGCTTGGAGTAGAGCTTCTGCTCTTCAAAAGGAGTCAGCTGAAGTGGTCCAAGTATGTCCCACTGGTAGGAGACTGTGGGTTCCCAGTTCTTACTTGAGGAACTATATATTTTTTGTGACCTCAGGATTCATCGGGATGCATCCAATGTGCTGGAAAATGTCACTTGGAATGTCTGGGTTTACCTACTGAACCTGTTAGTGCCATGACCTGATATTTAATTAGTTGAAGAGAATGACTGGTTGGATGGACAGATGCACTGTTTTCCTGCCAGTTTTATGAAGGTATTTAGCACTCAATAAATGTCTGTGACTTCAGGAAAGCAAGAACAAAGGTGCGCTAAAGGAATTTATTTGAGAATGGATTAAACAGGCCTTGGTAGGGAAACCTGTACAAAGAAGCCACAATGTAAGGAAGCTGAAAAAAAAACTGCTGGGATGGAAATTAGACCAGTGGAAACTATGATGTTAATTTGATGTATCCAGATGTGAGCTCCTGCACTGCAGCAGAAAAAGCAATCGGATTATGTTTGCATAGCAGTTTCCACTGTCAAAAAGCTATAAGGGTGTTGGGCTTTGCTGTTGCCATGGCTAGATGTTCATAGAAAAACCAAAGCAGTGTGGTCACCACAACTTACTGCACCAAAACAGATATTATGTACGCATAAAACCAGGTAAACCAGGAGGAGCTTAGAGGATGCAAAAATTCTTTAAGGAAGGTATTTGAGGACTATTTTGGTTCACAGAGAAGGATGTACTAAAACTGGCTGCTTTCAATAAAAAAAAAAAGGCTAAACACTTGTGTTTACAGTAAAATTCCAGATGTGGCATGCCATGAGCTGGGATTGCTATAAGGCGAAATTAGCTTAGTGGTGTTAGTGGAATAACTGGAAAAGCCTTTACACAAGTAAAGACCTAACACCTTCAAAATATGTTAAGCATGGGTTTTAGGATATATCCACCTTGAAACTATCTAGCACAAACTTAACGTGTCATAATGACAAACAATACGGATGCTTACAGTGTAGTGTCATGTTGTGTGTTCTGTTAATCAGGAAAGGAGTGTCTCAAAGTTCAGAAACTGATTAAAATCCCCAGAACCTAATCAGAAAAATTGTAGACTGTAAATTCAGGACATTTTTTTATTTCTTAAAAACTTTTTATCATGACAGAATTAACCCACTGCTCAAAATCAAAATTATATTTAATGTTTAGTCAAAATAAATGTATTTGAACTGATATATTTTTTCTTTGCTCTTGGATTTTTACCATGCCAACACTTGATAAAAAGTTCTTTTTTATGTGTGCAGGTTTTGAAAGTTATTTATTCCAATAATCATTTTGTTGATAAATTATCACTCTCTGAGGAACAAGAGAATATTTATTACAAATAAAAAGGAAGTTGAACTCTTTTTGAATACTTCCAGAAAAACTCCAGTACCTCAGCCATTAGTATTAAAGAAAAAGGCTGCCATTTTTATATCATCTGTCTCTTTAAAATTCTTCTAGGTTAAATTATTTATTGCAAAAGTCTTCATTCACGTCCAGACCCGAATGCTTCTAACACATCACGCCCAAAAGATTAACAAAATTCTCCTTTAACAGAACATTATGTTCAGGCTAAAGTTCAGTTTAAACACAGGGCGGAATGAGCTGGACACAGAACGCATTATCTTTTATGTGTGATAAACACATCTTCTTTATATTATGAATATGAAACTGCTCTGGGTTAAGAAAAAATGCTGCGCATGTAGTGCATTTTTCACATTTTGGATGGATTTTGTTAGAAATTTAAGTGATAGATCAACACAGGTAGCAAATAACTTTTAATTAAAAATCTCAAACAGTATGACATGCACTTGTATACAGCTCCTTTTATGTTGAGGCCCCTACATAAAATCAACTGCAACTAATTCCCTTCAAAAATAATCTATTTAGTAACGTCCACCTGTGTATAATTTAATCTTAGTTTAAATCCAGCTGTTTTGTGAAGAACTCCAAGGACATAAAGGATCAAACAACATCATAAAGATAAAGGAACACATCAGATACATCAGAGATAAAGATGTGTAAAAGATTAACGGAGAGTTAGGTGAGCTCCCTGAGCTCTGAGTCATGCACTCTATGAAGAATGCCATTCCTTCAAGAAACCCATAAAACAACTTGTTTGCAGTTTGCCACATACCATGTGGGGAACACCACAAATATGTGCAAGACCGTGCTCTGGTCAGAGGAGATCAAAATTGAACTACCTGGCCAACATGCAAAATGCTATGTTTGGCAGAAATATAGTCCTGCATTCTATTCTGAACACAGTATCTATCATACTGAACACATGATGTCCAGAATAACACATGGTGGTGGCAGCATCATGCTGTTGGGATGCTGAGGATAGGTAAGTATGTCACAGCTGGTAGGAAGATGGATGAAGCTAAATAAAGGGGCAATCCTGAAAGAAAACCAGTTAGAGGCTGAAAAATTTGATAATGGCGTGGAGATGCACCTTTGAGCAGAACAAATATCTTAAACACCTCCCAGAGCTACAACGGGATAGTTCCGATCACATGTGTCAAATTCAAGGCCCAGGGGCCAAATCCGGCCCGCCATAGCCTTTTATGAGGCCCTTTAGGCTCCAGACACCAAATTACATCAAACAGTCCCTCCAGTTTTACACAATTTCGCGACTGCAGAAATTCATGCAAAATCAACAGATCCCCACATTTTTTCGCGTTAATGCATAGTTGTGAGTTTATTGCAAATTTTCTGCAAAAACGGTCAAAAACATTAGGTTTAAGTGATGCTAACTCCCACCTGCAGGTGGCAGTATTTTTTACTCCAACTACACTGCTGCCTTAGCATGACTTGATGTCAGGTCATAGTCTATGATTGATATGGCGAGTAACAAAGTACATAAGAGCAAATATTGCAAAATTCCTTTCAAATATTTCTAAATTAGCGGCACAAATCTGTAATTTTGATTGTAAAAAATCACAAAAACAATCTCGAAATCCTGGATGGACTGATCAATGTTAAAAGATGTCGAGTATTGTTTCATTTTAAGAAGTACTTATGCAATGCAGAGATAATATTTTAACAGTTTGTTAACTGGTTTTAACAATACATTCTGGCACAATCGGCCCTTTAAGAATATTCATGATCTTGACACGGCCCAAAATGAAAACGAGTTTGACACCCTTGGTTTAGATGAAAGTTGCACAATATATAAACGCACAGTCATCATAAAATATCAGTGTGTGTGTGTAATATCATGGTGGCAAAGGACTGCTTGGATGCAATACTGTATTTATGAGGATAGCTTCAGACAGCATATTGATAGTACGGACAGTTAGATGAACCGTAACTGTGCTTGATGCCCACATCAAGCACAGTTATGCTATGCATATCATATGCTATGCTATGATATGCAGTCATATTTAATAAAATAGAATATTATTGAGTTCCTTTATTTTAGTACTTCAATTCACTAAGTGAAAACACTTTATATACATTAGTTACACACATTGATGACTGATGTCTTCAAGCTTTTATTTCTATACTATGATGATTTTCCTCTAACAACTGATGAGAACACAACTTTCATTATTAGAATATTACATCAGACCAATAAAAACATTTATAATAGAGATATGTGGACTTAATGAAAAGTATGTTTAATACCGGCTTAAAGATTGTTATGTTAAAAAGGTACTTTTAGTCTGACAAACGAGCCTCATTGGAATGCATTTTCTAATTTATTAAATATGACTATATCTTTCATTGATGGGAAGCTAAAGCTCAGAGAGTTGCGTAATGGTAAGGAAAGAAAAGAGGCAGGAAAATGTGGGTACATCGTAATGAATACTTTTGCTAGGCCTTTTAAATAGGTGTTGATGAAATTACTGCAAAAGCAACATACTAAATGCTTAATTGTTTCTCTTTGATTTCTTTAGAAGAAATACCACAAAAGCAGCAAACAATAAATGCAGTGAGACACGTCATAAATAATGAGGTTAATTGGCAGATCTGCAATATGACTAAGCATAAAGAGTGTGAGAGAATAAAGTTTAAGAGGGGACTCAACACTCAGGAAAAGACTGGTGCAGATCAGAATGAACTTTCACAACAGACAATTCCATTTTTTTTAGATTTCATAAGAATATTATAGTAAACAAAAGTCTTTACTGAGGGAATGAGGATAAAGGTTAGGAAATGATGTTCCATAAAACTGCAACACTGGAAAACACAAATTAAAACCCCCGCATAATCTTTAACTGTTCAGATTCTATAAGATGAACAACGAGAAAAAAAAATATCTTGTATGCTATGATCAGGCTGACTCATAATAATAATAATAATAAACTTTAAATTTTGTGCAAGGGGTTCTGATATTTGTGCAGCGCTGTACTCCGTCGCCGCGAAAAAACCTGAAGACTGCAACAACTTCTGCAGCACAGAGAGGGATCAGGACTCGCGTAAGGAGTCTTACCTGTTTGTGTGCGTCCAGTAGAAAGCTGTTCCAGATGGAGCGCAGCCCCTCGGATGTCAGCATGCGGTGCCACTCTCCGCAGCCGGCGGAGCGCGACCGGCTCAGTAGCGCCACGACGCGCTTCACCAGCACCACGGAGTCGTATAGAGCCAGAAAGAGACAGTTGGAGAAGAATCCGGGCAGAATCTGAAGTGTGACGAGCAGGTCTTCACTCGCACTTCCCATTTTCTCTTTTTGACAGTTCAGTGGAGAAGCTGAAGACCGCGGCTCTGATCTGCTGCCCTCATAGTGTCGGATCTGCGCCAGATTTTGCTCCAGAATCCCTCTGATATCCAGCACCTCCCTGGGAAGGATGGACACTGTAGTTAATGTTGAGCACCACGGCTTATCTTTGCAGAAAGATTCTGACGTCAGATTCGGCCTCCAGTCTCCTCCTTTCTCTCCTCCCTCAGAGGCGTCCAGACTTACTGGATCAAACCACAGATTTCCTTCCTTTGTCCACTTTGTGCAAACACCAAAAAAAGACCTCAGAATAGAGGGTCTGCATGTTCCTAACCCTTCCCATCTAATTTTGTGGGCATCCACCTAACACTAACAGGGTTGCAGTGGAGAAATGTGACGGCCTTTTGTTAAGGTTGGAAAAGTTTTTGATCTGCAGCCATCTGTAGTTTGAACAGTTTGGTCCCAGCTTTTCCCGTCTACAAGGTGTCCTTTGGAAACAGAACAGTCATTGTCACTAATGCTTGCATGTCTGAGGATTGTATAACCTGTATAGCCCTGTATAGCAGAGACCACCAAGTGACTGGCAACTAACAAGCAACTGAATGGGTGCACCTGATACAGGCTGAAGATTGTTCAAGTGTTGTTTTTTAGACCATGTAATATACGTGATCAGAGGATTGTTTTTTTGTTATTAAAGCTTTTCAATATCATATGAAGGGGCATTTAGGTTATGATGTTATGCTGAAATAATATAGCCTATCAATGTCTCTGAAGAACATAAAGAAATGCCACTGACAGTTTATATATATATATATATATATATATATATATATATAAAATTCCCTTCTCACCCTCCACGGGTGGTCTTTCTCAACCTCTGAGCTCGGGTCCTCTACCAGAGGCCTGGGAGCTTGAGGGTTCTGCATAGTATCTTGGCTGTGCCGAGAACTGCGCATTTCTGGACTGAGATGTCTGATGTTGTTCCTGGGATCTGTTTTAGCCACTGCTCCAGTTTGGGGGTGACTTTGATATATATATATATATATATATATATATATATATATATATATATATATATATATATATATATATATATATATATATATGAAACTGTACAAATGGTGGAGCAACCAAAAGATAATTTTCAACTCTTGGCTGATGCAATGAAAAAGTATTTCCTGACTGGTGTTAAAGGTCTGAAGAATCATCTTGCTATTAGATGACGTAGATTAGCTCAGAAGATGGTGTAGAATAAGCTCCAATTGCTCCGAACTGTCATCAAAAACTAATGGACACTTAACCTCCATGTCATCATTTGTGAATCCACATCTCATACTTTAAAAGTGGTAGACATACAGCTGTCTACATAAAAAAAAAAAAAAAAAAAAAAAAAAAAAAAAAGAAGCTACTGTGTTCAGCATCTGACTGAGCAAGAACTGTGGTGATAAGAAGAATGGGCAAATTTTAGCCTCCAGATGAGCAAAGTTAGTACAGACACACCACAAAAAAAATGTGTGGTGAAAGTATTTATAAAGTATTGAAAAAGTGTGCATATCCATTATATAAAATATTGTTCTTGTTGTTTGCATGCATCATGCAAAACAGGACCTAATGGCTGTCCCTGATGACATCAGGTGAATGTCACATGGTCTTATTAACTGCTGCCAGGTTGAGTTAATTTGATTTAGTTTTTTATTTACATCAAAACTATTATTGAACTTGAGCAAAGCAAACCAGATCATTGAGAAAAATTGTAGTGTCTTGCAAACGTATTTTTGCTGCTTGAACTTTTCAACCTTTATTATTGTGTTATAAACACACTTTAGACTTTAGTTTTTATATCACAGACCAACAGAAAGTACTTTATGATGACAAAGTGGAATCAAAATGAAACATATATTTTTAAAAGGTTTTAAAAATAAAAATGTTATGAATATACATTGATCTGCACCATTCCATTGTAGCTTTAGCGATATGTTCAAAATCTAGGTTCTGGAAAGATAACCTTATAAGTCTTTTGCAGCCTCTAACAGGTTTCTAGGATTTCCCCATATTTAGCTTCAACTATCTCCTTATAAAGTCTGACCAGCTTTCCTATCCCTATTGAACAAAAGCATCCCTACTCCATGATGCTTCCATCACCATCTGTCTCAGTAAGTATGGTGTTAGTTTCCCTCTCCACATAGCCTTTCACATAGTCTAAACAAATCTGTTAGGGTCTCATCTGAAGAACACCCTTCTTCCACATGTTTGCTGTGTTCCCCACAAAGCTTTTGGCAAACTTTAAATTGAACTTCTTCTGTCTTTTTAACCATGGATTTCTTCTTTCTCCTTCAGAGTTCCCACAGGCTTTGTGGGCTCTTCTCTGAATTATGTCCGGTCTGTCACTTTATATGGACAGCCATGTCTTGATGAGTTGTGTCCAACTCTTTCCTTTTTACATCATGGGATAAACAGTGCTAAATGAAATGTTTCAGCTTCCAATATTCTTTTATAACCTAATCTTGCTTTAAACCTCTACAAACCTTTATCCTTGATGTGCGCTGTGTTCCTTGGTCTTCTTGATGCTATTTGTTCACTAATGTTCTCCAGTGAACTTCAAAGGACTTCACAGAACAGGTGATTTATACTAAAATTAAGTTACACACTGGTGGACTTTATTGCTTGTTAAGTCTGAAAGCAGTTGGTTCCTCTAGAGTTTATTTAGTGGGATCAGAGTAAAACTGGTTGAAAACAGATGCATGCTATGCTTTTATTCTACTCCTAAAAAAAATTGAATGCCATGAATCCTTTTCTTTACACTTCACAATTATGTACTGTTTTGTGATGGTTTGTCACATAAAAACAAAATTAATATTCTGAAGTTGGTGACTGTAATGTGATTAAATGTGGAAAACTGAAAGGCATATGCACAGTTTTCAACGGACTGTATATAACTAAAGAACAATTCTGAAAGGGGAGCTTTGGAGATGATTCTAAAACCTGCTCTGAATCAGTATTTCACCTCCGCAGGGTGTGTTGTTTCAGGCTTAAGGTGTTCCCAGTCAGATCTAGTTCTAGCTTGCATTGTGAGGTTTGTCATGTCAGGTCTTGTTTTCATTGTCAGCTGTGGTCAGAGTGTTCCTGCAAACATCCGGCTCTGCAGAGGCCGGCTTTTGTTTTGCTTTATTAAAATAAATCCTTTTCTTTTCCTTGTACATCCTGCTTTAATTTGGGTCTGTTTTGTCAAAGCAGCATATTACAAACAGTGGGTAAAAACATGTAATTTTTCTCACTTTAAATATTTCTAATGGGTCAATTGACATACAACTCACGCCACATATATTGGCACCAACCTAAATAATCCAGACATACAATGAAATAACATCAAATTAGTCCACAAATAAAGCTATGGGTATAAAACGTGAAAATGGTACAGGAAATAAAAATTGAATATAATTACTGAAATTTAGTAATAATTTGTTGTGAAGATTTTTTGGTAATCATAGTTTCTGGTCACATCAATTGCACTGATGTAATTTTTAATACACTTTTACAACACAATTTGTCTTCGGTTCTTGTTCTGGAAATCCTTCATATGCACTTTAATATTAAGTGCTTTTCTGTTTTTCATGTTGATACAAGTCAGGTGATTGGCTGGATTATTCTAGCAGTTTTATTTATTTTTTTCTCTGAAACCAACTGAGAGTTTCCTTAGGTGCGTGTTTGAGACTGTTGTCTTGCTTGAAAATCTCCACTCATTCCATTTGCATTCTGATTTTCCATTTTTTGTTACATTTCACCATACATCCTTCCATCAGTTAAATGAAATCTGCTCGCACTATATACTGTAAAACAGCCCACACCATGTGCCATGTGAAAATTTCACTTTTGGAATGGTGTTTGTGGGGCGATGTGCAGAACCATTCTTATTTCAAACATAATGTGTGCAATGACATCTAAATAGTTCAGCTTTGGCCTCATCTGTCCAGATTGTATTCTCCGCATATTTCCTTGGCTTCTCCAAATCTTTGGCAACAAGCTTTAAACAAATTTCAACATGTTTTTATTTCAGCAGTTGAATACTGTGAGTGTGCATAAAGACCATTTTAGCTGCATTTCTTACTGTTTTATGGGGAAAAGAAACTGTACCTGCTGTTTCCAGTTCTGCTGGTGCGTCTTAGCTCTTCAATAGCACCTTCAATTATTCTTTTGACTCCTCTGTCAGTAATATTTTATGGTGACATCGTGTTCTTTCCATTTCCTGATTATGGCTCCAATGGGACTATTTGGAACATTCCGTAGTTAGCATGCTTCTCAACAGCAATACTTTCTCATTAAGCTTTCTTTGCTTTTACAATTGTACCTCTCTGTACAATGTCTTGTAACTGAGAAACCTATTTATAGGCCTATGTGTATAATCAACTTTATTTTTGTTTAAATGTTTAAAATCAAAATCAAATTCCGGATGACTTTCTCCAGACTTTATTCCTTAAAAGTGAATGATGTTGATTTATATTTATCTGATGCCTTTGTCTTTGATCTTATGAATTCACAACTTGAGTTTTCCATTTCATAGATGATTTTGGTTTTTGAATTATTGACAGAGAACCCACAGAAGAATGAAAATTTATTCAAAAATCATAAAAGAACTGTTAAAAATTATTTAATTTTAAATCTTCAAAAGTCTGGGATTATGAAACCTAAAAATTGTAGAAACCCTGGATGCACCACAAGTAATTACATTATTTTAAACCCAACTCTTTTTAAATCTTTATTATTTCTGGATAGTTTGTCAAAACTGACTACAATAGCACAGTTTGCTGAGCATCTGCCTATCATCCTTCCACCTATCCATTTGTCCAACAGAAGCATAGATCATATCATCCATATGATCAGATGAACCACCTAAGATGACTCCTTTTGATGAGGAGGAGCAGTAGCTCCATTTGAGTTCTCAATAAATGACAAAGCTCATTATCTGTCTTTGAGTTGGACACCAACCAAACTACAGAGGAGGCTCATTTCAGCTGCTTGTTTCCAGAATCTTGATCTTTTTTATTATTATTTTTATCACAATCCATATCTCATGAGCTTAGATGCTGGTTGAAAGGTTGATGGAGCAGTAAATACAGACTTTCCCCTTTAAGGATTAAGAAAACAACATATTTGAACTTTTCTGCTTGAGTCATAATCTCTTCATCTAGGCGAATCTCAGGTGTGTCTGGATGACGTTTTAAATCAGTGGCTCTAAATGATCAGGCAGCTATTCAGAAGATTCTTTTATGACCTCATTGAGATATTGATTATCTTCTCAACTTTATGCAACAAGGTTTTTTGACGGATTGAGGAACCATTTACCAAAGCAATTTAAAAACAAGCTAAAAATGTGATGATACACTTTAAAGAAATGTATTTATTCAAATATCCATGACAATAGGTGTACCCATAAATTTGAGGCTCCAGGAAGGAAAACAAAGTGTTCAGCCTGAGGATCTGAGTTGACAAAAGGGGCTGGTTTAGAGCATCTACAAACCTGCAGCTCTGTGGGTTGTTTCTAGTCCAGAGGGGCAAGGAGCTATTAAATGCTTATTTTGATGCTTTTGGATCAAAAAGGCTCGCTCTTGTTGTTCTTATCAAAAATAAGAACTACTGTAACTCAAACTGTATTAAATGTTCCCGTTGGTTTAGATAGAAATGTGTCAGAAAACAGAGATGATACATTTGTACTGTGTACAGTTCTATGTCTATGGTTACCAATATCCACCACCCAAAGCTTCGACATTGACCTTTGAAAAAAAACATGTAAAAGCAGTGGCATATTTTTGTTAATCTTCTGCTGGAAAATCTTCAGTCCTGCCATCATGTGGAGTAGAACTGGACAATATTTATGCATTAAAACTCTATTTTTCAACAGCATGTTTACAGTATGTTTATATATTTATACTTTATATATATAAAGTATAAAGTATAAACCTATTAAATTCTAGCCCAGTGCCTCTGTGGTCAAAACGTTCTTGTTTCATTAGTGGATTCATCTTTAGCATTAAACATTTAATTCATCTTTCACTAAAACTGCTAAGGCTGCCATATAATAATTTTTGGTCAAGTCAAGTTTATTTGTATAGCACATTTCAGCAGCAAGGCAATTCAAAGTGCTTCACATCATAAAATCATCAAAATAATCGAGCAAATATACATGACAATCATCAAAATAATCGAGCAAATATACATGACAATCATCAAAATCATTGAGCAAATAGTGCATCAAAATCATAAAGATCATCAAGCAAATAACATCAAGTAAATATAGTTTGAAAATATTGATCAATGTTCCACTTACTACTAATTAAAAGCTGCTCTAAATAGGTGGGTTTTTAGGCTTGATTTGAAGGAACTCAGTGTGTCTGCTGTTTTGCAGTTTTCTGGGAGTTTGTTCCAGATTTGTGGTGCATAATAACTGAATGCTCCTTCTCCATGTTTGGTTTTGGTTCTAGAGATGCAGAGTAGACTAGAACCAGAAGACTAAGTGGTCTGGAATGCTGATACAGTGACAACAGCTCTTTAATGTATTTTGGTGCTAAGCCATTCAATGATTTATAAACTAACAGAAGTACTTTGAAGTCTATTCTCTGAGCTACAGGGAGCCAGTGTAGGGACTTTAGAACTGGGGTGATGTGCTCTATTTTCCTAATCTTAGTGGGAACACGAGCAGAAGCATTCTGGATCAGCTGCAGCTGTCTGATTGACATTTTGGGCAGACCTGTGAAGACAGTGTTGCAATAAACAATACGACTAAAGATAAACACATGGATGGGTCTCTCTAGACATTAGTCCTTTAATCCTGGTAATGTTCTTCAGATGATAGAAGGCTAACTTTGTAACTGTCTTTATGTGTTTCTGAACATTCAGGTCTGAGTCCATCACTACATCCAGATTTCAGGTCTGATCACGAGTTTCTAGTTGTAATAACTGAAGCTGCATGCTGACTCTAGATCGTTCCTCTTTAGGTCCAAAGATAATAACTTCAGTTATGTTTCTGTTCAGCTGGAGAAAGTTTTAGCACATCCACACATTCATTTGTTCTAAGCATCTGTTCAGTGCTTGGATGGGTTCAGAGTCACCTGGTGACATCATAATGAAGAGCTGTGTATCACTGTGCAGTTATGGTAGCTAATCTTATTATTTGTTCAAATCTGAGCTAGTGGGAGCATGTAGATATTAAATAGGAGGGATTCCAGGATTGAATCTTGAGGTACTCCACATGTGACTTCTGTCTGCTCTGATGAGAAGTTGCCTATTGAAACAAAGAAACTTTTTTAACAGTGGTTTGATAACTCCTGTTTTTAAAGCCTTGGGGAAAACACCTGATGAGAAGTATGAGTTTACTATTTGAATCAGATCAGATGCAATGACAGGCAGAACTTTCTTAAGGAAGGTTGTAGGTAGGATACCTATTAGAAATATAAATAGGCATTCATGCTCTAATAAAAATAATAGAAAGAGATTTTAAAAAAACCTCTTAATGTTGAATTTCTGAATGAATCAAAGACAGTGTTATTTTGTATTTGTTTATCCCTGTGTTCATATCATCCACTCCTAGAATATATATTTTACCAAATGTATTTTAGAGAGTTTTCTTCTTCTTCCTCTGAGCTGAAGAATTTGTAATAAAACTGGAAAACAATTTTCTAAATCCATATTTAAAACCATCCCATTCATCCTGAAGTGTTGACTTGACCCCCAAAATGTCTTGATATTAATCCAGTTAAGCCTCTGTGGACTATAGAGGAAAACCCCAGTCCAATTAGTAAATTCATGTTTGCCTGAAAGTTCTTCACCAGTTTCCTCCTCTGACACCTCTGACATCAGGAACTTGTTGACCTCGTTCAGTCATGATGTCAATGGGTGACACCCCAACTGTTCCTTGTTTAATGATGACATTTACTTTTATGTAACATGGACATATTTTATGTAACTGTGTAAAAATGTTTGCTCTCTTATAATAATAATAATAACTATTATTATTATTATTATTATTATTATTATTATTATTATTATTATTATCACTTAACTGTTTCGGTTCAGACATTGAACCTGCTGTTTTCAAAGAAGGATTTCATTTACCCCAGATGATTTACACTGCATGCAGATGCTTTCCGAGATGCACTTTGCCATCATTCAAGACCACCCAGATTTAGACTACGTGCGGCTCCGCTCTGCTGTGAAGCCCAGAGGTGTTCTGAGAAGCATACCAAATCGCGCTATAAAACCAGTGATAAAAAGGATGAGTGATGTCATAAAATACTGTAGTTCTCAACTTACAAAAATAATCTATGTTCATCCATTGCTCTCTTAATCCGTATGCCTTGACCAATGCTCCTACTACAGCTTCAGCAAGAAGACATGACTCGATTTAAGATTAGAATCCATGTTTTATTTGGAGTATGTGTGTATGCATAGGTATAAATCATCAATTTTGACAGCATATGCATATATATTTATTTATACAACTAGTATTTTGAGTAGATGCAGTCTGTCTTTGGTGAATTGTTATGAAAATATGTGATGTTGTGCATGTTCCTTTTCCTGTTCCACGGTGGGATCTTTGTGGGTTATAATTTTACCAGATGGTGATGCAAAGGTGCAGCCCTGGCATCCACTGCCCTGTGGAGGCAGTGTAAACACTCTCATTAACTGTAATGGGTGCCTAATTACTGCGAAGTCTGTTCCGTGGTGGAGCAGAGCAGAAATGGTCTTGTAACCTTTCACAGACAGATAGATGTCAGTGACTTTGTCTCTCATCCATTCTTGAATTCCTTTAGATTAAAAGAACTTCACCAGATGAAGTCTTGCTGATACAGCTACTATGAGAAAGTCTTCAATTTATATCATGTGAATAATATCTTGCTACAGTCCTAGTGTGTTGATTTGTTTGACAGTTTCAGTTTATTATATAAATGATTATTATGTGTTGATTTGTTTATGTTTTTATTATTTTATTTTTTTATTTAACATGTCCTGTCCGGCAGTGTGGCACTCAGAATTGTCGTCTGAATGTCAAGGTAAAGCCCAAAAGATTTGCTTTCACAAGTGAAGCATTACAGCTTTCGCCATGATGTTCCCCTTGGTATATGTATGAAACTTTATTAAAAATTGCTTTGGGTTTTTTCAAATGTAATGGACACAAAGATGAAAAAGAAAAAAAGTGGGGAAGGGAAAGAGAGAAAGATGGAGTAAAGGTTTAAAGAGAAAAAAGGAGTTGGAAGTAGAGGAGAGAAAAAGCAGAGAGATAAAACAAGTCAACACCCTTGAAGTCTGCATCGGGACATACAGAAAGACAAAAAAAAAAAAAAAAAATCAAAACATATATAAGCATACAACATATGCATATATAATAATAACAGTTATAACTTCAATGGAAAGTACACAGTACTAGGTAATATTAGATGTATTTGCTGGCAATCGCAGCTGGATTGAGTGTATATCTAACAAACACCTGAATCTAGACACCTGTGTGTGCGTGTGTGTGTGCTTGTGTGTGTGCTTGTGTCTACAAGGTTTCTTCCCAAGAATATTTGATAGTCGATGTGTTGATTTTGGAAATTTTTCAGCGAACTTCATGTTCTCAGGTTCTATTTGTGGTTTATTGATTGTACTTGTCAGGCAGTCAGGCCTGGGTGCGCCTACTGATACTAAACTAAAAATATGGTTAATACCTCTTAATTAATTATATAACAAGTGTGTGTGTGTGTGTGTGTGTGTGTGTGGGATTATATTTTCAAACAGTGCCTGGGTGTTTTGGATTGCTGTTTTCTCTTAATTAATGAAATCATCATTTGTAAACCGCCTTTTGTATTTGCTCAGTTTATCTTTATCTGATGTTAATTTTTTTTTTTTTAGCGCAATCATTAAGGTGTGTCAAAAACTGAAAAACCTGTGAGGGAGCAAATAAGTTTCCATGCATACCATTTACAACTTCACAATCAGATTCTCTTGGAAATCCACTTTAAGCATAGCATCTCACTTTTGAAATGAACAATGACTTGTGCTGATGCAATTTATCCTCATAGACTTTCCTTTGTTTGGACTTCCCAGCAACTTCCTCTTCACGCAACAGATGCATACGATGCCAATGAAAGACAAAGACAGGAAGAACTAGGACAGAGATGACGTTTACTTGTTTTGTTATCCCACCAGGACGGTCTGTTTTGAGATGGATGGTGTAGTTCATTAAATTCTAAAATCAATTTATTATATGGTTGAGTGGATTTTCTGCTGTGGACAATGATTTCTGTAGGTTGGTGTCCACCACATTAGACAGTGTGAAGCTGGCAAGAGGACAAAAGTACAGTTGTAATATTTACGCAAATATTTTCTCATGTTCTACTTTCTGTACACCCCCCTTTACTAATTGGTTGCTCTGAAGGTTGTTTGTCCTGTTCTGGTCAAGCTCTAAAGGGGTAAACATTTTTCCAAATCACGTTAAGTCCCATTTTTCATTCTTACACCACATTGGAACCATCAGACAGTAACTCTGCCTGTTTATGCTTAAGAAGTATGTTTTCCGTGAGTGTTTCCTGGCAATTAACTGGTAACAGCCTGCACAACAATATTGTGTTTGGAACAAACCACCACAAATTTATATGTATCTGAAACAACCAATTGAAATGTGATGGCAATTTTGAAAGAACTAAAAAAAGGTTGATTGTCAATGCATACATTGGGGCGAATATGACAGGCAAACTTGGCACTGCATTAAAAAAGGTGTCCATGGACATCCAGTGTTTGCATATGATATCACTACAAGACCCACTTCTAACAATCCAAACTATTCCTTGAACTATCACTTAAAAAAACTTGTCCAATAATCAGTTTGCTTCATGGTCTTTATATACTCAGCAGACTAAAAGCATTAGTTGTTCTATCCTATCCATATTGGATTTCAAGTGTACAGAAACAATGAGAGAAGTAACATCCTTAAAACACATGAAAAGTTGCACTTTCTAACAGAGGAACAACAATTTGCAGTTGGTAGGGAAAGGGAGGAATGATGGTTTGGAGTCCAGATGTTTCTTTGACATCTGTTTATAAAACGCTAAAATTTGTCATAAGGATGTTAGAGAAAATGAAAAAAAACAATGTTGTGCAGACTGTTACCAAAGATATCATTTGTTCAAGTCTGAAAATGAAAATGGGTAGCTATATCTGATACATGCTTATCTTTCCATTTAGAGTTTGCAGAATTATCTAAGCTTTCCAGATAAAGATATTCCTTTCAGTTGTTTTTGTACATCTAACCTAGAACTAGCTGAGCTAGCTGAACTAGCTGGCAAACTGAGCTGTTAACGTTCCTGGGTCTTTCATCTGATGTTTGGATTTCCACAATAATTCTGTGTGGTAATAAAAAAAAAATATTCTCCCGTTCATTTGAGGAACAGCCTTGGACAGTTGAAAGATCATCAAATCACTAAACAAAGTTTACTGGATGTCCCCTTATATGCTTAGGTACAGGAAGATTCGCAAAAGCAAATATCTGCAGACCTTAAATTCCTTGAATACAGGGAAATGCACCCAATGACCCAGACAAGGAGATAAATGTTCCATTTATTACACTCCAACAAAAGGCTACTGACAAACATCCCCAGCGGTGCAGCACTGGCTTTAAAAAAAAAAAAAGCCCAAAACAATAAATGCTGACATGTTAAAGACGGCTTTCTTTTTTTTTGGTCTCTAAAACCCTGTTTCCACTTTTCTAATGTTCCTTTTCTCAATACCTAGAAGGAAAGATACTCTACTTGGGTCAGGTCAGGACTGCAGGTTGACCGATCCAGAAGCAGTACTCTCTTCTTGCTCAGCCATTTGGAATTCATGTAGAATGTTGTTCTGTATTTATATTATCTTAATGGAAAAGATGTGGCGTTGAAGACAACATATGTTGCTCTAAAACCTGGGCAGGCAAGTCCAGTCTTTGAGAACTACTATCCTGCAACTTTTATGCAACCTTTTTCCAAAGCACCTGAATTCCCTCAACAGCATGTCATGCAGCTCTGCAGGGGCCTGATAACAAGCCATTCATTGGATTCTGGTGGGTTGAAAAGGAATGCACCTAAAAGTTGCAGGATAGTAGCTCTCAACAACTAGACTTAGCCACCCCTGCTCTAAAATCTCTTGGGTAATTTTCTGCATCAAAACTGCCATCACAGAAGAAGAAATGAGTTTTGCCAAGGACATTGATACAACCTCATACCATCAGCCGTCAACAGTCAGGATGCTTTTAGACTGAAATTGCTTTGTTTCTTCCAACAAATATCTGAAAGATCAAGCCATCAAACATCACATTCTTCAACCATGTGATGGTCTATCCCAGATTTCTGTGAGCCAGGTGGATGTGGCATTTGGACAAGTGTAAGGACTCACTGGGAGGACCCGGAAATTCAACCACACACAGAAGTACGTAAAGGAAAAACAAGTTTATTTAGTATCAGGAACTGGTAGCAGCTCAGGAAGAATCAATGAAGGTCTCCACAAGGGAATCCAATGCAGCACCAGGGGCTAGACGATAATCAGGCAGAGGTTATACATGGAGAGGCAGAGAGAGCAAACTTAACTTGAGGGTCAGGCAATACTCGGTGGTCGTGAAGCGGAGCTTGAGTCAGGGTCCAGAAATCCAGAACCAAAGGAATCCGTAACGAGCTTGGCAGGAGGGGAAGATCCGTGGACGGAAATGGGTCGAAGAAACACAAGAAGGAAAGGCATGAAATGCTGGATTTCTACTGGCTCGTGGCTGTCGATAATCTGGCAGGGAGGCAGGGGCTGAGAGGAGTTAAGTAGAGCAGGGCCCAGGTGGCACAGATCAGCAATCAGGTGACACAGGTGAGTAGAATGAAAACTAATTACAGCATGGGCAGGACCAAACATGAATCATAACAGACAAGGCTAACATTTTTTAATGTAACTTTGTAGCGTAGAACTTGACTAGGCTTTCCAAAGGCTTGTTCATGTCATTAATTCAGGTATTGCCAAGTGACAGTTATTTTTCTTTTTCTTTTTTTTTTTTTTACATGTCCTATCTGGCAGTATGGCACTCAGGATTGTTGTCTGAGTGTCAGCGTGAGACCGAACACATTTGCTTTCACCATGATGGTCCACTTGAGATATATATATATATATATATATATATATATATATATATATATATATATATATATATATATATATATATATATATGTGTGTGTGTGTGTGTGTGTGTATGAAACATTATTAGAAATTGCTTTGGGATCATTTCAAATGTAATGGACACAAAGATGAAACACAAAAGAGAAAGGAAAGAGAGAAAGGTGAGGTGAGGAAACGGTTTAAAGGGAAAGAGGGAGATAGAAATAGAAGGAGAGAAAGAAGCACAGAGATAACACAAGTCCACACCCTCAAGACCTGCGGAAAGAGAAAAAAACAAAACAGAGAAACCACAGCAACAAACAACATATGCATATATAACAGTTATAACATCAAAGGAAAGCACATGGTACAAGGTAATACAAGATGTATTTAGTGGCAACTGAAGCCCAACTGATAAACACCCACAGGCTCTGCTGGCAACCCACTACACTGGAGCAGATCCGGTCATGGACACAAAGACCCTAGCCCTGAGGGCACAACAGTCCCCAGCAGAGGCCCAACCAAGCCAGGGCGCCCAGGTCCCGGCAAGCAGCCACCAGGGTGAACCGGCACATACCCCGGCACCCAGCCCCAGACACCGAAAGCCACCAACACACCGGCGAGCAGAGGCACCAGCCACCGGAGGGGAGTGTGACTGGGGGGAGTAGGCCCCACGTTTTAATGGGTGGCCCACGATGATCCAGGAGAGGGGGCAGCCCAAAACCCAACCTGACAGATAAATAGGCACACACAAATACAATCACACATTCCCACTCTTATGCTCACAAGTGACAATTCTTGATCCAGTGCCCTCTGTTGGATCAGGCATCACAGCTGTCCAGCTTACATTTTGAAATCCTTTCAGATTTATTTTTCCAGATCATATTCTGCCCTACTAAAAAAGACCTCTGCAAACTTTTTAAATTGTTTACTTGAGGAACATTGTTTTTCATCAAATTTTCTAAAATTGTGGCCAACCCAATTAACCTCCCGAGTAAAGGGGTTGACTGAAAAAGTAATTAATGTTTTGCACTTTAACAATAACATAGGCTGGAGGACCAACACTGACCTTGTCCAAGATGGAACTGAATGGACTTTGTTTTACTGTTTCTGTAGCCACTCCACCATCCTGTGCCATCTGATGAGGTTTGCTTCAATAAACTCATTCATAAAGTTGGAACCAGCACATGGAGTGGGGACTGAGGAAGAGTGGGTCACTGATCAAACAGCTCCATCATAGACAAATCCTTCATGACTTGGGATATGTCTATTCTGACACACTCATTTTTCCACAATTTTCTTCTGATAGTACTTTTTAGTGTTCATTCTTTATGAGTGAACTCATAAATTTGTAATACCACCACATTTTTATTTGTGATGTTGACTGCACATATACGTGTAAAATTGCCTTAAAACAATACAGTCTTCTGTAAGATTTTCTCTCTGTTTACCAGAGTTAAATATTTTTCTAATATCAATTATTGGGGAAAAATATTGTAACTGATTAGTTTTGTTCATGGAGATGAAACCAAAGAACTTTTTGGTATTTAAGCAAATTTTCATTTCCAAGTATACCTCAAATTCTGAGTAAGGTATTAATTCAGAGAATCGATTAACAGCAGCCTTTAAACCAAAGCCATATGTGTACCCAGTAAACAGATCATAGGCCAGTACTACTCTAAAAGCAGACACAGGTTTGAGGTGCCTATTATCAGATTTTATCTCACCAAAGATCAGTTAATGTGTTAATCATTTATTTCTGCAAAACATGCTCGTGATTCATGCTTCCTATCAATTGCCACTTCTTTTACAGAGGAACTTTCCAATGAGAAATCAGTTTGGTAATTTCCAAAAGAAACTTTGGTTTGTTACTAGTACTCGGCCTCCATTGGTTTCTTTCACCTGTGGACATTTGCATATTGTAAATGAACTGAATTTATATAGCACTAGTCAAAAAAACACTCAAAGCACTTTTACACTGGAGCCATATTCACAGATGCACATACGTTGACACACAGATTTAAAAAAAAAAATTGGTAGGCAACTAGAGGTTAAGGCTTATGCCCAATGTCCCATTGGCAAGTGGTAGA
Source organism: Anableps anableps (assembly GCA_014839685.1). Classification (NCBI taxonomy): domain Eukaryota; kingdom Metazoa; phylum Chordata; class Actinopteri; order Cyprinodontiformes; family Anablepidae; genus Anableps; species Anableps anableps. Next base: position 25,282,035 of record CM026080.1, on the reverse strand, counting down.
GCAGGAACCCCACAACCATCTAGTTGAAAGACTTCTCTTCCCTCTGAGCCACAGCCACCCCAAATAACATGCAAGAACACCTAAATCGATCTTTCCTTCTCTGCAAAATTTCCAAGATTATATGATATGATTCATGTTGTTTAGGCACTCCATGTAAAGGGCCATTTTTTAGGAATACTCCACTGAAGTGTTTTTATGTTTTATTTAATTAGATGACTCTGGATTTGGTGGTTATTCTTATTGCTTCTCAGCATGTTCTTACAGTGCATGAATACATTTTGTTAGGCTAATCTTTCTTCCTCCTACTGACCTAAAACATACTTTGGGTTAACTGATTGTTCTAAATTGCACTGTAATAAAAATGCATGCATGTAAGGTTATTAGCTACTACTAATTGACTAGACTAACATGTCCAGGTTGAACCCTGTCTCTTGCCTATTGGCTGCTGAAGCCTTTTCCCATAAAAGGTTGTGAGTCTATTATGGGGCAATACTGTATTTCCTGGTACTATGTGCTAGTAGTGGTAGATAGTAATAATAGTATTTTACTTTCTTTGAGGTTTTCAGCTCACAGGTGCATTAACTCACTATTACCTGAGAAGTCAGTTAAACATGGTTTATATGTTTGAGAAAAAAATCATCTTAGGCATGAAGCATATAAAATGAAAGTTTAAAAAAATTTAAAATGTTACTTTATTGTTTGTTATGAGAATTACTAAAAATTATATTTATTCAATTTAAATTCAAAATACTTTTCAATACTCCGAGAGGGAAATTAAATGCTGTTGTAATTCATATTATACAATTTCTTCAGAGTTGTTATAGATGCTGATGGCTGTGGGCAGGAAGGATCTCGTATAGCAGCCTGTATTACAGCAACTCTGATGAAGCCTCTGAAGACACTCTGTTGTTATAAAGCAGTCACGTGAAGAGAATGTTCAGAGTTGTCTGTAATTTTCTTGATCTTTTGAAGAATCCTTGTTTGTACAATAATCTCTAGATCTTTTTCAGAGTAGTCCCCAGAATTAATTATCCTCAAGTCAATTTCACTTTTCTTTCCTCTTGATGAGATGTTTGCTGATGACTGAAATCTTTTTGTGTTAGGTCACAAAACTTGATGTGGGCACAAGAGAAATCACTTTTTTCTATTTTTTCCTACCACAGCAGATGCAGTCTTGTCCAGGAGGTCACATAAACCACAATGGATGCTGAATTTAGAAAACACCCATAATAATAGGAGCTGCCCATCTCCAGTGGTCATTAGATGAGAGACAAGGTACACCTTGGACAGGTCACCAGTACATCGCAGGGCAACACAGAGACAAACTACCATTCATTCTTGCACACACACATTCAAAGATAAGTTAGAAATATCAGTTAACCAAATATACATCTTTTAGACAGTCAGAGAAATCTGGAATGCCCGGAGAGAGTGCACACATACACTGTAAGTTATTGTACAGGCAAATGAATGACAAATTTACGAGAGAAAAAAACAAAACAAAAAAACTATTACTTCCAGAAAGAGGGATAATTTACTGTTCACTGACCAGTGACTCTTTCTTTATGAGTAAGACGGATATGTTACAAGTGGGGAGGCCAATATACTGTACCTGTTGACAGTATGGTTATACAATGGTATCCAAAGTTATCCTTGAACAAAAACTTCTTTTGTGAGAACTTTGTGGTCATTTTGCATGTTTAAATTCTTTTTAAAGTAAGATTCAGGTATAACTGTTGGTATAACCTAACCCAACAATTAACTTTGACCTAAATATGATAGAAAACTGCTTTACCAGTTCTAATAACCAAGTGTTTTAGTGCATGCCCTTTATTTAGGCATTTTATCTACTTTTGTGCTTTCAAGAAAAGAAATCAATAACTGTGACATTGTGCTTTGAACTTCATTACAGGTCCGGCTGGCAAATATGTAACAATGAGTAAGTTGGTAAAGGTGGTATAACCTTATATAATGTTACGAAAGAGCGGGGCCGGATTAGAAGAGTTCATTCACACAACGCTGACTCTGTGTTTGTCTGCATTTTGCCCTCGGTCACTGGCAGAGATTTCACAGCACACATATTTTATGACTGGGTGAACTGGTGACTACAGTGGAGTAGAATAAGTGCTACTTTCTCTCTATAGTAAGGCTGCCTTTATGATTAGTCAGTACTGTAGGTGTGGGTGTTGGATTGCAGCAAATTCTTTTTTATCCAACATTCTATCAATCACATTCACACCTAATCTTATCATGGCATCTGTTTTTGGGTGGGGATTTATCCTCAAGTTGTGTTAAAAGTAGGACTTTTTTTAATGTAAGAATCTGAGCAAGTTTAACAAGGCAGTACTTGTAATGGCAAGACAACTAGGACAAACATCCATGCATGCAGCAACACACATTCATATCTAAGGATTATTTTAAAAGACCAATTAAACAGTCATGTTTTTGGACATGCATGACATGATGATGCACTTTAGGAAGGAGGCAAGCCTGGAAGGGCAGTATGATGCTTTTGATAATGTTGTGGTGGAGAACCTTGGGCCCAACTATCTATGCTGATGTAATTTCGCACCACCTACCTAAGCATTGTTGCAGATCCAGTACATCCTTTCAGAGGTATTCACTGATGGCTGTGGCCAGTATCAGCAGATTACCACTCCCTGTTATACAGCCTTCTCTTTTCATTATCAGTTAAAAACAAAGAACAGATACCGTAATCTCCAAGACTGGAACTTTAGATCCTGTTCAAAAAACAAACAGGATTAGAGACAAAAAACATCCCTGATGGAGTACACTCTGCAATTTTGACCAAGGTCTTACGTTAAATATCGTCATCAATTCAGTCATTCACTCATAGTTTTATTGTTTATGAAACAATGCAAAAACAAATTCCATTGTGCCAGCTTTAGATGTTGAACTTGTTAGATTGGCTTTTATTTAGTTTAGGCTTTTTAACTATTATGATTCACTATTCCTCTAACTAAACAAAGCCACTCTGATGCGGCTGCAGTTGATTCAAAGCACATCTGCGAGATCAGACCACTTTTTGATGGTTTCTGTCTCATCTCAGACTCAACTGCATCTGTACTCAGTCATATCTTGGTCTTGAACGTCTAGGACTCAGGATTTTATTTCAAAACTGGTTCAAGACCACAACTGTAGAAATATCACTAAATTGCCAGAATATTGTCCAATTTATTTGTTAACGTCCCTGCTTTCATTTCAGTAGCTTGCCACCATCAGAGTGTGAATGTGTGGGTGTATGACTGAATGTAATGTGAAGTGCTTTGGAGTCCTCTTGACTTGATAAAGCATTATAAAAGTACAGGCTATTTACTATATGGAACACTTTAAATTCTATCCCCAGGACTCTGGAAGTTACTCCAAGTTTGAGATCTTAGAAACAAGCTTGACTCTATGCCGGAAATCCAAACACAGCTCTTGAACTGTTGTTGCTGACACCTGAAACTTGTCTTCTTGCACCCCCACCTTATGGTCCTATGATTGTCAGTTCACATATTACTGCAGCATCCTAAAAACAAATACTTTTAAATAAATACAGAAACAGAAAACTTTAGTCCACTCAGACAACTCACATGGAAATGTCTGGTCATTCATCTATACTTAGGTTTGAGTTTGGATCTCATCACTCCTTGAGTGTGCCAGTATGTGATGAGCTTGTCTTGGATCTTGGGGCCTAGGTGAATGGTCAAGTTGATAGATATGTACTGTAAATTTACAGAGTCTGATAGAAGGCAGATGATTTGCAGTTTTCTGAACCACCCAGAAAGGACATATGACGTTTATATGTTTGCTACTCTGAGAGAGATTTAGGCCCAAGACCATTCACTGCTTTATAGACAAATAAGATTTTAAAATATATTCTTTTCCAGTCAGGGAGTCAGTGAAGTGATTTAAGGTCTGTTGGGATATTATATATTTTCCTGGTGTTGATCAGGACTCTGACTGAAGCTGTAGCTTCCTGATTGATTTTTCTTTTACTGTTGTATGTTGTTAGTCTAGAAGCTCCCACTTTTGTTGGACTATCATATGATAAGCAGAGTGGAAGTTCACCCAAACATGTTGGACTTTAGAGTGTGGGCATATGCCTTTTTATAGACTTTAAACAGTAGTGTAAACTCTGCAGCCTTTGAACCATCAGATAGTGTGGGAGTCAGTCACTTGTTTTGCATATTGAGAGTGTAGGAATAGATATAAGCAGTTTAAAAGTACTATAATGGTCAGACTACAGATTTATGAATTTAGGAAGGAAATGTTAGACTTTTGATTGTGTCTGTGACACATTAATCACAATGTAGAAAATCATTTGAAAGCAGAGCGAGTAAAAAAGGATCCTGTGCACCTTGGCACAGAGTATGACAGGCATATTGACCAGTCTGGGAGTGCAGACAGACAGCAAACACCCAAATAAACAGAGATGTCGCTGAGCCACAAAGTGGGCAGGAAATCAGTTGAACAAATCTGATTATTTGTTTTGTGAGAATCAAATTTATTTGATTTAATGACTGGTCGAGGTGTCCTTCACATGGGAACTTCTGCAATGACCTGCTTAAACCGGTACCTAAATCATACAAAAAAAACAAAAAGACAAGTAGTTATTCCAGTTTATGGTCCCAGAGAGGAGAGTGCTTTGTACAAAGGTATGGTGGTCTTAAGAATGAGAAGCCAAAAATCCTAAACTCTTACGACAGACTTCCTAATTATGTATTTAACCTTTATATGGAAAGTCCAACATTGCAACAGCTGGTAAAAGCACATGCAAATAACAGATCACTAAAACTATACTGACATAAAATTTCTGGTGTGTTGTTACTTTTTACCCTCTTTATACAGGGTGAAGACCCTTTAGGACATAAAACATCAGTAAGAACCTGGGTGGTCTTTGCTGTGTGGTCTTAAGCTAAGGCAAGTGAATGATGTTCAGGTGGTCCATGCTGTAAGAAAATAACCTCCCACACCATTACACTACCTCCACTGGCTTGTTATGCCAAATATGTCATGTCATGCTGACATGACAATAGCACCAAGAAGGTGTTATAGCCCAGGTATCAGCTGGTGTACTCAACCCTCCTATGGAAGCAACCTCAGGCTGTAGAAAAGAGATGAACACACGAGGTAGAAGTAATAGTAGCTTTGTAAAAGTGTGGGGATTTTTTTGTTTCCTTTTTGCCCCTTTCTGTAAATAAAAAAAACATAGAAAAAAAATATGTATTCATGTCACATATTTTAAAAAATATTTTGTAGCTAATACTAATACAGTAAAGTAAAAATATATACATGTTATATTAAAAAAGAAAATGTATGTAAATCTTTTCATGCGCTGTGGTCCTCAAGTGAAAGTGGAGAAATGCTTCCCTCTTGTGGCTAAAACGTATATATATATATATATATATATATATATATATATATATATATATATATATATATATATATATATATATATATATATATATATATATATATATATATATATATATATATATATATATATATATATATATATATATACACATACACAGAGTTGTTTTATTTTATTTTATTTTTTATGAACCACAAGCCGTTGTAGGGCAAAAAGCAGTGTGTTGTAATCTGCATCATTCAGTTCAGTTCTGGTCAGTTAAACGTTATTGTCTCTGAAGGATGATTTGCTGCACATCAACTCAAGAAGAAAAAGAAAGAAACAAAAAAAACTGCAACAACATCATAAACAACAATCTTCCAGGCATGGGGGGCACAGATCACAGTGACTTGTGGCAACAGAAAAGATAAAAAGGTAAAAATGCACTCAATAAAACAAGTATAAATAATTTTAATAAAACGGGATTAATATTAAAAGAGTGAAGTTTCTAATATAGTGCATACACTGGTGTGCTTTTTTTTTCTTTTGTTTTGTTTTGTACGAAAAAATCTACCTGGCAGTGAAAGCTCATTTTATCATCACTATCTACTCCCAGATATTTATATTTTGGCACCAGTTCCACTGTTTGGTTGGCGATCACCCCTGAAGTGATCAATTAGAGGCTTTTTCTAAAATCAATACACATTTCTTTGGTCTTATCTATATTTAAGTTTAAAAGGGAAGCTTTGCACCATTTAAAATTCATTAACTACCAGGCCATGTTCTGTGTTTTCACGACTTAAAAGTGACACAATTACAGAATCATCTCCAAACTTAATAATGTGGTGCTCAGTGTTACAGTCATTTGTTTGTAAAACAAATAAAAGAGGGGAGAGGACACAGTCCTGGGGAGACCCAGCTGATGACAAAACACCATTTACTTTAACCTGTTGTGTCCTCACTCTTTAAAAAAAAAAATCCATCAACCAGGAAATAAATCTAAAGTCAATATTATAAAACCTCTTTAAACTATGTGCTGAAACATGAGGTTGCATACAATTAAAAACCAAAGAAAAATCAATAAAAAACTAATCTGACCAGAGTCTTAGTACCCTCCAAATGTTTAAAAACCAGGTTTAAAAGTGTCCTTATTGCATCATCGACTCCTCTCTTTGACCTTTAAGCAAACTGTAGAGGGTCAAGTCTGCCCTGTACTATGTCCAACAGGGCCTTATTTATTAACTTCTCAACTATCTTTGTGACTAAGATCATTAAAGTCACTAGTCTAAAATCATTTAAAGACTTTGGTATTTTGAACTTTGGGACAGGTACAATTATTGACTCCTTCTATAGATGATTACTTGCAAGTGCAAGTGCAGGGACATCTGGAAAATAAAACAGAACAGAACAGAATATCTGCAAACTGTGAGGCAGTTTTTCAAGAGACATCCTGAGGATTTTTCTTTTCTTTAACTCCTTTAAAAAGTTTCAAGACCATGTCTTTGTCGAAGATAAAAGACTGTGGTGTGAAGTTCAAACCAGGATCTCTAAAAACAGACAGCTCCTCGCTAAAATCGTGAACACTGAAATTATTATAAAAAACATTCAGATCATTGGAGAGATCCAGAGCCAGATCAGATGGAGGCAGAATAAATAAGGATGGACATTTTTATGAACTGCTATGTGTCCCAACTATGAGTGAAAGAAAAAAAATAAACTAATGAAAAAATAGGGGCTCCTAACATGTTCACTTCGTACTCTGCACTTTTCAAAAGGGGCACTCATAGGATTTCCAGTGTTTCCCTCAAAGACAGAAGAGTAGACATGCTATGTAAATGCACCCACCATATTGTAAAAGTCAAGTTTTCCTTGGAAACCAGTACAAATCTTCATGGAAACTGGATTTTCCTAAAAAAAAAAAAAAAAAAAAAAAAAAAAAAAAAAAAAAAAAAAAAAAAAAAAAAAAAAAGAAAGAAAAACTGATGTTTACGTTCAACAAATTTCAATCTACTGTTTTTAAAGACAATATTTGTTCTCTTTAGTCACAACTCTGGTAATCATCAAGACAAAAATAAACAATATCTGCATATCTCAAGAGTACAACTAGTAAAAAGAGAATGTGCTTAAAATAAGCTTAAAATAATCTTAATTCAACTCCTAGAAACATGCTTTTAAAGTTTGAATTTTATTACCTAAGCTGTATTTAGCTCAACTGTTTTGTTTTCCATAAGATGTTATTTAGGGCTGACATAAAAGCCTTTATTTTAGAAAATCCACTTAAACTAACTTAAAGACACATTAATTTAACCCTGACAAAATGCCAACCTTTCAAGTACAATCTCGTTTTATTTATATTTATAACTAACTGTAACTGCAATTTAGTGTGCCATACAACATTTAAGAGGTGGAATGACATTACAAGTAGTGCCTAATCGCTATCTGAAGTAACCAAGGGGGTTGTTCAGAAATATCCTGTTAAAGCGTTGTAGATAACTGCGTTACTTTACTGTCATAATGCCACTCGCAGTATGGCGAGGAAGTTGAAGCGGCCCAAAAGCTGACGCAGAACAACGTCTTTAAACGCCCCGCCCTCTCATATCGGAAATAAACCCAGAGTGTCATGTGACGTTAGCTTCTGGTTTAGCATGTAGAGATCTGAGATAAAATCGTTAAAGGTGGGTAAAATCTTTGACAGTGTTGCTTTGGTTTATTGTTTTTATGCTAAAAAAAAACTACATACCTGCTGTTAAGCAGCTGTTGGTGGCTGAACTTAATGAACAAACGAAGTTAAACTTAGCTGTCATGTTAGCTTGTTTTATTTTACTTGAAAGCTGCATCAAAGAAAGCGTACAGTTTTAATCGCCTCTTTAAAAAAAATTCTGCTGCTAAAACCTGTTTCTCTCCACAGAGTCGTCGAGAGGGAGATAAAAACACATCATGGCAGATGTGAGTATGGTTTATTTGCGTCTGATAGCTGCAACACATATTTTACACGATAACAATAGACAGTAAGTCATTTTGATTATTTTAATTTCGTAAATTGGCGTCAATAGCTTCAGTCTGATGTAATTAAGCTTGGAGACCCGGTGCATTTGGGTGCAAATGGAAATCTGTCTGTTGAACAAAAACAAAATGAAATTATTCCGCTGTTTGGAGGTGTTTGCTTCTGTTTACCTGAATCATGAGGGTCAGTCATAAGTCTCATGATGGGTTGTGGAGTGATGAGCAACATAGCAGACCAGATATGTACAGCAGTTATTTTAGCAGTCATTAAAGTCCTAACAACTACTTAAAGTATGTTTGCAGAAACATCTGGAGTTCCTCTATTGAAATAGACGATTTCGGCTGAAAAAAGCAAAATAACTTTCAAATAGTAGCAACATCTTGTCTGTAGGTTGAAAATAATACGGCTGCAGGCTGATTTAGTGCAAGTGATACCGTTATTGCAGATTTCAACAATAATATTGCAATTAAATAATTGTATTATGTCATGCAAACCTAGTCTGAATCTGCTTTAAAATCCACTGACATGACCTGACTTCCCTGAAGTATCAGTTACCTGGACCTCTCCCTGTTACATTCTTCACAATTTTTAAAATACGACTCTGCTGTTGGTAGTTTAAAAGGAACCAAATATCAACCAAATATCTTTTTCGAAACATCTAAAAAAAAAAAAGAAAAAAAAAAAGATGATGAATCATAATTCATGATTATATCAGTCAGTGCATTACAGGACACAGTATAGATGAGCTCTCTTGAGTGTGACGTTTACTCTGTTTGTGGAGCTAAGTGTATGCTGGGGTAACTGCATTGTAAAATCTTTGCTCTCAACCATAGCAAGCATATGTGCTTTGCAATGTTATTTTTACAGAATTATGCGTGTCATTTAGTAACTGTAACACAAGAAAGCAACATTATCAGAATTATTTACACTTAAGCCAGGAAACTGAGGATCTGATCCCTGAGATCTCAATGAATAAGATTTATGTCCCATTTTGTCAAAAATCAAAATGGGACAATGTCATTGCATCCTATTTATTTTTTTCATTTGTATTTTAAAATGTATTGCAGACTTCAAAATAAGAAATCTCTATATACTGTACTTTAAAATGATCACAGAGAAGCCTGGTAACTTGAAAGTAAAATGGAAATGACTAGGTTGAATCAGAAGTTTTGTACAGGACTTTCAACCAAAACTGAGCCATACTTAGGGAAATAAAATTGATATATCTCTTTGTAAAATGTGATCATTAACAGAATGTGTTGTCTGCACCCTGACATTCAGCACTGCTGCTGGTTTATTTACTGTGATTAGATGCTATGAACGTTTTTCGTTTCGGGTTTTAATCCAGGTTCCAACATGTTTTCTTTTTCTGAAGGATTTAAAGAGATACCTGTACAAACAGCTCCAAAGGTTGGTGTCGAAGTTTCACAGTTATCAGTGTTCAGGGTTTCTTCAGTGTTAAATCAGCTGTTTGCTCTCCTCAGCGTTGAAGGTCTTCATGCGGTCGTGGTCACAGACAGAGATGGCGTTCCAGTGATCAAAGGTAAAACTGGGGCTCCTGTGACTGTCTTTGTAATGGAAATGTTTTCATAAGCTTTAAACTTTAAACTTTTTCTCTGAGTTACACATATTTTCTCACATATAATTCAAAATTGAGATGGTAGGGTTTCTGTGTCTCTTATGTGGATGCTGTATCCCTGCAGTTGCCAATGACAACGCCCCGGTCCATGCCCTGAGACCTGGCTTCTTGTCCACTTTTGCTCTTGCCACGGATCAGGGTAGCAAGCTTGGGCTCTCCAAGAACAAGAGCATCATCTGCTACTACAACTCCTACCAGGTCAGCTGATATGTAATACCATGGTGTCAGACTTTACCTCTTCAAACCCATGTTATTTCTTTTTTTAATTCCTAAAGTCTTGTTCACACAATGGCAGAAACAAAAGGTAGGAGACCATATCGGAAAGAAAAAAAACGGCGGAGGATTCAGGCTTGTTTGCAGCCCCTGAGTCGACCATAAACTTGTGCGTGAGAGTGAAATGTGAGGCTACGTCTGACCACTGAAGCTTGACGTAAAGTGGGTCATCTGGAGGATGATTATTTTGAACGCAGCAGCAAAATAATTGCATCAGTGCGTTACAGTGGATCCACCAGACCTCGGACTGCATGAAATGTGGTGGGATCATAAGAGAGATGTGCAGCAAAAAGGGTCTTCAAGCATCAATGAGGTAAAGCAATATTGGGAAGATGAATGGGCCAAAATTCTTTCACAACAATGCGAGACTGATGAAGTCAGATAGAAGTGGACTGCTGAAAGTGCTGTTGGGTCCATCCTGGTAAAAACCAGCCCCTTGTTCTACGCTTAGCTTCGCACAGAAGGTCTGGACCCTCGGCTATTGAGAAACAGTTGCTTGCTGGAGGCGTGGACTCTGTTGAAGTTTTACATTTTACCCAATCGCTAACGTTTGGCCGTGACGTATGTAATGCGGCAGTTCAACGCTATAAAGCTTGATGGAAATTGCCTGCACTGCAAACAACCCTCCCCCACCGCGAAGAGAGAAGTGCCGGGCCGAACAAGATGGCTGTTAATGTCAATTCAATATTTGAAAGTGTGGCCAACACAGACTGAACAGCTTCGTTCACTTCTTCCACTGCCATTGCCAAACTCCAGGCAGACTACAGTTCTAAAACAGCGCAGAAAACCATGAAGGGAGATGAGAATCGAGTGGAATTGCATAGAAAGGCAATGGCCAGGCTATGCTGGATCATAAGGGAGACTATTTTTCCCATGACTGTAAATGAAATCACCAGCGTTTTCAGTCAGGATTCAACTGGGATTTCTTGAAACTGCTTGAATCTGCATGTGATGATTTTGTATAAAGTGCTTCAGACCTTCTGAAAAAGCACATTTGGTTGTCATGTAATCTCCATTTAAAGGTTCCTAAGTGACAAATGGATTTATCTTTTTCAAATGGGGGAAAAAAAAAAAAAAAAAGTCTTATGATTGTGTCACATCAGCACCAAGTCTGCAGTTTCCAATAATATCAGACCCTTTAGTTGGTAATATTGGGAAAACATTCTGGTTACTTGATTTTGATCCATATTGACATAATGGCATTATACAGTTGCTGCAGATTTGTCAGCTGTGCATCCATGATGTGAATCTGCGATAGAGTTCAGATTTCTGGCCTAAGCCAGAGGGCCAGAACTATTTGCGTGATTGTCGGGTCGGATCGGGCTCGGACACAATGCCTACGGGCTCGGGTCAGGTTGGAGTTTCTGACTTCACCACACGCTAAAGGATCTCCGTTGTATTAAGCCTATTTGTTGATATTCTGCCTCTTTGAGGATGTGTTATGTTTATGTTGAACAGATCGTGCAGTTTAATCGACTCCCTTTGGTCATCAGCTTCATCGCCAGCAGCAACGCAAACACAGGTAGAATCCATTTTTTACGGACATTTTAAAATGTGGATAAAATAAATGCTGATGAGAACATGTTGTGTTTGTGTCCTCAGGCCTCATCATGAGTCTGGAGAAGGAGTTGGCTCCACTAATAGAGGATCTGAGGCAGGTGGTCGAGGTGACATGAGTTCTGATCAGCAGCAGATTTCACCAAATTACTACCAACTCACCATGTTCACGTCTGTCTGTTGAGCTGTGCATACCATGTTGGGGAGATTTCTGCAGTTTCTCTTTGTTTTGTGGATCAGTTTAAGTAAACTCCTTGCTTTGTTTGCCAAGGTTTCATTCTTCTGTTGAGTAAAAATCAGAATAAATATTTGAATTTTGACAACTAAAGTTATGTCGCCTCTTTCTTTTATTTAGGTATTCATAATTGTATGTTCTTCATTTTATTTGTTTGCAAACCTCCATGAACTCCAGCAACATTGCGAAGAAGAGTGGGCCAAAATAACCTTACTACAACCTGAGAGTCTGAAAGCAGATAGAAAACAGCTACAAGGAGCTATTTCTGCTATCAATGTTCCTAAAAGCTGAGGCAAACTCAGGTATATATTAACTTGTGCTGTTTTTACATTCAGCATTTCCATTCTGGCTTTGTCTCGAACAAAAATGTTAATATATAACTGGCATGCATGTTTTTGTACACTTGTGAACTATTAAATTTGTTCACCACAAAAACTGGTCAAACTATATTTTGTCAAATGTCATGTTCTTTAATATTATGCTACTCCATATTTCGAGTTTTCATAACTCCCTATATGTGTAAAATTGGCCAGCTGTACTATATTTCACATTCAAGTATGAGTATATCATCTACTACATCTTAGTCAGATGTCATAAAATACTGTCATACTGTGTCATATTCATGTAGCATAGTATAATTGGGTTTCATAATACTGCCGTTTGTCTCATGATTCAATCAAATCCTTTATCACTTTTAGGGCTGCAGTGGTTGTGCTGTGTTTCTTTCTAAAACCAAATGCAGAAAAGATATTAAAACATAAAATTATTTCAATGGATTACTTACAAGAACTTTCAGAGCCTTAGGCAGGACAGACAGTTTGGAAATGGTCTTATAATTGTTTAAAACTAGATTAACCCCCTTTTAATGTGGGGATAACAAAGACAGATTTCCATACCATTGGAATTTCATAAATAGTTTATCATTTTGACTTAGATAAATTAGTGGATATGCTACACACAGGGTGAGATAAAGGCTGGAAATGGAGTTGGAAAAAAAAAAAAAGCACATGTAGCAGAAAATCAGGACTCTTCAACTGAGGATTTGTTTTAAAAAAGATGAGTGAAAGTGAAAATTTTAAACAGAAGGATTAAAGACTGATATCAGCTTATTTATCAGTTTTTATTTGATCTATTTATTAGTTATAGTACATGTTTCAGGCAGTTTTACTCGCAGTTAGGGGAGAATTAAAAAAAAATAATAATAATTACAAGGGTGTCACATCTACACAAACATGCAATATGAAGGATTCCGACTCAGTGATCAATACTAGTTCTGATTGCACTACTCTGCTACAAACACCTATTATCTTCTAACTCTACTCTTATTCCCATGTTGAGTCTATAAGCTATAAGGCCATCACAGCTGTCAAATACAGCCAAAACCATTCTGCATTGCTGTGTGTCCATAAAGTGCACATTATTACAAAAGAAATTATTTTATTTCCATAAAACATATGAGTTTTGAAAAGTTTTTTTTTTCTTTCTGTGAGAGTACTGCTATTCTTCATACACCGTTTTCCAGGAACTTTACAGAACTGTCAAAATCTTTCAATAAGTTCTGCAAAGATCTGTCTTAAGATGTGTCGTGCAACTTATTCCAGATCTGCCTCGTTCCTTCGGGTATCCTGGCATCCTCTGTGAGGATGGAGCTGTTTTCCTTTGTCTTCATGGACCATCATCATCGCCCTTTTCTTATCTGTGACTGAAAGGAAAAACAAAGATTGCAAAAGCTGATTTTTGAGTTTTGGATTTAGAAATGGTAATGGTTTCAAAAAAGCCAAAATGTTCTGCTGGTTTTCATCTTTTTCCTCCAATGGTTGCAAATTTCTTTTTTAGTGGTTGTGAAACAGAAGAAAGGAGGATCATCAAGTAAGGAAATCTTGTTATTTCAGTAATACGGAAGTAGGTGTATGGTACATGAGCTTTTTTGTGTGTGTGTTTTCAGACCCACTCACAGTGTGTTGTAATAATCAAGTTTCCCTCAGCTGCTCAATCCAGACAATCTCCTCTGTTTTATGAAACTCCTTCATAAAAACGTCTGGAACCCTAAATACCAAACCCTTTCTGGTGCCAAGGAGAAATTTTCGAAAACTATAAGAAGTCCAGGTTTCATTTACTCCTTTTCAAAGGGTTGTAGTTCTAATTTTCTACTTATTCCAGGAACCAGTGAAACAGAATGACTGGGACTAAGTTTGAAGACACTGAAAACTATTATTTTCTGTTCCTTTAAATGTTTAATGGAAACAGATTCCTGAAGGTTGAAAGCAGTTAGTTACAGTTTTATGTCTTACCCAGAAAAAGTTCAAATCTGAGAACAAGAGCACATAGACTAAAGGTTATTGATCTTTAGCAAAAATCTATATGGAGCCACCAGAACTAGTGAAGGCCAAAATTATTCATACCCCTGAAAGGAAATATTTGTTTTTCTTAGGGAAAGATTCTTTGAAATTTGTCCAAGAAACTCAACAATATGAGCCAATGTCTATATGAATGGCGGATTTCCCCAATTTTACATGCATGGACCTCAGTTACTACTTGATGCCCAAATATTATCTTATTTTAGCGACAAAAACAACCCAAAAATAACTTGAAAATATAAACCACAGAGCAAAAAACAAAAAAGTCACACCCTTTAAAACTGGGCAACACCTATATGCATGATGACATAACTCTGGGGTTTCCAACTCATCCTCAAAAGTCAACAGAAATTTTAAATGCATCCTTGCTCTAACACACTTGAATCACATTGCTTAATTACCTCCTTAGCATGCCATTAAGCTCTACAGAGGCCTGGCAATGGGTTGTTTATTTGATTTAGGTGTGTTGGATCTGACATAAATCTAAATGTTGCAGCATAGTAGCTCTCAGGGACTGTAATTGGAGAGCATATACAACATCACTGTCTAGAAATCTCATGATAATCACAGAGTAGATTGTGATCTTGACAAAAAAAAACTTCCTTTGAACACGAAGGTGTTGATTTATTGTGTGGCCAAACAATCTCTCCAAAAAAATGTCTCTCCACTGGAAACACTTCTTGTCACAGGATTCAACATAATTATAAATGAGGAGACTCTGGAATTTCAAGTATGCTTCCTTGCAAACCGGACTACCATGAATGACTAAGGAATGACACAACTGCTATCTTTGGGAATATGTTGAAGAAACATTTCGGAAGTGTTATGGTGCTATATAATTGAAAGCTTTGGCAGTAAAAACAGATGAATTATGTCCAGGTTCTTACATCTATTCTCTAGATGCTGAGTGTACCGCGGATTAAATAAGCAATGTGAATCAGTCGGATGAAACTCACCAGTTTCCACTGGAGGATCTTAATCCATTCATCTGCCTCAACTCCCGTCTTTGCACAGAGATAAAACGTTCGATCGGGAAACACGAGGCTGTGGACACACAGAGACATGCAAAGTTACTTCAAGCAAACATGGTGGTTTTAAACAAAAACGAAAAAGCTCTGCTGCAAACTAAAAAAATATATAAATGGAAAAAATGAACAGAATCAGTCAGTTGCAGCTTGTTTTCAGCTTAATTCTGTTCTAATAACTTCTGGTCTGTTTTTCTCACCTCTGTCTCCTTTGTACATTGGGGCCTTTATTTGTTCTCGTCTTCCTCTTTCAATTGTCAGTATTTTGTCTATCCTATGTGCTTCCTCTTTAAGTTTCATCTCTATTTTTTGTCATTTTTCCTTTTCTCAACACCAGGCATTTTATTTAACTCTTGAGTTTTTCCTTTTTTCTTTTCCTTATGTTACGATTTACTGAGTAAGACCAAATGAATTATTTCTGCTGGCTTACTGGAAGGCAAAAAACAAACCCCTTCTTTCCTGTTTAGATAGATGGACTGAATGTGAAATTATTTAAGTGACTGCACTCACGGCTGGGACTGAAGCTAGTTTTCTCCACTGAAGCCTCAAACTTCCTTTTTTTTTTTAAACAAAAATGTTAACTGTTTGAAAAAAAAAAAAAAATGTCAATGTAGGGAAGTACAACTCAAAACTGCAGCGTCGTGAACTGAGAGAAGGGTTTGAGTTCATCGCTATCTATGTTAGGTGTTTTGGAGTGGTTCAAACAGCAGTAAAGTAAGAAATGGGCTGTGGAGACAGGAATTTGGAAAACCAGAACAATAAGCATGCCAGAGCAGAGAGCACAGAGAAGAAAGTAGTAATAGTACAGTACACTGTTTGTAATAGGCCCCACAGAACCATTTGGCGATCTTCAGTCTTGTCTGAACGTCAGGAAGTTCCACTTGGCTCTGTTCATGCTCCAAAATCTTTTTTTAACTTTAGATATAGATATGGTTGATATTATTGGACAACAGAGTGTACAATGCAACTCACAGTGCTGATCCAAACTTCACCGTTCAGTAGATGTTAAGTGTCATTTAAGACACACATTCAGATTCCAGTGGGTTTTTTTTTTTTTTTTATCATATTATCAACCAATACTAAAAGAAGTCCAACGCTGCTTTTAATGATACAGTGATGTAAAACTGAAACAGTTTGTTCTAGGATTGAGATGCATCCTTTGAATCAAAACGTGTTCATCTCTCGGACAGATAACCCATCTCCTTCCTGAACAGTACAATGGCTGAACAGTCCCATGGTGATTATACTTGCGCATACGTAATTGCTTAAATAGATAAATGTGGCACCTTCAGTCATCTGGAAATTGCATCCAAGGATAAACAAGACTTGTCAAGGTCCACAGTTCTCTTCCTGATATCTTGTTTGATTTCTTAAAATTTTTCCATGATGTCCCACAAGAAAGCAGTGTGTTTGAGATGTTCTATTGACAGAGTACATCCACAGGTGTCTTTATTTAACTCATATATGTTGAATCTTTAAGAGACATTACGTCATCATCAGGGCTTTTCCCAAAACCCAAAAGATTCGACCCTAAATCATATAGCTGAAGACAATTATCCCTGATACTGACAAAATGTTTGTAAATTTCTGAATTCAAGGAATGTCACAAAAAAATCTCTTAAAAATGTTCTCAGTACGTTTTCTAGCATTTAGCAAATATAAATAATTTTGGTAACTCTAACTAACCTAAAACAAAATAACTTTGGTCTGATTTAACTTCAGATAGGGAGAAAAAAATGTGGTTGCGTCTTTTTATTTGGTGTATGTAAATATCTGGTTTCACCTGTAAATAAACCATGTTACCCTCAGGGCTAGGCACAACCCAGTCATGGTTTTGGTGTTTTAGGTTGGCAAATTGTTCAAATGTGCAGCCACATCCTGATGTGGTTGGACAGAGACATGGTAGGGTGACTGTGCAGCAGAACAGCTCAAAGGGGTGAAAAAAAATGAAGGAAAAACGATTTGGTAAATATTAAGAGTGAAGAAACACAAGCTTCCAGGGTGGTGCTGTTGCCTAATTGTTGTGGAGTTGTAGAGAACATGACTAGATTCTTACCCAGTGATAAGAAACCCTAGAAACACTGGAATAATTCTCTGAAAAACTTGCTTGACTTCCACTTTATTATAGTTTTTAAAAATCATTTTTAAATCTCTTTTTTAAATTACCCATTGTGCAATTTCTTTCCATTAATGAATGAAGAATATTGTGCCAGTTAAAGATTCATACCAACACAGTAAGTCACGTACCAGAAGCAGTTGACTCTGTCCTGAGAATAGTCAAACTGGACTGCAGAACAGGATGTTAAATCCAGCGTCCGAATGGGCTCCTCGCACTGCAGCAAGGAAATATGTTATTGATTGCATGCAAACATAGAAAAGCTTGACCAATAGAAAATGCATACTGTTATATCACAGTTATAGGCCAGGATGTTGCAGTAACTTACCATTTTGTCTTTGAAGTACTTAAGTTCATTTCTGTGGAGTGTGAACCACCTTTGTTTCCAGTTCTACAAAAAAAAAAAAAAAAAAATCAAATTTATCTATAAATTTAAAATAATGTTAGTTTCTAAATGTAAGCAGCTAGGCCACAGTAAAATGGCATTTTCACTTGGGATCACAAATATATTCGAGTGCAGACTTCCTGATAACTGCTGATTGCTGTTCAGATGTGTAGAGGTGGCCTTATTTCAATGTTCTTACCTTCACAACTGCTCCTTTTTTCACCAGGTAGCCCTCCTTAGTGCCCAGCTGTAATGGCATAGTGTGTCAGTGGAAAGGTAGGACTAATATTTTAAGTTACAAAACGTTTTCAGTTAAACCCAACTAAAGCCATGTTTGGTGACAAATTCTCCCCCTAATGAAGAATGTGGGATGCCGTTTGTACAGTAATACAGAAAAAAATAATACTAATATTTTAGTTTATTTAGCCTGTCATAGAGGGAAAACAAATGAGTGTTCCTTTTTCAAAGTCATATTTTTACCATTATTCACACATTAATGTATGAATAACATAGTGAAAATACATTTTGTTCAGAATCTAAATATTTAGCTCCAAATTAAATATTTAGTTTGTTAATTAAATATTTAGCTCCAAACTAAATATTTATTTCCCAAACTATTTAGCAAGAATTATTTAGGTTGCTAGCCTTTCCTCTCGACATGTCCAGCATGTTAGCTGAAAGCATAGGACGTGTTGTTTTAATGGCTATCCAGACGTTTACAGCAACAGCTGTACTGCACCGACATCTGCCACTGTGGTCAAGCCAGAACACTTCCGGTTTTTCTTTGATTCACTCTTAATTTGCTTTAGATCGGCTATCAAAATTTTTAAACAAACAATATGTTGATTCATTTTCATATAAATAATTTTCTCTTACGAATTATAAACAAGAACTTTTAAACTTTGGGAACTGCTCTAAAGCAATTTGATACAGATCATTTGTTCATGTTGTGTTGCGTATAAATAATGTTTTTCAAAAACAAAAAGACATCCTGTATTCAGTCCTTGTGGGGGCTTTCCTTGGCCTTTCAGCTTGGACTCATTAGAGAAAAGCATAGAATGTAATAAACAGGACTGAAACCCACTTCTGCATCTGTTCATGCAGACTATATGAGGAACATGCAAACGTAGAAGTTCCTCTGAACAAAATTTCCTCTTTGAAATACCTGCATGATTGGCAGAGCATGTTTTGTCTGTGAAATGTACCCAGAAATACACAAAAAGTTAGGTAAACTTAAGGACAAAAAGATTATTGCAATTTGGGCTTAAGTGAAAAACTACATTTCTATATTGTCTTTTAATCATGAAGTTTTACATCAGTCAAATACAATAATTTTCATGACTCTTATTAGTTTGTTAACCTAAACAAGCTATAAATAAATGAAAACAAAGACTCTCATCATACCGACGGTGCTTTGGGGACCAGATCATCTTTAGTCCGACCTGTCTGTATAGCGGTGTGAACTCGCACTGACTCATAGATGGACGGCTCCTCCACACGCCACGGATACGGACTCTTTAGCACAATGAGGGTCCCTGGTTCAAAGACAGAGGGCAGGTTACACTGTTTACATCATTGCCCCCTCAGACATTTGTGCATTCGACTTTTGATTCTCTAAAGTAAGAAGATGTAAGAAAATAACATTACATAACTGGAGTAACTATCTTCCTACTGTGAGGTTGTCAGTTAATGTACAGATTTCTTCATTAAACATCTAAATGCTGTCTATCATCCATTTTCTGAGGCACATTCCGATGGGAAGAGGTGCACTGGGGCTGTTCTTTCTTGCACCTATAATCCTCATGACCCTGCCTTAGGTAAACAAAACACATTGGATGGATGTATAGATGGATGATCATTCTTATTAGATTACTGATCAACAAGACCACATCAGCACAAACTACAACTAGAAAATGACAAATAGGTAGAAAATCCTCCAGGAGCAGCATACCAGTGCAAGAATGCCACTAAACCAGAAGTAAAGCATGTTTTATTGCTGATTACTATTTAGAATTGAGCTACTTAGGACACCACCAGCTGTGACTATACAAGCCATTAAAGAACAAATGGAAAAGGTCATCATGGAAACATTATGTCCAACTACAAATAGTATAAAACTGTACTTCAGCAAAGATACTTTAAAGTGAATCAGTAAACAGAACTTCAAAAGTAAGTGTGCATAGATAGTTTTTGTTGAATTGGTTTGACTGTGTCATATTTTCCCTATCCTCAATATTTTCTGAAGAAATGCAATTGCGTTAGAAAAAAAAACCCAGAAACAAATACCGAAAACACTTAATTCTAAGCATCACTGAAAATTTCCAAAAAAATCCTAATAGTGAAAAACTGGCAGTTCTTTTGCATGCTTCAGACTGACTGAAATCAAGTTTAGCGATAGAATCAGTTTTATTTGAGTCTGGTGAATTGAAGTAAGCTTGCCTGTAAAAATCTAGATCTTCATACCTGCATCACTTCCCAGAAGAGGTTGGTTGGCAAAGTGGCTGATAAAGTCCTGAAGACTTGGGAACTCGTTAAACCCAAAGATGTAGACATTGTCTCTGCGTGTCACATGAAAATGCTTCACTGAATCCTTCGCTCTATGTGTTTCAAAGGATGAGAGAAAGATTTTGTAATTTAGCATTTTTTATGCTTTGCACATGCCAAAAGATGGAGATTCAACACATACAGTATTTATCAGTGGATGTTTTGCTTCTGGATTCATCTGTTTAATCCCTGAAATGTCTAGAACCCTTTGTCCTGCCATGATTTCTGACTTGTTTCTTTTCAGTAACAAGCTAGACAAAGAAATCTGAAGCACTTTCGAATTGGTTTGACATGATTGAATTTCACAAATAGGAGATTCAAAATGAACAGCAGCAGATTGAGTATGGATCCCTGAGGAACCCCACATGTGACAGTGGCTCCAGAATCAAAACTAAAATGTAATCCAGTTATCTCCTGACTCAAAAGAGAAACAATCTGTTTTAGGGTTTTTGTTTTGTGCTTGTCATGTGACTGACCTAACAGAGAGGGCAAAGCAGCCAGGCCCATCGTTACTGTTTCTCAGGAGGTAACTCCCATCCACCCCATTGGACAGGAGGAGAGCCTCTGCAGCATGCCGGGACAGGTCATAGTGGTACCACCTGCAATGAAAATCATGGAAGTAAAAAGCTGTTTTTATCGAAATAATCACTTTCATTTGACCAGCTTGATTCTTAAACTGCAAGCTTTGAGCAATTAAACAGGGTCTCATCTACATCAGCTGAGACATGAGAAGTATGTCAGTGTTTAATTCAAAATATCCAACAAGAATTGTGGAGAATTAAGAAGGTAATGTCACAGAACGTTGAGGAACATTCAATATTCTTTGATTTGCAATTGTTTGTCCTTATCAAACCACTAAGTTTTTCAACAGATCTTTAAAATGTTGAGCAGATGAGTTTAAATGATATAGATTTGCTTGGGATGTTGGATGCTCTGGTCTTGGAATGAATGATGTAGCTGACTAGGAGAAGGCACTACAGAAAAACTAAGGAGTGGTTAATTTTAAGTGATAAGATTTGTTTCTTCAAGAAAGCTTAAATTCATTCAGCTTTTGTCCAAACTTAGTTTAGCTACTTATTTATGTATTTCATAAATGCACAGGTAGGGCTACTTAATTGCTAATATTAGTAGGGGTGCACTGGTTGCAGTTTTCTGACTGATCTTTAAAAGCCTGACCTGCCAGTTCCCATTTTGGCCAATGCCAATTTTTTTTTATAACTGACACTGTTGGGTGTTATAGAAGGATTATCAGTTGACATCACGCTGCGTCAGCACCTACTGTACTGCGCATGTTGCCTGCAGAAAGATAGCAAGAGTATATTATTCTAACTATTTACACTATTTACAGTTAGGTTAATAAAATTATTTCCAATTCGCAGCCATTGCAGATCACCTCTCTTCGCCTGGCGCAACTCCCACATACAGTTTAGTGGCATCTGCTGCAGATGTCAGAGGTTTCATTTTTAGCATAGCGTCTCTACACCTGGCACCGCCTCCCAGTCAGCCTGCTTCACTTTTGATTTCTGATAGTTTAGTTTACCACCTGCCTTGATGGCTGCAGCCACGTATTCATTTTTCATGTAGTACATGGTTTTCACATGGGATTTTCATATGTGAAATTCATTGGATTTTTCTGTGAGGGTGACCAAACACTGCAATACTCTTTGAAAACTAGCATCTATTTTTATTTTCCCTGGTGGGAAAAATTGAACTAGAACAGTGCAAAGTTCCTTGCAGTCAAAATGACTGCTCATTGTGACCAAAATAAGTAGAAATGATCGTATTTCATTTGCCCTTTGCATGCTAAATATGAATTTGTTTTTTTATTAAAATTTACATCGTTTTAGGAAAACCCTATTCCAGAGCCCTTGCTCACCATGGATATGTATGTCTTATTAGAGTGAGTCAATGCATCTAATTGAGAGCTGATAATCTTACCGTAAACCAAATTTCTTTAATATTCCAAGTAAGAAATGTCTGGCCACTGAAGTTTGGGCCAATTTTTTTCATCATCATTTATCCACTCACCTGCGTGTAGCGCGTATGGGTCATTAAGATGTATCCCATTCACTAATGTCAATTTGGTAGCATAACTTATTTTATTACTTGGTGAGAAATAGTTGTAGTATGCTGACAACATGTTAGCTAATGTTAAAACAGCAAGATAACAGCAGGTACCATGGCAACCAGTGACAGTTTAAAGGTAGTCTGTAGTCAGGATGTGTATGCATCTGCCATGTTTATAAAGAAAATGATACAGCTATAAGGTCAAAATACACCTCCAATGTTGCAATCTCATTTCACACATACACACAAATCACAAACTACTAAATTAACTAAACTAAAAAAATCAGTTCCTTTAGTCTTTCATTTTTCACATTTTATGAAATAAGAAAACTTACACATATTAGACTACAGACCTGTTTTGAGCCTCTTACCAAAAACAAAGTGTTCAGCAGTATTAGTTCAGCAGTTTGATGATTTTGTTGTATACTTGATTGATGTTTTTATGATGTAAAGCACTTTGCTGCCTTGCTGTTGAAATGTGCTATACAAATAAACGTAACTTAACTTATACTATGTTATCTGTGTTTGGTACATAGAGTTTTTTTTTTCTTTTTCAAAGACTATTTCACTACAAAGGCTGTACATAGTTTATGGCATTTTCTTGTCTTTTCAATTTTTCTGTTTGCTTTTCATGTCTAATAGCTGCAGAAATGAAGTTGAGCTTAATGAGAATGTTCTTTGCTTCTGTTGTTTTGTTGAAAGGTCAATAAAGTTTAAACTGAAATCTGGACAAAGTGAAAGAATAGTGGGTGCAGCAGATATATAAACAGACGAAATCTGGAGCAATTTCAACAGTGTAAATGTGCCACAGATGTAAATGAAACCGGTAAAAAGGGATGTGAAACTTCTCCATTTGCATCAAAGGTTGGGGGGAGTGCTGTATAGACAAACTGTCATTTCTAGCTTAAGAAAATGAGGATAAAAAGCCATACTGATCTGATTTAGGTCAGTCATAGATGCATTCATCAGCTTATAATATTGTCTGTAAACTTGATAGACAAATTTTATTTTATTATGTTTGCTTGGTTATAATGTGCCAGGTTTATGAACCGCACATGTTACAGAGGGTAAAATTTCACAACTTCTCTGTTTTCTTTAGTTTGACTCCACCAGTAGCAGCTGAAATCTATCAACTTATTTCTAATGTCTAATGTCTAGTTTCTAATGTCTCAGACTGTCAATGCTGACTGTGTTTATCAGGAACAAATATGATACATGTTCTGCTCCCCATCTTCCAGGTGGAGTTCAGATCACTGGTCGTGATACAGTTTAGTCTGTTAAAACAATTCAGTCCATGTAGGGTCACTGTAAGGAAGAAGAACATAAGTTATGGGATAGTGAAGTAGTGTACATTAACTTTTTCTATCTGAAATAAAACACAGCATTGATGAAATTCATTGATCATGTGTCACATAGAATGTACACAAAAGCTAGTTCATTCATTCATTTATTCATTCAAACAGGTTCCTAACCCTCTGGTATAATCATGAGACATATGGATCTTGATTACGGAGAGACATTCTGGAGACAATCAGCTGGAATGAGGTTGTTTTTTTTTTTTTTACAAAAAAAAAAAACTTACAATCCTATGTGCAGCATTCCAGTGCCGGAATGCCACCAATCCAGAAGTAAAGCATGTTTTAGAGCTGATTACTATTTACAGTTAAGCTACTTCGGACATCACCAACTGTGACTATACAAGCCATTACAGATCAAATGGAAAAAAATCAACATAGAAACATTTTGTCCAACTACAAATACTATAAAGCTGTACTTCAGTAAAGGTGAACCAATAAACAGAATTATAAAAGTGAGTGTGTATCCATTCATTCATCCATCTATCCATCCTTCCACTTCTGCTTATTAAAGATGAGTGGTTATAAGGATAACAGGTTTAAAAGAGACATATAATCGCCTTGACAGGTTCTGCCTCTTCTGGATGGTCAACTTCCAACATGGCCTCTCTGGACAACTTGCAAAGCAAGGTGTCCAGGAGGTATCTCAGATGTCTGAAACACCTCAGCTGTATCTTTCTGATTTAGGAGGCTGGGCAAAGGCAGTCTTGTTGTTCCTGAATCTGAGGTTTGACAATTGGTCAGAGCCTCCTTTCTAGCTTCTAAGAGTAAACTTTTCCAGGCAGGCTGAGTAGTGAGATAATTGGATAGTTGCAACTCACTTTCTGATGAAGCTGGGGACAAACCATAGTCCACCACTCCACAGGGGACGTTGTAGCTGTCCCTGGAACACTAAAAATGCCAATTCCTGACATCATAATAAGGGTAACATCATGACTTACGGTTTAAAGTTTGAACAACCTGGAGTTAATTTCCTGCTACTTAACTCAGGAGAAAACCATTATGGAACACTTCTCTCTGGTTGGTTAGTATATTTTGTTTTCTTTTTCCAAAATTCATAGAATATTATGATCAAGAAAAATGCTGTTTCATTGTACTATACTGTGAGCACTTTGTTGCTGTTTCTTGCTGTGTTGATCATGAAGTGAAAGGAAAAACCAAAAGATGAATAAACCTACCCCAAGGTGTCCAATTCGTCACACAGGTCCTCGTTGGAAGCGTCGCTGTAGACACTCATATCTGCGTAAGCTGCCACCTCAGACTTCTGAGATCCTCTGGAACATCTGCAGCTGCATGGGGAAGTGAAAGCTGTCAATGTAAGTCTGGCACGCCCAGAAGGGAAATGAGCTCAGAGACACTGCAGAGCACTCTCCATAAACTTTGTAATATTTACACAGTTCTTATCAGCGAAGCTTGACAGTGAGAGAATTAATTAACCTTTCACAGAGTGAGGCAGCACCTTACATGACAGGAATTCTCACAGTCCTACTTCGATGTGTTTTCTGGTAGAAAAAAAACTGCCAGAAAGTTGAATCAGGTTTGTTTTACCGCCCACCTACAACCACTCAGACAGGAGCAGCTGAGAATAAACACAACCAAAAATATTAACATCACATAGGAAAAGAAAGCTAAGCTTTCTTCCACATGAACTCCAGACGATCATTAGGGACACTTCCCGGACTGTTTCTAAAACATTCCTAAAGTGAAACTTTAGCAGGGCATGTTTCAGATTATAGACTTTATTTGAAATTAATCGATAAATCTGGGGAACATTTGAGTCACACTTCCAAAATAAAGTCTGCAGACTCTAGAAATGTTCACACATTATTTAAAATATTATCTGAAAAGCCCAGGGGCGCAGGTCCAGCTTGAGGAGATAAACCCAGAAATTCCAGTCAACTTTTCAAAATCTTCCTGAAGTATCACAAAACATTCCCAAATCAGATAAGAATACTGTATATACGGTTGTTCCTCCAGAAGTTGCTGGAATAGGCCTGGATTACCACCTTATTCTTGGTTAATATCTCGTGTCTATAGATGAGGGTTTAAAGGCTCAGCTGTTTAATAACAACAGAATGGAGCAGCTCCTTAATTGCCGCATAGGAAGCTCTGATCCATCCAGCCATCATTACTGACACACACACACACACACACACACACACACACACACACACACACACGTTTAAATGACCACAATAACATGCACACACAAGAATGAATGAAGCAGCCCAAAACAGCTACATTTATGACTGTGTTCAAGGCAGACATGTGATTATATCATGCCCTTAAGGCAACCAGACTCACCTTACTGTTTGTCAAAACAAAGGACAACTTGAAGTAGAATCTTAACTTGACCTGAAAGGATAATTTTATCTTTAAAATCACAATAAATTTCCAGGTGTTAGGGAATGTTTAAGGAATGGTCCTAAAGTATTTTTTTGTTTAAAAAACAAATTTTTAAGCCTAAGAAACTTTAAACACCACAGTTTTAATATTTAAAATGTGTTTATATTTTAGAGTTCAAAAACTAAAATTAACATTAACAGAAAAGTATTTGGAGCTGAAAACATTTGTCATAATAGGTTTGGATGAATTTCTTGGAGAAAAAAAAAAAAAAAAAAGCATGTGCTTTGTCTTCTCAAACCCCCAATTGGGAAAGTTTTCTTTCCACTGGCACCACCTGCATGCTCAGTATGATGGATTGTTGCAAAGTTAGCAACTTAATGCAGTCAACTGTCCACTGCTGCTACATGTTCATTCAAGAGGTGTGATTGTTGCAAAGTCAGTGTCTCGATGCAACCAGCTGAGTTTCCTAGGGCAGAAAACGTTATCAATTTTAATGATAAACTGAGCTCGACTGCTTTGTTTGATGAGCAGGATCAGCAAGATGCCTTTGAAAAGCTGCTGAACAAGCTCTGAACGTGCAACATTGAAATCTGTGTCTTTCCTCGTGATAAGGTTAAGGTCTATTATCTTTTAAACAGTGATCATGACTGAGCGTCTAAAACCTGCAAAGGATTTCACCACACATATCAGATTGAACAACTCTCAGAACAACAGGACAGTTGGAGGAACTCACTCAAGAACTAAGCAGGATAATTATAGATTTTCACAAGTTGGAAACATCAAAAGCTTATGTAATAGTATTCTTAAAGACCAAATCTCAAGCTTTTGGAAAATTTATAAACAATGCTTAAAAGCTAAGTTCATCCCACATATTCCAGCCAGAAGCCTGTCAACAGCTACACAAATTGCATGGTTGATGTTCAACTTGGTATATGTTTGAGCTTTTATGAATTGGAGAAAATCAATAAATTCAAACTTAGTATTGAAAAGAATTGCTGCTGTATGTTGTAAAATCAGTCCCTCCTGGAAAGTAAGTCATAACAAGTCCAGTTATTCACATTCATGCCCAAGATGAAGGAACTGAAACTTCTCACCAGAACTATAAATATAGTTGATAAACCATAAAAGATCAGTTATTGTTCCCCTACATATTTTTAATTTGCAAACAGTCACCATCTTAAAAATTTATACAAATGGAGCAGATTAGTGTGTGAAAAATTTATTCCAGAGTTTAGAACAACCGATCAGTGAAACTTGGGAACCAAAGTCCAGTACAAAAGGTGAGTTATTACACTGTATAAAACTGCCTTCAGTTTGACTTAATAAGTGACAATGACATGAGCCTGGACGCTGAAAGGCCACTGTAATGTTTCTCAAGTCACTTTTATTTATTATTGCTTTCATTTTTCTTGATAAAGTAGTGATGAGACACTTATAAACACCAGAGAGGTGTCAGCCTTCGGAAATGTTTATTTCATTATGATGAGTCAGAAAAAGATCTAATAATAATTCAGTCTTGAGTAAACTGGATTCATGTCCATCCAGTTTAGCTTTAGCCTTGATTTTCATAGAACCTGAAACTATTACAGGAATAAATAAATGGTGGACTCCAAAAGGAATTCAGTTGGACACAGATTATTCCTTCATTGACCTGACCCAAGCAGGTAAACAGTCGTAGCATTCCCACATTGTACGGGTGCATGTATGTAAACACGATCCAACTAGCATCCCAGTCTTTCCAGTTCCAGTTTCATCATGGCTAAAACCAGAGGTTGGTTTTCAGCTGCTGGTTGGGTTTCACAGCTTCAGTCACTTGTGGCAGAATCAATCCTCTCTGAGCTGAAACAAGCTGTAGTGCTCTGTCCAAGTTAACACTTTATTGCACCAGAAATCTTGCTTCCTCTCCTCTGCTCACATCAGTCGTTGGTTTGAGTTTAAGCTTCTTTGTCTCTGTTTGCTGAGGAGGGGTCAGGACACCACTTCATGCATGCTGGGCTCCAGCCCAGGATTATCTGCGCACACCGCCAGGCTGCTGTGTCCTGAGTGTTTCAGGTTCCAGCGCTGCATCCTCCGGCGGTACCGCTCTGCAGCCGCCTCGTCTCTCTGAGCTGATCTCAGAGCAGCAGAGGAATGAAGGCTGTTGAACAAAGTCCAGAACAAAATTCTGCAAAAAAGAGAACAAGAAGAACGGAGAGGTTCGGTGATCAGCATCACTTTTTTTTTTACTCCTTATTATTAACTTTTCTCTCTGAGGGTTCGTACATATTCTACATATCAAAATTTCATATTAGATTTTAAAAAAATAAATAAATAAAAAAATAAAAAAAAAATAAAAAAAAAATCACGTTTCTATAACATACGGGAAACTTGGGTGCAAAACCTTGAAGCTGCTCATAAAATAGACAGGTGCAATTATTGGTACGTTCCACAAATCTTAGTTGCCTCTGATTTGACAGTGTGGCAAAGGCCACTTTCACTGCTTTTCTTGGCATCTGAACAAACTTCAGTCAGGTCTTTCTCACAACCTAGGATGCTAGAATCTCTCAAGTCAGCGATGATTCCTCAGTGTAGTTTCTTAACTTTAACATCTTTATTCTGGTTGTACAAACATTTGTTTGCCAACTTAAGCACCCTGGATTGTACTCAGCTTGAGAAATACATTCAAAAGTTAATTTAAACGGCATTAGATTTCCTAAAAAAAAAAAAAAAAAAAAGAAAAGAAAAAAAAAAAAAAAAAAAGGAGGTGTGAAATTGTCATTTTCTGATTTCTGAATAAGTGGATTTATGTGCGGCTTTTCGAACAGAAACTCAAAAACCACCTTACTGATGGCTAATATTTATCTGCATTCTTACTCCAAACATGACATTTTCCTAACTCTGCTCCAGTAAGCACATAATGCTTACATCAGCCTGTTGATCTCATCGACTGAATGTTCCGCAGGTAATACTCAACTGAACATAGATGCACATGTCTATGGCTCATGCAAAAGTTTAGTATATTTATTTTTTTCCTTCTTATACTTTTTAATCATTAATCACTTTTAAAAGGCAGCTGTGCGCAACATTAGTATTACATGTAATAAAAGCTGCATCTTTCATAGGCCATTAATGTCTGTTGACCCTGCCTTGATCTCTCTAGCATACCATAGGTTGAGAATCAATGTGCTGCTTTGTTTTTGGTTGATAACATGAAAGATGGTGCAAACTGTGCCCAGCATCTTGTAGCTCAGTGGCTCCTGAGGAGACGTTCAAAAGATTTGGAATCTTAGTACCTGGGTAACAAAGCGGTGACTGTAGTGAGAGTGCAGATGATGTAGAAGAGAGGCTGAGACATCTGGAGTGTTTCGACCCTGAACAGATTGGTGGGATGGCTGCAGACCACACAGAAGGCACTGTAGAGCAGCACAAAGCCAAAATACAAGATGGCACTGAGCACCAACACCAGCATGTGAATCCACGTCTGCAAAACACAAACAGCACCTGGGTCATTTCACGGTCTATCGAAACATTCCTGCACAAATGCCGAGGAGAACAGAGAGGAAGTTTTTATCACAGAGGCTCTCACCAGGGTGTTGCTCTCGATGACTTGATGCAGCAGGATGATGAGGAGGGCTGAGGTGTTGACCGGCGAGCCGAATGACAGAATTCCGGCATCTGATCCAGCCAGCGCCTGGGAAAAATATCCAGAAAATCTTATGAGTAAGAAGCAACCTGACCTGAACTCATCAATAAAAAGGTTTTATTGAGAAAACTTACAAAATAAGGCACGAAGAAGCAAACAAGGCTTTGGTAAAAGGCATCCAGGATGGTGATCCAGAATGTGGCTGGAATGTAGATCTGCAGGAAATCTTATCTGTTAGTCTGTTTTACATTGACAACAAAACAAACAACATGTACTGGTGTTCATTTTTTAGAGCGTAAAGGAAACAGGAGGGTCAACACTGTCAAATGACTTGAACTGCAACAGAAAGTTTACAAAGAACAAAAACAGAAACGTAATAGTGACAGTTGGATAATAAATGCATTACATTACAATTGTCTCCACATTTACAGTGGTTCTAAAAAATGTCCACAAGGTAAAATTACAGGTTTTATTGCTTAAGTAAAAAGAGAAGATGATAAATCTAATGACCAAACATTTCTACTTTTAATGTGACACATCTTGTGCAGCTCATAAAACCTCCAGTGGAGGAAAGAAATGGTGCAATAGCCAAGTTACAAAACTAAATAGACCGTTAAAACACACAGTTGAAGTTCCTGTTGTCTTCTTGAATCTTCTTGTCTTCTTCACATCTGCTTTCAGTTACAGCAAATCTGATTAACAATCAGATGAACAATTAGATAAAGAAAGTTCAGCTGTTCTAGCAGAATTTTCTTAACATTTGACCATTTGCATCTTTTATTTTAAGCCATAGTTTAAGATCAAAGATGTTACAAAACACAGAAAGGATCTATTTATACAAAGGTATTAGTCAGGAGAAGAGAAAAATCTCTTACATCAGGCAAAGTGAAGACCGCAATCAGTAATTTGAGAGCAAAATGGGACATTTGCAATACAAAAGTGAACTGTTAAAAAAAAAAAAACTGATGAAAAGACAAGACTGAAAAATGTCAGGGAGGCTGTGAGGAGAGTGAAGGAGCTGCAGGATTTCCCAACATTTTTATGCATTCCCCACATATTTGGACAAAGGGCAGGGTAGCAACAAGCCTATCCTTGCAAAACAAAACAAAAAAAAGCATCAAGGGTTGATCAAAATCTCCCGAAATCTTGCAGGGGGATCTGCCAGGAGTAACTACTGAACCACAGTTTCAAAACCAACACTGAAAATCAGAAGATAAGCCATATACCCACACTGAAACATGGTGCTGGCGGCATCATGCTGTGGGGTTCCAAACACCAGTTCCAAACAGTTTCAAATATTAGTCAAGGTATTAGTTTAAAGATGAACTGTTTTTCATTTCAACTGTAAATGATACGTGTCACATTAAAAGTTGGAAATGTTTCAATTTTTTTTTTTTAAACCCTGGGATTTCAAACAGAAGGATGTCCAATTTTTATACCCACTGTAAAATATTTTCTACCAAAACAACCTGATCAGACTTTATTTTACATCGACTGAAATTCAAAAATCTGAGTTTTTCATTGAGTGGAAAATAGGAAAATATATCAATTCTTAAAACTGCCTGTCTCAGATCCATGGGATCACCTTGGTGGTCCCTCCGGCTCCATAGAGCTCAGGCAGCTTCATCAGAGTGTCTGCAGGCACGTCTCGGTCGAGGATACCGTAGATGAGGGGAGGAACTGACGTGAAGACCAGATTGAAGAGGATGAGCACCCAGGAGTTGATCATGACGGTCCCAGAGAACCCGCAGAAGAACTGATACCAGAACAGCAGATTCACGTACATCTGCACACAAACACAGGGACACAAGCATTAAATCACTTTCAGAAGAGGCTGTTTTCAAAAACTAGTGAGGGTGTCACAATTAAGCAGAAGGCAGGCAGTGGATGAATTTTGTTAATTCACGAAGAAAGGAAGCTACTTTTCACAAAGCTGGTGAACAGCTCTTACCACGTTTTTGTAGATGAAGTAGAGGATCATGTTTGCTAGGCGATGGTAACACCAGTGGCCGTGAACCAGCAGCAGCTTCTTGAGGTGTCTGAATCTGGAAATGGCGAAGTCGCTGGACATCACGGCCTGTGCAGTGAAGTAAAGTGATAGAAAAATGGTTCATCACTTTGTCAAAACACGAGCAAAACCGTTCGCTGTGTGTCCGTCAGCTGCTGAACGGGCATCGTTCTCTCACCTGCATCCCCTCCTGACCGGATATCCCGATTCCTACATCAGCTACCTGAATCATGCTCACATCGTTCGCTCCATCGCCTTAAAACACAAAAACATCTTGAGATGAATTTTCTCCTGCTGTTTCAATAGTTATTTCATTACCCAGTCAGCGTCCTTACCCACAGCCAGCGTCATGACACCAATTTTGTCCCGGATAAGTTGGACCACCTTGCTCTTCTGGAGCGGCGTGGACCGGCAGCAGATGACTGCCTTACATTTACAGCTGAGCTCCAAGAAGCTTCCCTTCAGCTCCTCCTGCAGAGCCCACTCCAGTGTCCGGCCGTCGATGACCAGGATGAAACTGCTGGTGCTTTCTAAGGACTCCTCCCTGTCCTCGTCATGTTGGATTTCTTTGAAAAGCTCCTCAAGCAGGGCTACACAAGCATCCTGAAACAAAAAGAACAAGAAGAACAGTGATGTAGATGTTTGCAAATCTGAAATGAGCTTCCAAGCAGGAGCTCCTTAGTCCCCGACCTTGCTTCCACAATTGGCAGTCAGCAGTCGGTCGTTGGAGCGGAGGAGTTTGCAGGCATTGGCGATGTTGATGGCCGTCTCCTGTTTGTCTCCGGTGAGAACCCACACTTTGATGCCGGCCTCCTGCAGGGCTTCGATCGTCTCAGGGACATCCTCCTGCAGCCTGTCCACGATCCCCGTGCAGCCTGTGCACAAACACAGATAGAAAACAGAAACTGGATGTGCTGCTGCAGCTCGTAGCTTTGATGCAGAGAAGGTCCGAATGTCAGGTCTCCTACCAAGAAGAGTGAGATCGGTCTCCAGCCTCTCAGCCGAGTCTAGCAGCAGCTCCTCTTGGTTCTCGATGCTGCTCTCTGCCATAAGCTGTCTTTTAAGCCAAACTTCATACTCCTCTTCCTCCAGAACCTGTTCATACAAATAAGATAAAGTTCACGAGAGGGAAACTTAAATATAGCTTGTTTGGAAGGGTTGCTGAAACCTTTTCTGTCGTAAAAGAAAATGTCAGCACAGCGGAGGTTTCCAAAGTTGCATCTGAACAACAAACCTCTGCTTCTTACCAATAGACCTGATATCAGACTGAATTATTATCCATCTTTCAGGACGTCACCTTTGTAGCGATGCAGAGTGTGCGGAGGCCTTCTCTGGCGTACATATCCAGGTGTTTCTGGGTTTGCTCCCTGATGTGCCTGAGGATCTCCTGAATTTGCTCTGAACCTGGAAACAAAAGCGTACACACTGAAGAAGAAAAAACTGAAAAGTTAATTTATTTCTGTAATTTAGTTCAAAAAGTGAAACTCGTATATAGATTAATCAGGCAGTGTGATGTTTTTCTAAGGGTTTATAAATAAATTTTGAGATTGTGGCTTACAGCTGATGAAAACTCAATCAGTGGGTTCATATCAGAACTCCAACCAGAATCTTTCACCACCATCTCTTAAGTCTTCACCTTTCTGCGTTTCAGCCAGGTCCATGATGACAGAGTCTGCTCCCTTGGTGTACACCACCACCTGTCCTGTTAGGGGATGCCGGACCACCACAGACATCCTCTTCCTGTTGGAATCAAAGGGCAGGATGCGGAGCAGCTGCACAACCAGAGAGCCGATTCCCGGCAGCTCCACGAGCAGGCTCTCAGCCGAGCGGCCCCTCAGGGTACAGTGGTACGCCCGGGCCGCGTGGACCAGAGCCGCCTCGTCAGGACTCTCTGCCTCATAAAGCAGCTCTTCATCACAGTCCTCGTCTGACTCCACGTCTCTGCTCGGGTCCTCAATGTTCTGCTTGCCCCCGTCACAGTCTCCCTTTGACTCCTGATCTTCCTGGCTCCACATCGCTGCAGAATCCTCTCTGTCAAACAAGTCCCCTTTACTCTTCAGTTTGCAGGTCTCTTGGCTGCTGTCCAGAGCCGCCTCCGACCCATTACTGCTGTTGTTGGGAGCGGTGTTGAATGTGAAGGAGCCCGTCTTCCCACGAGTGAACAGCTTGCTGGTGAAACTGCGAGGGCTGCCTTTGATTTGGGGAGGGGCAAATGAATAGAAGCTGAGGCGTTGGAACATCAGCTTAATTTCCTCCAGAGACTTCAGAGGTGCTTGGGCTTCAGGAACCTGAAGGGGAACCAGGATATGACCATCATTCCAGATAATTGATCCAAATCCTTAAATCAGGGTAGTTCCTACTCACCACATGGCGGGGCTGGCTGGGTGAAGACACCACGACGCTGTTACAAATGGCCAAAGCCAGGAAGAAGTCGGTGATGTAGGTGAGCTCCAGGCTGGAAAGGCTCTCGGTGGACCCGTCTCCGAGATGCAGAGTGGAGGAGCAAAGACAGTTCAGCTTCCTCACCAGCTCAGGGTCTGGGACCACATCTTTCGCCTGAGCAAAAACCCAACAGGAGCTAAGTCAGCATCATGTGTCTGGGACAAGCTCTACGTTTTTATGCACTCATCCTAAAAATCAGGCTGCAAATCTAATGTTTTGCAGTTGAAAGAAAGAAAATATTTTTTTAAAATTGATTTTCTCAACAAAGAAATTTCAGGGAAGTTGTGAGAAAAAAAAAATAAATTTTTTCATTAAAGGGGCATTATCTTCTAATAAAACCCCCCCCCCCGAAAACTAATTCTTACAGATGTTTTCACACAGATAAACATCAACTAGAATTTTTCTTTAAAAAAAATGTTGAAGAGTCCTAATCCACCATACCTCCAACATATCTCATTTTTGGGGTTTGGTACCTGCCTGGTTTGTTTTTTGAACACTTTATTTTGAAAGTCCTAGTAAAACCTCTTCCAAACTGCCCTTTAAATTCTTAGGACCAGAAAGGCTAAAATAGCTTCTCACTTTTCAGTTTAATCAAAAACTACATGATTGATAATTAGTAACGTAGTAACCACGTTGGTTACTATGGAAATAGCCACAATAAGAAGCTGACAAGGGAGAATTCTGAGTCACTGGTTGCTATGGTGACTCCCTTTTTTTCTTTATGGTGCAGTGGGGAACGGGGAGCAAATTGCTATGCTCCTTCCATCAGACTGGCTTAATCAGTCACTGTGTAAAAACTAGAAGTCGTATTAAGATGATTCTCAACAGTGACAGGCTGAATCTTCACATGATCACGTTATAAATCTACAGTATTTTATGTAGAAGATACAACAAGTTAAAGAAACATTTAAAATCCAGTTTTGAGAGAAATAGTCTGAGCTGAAGTGTAATGGGTTGAATTAGAGTTTGGGTGTGTGTATTCTGCACTCTGCAAGGATTTGACAGAAACTTGTAAACCCTACAGCTGTGGGAGACTCACTCAGTATTTTGATGCACAAACTTGAGATGTGAAGATGAAATTGTGTGCATCAAAGCAATTCAAAAAGTTTCTAAATATTTAACATCGTTACAACCTCTTGTGTAACATCAACACCATTCTGAGCGTGTGTGAGAGTGTGATGATGTTACACGCCGTAGCTGTGATGTTTAGGATCTCATTGTGAAATAAATCAGTACATGACAGCAACCTAGAGATGAAATCCTCCTGGCGGAGCTGGAAAACATTATGAACTCAGTTTGGTGCGTATGAGAGTCTGACCATGCGGCTGCAGAAGGCACCGGTCCTCGCCGTGGCGTGATTGGACAGCTGGTCCTCCTCTTCTGGTGACTCCGCAGTAAGCGTGTGTAAAGACACAGAGCTGCGGTTGCAGCTCAGTGAGCGACAACTCATAGATTTCCCACTGCAGGCCGACTTCAGAGTCACAGTGAGACAGGCTGCCTCGTTCTGCTCCGCCTCGTACACCTCCAGCCTCCGAGCTGAGACATAGAAACAAAGATTAAAACACATCAAGAAGGACTGCTGCTGCTGGACAGAGAAGAAAATTGCTCCACAGTGTAAAAATCTAATTCTTTAAAGCTTTTCTAGCAGAACTGTATTTCTCACTGCAGTGACAACTTTTCACCAACAGATGGCAGAGAAATTCCAGAGATTCATCCCAACATCTCACCGTTTTCCACATGAGGATATTCCACCCCGTAAATGCTGCATCGACGGAACACCATCTTGTTCTCTGTCAGCGTTCCTGTCTTGTCCGAGAACAAGTACTGGATCTGACCCAGGTCTTCTGTGATGTTGAGGGCCCGGCACTGGATTCTGGAGTCTAACTGCTCGTTGTAAAAGTCTAAGTCGTTGTGGATGAAGTAGATCTGACCCAGCTTCACGATCTCGATGGACACATAGAGGGAAATGGGGATCAGCACCTGTTGGGCAGAATGATGAATGTTAAAGAAAAGGATATTTTTCGTACCTAGCTCCATGTGAGTACCCAAAGCAAATCCTAGTCTTTAATGAACATCTGAAAGATGTTTTTTTAGCAGTAAAGTTTCCAATTTTTCCACAACTTTAGAAGGAAAATTTTTAATACACTGAATGAACTACAGTTGATTACTAGATCTGGTTTACAGGAATAAGAGTCAGCTCATCCAAGTCCGAGACCATGGTCCTTAACAGGAAAATGGAGGGATTCTATCGCCACACTGTGGATGGGTCCCCAGTTCAGTTGAAAACTATGGCCTAATACTGATTAGAGCTGGCTGTAATCCTGGATTCTGCAATCTCTGGTGTGAATTGCTTCGGTGTGTGCTAAGAATCATGGTTAGAAGAAGCAAAAAGATCCAATTCCTCTACAAAACGCTTTGATGAAACCCTGAAGTTCCAACAAAGGATCCCATCTTCTCCACAACTCCATCTTCAGATCTTGTTCAACCTTCACTGGAAAAAAGCCGCTTTTTGCCAAGGATGTGGACACACATCTTTTTATAGTGAGACAGAGACCACATAGCCTGTAAAAGCAATTCCGGCACCCCAATCTCCTCTAAGAACCATCTAGAAAGAGTCATTGGGAGCATGGTCACAAGCCTTGTCAAGGCCATCAAAACAAGAGTAGACTTGACAATCAAACTCCCTTGACTCACTCAGCAAATCTGCAGGGGTATAGAGATGGTCTTTCTCCCACCACACACTGCTCCTACTGAAACTGAGGGTTAATAACTGCTGTGGCATCCCTCCCCTTCTATGGATGCATGATTGTATCTCTAATTACCTTTAGGAAAAGTTCTAAGAGGATTATTTCCAAGTGTCATCAGAGCAGCAGCATCTCTATCTTACGCAACACATTAAAGACCCGTCTCTATCGAAAACTCCCCTAACATTCAATATCAGTTGTCACCTTTTCTGGTAGAAATCTGTCCTTTGAATACTTAAACTAGCAGGTGTTTTCATTTATTTATTGGTGCCAAATATTTGTGTCAAACATTTTAGTCTGACATAGAATAAAGTACAGTTAGTTTAAATAGAACATTTTAAAATGTTCTAAGGTGTATGTGATTATCCTGAAACGGGTCAATGACTGTCAAAACAAGCGTTTTTGGCCCCACCTGGAGTACGATGATCATAGTCCAGAACACATAGAACCCAGCCAGAGCTGGAGAGGTCTCTCCATCGACCTGAAACACTGGATCTCTAAAGTTCTTCAGCCAGAGGCCATGACCTAAACATGCAGCAAGAAACCCCAGAGCAGCTTGTCAGATTAAAAGAATAAATTCCTAAATAACCGCAGAAACTATTATCAGTTAATCACAGTTAATCTGGCATCAGAACCCACTGCTTTCATCTGTGTGTTTTGTGTTTTTTTGTGTTGCTACGTACCAACAGCTGCAATCAGACACATGACAATGAGGAGGACAACACACCACAGGACGTCTGTGTTCAGACGCTTCTCCAGCTGGCTGCGCTTGTACCTCGGCCCACTGTTATTCATCATGGCCTTGGTCTCATGGCCTGAGTCATATAAAGAGAAAACAAAACATTTGATTCTCTGCAACACTAAAGGCTTGGCAAAAATGCAAGGTTATTTAAATTAAACATATCAGGACAGTAATTAAAAAAAGTCCCTTGGCTGCACTGGAATAGACCATGAGACTTCTGGAACAATGTCCTTTAGAGAGATGAGATCAAAGTTGAGATGTTTGTCCATAATGCACACCACCGTGTTTGGAGAAAACCAAACACCTGATACCAGCTGTTAGGCACGGTGGTGGAGGGTGGATGATATGGTCTTTTTTACAGTCATGGGATCTGGGCACCTTGCAGTCACTGTGTTGACCATGCACTTCTCCAAAGTAATCTCAAGTCAAATGTAAGGTCATCTGTCTGATGGTTGAGACTTGGCCCAAACTGGGTCATCAACAGTATCAGTGTGTTGTATTGGCCCAGTCAAAGTCCAGGCATTAACCTGTTTGAAAGACTGTGGCAGGACCTTAAGAACTATGCAGAAAGGAATCTTACCTCAATGAGCAAAACTGGTGACAAGAGTTGGCCAAAATTCTTCCACAATGATTGATAACTTAAGACAGAAAATCTGAGCTACACATTATGTGTTTCAGCATTTAGGCCTGTATTTACAAATTAAAATGAGTTTTAGAGCTTGAGTGTGCAGAAAAACTTGGCTGTTTAATTACAGCAGACTAGGACATGACTGAGTGACCTCTGCCATGTTTAGACTATACACTGCATTCAGAGCTGCAGGAACCATTCTTTCTCTGTAGTCAGAGTGGGTAGAATATCAACAGTTTCTTAGAATAAACAGTAATGCTTTACAGTCCACAGAGCAGGTACAGTGTAGAATGTAACCAAGCTGTCAGAAGCCTGGAAAAATACATTCCTTATGATTTGTGGTTGTAGAAAGTACTCTTTTGTTTTGAATAAGATCACTAACACAACTTAAACATATGGCCCTCCATACTTACAGTGCATCCTGGTAAAAATGTGTAAAAAAAAAAAAAAAAAAAAAAAACCCTTAACTTCATTTCAGACTCTTGTCCTGTTCATCCTATAGGTTTTAATAGGACTGATATCTGGGGACAGATACAGATATCTTTTGTGACTGATGAACCATTTCTATGTCTTAGCCATAGATTTTTAATCACTATGACCCCCTTGTCAGTATTTTTGGCCACCAAAAATCTCCTGTTATTTCAAAGAAGATAACGTCTAATGGTTTTTATGGACAATTGGTGTCCCTCTTTACTGCCGTTCTCCAACAGTCAACTTTTATCTCCTCCATCCTCTCCTTTGTGCATTGTTCCAGGACAAATATGGGTTTATCGCAGATCAAGATGTTATAAACATTTTATTACTATGACTGCAGATACTGAGGAATTTAGGTGAATAGCTATGTTGTTGTAGTCATTTCCTTATTTATAAAGATGAACACACATCTGCCTTGCACTAATGCCGTTGTATTAAAAGGTATTTATTACCTCTTGAACCTTTTTCACATTTTGTCACAAAACAACCACACACAATGTATATTTTTTTGATACATCAACAGAAAGTAGCACATCATTGAGAAATGGAGGGAAAATAATGCATAGTTTTCTTTTTTTTTTTCCATGTAAAAAGCTGGAAAGTTTGCCAGTGAACGTTTGTTTCAATTGTATTCAGCCCCTTTTATTCCTTAACTTCAGAAGTCCCCTGATTAGAAAAGAGAGTCCATCTGTGTGTAAGGTAATCGCTGCATAAATACAGCTATTCTATGATGGCTTACAGGACATTAGTGAACAAACTTTACCATAAAGACCAAGGACCATAACAGAGCATTGATCAGGGAAGAAGCCAAGGCTTCCACGGTAACTTTAGAGGAGACGCAGAGATCCACAGTTCATGTAGGACTACTACTGGTCATGCAATCTGCAAATCTGGCCTTTTTATGAAAGAAGGCCATAAGAAGACCTGTTTGCAGCTCTTTACAAGCCATGGAGATGACACAGCAAACCTGTATAAGAAGGTGCTCTGGTCAGATGAGACAAAATTTTATTTTGGTACATGCAAAATATTCAATGGGGGTGAATAAAAATGCATGCCACACTTTTCAGATTTGTATAAAATGTTAAAAAGCATGTTTATTGGTTTGTAACAAAAACAATTGACTAAATATACTGTTGTTTGTGATTTTAACGTCACTAAATGTGAACAAGTTTAAGAGTTCTGCACAGTGCTGTAAAGTGCAGCTCTATTTTTAGTGATGCATTAGTCTCACCAGCGTAAACCACAATGCCGACCACCGTCTCGGTGTTGCGGATGGTGCAGCTCCTCAGAAGAAGGTTGCTGCTGTGGAGGCCAACCCGAGCACCACCAGAGTGCTCACTGTGATGCAAAACAAAACACATGCACACGATGATCAGCTTTATTGTACCTGCCTGAGGTAAACCCTACAAAATAGAAATCAGACTCACATGTAACCTTTGAACCTGTTGAGGTCATTGTTGGGGTTCTCACACTCGATGCGACTGTGGAAGCTCTCTGGTGTGAAGTCTGCGCCCTGGAAGATAAACGCATCAGAGTCATCACCCATCAGAGTTCACGTCTGAACCAGAGCAGCATAAAAACACAAAGCGAAGGAAAAACAGTTTCAGTTTGAGAAATGCTGTGTAAGAATTTAAAGTGTTCCTGATCCAAATATTCATTACTGACTAAAATAACTGACAATAATAACTGAAAGCTTAACAAGGTTTGTAGGTTGCGTATCATCCTCTTGTGTAGGACAAATGCGAGCTTTTTAGTGCAAAACCACTAATGGCCACTAGATGGCGTCTGCAAAGAATATCTATGACTGATGGAGTTGCACTGAAAACCATCAGCTTGTACAAAGTGAGATATCTATCTATCTAATATATATATATATATATATATATATATATATATATATATATATATATATATATATATATATATATGTATATATATATATATATATATACACATATATATACACACACACACACACACACAAAATTTTCATATTATAATCATTATATTATAATAATATAATGTGATATATAATATTATAATATCACGTTTGTACAATAGAAGTATCACGTTATAACGTGATAGTGTTCAAAAAAAAAAATTTCTCCGTGACAGCAATATGCTTGCATATTTATCTATAAGTAAATTCAAATTATCGCAGCATTATCGAGGATCACTGTTTCTGACCAAATCACAGCTTGCTCTGTTTTGAAATCGCTACATACATGTAAACCCTCAAATAAACAGTTTTATTCATTTCAGACAATGTTTAATTTTCTCTCAAGTCTTCAATGCACAAAACCAAAGTCTGCTTCTTTGCTTGGTGTCCTTATGTTGACAACAAAGCTGTATTTCCAAATATTATATATCATATCAATAAATCAGAATATCAAAAAGTTATTTTAATAATTCAATTCAAAATGTTGATTTATGACACATACACAGATTGTGGGACACATTCTCACAAACTGAGAATGTGTCCCACTTTTTAACTTTCGGTTCTGTTTTTTAAATTTAACCCCACAGTAGCAAAAAAAATACCACCAACAGCTTGTATAGAAAGCAGTTTATCTAGGAGACCATGTTTACTATAAACAGAGCGCATATGGGTCACATGAACATTAAACTGCTGTTTTAATAACCCCACTCCCCCCTTTTAAAACACAGAATTGTTGTCCTACAGCAATTCTTGTGACATTGACTCCCATTCAAAATGCCCTTGCTAAAGACATTGCAGTTTCCATTTGTATATATTTGTTTATTTCCTTATGTTGAAATCCCTTTAAAATTCCAGGTTTTATTATTTTTGCTCTAGGTGAAGACACTTTTCGTGTACTGTAAATCTACCAACTTGCATATAAAAAGGGATAGAAAAAATTATTTCAGGAAAAAAAATCTGACAGATTTATATCAACTTTGCAGTCAATCTGTCAATTTTTGACACTCCTAGGCATGAATCTGATAAATAAGACAAACAGTTTTTTCTGAAAAAAAAAAAGAAAAAGAAAAAGATTCATTGCTAACATTAGCATTTAAAAAATAAAGAATTCAGAAAATTCATGAGAAGTTGATGAGTTTGGTGATGACTAACCTCCACCATCCTCCTTCAAAAAACTCATTTTTGGAGGAGATGGATAATAAATTTGTGAGGGGTTTTTAAATGAAAAACAAACAAAAAAGAAAGACTTTCCTAAAACTGGCATTAATAAACAGGGATAAAAATTAAGAAAATCCATTAATATCTTCTTAGATCAGATTTAGATGGGATTCTTAGATCAGATGAACCAACTTAACTGATCAGGCCCGAAATCTGGGAATAGTGATGGACTCAGACCTGAACCTCCAGAGACACATGAAGACAATTACAAAGTTGGTCTTCTATCACCTGAAGAACATTTCTAGGATTAAAGGACTAATGTCTCAAGAAGATCTAGAGAAACTCATCCATGCGTTTATTTTTAGTGACACTGCAATAGTGTCTTCACAGGTCTGCCTAAAAAAAAAAAAAAATCAATCAGATAGCTGCAGCTGATCCAGAACGTTGCTGCTCGTGTTCTCAATAAGACCCAGAAAATAGACCACATCACCCCAGTTCTGAAGTCCTTACACTGGCTCCTTGTAGCTCAGAGAATAGACTTGAAAATACTTCTGCTTGTTTATGAGTCACTAAATAGCTTAGCACCAAAATACATTAAAGACCTGTTGTCGTTATATCAGCCTTCCAGACCACTCAGGTCCTCTGGGTCAAGTCTAGCCTGCACCCCCAGAATCAGTACCAAACATGGAGAAGCAGCATTCAGTTTTTATTCTCCTCTAATCTGGAACAAGCTTCCACATGCTAAAACGGTGAGTTCCTTTAAATCAAGACTAAAAATCAATTTGTTTTGATTAATATAAATTGAAATCATTAATTGTAGTCCGTAGGCCAACTTCTTTTTTTTTTTTTTTTTTTTTTTTTTCTTTTTTTTTTTTTTTTTAAACTTTCCTTTATTGTGCCACTGCAATGTAAGGTTTTCTGTTTGTTTGTTGTTTTAGGTTTTCAACATGTAGAGCACTTTGAATTGTTTGTTGCTGAAATATCCTGTACAGATAAATTTGCCGTGCCTTGTCTTTCAAAGAGCATTTCTTGTGACCCACATAGAAGTGAAAATGAAAGGAAAACTGAAGGGAGTTTTAAAAAGAATTTTAGGAAGACTCCACACCAAAGAGAGAAACTTAACAGCAACAGAAAAGAAGTAGGAACTAAACTGTACTTTAGATTAAAAAAAAAACAAACAAAAAAAAAACAGGAATTAATCATTTCTATCACATTACTGCTGAAGGCTCCAACATTGTCTCCCACAAGCATTCTTTGTCTAACAGTTAGGGAGCCCGGTCACGCCATGTAGACCTGAAAAATAAATACAAATCTCTGCAGTGTAGAAGGAAGCAGTCAGCATGATGAAGTCTGTTTGCCAAGAAACACCAGTGATCCGCAGAGACAAATATAAAAACAAGAAGCTCACAGGACTTGATTCAATGCTGCACAGCTCTCACTTACATTATGTACAGTATGATGGTCTTAAAGTAACACATCCTGCTCGGAGTCCAATGAAAATGACACAGAGATCTGCAAAGTGCATTTTTAAGCTTTAGATGGCCTATTATTATTGCACTAAAGTATTGTTTTCCAGTAAGAAGAAGTTTAAAAAGAAGCTGTTCAGTTTAAAACTTTAAACTGAACAGCGTCTGTACTGTTGGAGGAAATGAAAGAAATGGGTAACACAATCAGCTTTCGACTGTTGCCACAAGCTTGCTCAGGATGAATCAATGATTTGATGCAACCCACTGCAGTTCCTTACTTAACTTTAAATACTTTAATCTAAATGTGACTACATATAACATGTATATTTGAACCACATGAAATTGTGTACATCTAACTATGATTCAATCACTTTGTCAAGTAAGCTGCCTTGATATGATGTGTTGTGAAACTGTTATAAATAACCTGAACTGAATGTCGAATTCTTATAATAAACCTTTCTATTCAGCGCCTGCTTATATCATTACACTGTATCATATTTGTGTAATACACAAAACACTTTCCTCTTCTCAGCAGGAGAAGAGGAAAGTGTTTTGTACCCTCCTATGAGTTTCTTTACTTTCCGTCCTTTTCTCTTTAAAGAGTTTTTTAAATATTTTTGCATCAGTCCCTTGCAAAATATCCTTCGAAAATGTTCACATTCAATTCAATGTATTTTATTGGAGGTTTATGTGACAGACCAACACTAAGCAGTGAGGCAAAGAGAGAAAACACAAAGTAATAGAAGGAAAACGAGTGTATTCACCTGTTTGCAATTTAATCTCAGTATAAATCCAGCTGTTTTGTGAAAGCTTCAGAGGTTTATTACCGAACATTAGAGAACAAACAGCACCATGAAGACTGAGGAACAGGACAGGTCAGGGATAAGGTTGTGGAGAAAATTAAAGCAGAGTTAAGTTATAAAACAATATCCCAACCTTTGAACATCTTACAGATCACTGTCCATCATCTGAAAATGGAGAAAATATGACTGCAAACATACCAAGACACAGCCGCCTATCTAAAATGACAGTCCAGGCAAGGAGAGAATTAATCAGCAACCAGAAAAAAAGACCAAAGTAACTCTGGAGGAGCGGAAGAGACCCATAGCTCCAGTAGGCAAATCTGTAAGTATGACCAGTATTAACACACTCTACAAATGTGGGCTTTATATTAGAGGCAAAAGGAAAGCCATTGCTGCCCCCCTCCCTTTCAAAAAAAAAAGTCCAG
Source organism: Anableps anableps (assembly GCA_014839685.1). NCBI lineage: Eukaryota > Metazoa > Chordata > Actinopteri > Cyprinodontiformes > Anablepidae > Anableps > Anableps anableps. The sequence continues at coordinate 25,237,322 of CM026080.1, read as the reverse complement.
TTAAATCTTGTATAAAGAAGGTGTTCTGATCAGATGAGAGTAACATTGATATGTTGGTTCTATAATGGTATGTGTGGTGCTTGGGAAGACTTGAAACTGGGACAGAGGTTGACCTTCCAGCAGGACAACAACCCAAAACATACAACCAGAGCTACGATGAAATGGTGTTAAAATGGTCCAGTCAAGGCCCAAGCCTAAGTCCAACTGAAAGACATGAACATTTACATTTATAGATGCTCTCCATCAAATCCAACTGAGGTTGAGATATTTTGCCAAATAATAATGGACCAAAAATGTAATTGCTGGATACATAAAGCTGGTAGAGACACACTCTAATAGACTTATAACTGTAGGGAGGGGAGCCTGACTACAAATGCAGGCCACAGCTTTCATACTTGACCACAAATAAAGATCTTGCAACCTCTATGGGCTTTAATTTCTTGTCCCTGATGTCAGAAGTGGAATTTGGTTAATTAATTAACCATTAGGCTTTCTGTTTCCTCAGCAAATAAACAAGAATCCTTGGCTCATCATGCCTGTGTAGCCAAAATGATTTTCTTCCCTAAACAATTTCAGTAAGAAAACATTTCCTTTTAACAGTTTTAGGAATATGAAAACAAACCTGCCAACAACAACCCCTCAATGTTCCTGTAAAGAATAGCATAGATGAAGTTAAAAGGTGGTGTTACCTGTAGAGAAAGGTCTGACACAACCTGCCTCTGTTTCAGGTTGGTCTCTCCATCCAGGTTTGCAGTTTCAATATAACAGACCCCACGGGGGTCAGAGGAGTACAGCAGCAGCAGATCAGCTGGGATGATTTCATTACAGGACAAACGGACAAAGTCTCCGACTCGCACATCCTTCCAGCACCGGTCAATGTAGGACTTCTGCTTGCTGTGGTGAGACAAAGAAGACAGAAACATAAGAAATTTCAGATACATTTATTCTTATTTTAAAATAACAGAAAAGAAATGCTATCTTCCAACAGGTAAAAAAAAAAAATCTGTGATAATTTAACCTCAGATGAACAACAGATATTGTCTTTTGTTACAGCATCTAACTAACTAAAAATCGTGAAAGCAGAGACTGAAAAAGTCTGTTGTCTTTATTGGTCTCTCACATTGTTACGGAGGAATTTTGGCCTACTCTTCTGACTATTCTTTCTAGTGGTGCTTCAGTTGATTGAAATTTGCTGACATTCACTTCTGTACAAAGGTTTCATGACACAATTTCAATCAGATTAAGGTCTGAACTTTGAATAGGCCATTGGAACACGCATTTCCTCTTTATCTTTAGCCACTGTCTTAGATTTCATGCTATTTGGGGTCATTGCCCTGTTTGTTGGGCCGAACTTCAGGTATTGGACAGATGAACTCACATTTGACTATAGATACTGAATATTTTAAGTATTCAGAGGTTCATAATCGACTCAATGACTGGAAAGTGCACAATTCCTGTAGCCCATATCACCAGCCCTCCACCTCCACACTTTACAGCTGGTATGAGGTTATTGTCCTGATTTAATCTGTTTTCTCCAAACACAGTGCTATGAATACAGCCAAACATCTCTACTCTGGTCTCATTTGTCCAAAAAACATTGTTTCAAAAGTTTTGTGGTGTCTTAATATTCAACACTGCAAACCAAAGTTGGGCCCCCATTGTTGTTTTAGAAAGGAGAGACTTTCTCTTTCAACCCTTCCAACCAAGCCATACTGTCAGTGTTGCGACTATCAAGTTCCATCATTTTTAGTCGCTTCTGGGTGCGGAGAATCCAGGTCCTAACATGCTCCAAGAAGTAATGTCCAGACTGGGAGATACGTTTGGGGATGCTCCCATTTACTAAATACAAGTTGAGTATTGAATGTAATCCAAAACCCAGGGTGGCGGTCTATGGCAGCATGCAAAATAGATGGCAATATGGTAAATATGTGGATATGATAGAGCCTAACCAGCATACAACAGAGAGCGGTAAAAACCGTATGACCTCCCAACACACTGCCCTCTCTCCTTAACACCTATATAGATTTCCCCTCCGCATCGCCACCAGTTGTCGAGCGAAATATAGGTCAGAGTATCAATTCACATACACACCAAACACTCCCACCAAACCAAACTGAACAATCAAAACCAAATAAAAACAGACCTAAACTATGGCCCAACACCAAAAAAAACTACAATTGGATCCTATAGTCAGAAACGTTACCATTTTACATGATTACTGAGGACTGCAATGTCTAAAATGGGGGTTTGGGGGTTTCTGTGGTTATTCTGAGAATTTCACAGTCTGACCTTGGAGTGAATTTCCAGGGACATCGATTCATGGAAAGACTTTTGTGAACAATGCTTCTCTCTGAAATACAGACTTCAAATAATTTGGATAACCCTTTCCAGATAGCTTATCATATTAATTCCTGGGGTAGTAAAAACAGGTAACTTCTTCTTTTTCGCTCTCTGACAGTTTTCAGGTAATAGACTGTTACTGCTCAGACACCATTTACAATGTGAAGATAAGATGTTCCGAGATAATCAGTAATAAATTCTTGTAAATAATCAGTGATGCTGCATATCTGTGTCACTGAACATGAAAACAACCTTTAGAAAAAACAGACTAATGGAAGTCCAGCTCTTAGGGGAGTTTTAACATTCCTCAAATTACTTATATTCCCAGACATCTCAAAATAATAATAAACATCCTGGTCTTCTCTGTTACACTTGTCATCCTTACTATAACCTAAGGACAGATTGCAAGTGTTCAAAGGGCATGTTTACTCATATTACTCCAGTTTATGACACTTTAAATACACTGCCCTATTTGTACTTGTTTACAGTAATAAAAAATTATATTCAATATTTTCAAATTAACCTTATAGGAGAACTGACACAGTTTGCCTTCACACACACAACTATAACAGCTTCCACTCATCTAAGACAGTTACATAAGGTTTAGGATTGTGTTTACTTTAATTCTGACCATACTTTTAAAAGCACATTTGTGAGGTTTGATGTTGGACAAAAGACTCTGTCTTCCAGTTTCCACTCCAATGAATTCTAAAGGTGCCCTATAAGGTTGAGGTCAGCACTCTGAGCAGGGTAGTTTAGTTCTTCCTCACCAAACTTGCTTATCCATCCATAGCCTTTAGGTCCTTACTTTGTACACTGGTACCCAGTGATGTGGGAAAGGGAAGGGACCATCCTCAAACTGTTCCCAAAAAATTAGGAGCATGAAATTGTAATTGATTTTTCAGTATGCCAAAAAATTAAGCGTTACGTCACTGTAAAATGGGCCAAGGCCAAACTCCTGAAAAACTGTCTAACACACCTACTCCCCCTCCACCAAACCTTACACTTGAGGGAATTCAGTCAGTCTAATGTTGTTCACCTGGCAAATGCCAAAGTCAGAAATGTCCATTGGATTGCCAAACAGAGAAGCATGCTTTGTCACTCCAGAGAACTTTATCAGTGCTGTAAAGTCAGGAAGTCTGTAGCTATCAACTGCAGAAATTAACAATGAAAACAATGCCGTCTTTTACAAAGGTTTTTAGAAAAAGCCTGAATGCCAAATTGCTTGATTTCATACACCTGTGTCCACAGAAGTGACTGAAACACTTAAATTCAAGCAGTTGGATGGGTGAGTGAATATTTTTGGCAATATACTTTAGTTCCTACATAGAGGCCTAGTAGGATGTGCCTAAAAAAAACCTCTAAACTGAGACGTCCAGGAGGCATCCTTAGATCAGATGAACCAATTTAACTGACTAATTTTAATGTGAAAAAGCTTTACTCCACGTTTTCCCAGTAGTTAGAGCTTCTCAACTATTCTCCAAGCTGCCCAGCCGATTGGCAGAGGAAGTTCCTTTTCGGCCCCATCTTCTAAGAAAACTTCAGTCTTAATTTGCTGGTATACTTGTTCTTCCTGGAATTTAAGAAAAACTAAAATAGCTGAAAAGTCTTACAAAATCTTCTCTACACACAATTTCCAACTGGCATCTAAAACTTCAATATACTATATTCTTTCAAATTTAAGCTCGAAGTTTCTTTGGACCCTGTAAGAGCTCAAACTTATTGCTTTTTTTATAACTTAGTACCTTCATTTGCTAGTTTAGCTGAGGACTGCTGGCCACTTTTGTTAAAAATAAACCAGGTTTATAGTGTTAATGGCACAAAGAGATCTTTTTTGTGATTACCTTCCAGACGTTTTCAAGCCAGAACAGTTAGTCTTTACCTTTTAGAGGAAGGTCTTGGTGAGTAAAAAGCGAAGAGATTCTTTCTTCCAATTAACAATTAGAGGAAATCTGTTAAAGTTTGAAAAAGCCAGAAGGACAAACCTGCAGTAAACTTGACAGGGGAGATTGTTGATCAAACGATCTGATTTAAACCTGCGGTAGTCCTCAAAGATGTCCTTAATGGCAGTAACCGAGAGGACCAGTAGGATGGGAATCAGAGAAACCTCTGGCTGGAAGGCCTCCACGACTGGGACAAAGTTTAAGACAGCAAGGAAGATGAAGTAGACATTGGCAAAGCGATGGAGCTGCTCAAACAGATTCTTGGGCAGGAAGGACAGGAAGGAATATTTTGTGGTCCGGATCCTGTTGCTTTTGTATGACTTTACAAGTTGTATCAGCTCCCCATCCTCAGTGAAGGAAGGTACTACGGTCCTCCTCTTCTTCAGATGTTCCTTGCATGTCCCAGATGGTCGGTCCAAGCTATACATCAGTCTACAGCAGCAGTGGAATCAAACCTGGAGATTTACGGTTTAGACGTTTAACCCTCTTGTCCTCGACATTCTATCCAAGTAGTAATTTTCATCTGGGTCTGTTCTTCTTTTATCCTGATCAGACCGTTTTGGCCTGTCAGACACATCCTGCTAAAGCACAGGCACACCAGTAAAAGATTGGATTGGGGCATGGATGACGCGCTTCATTGCCACTCCTGCACAGAACAAAGTCTAGGTTCAGCTTTTACAGCCACCTCTAAAGATGGATAGATAGTGCAGCCAAATATAGTAGACAGGGAGGGAGTGCCACACAGCGGCAACGGCCATATGCTGGCAATTACTTCCAAAAAAACTTCTCAATGATCAGAGCTGCAGATTCTGTGGATCGAGGATTTTTCTCAAAGTTACAGTAAACATTATAACGGCTGTTTGGAAATATTTCAGGTCACAAAAATCATAGACACTCAAGGTGTGGAAACTGAAGGAGCCTTATCCATAGATCTTAATAAGAGGAAGCTGTTTAAAACTACAATAGACAAGCTAAAGTAGAAGCTGAGAGGACAGGTGTTTTAGAGAAAAGCAATAAGTTTGTGCTATACATCTTTGTTTTACATTGTTCTTTAACACTGTTATTTTCTGGTACGAAGCCATGCCTTACTATTTGGTACCTTATCTGCAGCAAGCAGAAGTTATATTGAAATCAGTTGGCAGAAAAACTGCTAATCAGATTTAAGCTTTAAACTAACTCAAGAAACATGAATATGAGCTGTTAAATTGTGGGATTTGTTGTCCAGACCTCAAATTAATGCATCTAAAAACCTTTAACAACCACATGAACCCATCCATAATCTTTGCCTAAATTTCAGTAGATGTTTGTGGGACAAAAAGATGAGCCTACAGCAGGAATGTAAACAAAACAAATATTCACTTATTGGATAAACTGGCTGTGTGAGAAAATACAATAACAGATGGTTCAAATCTGCTTAAATCCAGGCAATTGTGATAAATAGAATACCTACTGGTCTGTCGTACCAGTAGGTATTTTGGTGCATCCCAATAAATATCTTTGAGAAGTTGATTTATTTCAATAACTCACCTCAAAAAGTAAAGCTTAAACACTGTAAAAATATTCATCACACTAAATTTAACTAATAATGACTAAGAAACATAATTTGATTTATTATATATAGCCTAATGACCCAATCAGTACATAAGACCCCAGATATGTCTTCTTGAAGACATTAAACCCCAGATGACTTCATTTTCTGCAGTTAAATTCAGACATGACAGAGGCTGTTGTCTTTGGATCAGAATATCTGAAACACAAACAGCTTTGGATGACATTAATTAAATTAATTAAAGTAAAGAGCCTTGGTCCCATGTTTGACTAAGACATGTGAATTAAAACCCATATTAAAACAGGTTTCCAGGACTTCCTTCAATTACTTCTGCAATATCTGCAAAACAAGTAAAATCCTGTCTCAGAATGATGCAGTTAAACTATTTCAAGCATTTTTTACTAGAAGGCTGGACTTTAATATCTTTACTATCAGGAAGTTTTAAAAAAATGCAGTAAAAAGGAGAGATTATATTTCTCCAATTTTAGCTTCTCTTCATCGGCTTCCTGATAATTTCAGAATAAAATTTAAAATTCTCCTTCTTACATATGAAGCCAAATAATAATGAAGCTCCATCATCCATCAGAGATCTGATTGTTCCATATGTTCTTAGCAGAGCATTTGGCTCTCATGATGCAGGTTTACAGCTGGTTTCTGCAGTAATCATTTTTAAGAAATCTGATATTTTCCAGTGCGAATATTCATCCATCTCATTAGCTACAGTTACAAAAACACACTCTCTCACTTCCGCAAACAGTATCAAACTGCAAAGGTTCAGCTCAGATCTCAAAGTTCCTGCTGTAGCTTTGTTTCAACCACAACTTTTTTTTTGTTTTTGCTCTGATGAACAACAAAACGAAAAAAATCAAGCATAGTTCCAGCTCTTTTTTTTTGTTTTTGTTTCGCCCAATCGTTTCACTCTCATTTAAACCCTTTGACTTTGGATTCCCACTCGACATAACACAGGCTCATTAAGCTGCAACATGTCCAAACTGCAAATGCTTTGGATGGAGGGAATTAGAACATCTGAGATTGTTTGGGTCCACTCACCCACAGAACACCCGCACCAAGTTGTTGTTGACCTTCTTGTCGAACAGGTACCGTCTGTAGTCCTCCAGTGCATCCTTGATGGCGATAACTGTGAGAACTACCAGCAGAGGAATCATTGTGATCTCCTTCTCAAAGGCCTCCACAACTGGCACCCAGTTAAGCAACGCCAAGAACAGGAAGTAAAGGTTGGCCGCCCTGAGGAGACCAAAAGAGCATGTTATCTTGATGGAACGTGCAATCAGTGGGACCAGGTGCTCCAGGTTGAAAACATCACAACAAATCTATCAATTTGAACAAGTGATCGGAAGTAAATGACAGTGATGTGTTTTGGGACTTTTGACCTAACAAACCAGAGGTCATCAAATTGTTAGAAAATATCCAGAAAAGGAGCAGAAAATAAGGTGGAGTTGGTCTTAAGACTGAAAAAAAAAACCCAAAACTCTTTAGAGGCATTTGGTTGGCCTGAACAGGGCCACTTTGCATTTTTACAAATACAAATTTGAAAAGTGTGGTGTGCATCTGAAACTCAATCCCCTTTACTCTGATACCCTCAACAAAATTCTGTGCAACAAATTCCCTTCAGAAGTCACCTAATTAGTAAATGGAGTCCAGCGGCATGTAATTTAATCCCAGGCGTAAGGGGTTAGTTAGAGAGCATTAGTGAACGATCAGCACCATGAAGACCAAGGAACACAGCATGGAAAGTTGTGGAGCAGTTTAAGGCAGATTTAGATCTCACAAGCTGTCATCATCCAGAGCATTGTTCAAGTCATCCTCTGAAAATGGAAATAGTATGATACAACTACAAACCTATCAAGACAAGGCCACGCCGGAAGATGCCCATAAATGGATTTTTGGCCGACATGCAGAACTGGGAAGATGAATTAAGATAAATGCAATGATATCCTGGAAGGAAAAACTGTTAAGAGGCTGTAAAAGTCTTGAGATTGGGACAGACAATGCCCTTTAACTTTCATCCAGAGCTATAACCTGACTGTTCAGATCAAAGCATTTTCCTGTGTTAGAATGGCCCAATGAAAGTCCAGACCTAAATCCAACTAAGGATCTGTGAGAGGACTTGGAAATTGCTGTTCACAAGCCTTTTTTCTTCCTTCTGACAGAGATTATATTAAGCATATGTAAAACTTTCTAGTCTCTAGATGTAGCGGTAACAGTTCTAGGAGGGAGATCAGGTAATCCCGCTGTGCAGTGACACCCCAGCTCCTTCTAGTGGATTTCAAGGCATTCCCAGGTCAGACTGAATATACATTTCCCTTTCTACTTCTCCTTCTTAGGCAAAAACCTGGCTTTTTTCGGCAAATCTTAAGAGTTACCTTTGTGTTTGTACATATTCTATTCTCCTTAAGTCAAATCTAGGCTGGTTCTGGGATGACTCTGTGTGGACGACTCCAAGTATCTTGGTGTCTTAATCCTGATTGTTGGCAGAACGCAGTAAGGGACTGATAGCTGGATAACACTGATCTGATGTGCCATGGTGAAGAAAGAGATGAGATAAATGATGAACCTCTGAATTTAGGTCATAAGATATAGATCAAAACACAATAACATTCTGGATACAAACAGCTAAAAAAATTAGCTTCTTCCATGGGTTGGCTGGGTTTACCTCAGAGATAAGGTGAGAAGCTCGATTTAGAAATCAAATACGAGGTTGGACTTCTAATTACCTTTCTTAACTATCTAAAACAGCTAATTATCTGTTCAGAACCCAGAATAAATTTGCACTGCACCTTTGCGTTCTAGTAGTTCCCCAAACTTCCAGATGAGAGGCAGAGCTCCTAGAGTAGTTTTCAGGCTCATCTCATCTGGAATCAGCTTTGGTTTTCCAGTTTTCCATTCATTTAAAGAAACTGCTTTTTCAAATTGTCTGAGTTGTACTACTTTTAAACTTTATATGCTTTAATTTTTAAAGCTTTGCATTTTACAGTTTTCCATTTGCTAAATGTAAACTGCACCCAAAAAAATAAAGTGTATGAGCAAGTTTGTATAATCAGTGTTCAGCAGAAACCTTTTATACTGATACAATGACATTTTATTTTATGATATTATTGATTTATCTTGATTTTATTAACATTGCACCATCATGATTCCACCCTTTTTTCATATCTATGTCTAAAATTACTGACCTGTGGAACTGCTGGAACAGGTTCATGGGGATAAAGGTCAACAGACTGTATTTCGTCGTGCGAATGGCGTTGCCCTTGTACTTCTTGGACACGGCTTCATATTCCTGCTGGTGGGGGCCATGGCGGGCCAACACCATCCTCCTCCTGCCGCTGACCCTTTGAGGGGAGCTTTTGCTTGGAAGGCCATCAGGCGGGGAATACCAGCCTCGCTCCGAGTCTACGGCCAGAAACTGCCGACAGCGATGTCGCACCCAGTGGAAGCGCTCCATCTACGCAGCCCGAGCTGCGGCCGGGCCCCCACTCCTGTGTGGAACTCCGGCTTCTTCCTCAACTCTCTCAATGTTGTCCTGCTGCAGAAATAAAACAAATAAACCAGCTTGAAATAAAAGCAGCAATCTTGTAGCCCATCACTAAATTGCGTTTAAGAGTTAAATAACTGCCAAAAATGGTCACCTAGAGAGAATATTCCTAAAGAAACACAACATAAAGTTATAACAAGTTATGCCTCAATGTCATGTCATATAATCTGCATCATCATGTATTTCCCCTTTCTTTCTTCCCTTGTTTCAACACCATGGCAGCATGATCTCAACTGGAACAAAAGGTGTTTTCGCTTATTTCTGCATCCAACAGAGGAAGACAGTTCCCAGAATAAAGACAATGTAGGCAAACAGGTTTCAGCTAAATTAAAGAGACAAAGTGACAAGTAAAGAAAACCATCCTAAAACAGACCCTCCACTTCTCTACATGGGACTCCTCTTGTAATTATCCACCACTGCCTATGTTTTGTTCTTTCAAGAGAAGAGTATATTAACATTATCCATCCATTTATTGCCCTTTGCTTATCTCAGGCCAGGTCTCTGAGGGAACAGCTGCTGGAGGGTAACCCAGACATCCCTCCTACCAGCAGCACTCTGAAAGTCATTAAAGCCAACAATTCAGAGAACTTGAAGGCAACTACTAAAGCAACCAGAGTTTCCTCAACACCCCAGCAGAGCCAAGGGCTGAATGCTTCCCTGCCATGCCGCACTGATGCGGTATTGACGTTTCAGTATTAAAATTATTTTTAATTGACCTTACATACCAATCACATTTTCACGGAAACTGTATTTTTGGATATGTATTGATTGTAATCTCTAAAAATGAGTTTCACTTCATGATATTCTAAAGTCTTGAGATGGACCCGTTTATCATCCTTCCAATATAAGAAGATTAGAACCACGATGGCTGCAACCTCAGTCACCCCGTCTACTTGGATGGGCTGTACTGCAAGTAATTTCCCCCTTAGGGGACAAATAAAGTACTACTTCTTCTTAAAAAAAAGAAAGAATTCTGACTTTAATCTCAATTCTGACATAGTTCTGAGATTAGATTCAGAATTCTGAGAAAACTGTTAAAATTTTGAGATTAAAGTCAGAATTGTGTGATTAAAACAGAATTCTGAAATTAAATTCAGAATTCTTGTTTTTTCAGTGGCCCTAACCTCCAATCCTCTTTTATACTTACAATTAGTCCATCAGTTTTTATTATTTTTCCTTTTTCCTCACATTTTGCTGAAAAATCTATGGTCCTCATGTGTGTGAAACGACTGCAGTTGGAATTTTTCCCTGCAGCCATTGCAGAATGAACAGAACAACAGGAACTCTTTCAGTCACATGATGAGACTCTGATGCCTTCACTTGCACCAACCTGGGCTGCAGAACCGTTGACGTTTTCTTCTTCAAGTCCAAAGCTCATCTAGGTCAGAACTCCCTGCAGTTGTGTGACAGGCCAAACCTGCTAACCTTCATTTACGGCTGCTTTATTTACAGATGACATAAGAAGAATTCTTGTTTGTGATGAGTACAGGAAAAGAGCGCTCAGACATTCCTACCTGCTTCGCTACACAGCTTAAGGTTTAGACTCTGGAACATTTTGGATATTTGAATAAAATCCTTTATTGTAAAAATACTAGATGAAAAAGGATGATTCCTATAAGTGTTTTAAAACCTAAAATAACATAATGCTGAAGTTGACTTTTATAATGTCATGAGGTCTCTTTTAAAAGCTTGATTTAACTAGGTATTTTCCCAGATGGTTAAAATATATATATTCAGACACACATGTATACATAGCATGTAGTATGGTCAAATGTCTCCTGGCAAGTTGCACCAAGACTACATGCTTTGTAGTCACAAATAAGATGCTGGCATAATTCTGGCTGGATATTTGACCACTCCTTTTGCCAGAAGTGGTAGAGTTCATTTTCATTGGCTGGTTTCCTGACGTTGACCCAGCTTTTAAAAAAGACTCCATACAATTTCTACATCTCAGGCCTTTAGGAAGTTAAAATCAGCTTGGACATATGTTTGCATTTATTGTCCAGTTGGAACACCCAGTTTTTGTTTAGTTTTCACCATCAAGCAGATGATCTGAGGTAGTCTTTCTTTAATATTCCATAAGCTGGAGGCAATGCAACAAGCAAAGAGTCCCGCTTCCACCAACTTGCTTGAAAGTTGGTAAAGTGTTCTGAGAGTTAAACCCTCACCTTGCCCCCCCCCATCCCCAAAGAGGGGCCACTGTGACCAAATCAGTCAATCTTATTGTCAACTGACCACAAAAATTTTCTTCAGAAAGCATTTGGATTCTTCATGTGGGTAACTGAAAATTTCAGTCAAGCTAAAGGGGTCAATTTTGAAACAAGGACTTTTTTCTTAACTTATGTATAATTGCATGAACTGATTATCACAGAAATGACTCTAACAGACTTTCCCAACTTGTGTTAACCTAAAATTGTCCTTCTTCGAGCTTCACCGAGTTCCTCTGACTTTCTCATTGTTCTGAGTATGGCTCAGTCCAATGAGTGCTATCAAACAAACACTTTCCTACTGCACAAAGAGAAACTGCCAGCTGAAGGGAAATCATGATCTCTAACCCCTTCCTTCCCTTAACGCAGCGTTTTGGCTTCAGATGTTTCAGGTCAACGTCAGTATGTGAAGTTCTGTTAACAGGATAAGACTACATTAATCCATTGAATACTAAGTAAAGCATTTGTCTTTGACCATCCAAGTTGACTGGACTTAAAGCAGAACTGAAAGATTTTGGAGAAGTGAAACCAGTATGGCCATAAGATCACTGGATTTATCAGTGCAGTTCTGAGACTGACTTATTGAAACTGGTGATAATGAACAGCTTCTCCTGATAGACACTGCTTCACTGGGAAACGGCTGAATCAAAAGACAATTCTGGTTTATTTCTCCTAAACTAACAGATGCGGACATATCTGAAGTCAAGCCTAGCGGATAGATCAAAGCCTCTGATTACTTGAATATATCTAAAGTTAGTTCTTTTATGTATTAATCTAATATGATCCAAAGGTCAGCACCAGGTCTTTGTTATTCTTTAGGATTTGTTTGCATTGAGATTAGGGTTCAGTATTAACAAATGGCACACCCCAAGTCACTTACAGGGCAAACCAAACTGTTCTGGATGTTCCTAAATGGGTCCCTAAATAAGTATTATTTATTATGGCTGCATTTTCCCTCAGTCTCAGTACAGTAGCTGATAAAATTCTGAGGAATGCTTGTCTTCAACTTTGAGCTATGAATCCTTCATGCAGAAAAACACCCCTAACTGGAAAAAAAAGAAGTCTATTAATTTTAATGGATAGAAATTTGAATACATGGGGCGGTGCATGGTGTAGAGGTAGAACGGCTGCCCAAGGTTCAAATCCCGAATCTGGGACCTTTGCTGCTTGTCTTCCTCCCTTCTCCTAAATTCCCCTAAATTCAGTTCAGCCAGTTGCCTCCAGAAGTCATGGAATTAGTAGAGTTTGCATATTTTACAGCCTTTCAATGACGGTCTAAGAGGGTTTGCAAGAGAACATTAGTGAGCACATAGCATCTGAAGACCCAAAGACACAGCAGGCAGGTTAGAGAAGAGGCTCTGCAGACGTTTAAAACAAGAATTAATATTTCTTTCATTTATAATCAGAAAATGGAAATAGTACAGCACAACTTAAATGCTACCAATACATGACTATCCAGCTTAACTGGCAAGGAGAGCATGAAATAGAAGCAGCCAATAAGCCCATAGTAACTCTGGGGGAAGAGATGCACAACTCAAATGTAAAAACCAGTTGACACTACAACCATTTGTCATGAACTCCACAAATACCTGTCCTGAAGGAAGAGTGGCAAGAAGAAAGGCATTGGTGAAAAACAAAAAATATATAAGACATGAGAAATCCTGTTTGCAAGGGACACCAAGCCATGTTGGGAACAAAGATAAGAAGGTGCACAGATCAGATGACAATAAGACGTAACATTTTTGGCCTGCATGCAAAATCTTTTTGTAAGAAGTGGGAGAGATGCTGGGGATTCTCCTTCCAGTAGGGCAACAACCCTAAACATACAGTAAGAGCATACTCATATGTTAGAATGGCGCAGTCAAAGTCCTGAACTAAATCCAATTGAGAATCTGTGACAATACTTGAAAACTACTGTTTACAAACCCTCTCCATCCAATCTAGCTTGATTTATTTTGCAAACAATGGTTGGGCAAATATTTCAGCCTCGAGATGTGCAAACCTGGCAGAGAGATACCCCGAAAGATCTGCAGTTGCATTAGAAAAGCTGAACTGAAACTACGCATAAATTAACCAAGTCTAAATATATATATTTTTAAAACACTCACAGGAAGCCTGTAAATTATGAAGCTCTTTCAAAGATGACAGGACTATTTCAGGACAATAGCTTTATAGCAGTTGAGGGACAGTGTTTACTTCCAGGACAGTCGGACAGAGAGAGGCCTGCATGTCACTTGAACTGCTGCTGAGAACAAACAAACCTCAGAGTTCCACTCCGGTCTCCTTTCTTCAAACCAGCTCTATGCTCCCTCCTAACCTACCCCGGCTGTCTGTTTCCATCCGCGGCCGGGATCGACGCCAGCTGTCGGCCAGATCTTCTCGGTCACATCTCTGGAGCTTCAGCTGAAACAGGAGACTTGAAACTAAAAAAAAAAAAAAAAAAGCAGGATGCGAGACCCGTCCCCTGGTAAACAGAAGGTGACGAACACACTCTTTTCTTTCTCTTTTTGCTGTCGGGATTCTAACTACTTGAAATGGTACATCCGCTGCTTTGTGTCAGAAAGCAATGCGAGGGCTCCTCTGTTCGGACAGGAGCTGAACAACGCTCCGTTTTCCGTGTCTTGAAGGTTGACTGGGTTTTTTTTTTTTTTTTTTTTTTTTTTTTTTTTTCCTCCAACTGCCAGTGAACGCAACTCGCCCGGTCACGTGACGAGATCAGCTGACCAGAAGCAGCTCGACAGAAGTGGATGAAAACATGATGGAGCGTCTGGGCAGAATATCAGCAACAGATTGTGTAAAAGTGAGTCTGAAACATGTCTGAGTAATGATTCATGTCAGGCAAAGTCTGTGTGAAGAGATTCAGACAAATGGGGGGATTATTAACCTGATTTATACTTTAAAGTAGAAAACTCTGACGTTATTTCTGATCTAATGGCGTTGGAGTTTGTACTTTAACTGTCATTACATCTGCTGGGGTCTTTTTTTGTTTGTTTTGTTTTTGTTTTAGATACGTTTCCAAACGGCTTCGCGCTTCCAGCACCGGAAACGTTTGCGTCTTTTTGCGTTTCGTCTTTGCAAAGTAGCTCGAGCTCAGTCAAACTGCAGGAAAAGGTGCGCGAGAACAGCAACGGGATTTGTGTCTGGACTTGAACTGGGCCATTCTAACGCATGAATGGGTTACGATCTATCCATCTCACTGTATTTCTAGGGTTGTTGTCCTGTTGGAAGGAAGGTGAACCTCAGCTCAAGTCGTTTGAAGCTTCAAACAGGTTTTCTTCCAGGATTGCGCTGTATTTAGCTCAAACCACCTGATTTTACCAGCTTAGTTTCCCCGGATGATGAACAGCCTTCCCGCAGCATTAAGATGACCATAAAGATACAGTGTTCAGGTTTTCTGTCATCTTCATTTGCTTCGATTGATGGATGAGAACAAATCACATTTTGTCTACATTTTATCAGAGAAGCTTTCTTCTCGTCACCCTTCCAGATTTGTGACATGGATCAATAATAGCTGTCCTGTTAACAGATTTTCTCACCTGAGTGGTGGATCTCTGATGCTGTTCCAGAGTCACCATGGCCTTCATGGCTGCTTATCTGAATAATGCTCTCCTTTCCTGGCCTGTCTGAAGTCAGGGCTTAAGGGCTAGTGCTCCACATCTCTGTTTTCCTAGTTCAGCAAACCTGAATTAAATGGATTGGTTGCATTCCTTCAGGTCTTGATGACATGCTGAGGAGCTAATTCAGTCATTTGAAAGAGCTGAAGCAGGACACCCACCCACCAAACCTCTTATCAAATGCTTTTTTTGGGACAAGAGGTTGTAGTTTTAAATCCAACAGAAAATGAAGGGATTGTGAGATTCCCCCCTCCCCTGTTTTCTCTAAAGCAGCAGAAAACACGTTGCATTTGAGAGCTAAAAATATGTATGAGTTTCAATTGTATTCTTTTAATGAACAGATTTTTTTTTTTTTGTATTTGACCTGCATATCAGAGCCTATCAGCAAAAACTGACCGATTGTTTGGTACATCAGTAGTTTTTCGGTCTGAATGTTGCGCAGTTGAGATTAAATACACTTTCCTTTAAAAATGAAAAATGAGCTAAAGTCAAAGTGAAGCACTGATCTGCTGTTGATGTTTCCAGCTGTGTCACAGGGTGGTGGATGGGCTGTGTGGGCGGGAGCCTCCATGCAGGAGTGATTACAGCACCACCTGGAGCCTGGAGGAGTGGCTGCAGCTACTAGACTTCCTGACCGGCCTGTTCCGCCTGGCAGTGGGGAACAACGTCCCCGATGAAGAGGTGAGCGAAGCAGGTGAGGCCGGTGTTGTTTGCCCCTCAGCTCAGATCGTCACATCTTGTCCTGCTGGTTCTGCGCAGGTTCTGGCTAAGCTGTCAGCTGCAGATCACAGCCATGCTGAGGCGGTGCTGAGCGTGCTTAGGGCACGACAGGAAGAGATCCGGCGTGCTCTGTTGGACAGAACCAACAGCATCTCCTCTGTAACCCTGCAGGACTTTGACTGGCAGCTGAAGGTCAGTCAGCCACCAGCATTTGGTGTTGGTCTGCATTCCTGATGAGTTAAACTGTTTCTGTCCTGGGTGGTAATTAGCACCCCGGCACCAAATATAGCTGTTTGAATTATTAAAATTAGGGTCTCAGAACATGTTTTCCTGCTTCAACTTTATTACTTTTGCCTCCTTGTGCAGACACAAAACCCAAATATTAACCAGGAGAAAAGTTTTCTTTGACCCCAGGAATAAGGAAGCATCCCCTGCAGCATCTTGCAGAAAATTACCCCAAATGAACAGAAACTTAACTCAGATTTGCCTGCTCCTGAGTTTTCTGCAAATCTTTTCTTTCCCTTCTTCCTCTGCAGCTGGCTTTGTCCAGCGATAAGATCTCGTCTCTAAACACGCCGCTTCTCAGCCTCTGTCTGGATGTGAGGGAGAACGGAGCGCTTCGGCCCATCACCATGGAGCTGAACAGAGAGGAACTGAGCACACTCATCAGCTCACTGGAGGCTGCGAACAAGGTATGCACACGGGGAACGTGTCACCTTATCGACGTGTGGCTGTGAAACATGACACCCTGTTTACCCAGAGTGCAGCTCTACAGAAGCTGATGTTGCCTCAAGCAGCTGCTCCAGTCAACACTTCCATGTTGCTCCTCAACTTGATGGATTTTAGGTTTTAAACCTAAGCAAGGCAATTTTATTTGCATGGAATATTATCAGCAATAAGCCAATTCAAATAAGGATGTGATCTGCAAACTGATACAGTTTAGACACTAGGTGGCAGCATTATCACAGCTAGAGTCTTTCAAGATCTTTATTGCAGAACAAAGAGTGAAACCAGAAGCATTCACTTTGGAATGAATCACTAATCCTAAATAACTGACTGATGTCTTTCAGGTGGTGCTGCAGCTGAAATGATGGGCCGCTGATCCGATAAGATGCTGATTTTTCTGATGTAATAATAACAATGTTTTTTGATGCGTTTTGTTTCCATAATAAAATCCATGTTTTCCTTACTGATTCTGCCAGAATTTGTCAGAGTGATACAAAAAAAAAAAAAAAAAAAAAATCATAAAAGTTAGGATAGAGTTGAAGAAAATATAGAAGAAAAACAAAAACAACCAGCTGTTCTGTGCAATCTGGAAATGAGGGATTTGTTTTAGGTATTTTTCAGATCAGCACAGGTGAATGTAAAAGGAACAAATCGTATGGAAACATATTAGTCTTTCCAGATTTGACTTCGTTCTATCTGTCAGTCAATGTATTTGTCAGTCATCCATCCACCTGTCCATGCATTCATCTTACCAGTCCATTCATCCTTCCATCTGTCTCTCCATTTGTCCATCATTCATTTATCATAATGCATCCATCCATTCATCAGTTTATCCATCATTCATTAACACATTTATCTTTCAGTTGTCCATTGATATTGTAACCCATCCACCTGCTTCCATCAGTTCATTCATTCACCGACCCATCATTCCAATATTTTGTCAAATTTCCGTCCATCCTTTCTACAATCCATCCATTTGGCTTTAATAACAGTTAAAACCTTGGAAGTTTGAGCCTGCAAAAACACAAGAGACAGACAGGACAAACAACCATACACACTTGCAATTAAGGAGAATTTGGAGAGACCAGTTAACCAGACAGTTATGTTTTTGGACTGTGGGAGGAAGCTGGAGTATCTGGAGAGAATCTACACATTCACAGGGAGAACATGCAAACTCTTTGCAGAAAGACCCCAGGACCTTCTGGCTGCGAGGGAACAGTGCGACCAACTGCTCCACTGTGCAGCCTGTTAGATAACCCGTGTGTTAGAAAATCATCAAACTGACAATGTTCCTCAAAGAAAGCTGGACAGGATTTTCTTCTCTCTTCCTCAACAGTGCTGAATTTGTTGAAACCATCAAGAAATCTTGAGGAATTTCAAGAAACAAATCTAAGCTGAACAACTGTGATCTCGGACTCTCTGGGACTAAAAACATACATCAAGATATTTAATAGCTCATAGAATCACATGCTCAACAACAACAGAGTTGTTTGACCACAGCAGCAGCAAGTCGGTTCAAAGAAAAGATAAACCTTGTACTAACAGAAGCACAGAGGTGGAAGTGTCACGGTTTGGGATTGTTTTAAATAATGTTTGGGTTGAGAAGTCATTGATTCAGCTGCAACGACTGACTCACCCAAGAGAGCTTAAACTGTGGCCCTGCAAGAAAAAGAAAATCTGGGAGACGAGTCGCAAGTAAATCCTCAAACATCTTAAATCTGAAAGAGCGGTCAAAACATTTCAGCAAACACAGCGCTAAGAAATATGCTGGAAAAGAAATGAGAAGAAGGGAGAGACAGTGGAGGTAATGTTTGAAGCTTCCCGGTTAGTCCGACTGATTATTAATGAGAACTGGAACAAATGCTGACAGACAGAGCCAAGTTAAATGTGGTAATGATGTTAGTCTTCACTCCAGAGTGTCCAGTTAATCATGGGAAAGAGCCTGAGTGCTGACAGCTGCAGACGTGCTAACTGGGCTAATGGCATCAGCACGTTGCCTCATTTTCTGAACAGGCCTGACCCTTCACATGTGCAGAGTCAGGCTGGAGTTTTGAGAATGAATCCAAGCTGTAGGTTTTAATATAAAACACTTATAGATGCCTTTCTAAAAAAAAAAAAAATAGTTAAAACTGTAAATTCAACATTGAAAAATCTCTCTGGAACCTAGACTATTTAAAGAATCTCATGGCTGCACCACAATTACAAGTTTTAACTCAGAGTCATATTAAAAGGTGGAAAAAGTCCCCAAAGTATTTCACTTGGCCTCGATTTCTGTCTTCAGAAGAAACAGACAATTTAATAGATTAATATAAACTAAAGTCCTTTTACATGTTTAGACTTTATCCGTAGTGTGAGCATTTCCATGGCCCTTTGCTTTTTGTTGGTTTTGTTTTGTTTTTTTTTCCCCCAATGGCAGCTGCAGAAAGCATCGTGCCTCATGCAGAAGTTAGGATATCTAAAGGATCAAAAGAGGTCATAGAATACTCTATGTAATAGAATACCAAATACCAGATTCATTGTCTTCAGATTCTATCTCCATCCTTATTTCTCAGAATCTTTTCCTGGTGTTACCTCTCGATATTTGAAACCTGTCAGTTTTTCCACTGAAAACTGTCTGCACTGGATAAAAGGGGCAAACACACGCAAAAAAGCTTGACTTCGGTTTTCTCTCTGTGGTATAGACAGGGCTATTGTTACAGATAATTGAGACAAACACAAAAAATCGTTTTGGACTTCTACCTCCTAATTTGGGGTGAATCAACTAATCTGTGAGGCGTGGACAGCAGGTGGCAGAAGTGGTCACTATTTAGAATGGAATAAGTCAACATAACCAGTGATATTGGTCATTTTCAAGAGAAATATAAATCTTTAGAAGTATTTTCTGACGTCATCTTCCTCCAGATAATGATCACTTAACGTGCTGAAGTTGCTCATTCAGCTGTACACAGGGACACATTTAGGCTTTTAGCAGCCTCATTAACTCAGCTATTTGGACGCATCTAATCATTTGATGCATGGACTGGGGGCATATGCTGACAAAATATTTTCTGGAAAATTGGCTGAAAAACACAGCCTTGCACACAAGTATTCAATAAAGTAAAAATAAATGAACCATAAAACAGTTTGTATGCAGAGATCTCAGCAGCTTTATTTGAACTCTTAATTCTCTGTAAGTTGACACAAATGATGCCTGTTCATGGCGTTCTTCCACTTTCCACACACATCCAGTCACATACGGTGTCTGGTGTTTGCTGAAATCCACACAGGCTGCTCCACTTGAGTGCACATGTAGAACATCCCTTTAAAGGAACTGAAGCTTCATCCTCCATCTACCACTGCAGCCTGCAGGGAAACCAGTAGCTGCATCCATTAGCTCCTCTGTCCACAGAAAAGAGGTCCATCTCTGGCGCTTCCTTTGTTCTGTCAGGAAAGGCAAGCATCTTTTCTTTTTTCTTTGAAAGATTGTCGTCATAATGCTGGAATGTCTCACTACAATCTATGCTTAGATAATGGTAACGTACATTAGAGTCTGAGAAATGAGTTCTGTCTCCAATTCATCTTGATCTACAAAAAGCTCAATGTTTTTCTTACCACACAAGATGACCCTGTAAAATGTTGAGATTCTTGGTATAAAGGCACAAAGTTCAGCCATTCAGAAAGAGCACACCGCTGTGATCAAGTCCAGCAGAAGCTTGTCTGGTTTTTATTTGTTTCTCTGTGATTAAAGCCCTCAAAACTTGCAGCCTTTCATCAAAGGATCATTACTTTCACAAAACAAAAAAAACATGTTGGCCTTGTTTTGCCTTGTAGCTGTTTCAGCTGAATAATAACTCTTATTTTGAAGAAAAATCATAAGCAGAAAGGTGAACATTTTAAAAAAACACCAAACCAGGATTTTTAAAAAAATGAAATTCTTAAAGACTTTATAATACACTGACTGAGAAAAACAGATCAGCTGCCAGAGGGAATGGTCTGATTGTGGCATAATTTGGTCCATATGCAGAACAGTGATGGATGGACATGATTCTATTCTTATGGAGCTGGGACATCTCGAACAGCCACCAGAGGGTACAAGTGCTGGCATCTAGCGGTAGCCGGAGCATCTGACAGTCAGCCAGAACAAAAAGAGAAAGTCAAGAGACGGAGATTGCTGTATTACAGCTGGATGAATTTTGAAAGAGGTTGCATTGATTGTTTCCATGAAGTTAGGCGATCATATCATGTAGATCGATAGAGACTGAGCCGAAAATGAGCTAACAGGGATAGTAGCCAAGCATCCCAGGTTTTCAGCCCACCCTCCACCTTTTCTTATTCTAACAAACGGAGGATTTGTAAACACTGAATTTTAACTTCTAAGCTCATATCAAATTAGGTGCTATAATCAGTTGGATTTTCATATAACTACCCAATGTGCAACTATTTTAAAACAGTGATGTCATATCCCCACCTCTAACATAACCTTCAACCCCAATCACCTCAGATACAGTGGCGCGTTTGTCTGAAAAAAGTCTGAAAATTGATGTGATTTGCCATTTGTTCTGGTGCAAACTACAATAGCAATAAAACCAATAATACATCCATTTTATGCAATTAAAGACAAAAGGAACACGTTCTCAAACAGATTGTACTCTGCTATGTGATCTTGTGGTAAACCAACACAAATCATCAGAGATCCTTTCTAAACAGTTTCGATCTGCAGCTTTACATTTTATGTGCAGGAGCCTTATTGGATAATGAAGGACAAGAAAATGTTCCATAACAACAAGCTCATGCTCCATGTCTCTGTCTTTGTTTTTGTTGACTTTGTCACATACAGTCTTGGGATACGTATGTTTAGGGTCAATTTTTCTCCCCGTATTGATGAAGACATTTTTTTGAAATGTCATCATTTGTAGGTTACAACAATCATTATGAATAAAGTTTTTCTATTCTGTTCTAAAATGTTCTATTTCAATCTATTGTAATCATATGCATAAAAAAAAGAAATAAAAAACTGCTGCAGCAGAGGATACAGTGTCTGCATCATATCCAAGCCTGAAGGATGTCCACACCTTGTGAAAAAAGTCTTTTCAACAGTAACAGTTAATTTCATTTCCACCACTCTCTGGGTGCTGCATCATTTTGTCAGGAAGTGTAAAAAGAAAAAAGTGCCGATACAGATGATTTTGCCATTTCATTTAAAAAGTAAGTCTAAATCTAGTAAATCTATTTTAGATCACAAAATAAACCAAAATATCTTAGAAGTACCAGATTAGAAGAGTTTGTAGATAAAATAGACTCCTGTGGATTTTTTCAGAGGAACCATTTGTCTCTGTATATGGGTAAAACTAATCGTTTCTCTCTGCTGCAGAATGCAACATCATGTGATGCAGTTCTATATTCCAACAGAGGCCTTTCCTGCTGAAAAAGCCAGAGGACTTGGCTCCTCCTATAAAAATCTGGTGACGTTAACAAAAATCTCTTTTCAAACCAACTGTGGGAGTTGTGCAAAGAAAATACAAGCAATGGTTTTCTAGCAGATCCCTGTCTCTGACTGTGAAATCTTTAAACAGCAGCCTAATAAAGAGAAGTTTCTGTCTGTGAATAAAAAAAAAAAAAAAAACTTATCTGCACCATCACCAGAAAGATGAGGGCAGCAAAGTAAAGGGCAAAACAGAGGATTGAGGAGTAAAGAGACATGTCCTTACTGAGACCTTATGTAGACTGGGATAAACCTGAGCTTGGAAGCCTTCCATAGCTGCAGCTCAGCTGGTGTTTAATGCACAAACAGCACTAAGCTCACTGGATGGGACCAAAAAGTCAGCTGACATTTAAGTTTCAAATAGGAAACAGCACCAGAGTTTATTAATTTACAGGAGAGGTTTGAAACCGTGTGCTCTAAATTCTGGAGTCTGGTTCAGTGGGTGACTTTCAGATACCCGGCAAGCTCCCCTCGGATGGTTCTCTGAAGAAGAGCCGGTCCAGCAGGTGGTTAGGTGAGATACCAGACTGCAACCTGCAGCTCTGGGGCTGAATGTGGCCGGTGGTTATGACAAAATCTAATTTTAGCTGGTTTCTATTCAGGTTCATCTGAAGTGTGCATCAGTTTTCTATAACACAAGAACACAAACAAGGTTCTGGAACAGGCAGAATCATCACTTTACATCAAGGTTGGGAGCTGGGCAGCAGGGGAAGCTATAGAGAAGCATATGCCAATTCTCAGCATCATATTCTGGCTCTAGGAACATGGGAAGAATTGGTACCTTCTCCTCTGTGATGGCAGGATGCAGAAGGAGATGAACAGATGGAGTAAGCGTTGCCTGGAGTAATGAAGGTGTTGTTGCCCTCTATCATTGTGAAGAAGGAGCTGAGCTCTGGATTTACTGGTTCGACTATGTTCCAACCAACCCTCACCTATGGTCACGAATTATGGATCATGCTCAAAAAGGACAAGATCTTCTGTACAAGGATCAAGCGTGTGATCAGGAGGCCTCAGTTTGAAGGTTTTTCAGGTACATCCCACTGAGAGGAGTCTCAGAGACAGACACAATTCAGTGAAGGGATTATATATTCCTTCTGACTTGGAAACACCTTGATTTGATAAGAAGAGAGAGGGGTTGATGGATTGGTTGGTTACCAATTCAGACATGGATGTATGGATGTAGTATGTATACATAGAGGTATGGAGTTTAATCTGTTTCTTCAGCAGTCGTATTTTTTGTCCCTCTTCCTTCCACCAGAACCTTATTCAGTTAGCATTTAATACTGTTTGAATTACCCTCTGTTTTTGCTCCATTTTCATCTTGTTTTTTGCATTGTAAGCAAACAAAAGTTGTCTTCTATTAACATGCAAAACGGGGACTAAAAGAAAAAGACAAACGAAAGCCACCAATGTGTTTTTGGCATGTTTGAACCTGTAAATACCGAAACTTTACTGTTTTTAATTCAGCACTATTTCTTTCCCTATATCTAACTTTATGTACACAGCAAAATTGATTTTTTTAATAAATTATATCTCTGTCTTTATATATATTGATTTATATATTTCATATATTAAATTGTATTTACACTGTAAAGACCAGAACTACTCGTTCCAAAAAAGGATTTGTACAAATGGGCTGATCTCTTAGACTTTCATTACTGTACAGAATTGAGCTTCCCTTGGGAAAAACGGAAAAAAAAAAAAAAAAAAAAAAAAAAAAAAAAATCTATCAGCAGAAATGCTACCACTCATTCTCACAACCACTGGTCTAATGGACATAATACAGCCAGTAGACCAAGTTGAAGAAGGTGAATGTGATTGGGAAGACGACTCGGGACCACTTGTCTATGGCGTTGACGTCTGTGAGGTCTGGGATCTTGACTTTCAGCTGTGAGGCCCTCCTCCGCAGGCGGCTCTTCTTGTGTCCAATTGGCCGGTCGAGGGCTGGTCGTCCATACAGGTCGCGGCTTGTCATGGGTTTGCGGTACTGTATGCTGGCGCTGTCGTAGGAGAACATGGTTGCCCGAGGATCGTTGAGTGCGCCCATCATGTCCGGTCCCCCCATCTCTGTGGGGAGGTTCGTCAGAAGGATGTTGCCATGAGCGTCAACCTTAAAAGGAACAAAATGAGATTTCAGTTTTATTTTCAGCTAAAAAGAAGATTAAGTCATAAATAAGTTTGTTAGCCACCTCCAGGCAGCTTCCTTGTCATTGTTGCAATTTGTTCTGATCTCCATTTGAACTTGTCGACCCTTTTGAAAGATTATGACCCCTAATAAAACCAAAATAACTACTTCTGGCTTTCTGCTGGTCGGCATTATTTATTGGAGTCAAAGTCATGTTTTCCTCAATTAAAATATGAATAGAACATAGAAAAATTACTTTAAATCAGTGGTGTCCAAAGTCGGTCTTCAAGGGCCAAGGTAGTTACTACCATCAGGGAGAGAAGTAAAGCATGCAGGATGCCGGCCCTCGAGGACCGACTTTGGATACCACTGCTTTAAATCCTCAGTTTTCAAAGGAGGTATGAAATATCCACCTTTTGTGGGGAAGAATTGATGCATGATTGGAATGAAATGACCTCCTGCATATAGCTCAATTTCATGCCAAAACTACAAAGGTAAAAAGTGGCAAAAGGGTTAACTCCACCTTTAGCGCCCATCAACTTTCTGTGCACAAGTGTTTTTAAATTATTTTTCACTTATTACGTAAACTCAACATTTTAGGGCTTAAATTTTAAAATTTACATTTAAAAAAACATTGAAATAAAATTTTCAAAATTTGTTTTTTAAAACATTCATACCTTTCTGATGGGTAAGTGGCTTGGTCATCAGACAAGTAACACTGCCTCAAACTTATTTATTACCTCCCATAGACTTAAGTGTCTGGAATTGTCTAGTCAGATCTTCACCCACCTGTACTTTATTGCTCTCCAGTCGGCCCTTATTCTCATTGTTGGACTTTGCAGCCTTTTCTGCTGCTTTCTTCTGTAGGTGAGGACCACGGCCAAAAAAGATGTAGTTAACAAAGGCATACTCCAGCAGGGCCAGAAACACGAAGACGAAGCAGCCCATGAGGTAAATGTCAATGGCCTTTACGTAGGGGATCTTAGGCAGGGTCTCCCTCAGGTGAGTGTTGATGGTGGTCATGGTCAGCACAGTGGTTATACCTGCAAATGTGCAAAAGTAAACATAAAATATTCAGAATTCATTCTATTTTATGGTCCATCAGTCTTACTGCAACATTCTGGCAAAAGTCAGATTTCTCCTGGATCTGGTAGTGTCGTACATACAAACACCTCAGATTCCACCTTTCACCTGCAAGAGCTGCTTTTCAACAGGTGTCTTCAAAATGTCCACAATACTTTTAGATCCAGTAAAAACACCTTCTAGTTCCATGAACAAGAAGACTACATGACTTATCGTCTGTTAATATTTCCTGTGTTTATATGAAAGCGGCCAACAGATGTGAAAAGTTCCTCCCAAAATGAGAAATCTTGGATTTATGCTTATATGGGTATTTTGAAAACTCAAGAAATTTTAACAAACATTAATAATTTTCAATTTTAATTTGCTAATCCTTCAACATAAATACTCTCTTCTTGAATGAAAAGACTAACTCTTGAAAGATAATGTGAAATAGTTTGATGTAGTATCATATACTAATAGCATAATATGTATTTGACCCAAATCCACTTCTGATTGACTGATGAGTCTCTTCTGACGTCTCCTCCTCCATAAGCTTTGACTGACAGATTCACAGTCAGGAAAGTCAGACCAAACCTAAAAACTCATCAAAAAGCCTTGCCCACCTGGTTTAGAGGTCTGGCCAACCTCTTGGTTTCGGTTACGATATATATTTTTGTGTTACACTGTTTGATATGCATTTATTTATTAGTACATTTTTGTAAAATTCTAATTTCCCTCTATCTACCTCTGATATACATTGCTTAATAATTCTGTAACTTCCTATCTTTCGTATCTAACTCAGTTCTCATTCTTCCTGATTAAGTTGAAGTGAAGAGTAAATCTTAGGGTTGACTCTTCAATCAGAGAAACATGCTCACCTAGACCAATATCTCTGTTTTTTATGTGGTAGAGGTCATTTCAAGGGAAGGTCAAGAATTCATCCTTTAGAATGATTTTTAACCCTATCAGACTAATTTTTGATTTTTAAAAAGTCATTTGAGATTGTTCTATGTAAAATGAAGTTTAAAGTTTAGCCTAAAAGCATTTTCTGAAATTAACATGAAATCTAATGTTGGGTCATGACTAAAAGAGAAGAAACAAAATCCTAATTTCTATACATAAAAGTATTTATGATCTTATATCTAATTAAATTTAACTTGAAATAAACAGCTAAGGATATACATTCTCTCTCCACTAAATAATGTTATGTAAACTAGTGCATACGGAAATATGCAAATTACATAAAAAAGGCAGAAAGAGAGAAATCCCAAATGTTGTATAAAACAACAGGAAACTAAAAGTGCTACAAGCCAAAAAACCTAAAAATTCAAAAATAAATATATATCCAGAGTGATACAGTGACCTAAACAAGAGAAGAGCACACAGAAAGATCTAAAAGGGACTAACGTTTAACAGATTGAACTATTTTAGGAGAAATAGGGAAGACTGAATAATTAAAACTAATACTTCCCCTTGTAATAGGAGGAACTGATGGAAAGTCATAAAGAAAGAAGGCATGTTTATGCTTCTTCAGATCAAAAATTGACAGAACGGATTTTACTGGAGACAAATTCTAGTTAAAACTGGTTCCCTTGCCATAAATTTTCACCACAAGTCTTACAAATCTGATATATGAATATCAAGTAATATTAGCCACAGAGGATTGTTCTTTTATTTAAAAAGACCAAACAAAAGTGACTAAAAGTGGTAAAGTGTAAAGAAAAGTCACTGACCTAAAGCCACTCTGGCAGCTGAGGCGTCATAGTTTATCCAGAAGGAGACCCAGGACAGGATGGTGATCAGGATGGATGGCATGTAGGTCTGCAGGATGAAATAGCCAATATTCCTCTTGAGTTTAAAACTCAGTGACAGACGTGGATATGAACCTGTTTAGCAAAGAAAATAAAGCTCTTGTGATCTTTATACAGATTGGTGGTACAAGACATAATGAAACAATACAACTTTTATGACTGTTTCTGTGCAATATTCAGTAAATTTTTCTATTTTTTATGAATGTTATAGTTGGTCAGTTGAGACACTGAACAGAATCAATATCTACAAAACACTGTATACAATGAGTTATTTAAAATCCTTTTTTTAATAAACAAAGTTTAATGTTACCTGTGGCAAACACAGCTTTCTTGGAGAGGGTTTGGTAATCAATGATGGAGAACTGGGGCAGCTCAATGTTTTCCACTCCAGTGACTGACCCAGCATTGCTTCCTCCCTGCCAGTAAAACTCAATGTCGTCTGTGGTGTATCCATCTGAGAGAAGCGGGGAAACAAGAAATTAAAAAGGGAAAGTCAACCATATTTGGCTTTGGGTATTTGCACAGGTAAGAACGGAGAGATCACAATAGTCTTTAAAAAATGTTTAGAAACAAATCCCAAGGTGGTCCCAGGTCACAAGCCTTGGGACCCACCACAAGGAACCAGAGAACGTCAATGGGAAGAAGGCGAAAGTGCATTTGGTCCTTTAGTTCTAATTACATCATCCTTTCGCTCCACTATTTAGAGGACCCTCCCTGTTGAATCCTTTCTACAACAGACGTTAGGAAGAGAAGCCGGTGACGAAAGTAAGAAGTCCCTCTGCCATAACGTCTGATGTTGGAGATTCACGGCTGCGTTGGTGTGTGACTGAACAACCCGAACTAGTGATGGCATCTTAGATGGATTGTAAACAGGTTTATTCAGCAGGATGTAAACCCACATCAGCTGCAGTTCCTTTAGGAACATCTGCCAGAGTTTTCACTTTTATTTCTGTTTTAGGAAAATAGATTGCATGTTGAAAAACATGACTCGAGGGAAATACTTTCACACTCGGAGATCATGATGTCTGGAATGAAGCAGCTAGAATGTTTATCAGTCAGTGAACTGCATAAAGCAAGAGATAAAAAAAAAATATATATGCCACTTCACTGAAGATACAAACCAGATGAGTTTAACACACAAGTAGCTCTTACAGTGGTACAGAGTCCCTGGTTTGATAATTGACATAACACTGAATATTAACATTTCAAACCTGTGTTTCTTTTTTTCCTAATCTAACTGAAGATGTTTTAATAACTTTAATACCAAAAAGTGAAAGTGCAGATCTAAGTTTTAGGTTCAGTGACTTTCCTCAAATTTCCCTTGCTGCAACCTGTGTGAAACTTTTACTTGATCATAGAACACCATTGAACAGAACGTACCCAATACAAGGGCCTGATGAAGTCTTAATTTTTCATAATAATTTTTTTCCCCCTAAATTTCATATTTGTTCATAAAAGCTAATCTAACAAAGTTAAACCTTCCTAAATTCTCAGCAAACAAAGGAAATGTATGAGTCTTATCTCACTCATCTTGATGTAAATTAAAAAAAAAAAAAAAAAAAAAAAAAAAAAAAAAAGATATGAGCATTATATATATATATATTAAAAAAAATTCCCTTCTCACCCTCCACGGGTGATCATCTTCAACCTCTGAGCTCGGGTCCTCTACCAGAGGCCTGGGAGCTTGAGGGTTCTGCGTAGTATCTTGGCTGTGCCGAGAACTGCGCATTTCTGGACTGAGATGTCTGATGTTGTTCCTGGGATCTGTTTTAGCCACTGCTCCAGTTTGGGGGTGACTGCCCCGAGGGCCCCGATGACCACAGGCACCACTGTATATATATATATATATATATATATATATATATATATATATATATATATATATATATATATATATATATATATATGTGTGTGTGTGTGTGTGTGTGTGTGTCACAGTCAGTGGAAATAGAGAACTGTTCATAAGCAAAAACCATCCCTGGTTTGGTGGGAAAACTCCTAAAGCTTATTTGCCCAGTCAAATGGATCTAAAGTTCTTCTCTCATGTGTCCTCCGAGACATTTTGGTGATTTTCCCATGACTAAATACAGAAAAGCTTTAAATTATAACCAAGACAAGGTTGGCTGGAATCAGAATTAAGGTTAATTTTTCTTTTTGTCAAATAAAGCAGAAAAATAAAAGTGCGTCAGTTTATGACAAACCCTTTGACTCAGTTTTAAATCCAGATGGTTTCCTTTCATCGATCCAGATAATCACTCCACCGATGCATATCAGTTAAAATCAGTCTGCAGAACTAACTTCTGGCTTAGTAGGGTTGCGTGTTGTCCTAGCTTTGAGCAGGATTGCACAGCATTTTATCCTTGTTTTCCCGATCCCACAAACTAAGATGATGTCCTGCATTTTAATTGGTTTTCAAATGTCAAAACTGTGAGACAGATGCCTATTCACGGCATAAATCCAATGCCTCTGAGGATTTCAGTAAAGGATCATGTATTAGGGATTTGAGTACTGTGCACACCCTTTATTGCCTTTAGCTCCACCCAAGAGGGAAATTTAAAGAAATGGCGCATTCACAAACAAGACAATGCTCTGTGGACATTTTTCATGAAAACAATCCAGAGGAGGGGACAGATAAGCATAGATCAGTATACTTGAGCTTTAAACTTGTAAATTAAATGCAACCTTTGCATCAGCTGTAAGGAATAACATCAAAAAACTTCATTGAAAGCTGCAACCGTCAACAAAAAGTATAAAGAAGAGCAAAAGACAAGCTGACATTTGTTTAGGCAGGAGTGTAAAATGCTCTGGCTCAATAGTACTAGATTTTAAAGCCATGTAGGTTTTAGTGGCTTAAGTAGAGCAGAACTTTGTGCAGAAGTGGCTGCAATTACTGTAACTGCAGTGATTACTTGACTCAGGACTTTGTGAAGTACAAAGCTGAAAAAAATATCAATACTGACTGAACAATAGATGTCAGCATCATAGATGATGTGCTTTTCTTGTTTAGTAATCAACTTCCCCTTTAATCTTACGGAATATATATTTAAAACACCATTTTGTATTGGAAAAAGGGGAAGGCCATGGCTATATTTTGTTCTGCATTCTTATAAACAACATGGACAGATTCACTGAGGACAGGAAAAAGTATTGCAACTGTTTACAAAACAGTGTATAGTGTCTTGAAAAAGTCTTCGCCCTCTTACAGATTTCTTCTGTTTTTATTTTTTAGTTCAAACACTTAAATGTTTCAGATGGTCAAACAACTTGTAATAATCAGACAAGATGAACTGACTAAACAAAATACAGTTCTCAGTTTATTAAAGGGAAAAAAAAAATCATCCAAACAAACCTGTTACTTATCCTACTTGTGAAATTATCAATTAATTTAATAACCATAAGGTTCACTTTCATTAGCCACACCTAGGTCTGATCAGTACCAGAACTGCAGAATAGAAAAAAACTCACAAAAACAACACCTGTCTGACAAAATGAACTAACTATAGACCCCAAAAAGTAGCCTCACACACCAAAACGAAGAAATTAAAAAACAGATTAGAATGAAATTATCCCCTAGTCTGGAAAGGATTAAATATTCATTTCTAAGACTTTGACACTCAAGTGAACAATAAGAAGGGCCTACAAATACCTACAAATGGAAAAAACTTGGAACAGCAGTGTACCTTCCCAGGAGTGGTCACAAAACACAGGCGTAGGTCACAATACAACACAAACAACAACAAAAGCAAGGTAGACCTCAGTTGCCTCATTTTATGTCAGTATTCTTGATTCAACATCACAACAGATCGGGCAAATATGGAATCCACTAGATAGTTGCAAGATGAAAGTAGAGCTTCTTGGAAGATTTACATCCACTCCTAAACTCTTCCACAGAGATGAAAAAAGACTCAGTCATCATTGATAATAGCAGCAGCTGCTGACAAAGTTCCTTTTTTTGCCACCCAATAAAAAAAAAAAATCATAATTTTAATACTGAATTTTGTATTTATTCAGATTTTCTTTAATTATCGAAAATGTTTTGGTTTGACGACAAAAAAAAAAAAATTCTGTCTTGGTTAAATAACTTTTTACCAGCTGAGAAATGACTGACTTCTCAGCTTTTCCCAAAGGAGAACATTATCTTCCATTTCTTACTTAAATCCAAGTGCTGATTTTTATTGGCTATATTGCTTTGTGCATTAAAACAGCAAACAAAAGCTGCAGATCTGCTGCTAAATATGGCATCTCATTCTTCGTCCTCGAGACTTAAAGCTGACTGGATTTCAATAAATATCTGCTTCCTTCCAGCTGTTGGACATCCTCCAGTTTCCCAGAGGCTGAGCTGGACCAGAAATAAAACCTTCCCTTTACTTTCCCTGGCAGGTCTCTGGACTACATCTACAGGCTGAAACAGAGTGACCCAGCCCCTGATGCCCCACTGGTAATTAGACCCATTTAATTGGGCCAATATATTTCTCCTTTCAGGCTCTCCATCTTATCTACAGGCAGCTGAAGGATTTCTGGGAATTAACTGCTTATCAGGAGCAGAAGAGCTTCATTATGCTTTTACTTCATTTTTCTCATCCATTTTCTGTAAGAAGAGGACCATTTTAGAAATGGTTTAAGTGAACAATTAGAATAATTTGAACAAGGTGAATGGTTTAAAAGCAGAAAAGCCCATTTCATTGTCAGTTCTTTCAAAGGGAATCAAATATCTCCTGATTTACTGAACTAAATTCAGTCTGAGTTTGTGTTCTTGTAAAACTTCAAATTAAGTTCAGTTTCCTGAGTTTGAGCTCTAAGTATTGTCTTTGCTTTTTGTTCTGCCATGTTCATTGGATGTTTTATTTATCTAGGATTCTTCAAGAATCCCTCAGCTAAATACTTAAAAATATCCAACATGCAAGAGATGTGATTAGAGACTGGTATGCTGTCTAAAAAATATGTTTTTTGATCCCATCATCCAGTTGACTTGGGTCTCGAGTACATGTTTTATAAATAAAAAAAATCTTCTGTATCTTCACACTTGAGCAGTTTTTTCTCAGACTGCAGATCCTAAAGTTTGTAAAAGTAAAATGGGAGGCAAATCTTTCCGTTACCAGGCTCCTCTCCCATGAAAACATCCCCCAGTTTTTGTCCATGAGAAGAGTAGGGAGTAGAGACTCTGTTTACTTTTACAAATGGGCTCAAAGCTTTACCAAGCTTATGTTTTTCTGAGCTCACTTTAGGTTACAGTGCCATGCAAAAAACGAAATATCAGCTCTGACTTTAACACTCAGTTACAACATTAGGGAAATTTCAGTTCATTTTCAGCTGAAAACCTGGAGATTTTACATTCTGAGTAAGAAAATATAATACAGTCACATCATTCAATCCATCATACACTGCTAATGAATAATTTTGTTGTATGACATAAAGCAAGAAACTGAAAATATCCAAGTCCTGTTGTACTACTATTTAAGCCGCTTAACTGTCACAAAATGCTTACATGTTAGTCTATGAGGACACAGTTATTAAAGTGTCTGTGAAGATGGTGGTACTTTGAAAATTTGGTATTTAGTGACATGGTGCTTGTTATTAAAAGTTTGAGAACCACTGTGATAGATTAACACAAGACGGTGTATACTTGTGAGTAATCATTAGAAGTAAAAAAAGATCTGGAAATTGTGGCATGTATGTGTTTTTGGTTCTTCCCAAGTCAACATAGACCTACCTTTTGCTGTAATTACAATTGCAAGCCTTATTAGTCTCTACCGGATTTATAGATGCAGATATTGAAATTTTTCCTAATTCCTTGCAAACATGGTCCCCACATGATGATGTTTCCACCACCATGTTTTATTATGGGTATGACTTCTTGAGGGTGATGTGCAAAAATGTTAGTGTGGCGAGTACACAAAGTTTTGCACGTAGTCCAGAAAGTTCCATTATGGTTTTATGTGACCAGAGCACCTCCTTCCACATGTTTTCTGTGTTCCCAGATGGCTGCTTTCTAACTGGAAACTTTTCATGGCTTTCTTCTTGCCAATAAAGGCATGACACACAGCACATGGCTGATAGTTCAATCAAAAGATCCTCCCAACTGAGTTGTGCAGCTCCTCCAGAGCTAGTTTGAGTTTTATGGCTACTCTATTTGCCACAACTGTCATGGGCAGCCATCTCTTGGTTAATGTGAAGTTGTACCATATGTTTTCCATTCTCAGTTAATGGATTGAACAGTGCTTTGCTCAAAGCTTGTAACATTGTTTTACAACCTAATTCTGCTTTTAACCTCCTCCTTGGTGGTGCTTCTTCATCTACTTTATGTTAGTCTATCACATTAAACCCAACAACATACACTAAAGTCTTGAGCTGTAATGTAACAAACTGTGAAAGAGTGTGTGTTCAAGGGATATGAATACCTTTGCAAGCCACTGTATGTTGCTATAGGCCGCTGGATAAGTTATTCAACATGCAGAAAGCATAATTCCCAGGAGCAAAGAATCAGCTTGGATTTAGCCTTTATTTGCTTCTAATTTCATTTTCCTTAACAGTAACACATTTAACGCAACATGAATAAATTGCATTAAATTCTTTGACTTTTATCACTTTACTAATATGTGAGATTTAGGAAGATAATTTGATGGCACTTTGATTTAATTCAATCTGTATTTGAGTCTCAAATATTTGTGTGCTTCAGTTTCAGAGCTACCAGGTTTGCACACTTAATTTTCTTGCTCAAATATAACATCTATTTTTTATTACACCGACTAGATTCAATAAGACAGCCCAGAGGAGCATGCATGAGCATTCTTCTGTTCGATTATTGAAGACAGCTGATATCTGTTAGACACAGTAAATTTAAGGAACTTGGAGTATGGCCATGAGCCTTATTTCTATGCTCAGTCTTACCAATGAACAAGACTCAAATTATGGTGTAAAAAAAGTGTTCTCGGGATACATCATTTCAATCTGTTAGAGAAATGAGAGGGAGTAAAGAGCTGTAGTTTAACAGGCATCAGTACAGTTAAAGATCATCCCCAAGCATTAGAAAAAAACTATTTCCTATATCTTTAATCAGCATAACGAATACTTGGATGATTAGAGATTAGTGTGCTGTAGATAGAATGTTACTTTAGTCTGTTGTGGTAATGAAGGAATTAATCTGAAAGGCTAAACTTTGGATTAACCAGCCTATCTGTATCCCAACTAACTTATAGCTATAATAACTTATAAGATTTGGATTTTGACAGAGATGCTTGATACAAGCATCTGTAATGTGCATCCTCCATTAGGTAGATTAGCTCTGCTTTTAAAGATAAGGTGGGGAGTGTCATTTTCTATGGTGTGGGGTAAGGCTCAGAGTACAGTTGGTCCTCATCTGCATCAATAGTCATTTGATGTGGTCCAAAAATCTAATCAAGATGTCTTGTGAATGCATCCTTTCAGAGGTTTTCTGGGAGCTTGAGAGTTGAGGCAAGAAAAACCTAGGACTCTTGCAAAAAGGAGCTGGAGAAATTCACAGAAGAAAATTCTGCTACCATCTCGTAACAATTACCATTAGAACCCAATCTTGGACAAGTAGAAAACATTGGAGAATGGATACATCTTTAACTAAGGCTTGTAGACAACTATTCGGAAGAGGAACCAGTCTATCAGTGTTCTAAACTTTACCAATGGTCAAATGGATCATGACTGAAATACTGGATTCAAGCTCCTGAAATGGCTTTATCTGTTAGGACCTTAAAGATAAAGTGATGAACTTCATCAATTGGGGGAACCTTTAATTAGAGCTGCTGCCACTCCTCCACGTATAAAAGAGTCAGGTGAGGAGTTTCAAATGATAATTCATGTCTAGCAAAAGATTAATTTGTAGATCTGATCACTGAAGCTTCTGGAAAAAACTAAAAAAAAAACTAAAAAAAAAAATCTCATAAAACTGATTCAAATAAGTGAGTTTTTGCGGAGCTCATACAGCTTTCTTGCATACATGTGACTTATGCATGAAGCTCCAAGCAGAAAGGGGCTCCACCTTCTCTAAATGTAGATATATACTGTATAATGTGTGAGACTTTAACTATTCATGTCAGCATTGTTAATTATTTAGCTGAAGCACTCCGGACAGGTCTGGTCAAACAGGAACTGTCAGTTTGCATTAGTTGGCTTTAAACTGAATCTGACCTTAATAACCACGGAGGATTCTGACCAGAGAAACTGTGTGGAGATGTTTTACACTAATAGTTCAGCTAATTTTAATAAAAATATACAATCATCAAGCCTCTTTTGGTGTGTATTCTAGAGACTTATTCAACTCATAAGTCCTCAAATGGAGAAAACTACACTTTCATTTCCTTTAAAACATAGGTTTATAAATGTTTTAATAGCAAAGAGCCACAACCAGGACAAATATGGTCTAGGTATCGCCAATTTACTGAAAAAAAATAAAATAAGGAGGACCTAAAGTTTATTTGAGGGATTATACAGTATTTTCTTTCATTGGCATGAACCCCTATGGATTTCCTAGAGGGGGGTATGAACAGATGGAAGAATGAGTGGATGGAAACATGGCTGGACTGAGATGCATTGCAGAATGGAAAAAATGGGTGGATAGAAAATAGACTGACAGATGGATAGATGGTAAAATTGAATGTGTCAATTTTTAACATACAGATTGGATGCTAATGTACATTTATAGTCAAGCTTAATATACCAATTTGACCTACACATAGGTGACCATGTAGTTAAAGCCCTGCTTTATATATCACAAATGTGTTTTTTTTTTTCTTCAGATTTCTGATAAGCTGTGCTTTCTGCATTTGTATTTTACAATTCTTTTATCTTCAAGCTTTTCTACCTTTGTCCATTTTCATCAGTTGGATTTTCTATAGCTTCATTCACAGCTGGTCTTAGCTCCTTCAGTGTGTACTTCCAGGTTTTAGTAAAGCTCTTCTAGATCTGTCAAACGATCCTTTGTTTTACTTTATTGCAGTTTCCTTCATCTCTGGTTAGCCTGAAAAAAATCAAGCGTTTAGTTTTACCACATGAATCTCAAGTGCAGCATTTGGATCCTTTTACCAAAGATCATGACAGCTTCTTGCACAAGAGTTGCATGATATCTATAAACAGATAACATTGCTTGAATCAATTTGAAAACAGACTGTTGCTTACAGCTCTCAATCTCCAAGGTGCAGTTCTGCTCATCCAATGGGTATCTGCGCAGGTCCATCATGCAGGCAGCTGTCGTGGTGATCCTTGGAGGAATAAAAAAAAAATGTTCATGTGATTTCCTGAAGTTTAAGAGGCAGTGTATACCTCACAGAACCGACCTTCTAAACCTTGAATTACACAAATCCTTTTAAACCTTGAGTGGAGCGAAACTATCCGTCTTGTTCCCATAATTGCCTTTGCTCTGCTGAATTGACGTCTGCAGCTCTTCTTCCTTTGAAAAGCTTTGTGTTTTAATCTCAATTATAGCACTCAGTAATTAGGCGTTAACAATAAAACCAGATGAAACTCTCAGTTAAGTTTTACAGCCAAAGAAACAACCATCATCAACTGTTCTCTGTATGGATGAAGCCACACCTTATTTACAGCTTCATAATCGGTGTGTACAACAGAAACCATGATTAAAGGTTATCCCAGATACCCACTGTAGCATGTAGGTAGATTATAATTAATGTGCTGTAATGGGAAGATAAATTACAGGCATTTTTCTGGGTGACCTGCACTTACAGTCATTCAGACAGAAAATCTGGTGGTGCAGGGAATACATGGAGCAAACAAATGATCCCTACACGCTTCATGGACTTCAGACAAATGTAAAGCTGGATTATATTCAGTGAAGCTTATTTAAAAGTATTGTCAAATTAAACACGTTCTGGTTAAAATAAAACATTTCTATAATATTTTTAAGGTTTATTTACTGGTATATAAATTTGGGGATCTCCTATGTCCAATGGCAGTGGTTCTGAAACTATTTAGAGACCCCCCCCCCTCCATTTCTTATTAAACAAAAAAAATGAAGACATCAGTATTGATAAATGAAGTGTTTATTTAGATTTCCTTTTTCTTTTTTCCTTTATTGTAAACTACTTTTAGTAATTTGTTTCCTTCTGATTGTCCTTTGAAAATAAAGTTGCAATAAAGTAGAAACTGTACTTTCATAAAACAATAGTGTGAGGAAGCACTTTTTTTCAAAACTGTTGTGGAGGCAAACTTTTTTCCACTTGGCTCAACATTTGGTGGTGGCTGAACAAATTTGTCTTGTCAATCTGTCATCAGCAGAGGTCTTTCAGGAATCTATGCCATGTGGGCCTCATCATGTCACCATGGAAATACAAATTTGTGTAAACTGGAATGAGAAATCCCAAAGTATTCATAGTCCAGAGCGGATATATTTAGTACCTCCAATCAGCTCTGGGTCTGCCTCATTGTCTTCTTCTACTGGGTCATGCCCAGAAACTTAAAAAGGAAGCAACTAAGAGGTTTCCAAACAAGACTAACTGAGTGGCCAAGTAGAGCCCGGCCACTCTATGTGGAAGATAATTTCAGTTGCTTGAATTCAAGTCCTTGTTCCATATCTCATGACCATAGGGGATGGATGGCAGGTAGATGGAGCAGTAAATGAAGGGCTTCACCTTTCAGCTAAGCAACTTTTTCCACCACAACAGAAAAGAGCAATACCTTCATTACTGCAGCCAAACCACTGATCCATTCAGCCAACCTTGGCCTCAGACTTGGAGTTGCCTCTCATTCTTGCTGCTTTATACTCAATTGTGAACCACTCTAGTGTACTCAGTCAAGACTTCAAAACATCAACAGAACCACATCATCTATGGAAAAAAAGATGACACTGAGGATCCTAAGCCAGACATTCTTCTCGTTTTACTACACTATGAGATCCAGTGCATGAAAAACACCAACAGCATTAGAGATAATAAAAAGCAAAGTTTTGTTGACCCGTATAGAAGATCCCAACCCCCTCTCAAGCTTTATCAAGATAAAAAAAACAAAAACATACATGTGGATTGGACAACCAAACTTCAAAGACCTACTTGGCAACTCTATGAGGATGAAGATCAAGCCCACTGTTCCACAACTCAAGAAGCTGCTCTTTTCCTGATTTTGAGCATTGACAATAAATGACAGTTTCTATTCCAACACTATTGAATAAACTTTCCCAAGGAGGATAAAAAGGTAAGACTCTGGCAGCTGCAACAAACTCTCCAAGATAGCATTGTTTTCTCCTAACTTGGAGATAAAATTGGTCTATCATAGGATAATACAACCTTTACTGATCTTGAAAAGTCATTCATGGATGCCACTTTGTGCACCCAACTGTATGGTTCTAAAGGGCTTCACTCCTATGAAAACAGAACTGCAGTCTTCTCCTTACAAGTCAGTGAGTGGACGCTTTCCATTTGTACTGTCTGTCCATGCCCTCTCCACTAGATTTATGATTTATCCAAAGCTTCCAAAAGTGTTCAGTGTGTTTAAGAAAAAGATGGACAGCCCAGGAATATTCAGAAGGTAAAGGATGAATATTTATGTTTTTATGGGCTTTTAGCATCCATGACAGTGTAAGAGCTGGGAAAACGTGAAGACAGCTCAACTTTTACTGTCACAGTAAGGAGGTATTAGAGAATTTTCTCATTTTAACAAGTCGCACTGGCGTCCCTGCTATTTTCAGCGTCCTTTCAGAAAATATTTTCTAAAGCACAAAGCCTTAAGAAAAACTCTGCACTGCAGACAGAAACCACAATAAATTTGCAAATGATACAAATCAATACATTTTCATCTACCTACAAGTAGTGCAAGTCTAAAAAAAGAAACACCCTTTCAATCTTTCAGTGGAGGGTGGGAACTTTTGGTAAATCAGTCAGAGGATAGGGATCTAAAAGGAGCCATTAAAGGGGCAGTATTATGTGTTTTCAAGGCGCATAGAATCATCTTATAGCACTATCAAGTAACTATGCTACCATCAGTTATTACAAAAATGCTGTATATATCAAATATGACCTAAAAGATATTTGACTTCATAATTTAATGCCTTAAAATTGGGCCTCTGTCTCTTGCTCCTTCTGAAAGTCCGTCTCCAGGAAGTCACCACAACAGCTAACCCTTTAACAATGTTTTTACCAGCATTGCACTGAGAAGTAGCTAGTATAATGAGGTCAACAGATGCACAATTCCACCAGATTTTTGCTAATTGCTGCTGACTAGTCTGGAGGAGATGAGTGGGGAAGTCATAGGGGAGGGTTGCTCTGTGTGGCGGAAGCTCAGATGCTTAGAAACTGCATCTCTAAGGAGGAGCTGGGTCTCGAAGGTGGAGCTAGGTCCATCCAGGCATTTCAGCTGAATGGCTGCTATGGGAAATTAAAGGATTTCTCAAACATGGATGAAAGAATTAAGGCAACACTCCAGGTATGTTTTTGATGAGGGAATATGATGTAAAGCTCAAAAAAGTCCATTTTAAATAATACTGCCCCTTTAAACAAAAACATATCCAGGGATTCCATCAGTTTGACAGGGACATGGTTCCATCCATATCCATAAATCATTCCATAGCTGTATTTCAGCTGTATGTTTAGGGTTATTATCCTGCTGAAAAGTGAACCTCTGCTGCATCTCAAATAGGGCTGCAGCTAATGATTATTTTAGTAATCAAGTATTCTATCAAACTTTGATGATTAATTGAGTAATTGAAAAAAAAAGGCACATTATGCAGATTTTTTATTTAACCACTTAAGCTTATTTTTACAATAATAAAAGTACGTCAAAAATACAAACAATTCAATTCCTTTTTTAAAAAAGAAAAACATTTTGCCTAAAATGCAACACCACCTGTAATGGACTGATTACACCTCTTGCCCTTTGACTGCTGGAGATAGGCACCAGTCCCCTTCATGAGCTTATCCTTGCTTACCCTGCAAGGATAAGTGTGTTCAGCTTATCCTTGTTCAGACAATGGATGGATGGATGGATCCAATTGTAACAAAGGATGCATCTGCATCTAAGACAGTGTAGGGCTAATCTGTTTACTATTTTTTCGATTAACCAATTAATAACTGGATAACATCAGCTGTTTAATAGGAGGATTTTTTTTTTTGTTTGTTTTTTTTCTTGCAGAATTTGAACCAGGCAGGCTTGAGGAGTTCTTGGTAGAACACATTCACAGACAAAGAGGGTTTTTCATCTTAAATGCGAAATGTATACATTTTTTGTTCACTTTTGGGATAATTACTGCTCTGACTGTTGTTCTTTCAGCCATGTTCAACACGTTTTAGAGTCTGTATACTCCAGTTAACGATTATTCGATTATTAAATCAAACTTATTTCAATAACAATGAATCAATAATAATTGATTCATCTCAATTAATCCGATTGTTTCAGCCCTAATCTCAAATCTTTTGCAGCCCTTAAAAGATGATCTTCCAGTATTGCTCTGCATTAAGCTTCATCCAACTTCCCATCAACTCTGACCAGCTTCCTTGTTTGAAAACCATTGTGGCAGCATGATGCTGCCATCACCATACTGTAATAGGGAAATACTATGTTCAGACACCTGAACTACAAATCTCTACCGCTCGTCCTGAGCTACAATGTGCCCTGTATCCTTTTCTTTACAGGTCATAATTATACACTACTTTGTGTTGGTCTGCCTTATAAAAGTACAAATAAAACTGAAATTTGCCCTTGTTACATAGCAAAACAAGAAAAAGTGTAAGGGGTCTAAATACTTTTGCAAAGCTCTGTAAATGTGTATTTGCTATTTTAGAACTTCAGACTGTTTTTACTGTGATTTCCACACATGTGGCCTCGTGACCACTATGACTCTTGTTAAACAGAAGCTTTTCAGCCTGTGCATCAGCTCAGGCCCAGCAGCACAGACTAAACTTAGCCTCTGTGTCATCTTTTTTTTTCCCTTTCTGAGAACAGCTTTCTCTCAGTTGTGACCATATCTGTGATCTGCCACTGTTGATGATGTGGAGATAAACAGATCTTTGATGTTGTCTTCATTATTCCAAGGTGCTGAATTTCCAATAATTGGTATGTGTGTGTGCGCCAGTCAAAGCTGAGGTCATTTTGGGAAACCTAAATATAGCCCTTCTCTCAGCAGCGAGCACATTGGATGAATAATTGTTGAAGCCTTTGGGGATAATGATTCTGCAGCAGAGCAGTGTGAAAGAAATGATCATCAGTCCTTCAGATTCTGGGGCCAAACCAGTGAAGGAAGAAGAAATATACTCCCAACAATGCAGAGTATATGAAAAGTAAGCTGATACTCCATATCTCACATTATTATGTAAATAAAAGCAATCAGCTTATTGTGGCGCTTCACTATGTAGGTTCATTTCAGAGCAAATTTGGCAGATTAAGGTTAGAGGTTAAAGTAACAGGTTCAGAACTGTTACAGTCGGCCTGAATTCCTAATATAAGATTCTAAGTATCTTGCATATGGGTCTGAACTTAAAAAGAAGCTAGATAAACTGCAGTCAGAGGCACGCACAATCACTCTAAGGGCCACAAATGACCCAGGGATCACATTTTGAACACCCACAATCTCGAGCATGGCAACTGTGAGTGCTTACCAAGATTACAAATGGGTTACCTATCATGCTTGTTATCCAACCAATTTGAGGACAGTGACAATATCCTGTAAGTATTACATTTTATGTTTGATTTGGAAACAGACATCCTCTTTACAATGGAAATTCTGATCCAGAGATGAGGTGAAAAGGCCAAAAAGAGTGAGGGAAATGAAAACTAGGAACATTGGGGAGATTTAAGAGCGGCAGTAAATTAGCTTAGGGGGGAATAAAGTCTTGCCTATCTGAATACACTGAGAATTGCTTCACTTTAGGAAGGGACAGAGTGCTGAAAACAGCCCGCGAGGCCTATGTTCATTCAGCCTCAAAAGAAGAGTTGTTTCTGGGAAAATCCAGCCTCCCTGTCCTTTTCATCAGGCCGTTTCAGGTCTGACTTAATGCTTTCCACTTCCCTCTCTCATTGTATCCCTGTTTTCGTCTATGAAAAGCTGCTTTTATGTGAAACTTAAAAAAAACCCCAAAACCTTGATCTGAGCAGACAGCTCCTGCTGACATAAAAAACAACACCAGCATCTGAGGCTAAATGCTCTCAAAAAACAACAAAAAAATCTCCCATAAATTTTAAGTTTATTACAGACATAATGTAACACACTGTGCAATAGTAATAATGTGTTTGTGAGTGACGGTGACCCCTGTGAAGCATGAAGGCATTTGGATCAAATGAATCAAACAAGAACAGCACTGAAGACTGGAATCAACTAATTCTTTAATGTATTAGAACAGACTGCACAAAATCTGACTTAAAGGTAAATCAAGAGAAAAACCACAGTCTGACTTTTTCTCTTAAAGTCCAGCATAATCTTCAAACAACAGTTACTCTAAAACCAGAGGATGGAAGCAAACTTTACAAATTCCCCAACTGGATCAGCTAATTTCTGTACAGGTGATGCACAGGTGAAGCTGAGAAATAGCTCAGATGAAATCCCTCTATAAAGATTACAATAAAAGAGTGGCAGATGTGCTTAAAATCATTGTGTTCTTGCTTTAACAATGGTTACTGAATGGCTTTCAGGGCATCCAAAATAGTCCAAAATATAAAAACCCCTTTTCTCTTATGAATCGTCATCCTGATTGTTTGGTTTATCTGGAGAAAAGAAGGCAAACACTACCATGAGTCCTGTGTGAAAACAAAGGGGTAAGAAAACTGAATTAAATAAAGATCAGAATGAAAATATCATCCAAGGTCAACTTCTTCCAGCAAATAGGATCAGTCTGGTCCTATTTGTTAGACCACTTGTGATTTAATTTTTCACCATGATGGACAACCGTGACACCAAAGAGCAGAACAATTTGACGTGATTAGGATGCCCCAATCACAATCTTTTTTCCCCTGATCATTATCCTTGACAATCTAATTCTCAAAAACCATTGTTGGTCTGCTGTCTGTGATTAAGCCAACTGCATCCCAAGCAAGACATTCTACATGTTTTGAATTCCAAGTTAAAAACAATTACAGCCCATTTTCTAGTCCATGGCTTGCAAAACTGTATTTCAGTATACCTGTAAAATCTGGATTACAGTTTGTTCATAATCTTCTCTGCCAGCTGGTCGGATATATACAGACAGAAGACCGTAGCCCCTTTTGCAAAACACTTCAAGGTGGTATTAAGGTGCTTTTTAGCTGTCTCCAAGT
This sequence comes from Anableps anableps, assembly GCA_014839685.1. Lineage (NCBI taxonomy): Eukaryota > Metazoa > Chordata > Actinopteri > Cyprinodontiformes > Anablepidae > Anableps > Anableps anableps. The sequence goes on along the minus strand of CM026080.1, from coordinate 25,193,993 downwards.
GTTTTGTGAATGGACCGACGCAGTGAGCGGATCAGATGTCAGCCCACCACTGTAACACCATAACTCGCTAAGCAAAGTACTCACAGGTGTGGTTCATGCAACCAGCCAGTAGAAGGTTTTAAAAGTGTAAATAAGACTCAGAAATCATTTCTGACAAATAAAAAGATGCAAAGTTTTAATTTTTAACTTCTCGGCCAACAGCAGGATGACACTGATTTTGTCTGGCGTTATTGTTTTAAAATAAATGGTATGGGAAAACTAAGAGTGCATATTTTATGCATAGTGCTTACAGCAATGTAGCCCCACACCTCCTGTCATCCCACACTGCTGGTTTTATTTTTGGAAACAAACAGCTATGTGGAATATCTTGTGATCTATAAATGCCCAGAGGGAGCTCAGAGGCAGCTTGTCTTCGAGGGTTTAACACAAAAATTTAGTGAAAGAAGCTTGTGTAGCAGAAGTTGTTGTGTGTAGATAAAACACTTTAAAGTTTTTAACTTTAAAAACAAAGTTTACAAAGCAGGGATTGTCCATGTTTTACCCACACACAATTAACTAGAACTGTATTATTACAAGCTGAATTATCAAGGGGTCATCAAATTATGCTAGAGTTAGCCTCGCACTGCAGCAAAATGCTGTTAGTAGGACCAAGACGGTGGCTGTATGTGTAAAGTCAGAAATATCTTTGGAAACAAATGAAGTTACTGCTGAGCTTTGCAGGTGAAGTTTAGTAGAACATTAGACCATTCTCAGATTTAACCTGTGCTGCAGAAGTACATTACAGCAGTCTTTCAAAAACTGCTCTGAAAAACCGATTTGTTGCTTTCAAGAAACACAGTCCAAGAGACTGCGGTATCCTGAATGCTACTGGCGGGGAAATATGTGTGTTACTGATGGAAGGCAATGTGTTATTTTGCTGCTGTTGAAAGCTACAGAGCATTTAAGCATGCATATGGCATCAGATTTATTAACTTTAATGAGGTATCGAACTGCGACTCTGAATCTGTTGGTGCCAATTTGCAAGAAATGTGGATCAGTATAGGGAACAGAAAAACAAAAATCAGATCAGGATATCCCAATTTGGCTGACTTCACAGCACAATGAAGCATCTTGTCACAAGGCAAAGAAGAGGCTCAAATATCAAAACATCGGCCTTTTTAACCAGTCGTCAGGAAAATCTTATGGTGCCTAATCTTAGCTCTGTGACCAGTTTTCAAAAAGCAGGAGGAGAAACAGAAATGAACAAACAGATCAAGTCTAACCACTAATAATACAAGTAGGGCTGAAACGATTAATTGGATTAATTGTGTTGAATCTAATATTGAAATAATTGTCAACTAACTTAGCAATCGATCAATCGTTAACAGGAGTATACAGACTCAAAAAAGGACATTTGCTAATAGAACAACATAGTCAGAAGAGTATTTAATCAAAACTGTACAAAAAATGTATAAATTTTGTATTTAAGATTAAAAAAGAACATTTATATATAAAAATGTTCAACCCAGAACTCCTCAAGTGACATAGTTTTAGCTTCATCTGGTTCAACTTCTGTTAAAAAAAAAAAAAAAAAAAAAAAAAAAAAACTCCTATTAAGCACCTCTTGCTTTCAGTTATTGATCATTTAATCCAAAAAATAAGCAACAGGTTAGCCCTCCACTGTATTGATATTAAGTAGAAAGGGCTGAGCTTCTCACATGTTGATGGTAGAAGCATTTTTTGGTTTTTTTTGCTGCAGATACATCCTTTGCTACACAAGCTTTCACTAAATTAATGCTGTTATTGCATTTTAGGGAATAAAATGTTTATTTTCTTATTCAAAAATGGAATTAAATTATTTGTTTATTTCAATCTTTTAATGTATTTATAAAATTGTATAAAAAAATCTTAAATGAAAAATCTCCAGAATGTGCCCGTTTCTTTATCTGATTAATTGTTATCAATAGATTAATCGATAACGACATTGTTAGTTGCAGCTCTAAATACGAGAAGGAGTCAGGAGGAGAATTAATGAGGTTAGGAAGAAGTAGTATCAAGATTGGAAATAATCAATCTGAATAGAAATGTGATGGATTTGTAGGTAAAAAGCCTCTGACATGAATGAGATGTTTGTTTCTTTGGTATATTGAAGAAAAATCCCAAAGAAATTTGAATATGTTGTGACAATATATAGTTTCCGTATCTGTTTATTTACTGCACAGCAACATATGACACCCAGGAAAACATTACTCACTGAGCAGCTGATGCTGTATGCCAGAGTGTTGCAATTTGACTTGAACCATACTGAATGACATATGTCTACGAGTGTATTCACAACCTTTCCTCATTCTGTGTCCTGGGGAGCAGTGTACCAAAGGACTTCCAGTTAAATGAAGGGTTGCCATGAAAACCATGTTGGTTCTGTATCCTGCGCTGGTCAACAGTCAGACGCCTGCTGCTCAGCCACCTGGCATCTCTTCACCAAATCCTCGATATTATGGCACTTATACCAACCAAACAATAACGCCTGAAGGAGAGGATTGGTGCACCATTGACAGAAATTTCCATGATTTCATAAACAAATTTAAATTTCCTTCATATTCAAAATGAATGTTTTATCTCGCTCTGAAAGCTGTCCATTAACAGGCAAATTTCATATTGCGAGAAAAGGTTAATGGTGATATCTTAACCAGACCCCTAAATATAAGTTTTTTATATAATCTGAGGAAGAAAGGATAGAAAGGAATGATTAAATTAGATCAGAAATAGGTGAAAACAAAAATATGCATTGAATAACACTGCAAGGGTGCTGGGTTTTATGTTTGCGAGCTAGACCAGGTTTTCTGACACTCTGTATGTGCTTTTGGGGAGATTTGGCGTCCCATGAGTTTAAAAAAGATAAATAAAAATCATGGATCCTGATCCACATATTCTAACAGAAGAAAATATATTCCAGAATTATTTCAGAATTGTATTTTATTTTATCGAACTGCAGCTGCTGTAGCTGGTTGTAGTGAGTCTTTTGTTACATGTAACTCTGGATCTTTATGAATCTTTGTACCAAATAAGAAACAAAAAAAAAAAAAAAGATTTTTCAGCCTTTAAAAAACTATTTAACCTTTTTTTTGTTACATGTAATAATTCGGATTATGCATGTGTACATTTTTCCTTACTTTGCATCATCTTTGGTCTAGCAGTTTAAAACATGGATTGAGTTACAACCCAAACATAAAAGCACAAAAAAATCTCCTGATCCTCAGTTACATTTTGGTATTTTAAATGTCCCCATCTTTTTGTGACAATACTTCTTCAGGCTCATGGATCCTTAGTGAATTAACCATCTCTGAAGCTACACATTGGTAACACCAACACATTGATCAAAACTGATTTTAGGTTTAGCGACAATTGTAACAATTAATTGGCTTAGAATTCCCCAGAAAGATTTGCATGCTTTGAACAGAAGTCTTTTGGAAACATAAACATCCTGGAGGCAGCAACATTCCTCACTGAAACCTGGTCCCTAAATCCCTTATATGTACAATCTACGGTTTTTAATCAACCTTCTCTCCAGCAGGAAGGTTTCCATAGTTGTTGAAATATGTCATGCCTTCTGTTTTATCCAGCAAGAAAATCTGGGCTTTGTGTAAATCCATTTATATCACTGGAAGAAAAACGTGTCTCTGGTACAGACACATTCTCAAGATTTCTAAAAACTTTACATTTGCCTCCTTTTAAACAAGATTTAATCAACTGATGTACAACCTAAGATTTTTGCACAACATGTAAGTGTCAGCTTTCTAAATTGAGTGTTTTATGTGCTGCATGACAAGAATGAATATATTTTTTCCTCCTTCGTGCTATTTTTGCATACCTAATAGGTACCTTTGAAGAAAGCTGGAAAAATGTCTGTTTCATGCTTAAAAATGTGAGGCTGCAATGTGCTTCTTAGATGACTCTGATTTTAAGCAACTGGCAGAGAGATGCAGACTGGTTATTATCAAATAAATCAGTTTTAAATTATGCAGGATGGCTTCTAAAGGAACAAAGAGAAAATGCACCCAAAATAAGGCTACACTTTGAAAACCGTTTTAGGTTTTCAACTAAAAGGTCAGAATTAGTTGTTACCTGAGGCCGTAGAGCACAGTTCCATCAGGGTGTAGTCTGATCATCCTGTTCTTGACCGTCACCCCATGGACAAAAGACTTCTTGTCGTTAATGAAGTAGGTGTCGGGAACCCAGAGCTGGTCAGCCACCCGGTTGTCCAGGGTCAGGTTTAGGGGAATGCCTGTGTAAGAGAGGCGCTTATCTCTCCAGGACTGCTGGAAATACATGGTGATGGTGTAGTCCTGGTGGGGAACAGAGACAGGAAAATGTCAGTTCTTTATTATCACATCAATATTGGACCAGCTTTCAGTGTTTTGTTTATTCCAATGTTGAAAATGTTGGTTTGTACATTTGGCAATCAGATTCAGGAAACCTTTCAAAGTACAACTTTCTCAGAATAGATCAGTGCAGGAAGAAACTCCTCTGTCATGCAATAGGTCCATCCATTATCCTTTAAATAAGACACTATGCATACTTCATCTATTAAGTAAAGAAGCTGTCTCCAAGAAAATACTTTAAATATTAAATTCTTTCTATAATCTTACAGGACATTTTCCAGGTTATTTTTTAGGCACTTTCAAGGTAACAGTTGCCTTAAAGTTCAGAAAATGTAACCCGTAAGTCCTGGGAAGGTAAGCTGTAATTTTCTGGGAAATAACCTGTAGGTTCCGATAAAGTAACCTTTAAATTACTAAAAGTAACCTGTGAATTTTGGAAAACATGTATATTCTGAAAAACTCACATGTAGGTTCAGAAAAAATAACCTGCAAGCTCACAGAAAGTAACCTGCAAATTTGGGAATAGTAACCCATCAGTTCTAAGAAAGTAACATACGGGCTCAAGGAACGCAACCTGCAATTTCAGGAAATGTAACCTTTGTGTTTCTGTAGGTTCTTGGAAAGTATTCTCCAAGTTCTAGAGAAAACAATCTGCAAAATCCAGCAAAGTCCCTGTTACATTTCAGAATAGTCCGTTCCAGAGAGCAACATCCAAGTTCCAGAAAGTAACCTATAAGTTCTGGTAAAGTAATGGTAAGTTCTTAGAGAATAACAAATGTGATGTATAAAATTAGCCTATAAGTTTAATTAAAGTAAAACAAACAAACTTTCAGGTTCTTGAAAGGTAACATGTACATGTCAAAAACCTGAGATTTTCACAAGTCATTTTTTCCATATCAGAATTAAGTCATACATAGACTCAAAACCTAACTGTGACTTGTCTAAGTTTTTAAAAAAAATCTTGTCTGTTTTATGTATTACTATCTAAATGTATCTTATTTGTTTACTTTCCTATTATTTTTGCTCAGTGAATGAGATGCCAAGAAAAGTGTGGATCAGATCGAGGTATAAAGATGTGGAAACAGTTGATTCAATACCACCTGCAGTGCTAGTGAGTTTTGGCCTCTCCCTACTGGATATCTTACAGCTAGGAAATCTGATCTCAACTGCAGAACACTCTCAGACACATTAATGTAAAATATAACAAGATTATACCAACAAAAGATTTTTCAAATAACATTTCTTACTGAACAATTCCAGCTTGTGAGAAACTGTGTATGCTTTGATTGCTCAGTTTGTTTCCATCTCTGTTTTTAAGTTTACTTACAGCTCAATGAAACTCAATATGGAAGCCATCTCTGAAAACTTTCTCGTCAGGTATTTTGCAGCTCGTCTGAATATTTTTTACATCTCCTGATTATTGCTTAAAGTAATGAGCTTTCTGCCAGACAAAAACATCATGCATTGATTTCCGCTTCTAATCTGGACTATTTCGAAGTTTATATGGTGAGGTTAGAGGTTTATTGACCCAAGTATTTCATACTAAAACTATCTTGTGTGGATTATTGGTGCTGCTGATTCATAATGTGGGTGCCTCAGCATCCGGCTCCTTCTGTACCTCCCTCATAAAAGACGTGTTCCAGCGGCAGCACAGACTGCAGAAGTGAGTTATGTTGTGTGATGTCAGCTCTTATTAAGCAGTGGGGAAAGTCACTGGCATCCATGCTCCAGTTCTTTCTGAGACTCGTCAGACAGTTGGAACTCCCAGCTTCACCTGCTCCTCAGAGGCTCCCGTTCCTGCATCAGTCTCAACTCTTCAACTGCTGCATCCAGTCATTCCTTACTGTGACTCAGACAAGAATGGTGGAATAGTGCAAAACAAGAGTCATGATTGAGTTCTAAATTTATTTGTTTAGATGTGAATAAAAATAACTTGGAATGATTTCTTGTTTTTAAAGCAGCACTGAGCTTAGTCTACATCTAATGTCAGACAAACCCAATTTACAAAAGAGCTGTCATAAAGCATTCAAACACACAAACAATGCATTTTTTTTTTTTATGAACGCCAAGATTTCTGTATAAACATTTGTATGAAGTTTGAAATCTAGCATGGACTGGACCAGACTAAGAGGTTTGATACATTGGCCCCAAAAACACCCAACAGTAGGATTTCCAGCAGCTTTGACAGTATGAAACGTTTTATTTTCTTTATTTTTTTCTTTTTTTCTTTTTCTTTTTTTTTTTTTTTTTGCTGCTCAGAGCTGATGTCTGAGCCTCAGGGAACACGTGTTTCACTGCTGTCTCTTGCTTTCAGGGTTAACATCTTAACATCGGGAAGACACTCCACTCATGTTCTCACTTTGCAGCCGGGTCCATTAAAACACTGGTGGAGTCCTGTTTGCTTCCTCCTTTTATGTAATTCTAACCCTTCAAATTGCATTTTGTCAGGGCTTTGTATCCAAGAGGTGTTCGAGCAGTTAAATTAGCTGCTGACTGGAACAAATGAGGATGCCAGGGAAGTGATGGCATGAAAAGAAGAGGTTAGAATCATAAAACCTGCTTTTAAGAACAGTTTAAGAATTTTTGGACTTCTGTGTTTTCTTTTTCACTTTGCAAGGTAAGTTTACTTAAAGTTAGAACACAAGCAAATCTATCTATCCGTCTATTATATTCTTCTTATGGACAATGGAGGTAGGAGAACCAGGGGGAAAACTCAGACATCTTTTCCCCGAGAGACTCCTTTCAACTTCTCCTGAGGTATCCTATGGTATTTTGAGGGGGAAAAAAGTTCTCACAGCAACTTGGCTTAATGGGAACATATAATTGCTATTTTGTCAAATTACGAACTGTGATAAATTACTTTTTTTTGTTGAAATTAACTAGCCATACCCAGGCCTGATTACTGTCTGACCCGTAGAATCAAAAAAGCACATATTGAGAACCTGCATGACCTCTTTCAGTGGGAAGGGGTTAAGAGAGAAAGCTTATATGTAGGATCTTGTTCTTTCAGTCAGAATCCTACAGTGGCTGACAGGTTCAGACACACAGCAAGCAGTGAAACACACTTCAAAGACATCAGGGATGGAGTCAAGACCAGTTCCTCCGAGACCAAGACCAGACTTTCTGAGACCAAGACTGAATGTTTATAACGTTGACAAATACTTCAGGACATTGCTTTTTGTACACCACAAAATGCAAAAATGAATGGAAAAACGGTTAATTACTCAACCCAAACCACTTCTTGGTATTAAATTAATGATGGTCATAATAAATTAATACTTATGTTATCAAATGCAGCCATACATTGTTACACATTCCCTAAATTGAAATAATCAGCTTACATTGTACAACAGTTGTATGATAAATTTAAAAAACAATGAGATAGAAAATTGTCACATTTAAAAAAAAAATTTCCTCTTACGATCATCGGAATAAAAGCAATTCATCAGAGTATCAGATGTTAAAAAAAACACATATCCTGGACATATTAATATATTATAAGGCATTTTAATATTAGCCCATACAGGCACGCAGATTGCCTCACAGGGGGAATTCCAAAACAATCAGAGCCATTAGACTCTGTGGGATTTACAAAAATCCCGTAGCCAACAGGGATGACGCAGGGACAACAGATTACAGGAGCCAAGACGAAATATTTACTCTAACATGGTTTATGACCATAAAACATCAAAGGTAAGAATGAATTTATGTTTTTGGCTCGATGAGCCTTATTTTCACTCTTCATCGGCTGCTGGTTAAGTTTTGCAAGTAGGGTAGTGATGCAGGTTTAGTCTATTTCCGTTTTTAATATTATTTAGCTGTTTAGTGTTGAAAATGAATGTTATGCATATTTTTGGCATTACTACTTACATTTCCTTGTGTGTGCTTTAGATGTCTAGTAAAACTAGATGTCGTCCCACTTGCTTCGCACATTGTTAATTCTGGCGGTGGACATAATTTACAGGTGCCCCAGGGTTTTTTGCTTTCCCCTTTCCCTTTCATTTCATAAAATTTTACGTTTTTAAAAAGCAAATTTAATAATTTTCTGAGGTCAAATGCTGGTGTTTGTTCAGCAAAAGCCAGGCGACACTACATATGGACGCACAGACCTGTTCTTTGAAATCAAAGGACCAAATGCCATCCGGTTTTGTAAACAATCACATGCAACACGATTGCATGGTCATTAGCAATAATAACATTATGTTTTTTCTGAGATGGTTGGATGCAGCTGTGCTCCGATCACTGCTTTTAATTCACATTGTTGTGCGTCTGCGGGTGAAGATAAAAGGGAGTTAAGTTTTCGTAATTTTGACAAAACTTATTGAATCTCGACCCGGTCTTGACCCAATTTGTCCAATAAGACTAAAACAAAACAATCAGAGACCAAGACCACGCCCAAGACCTGGAAAAAAACAGGTCGAGACTAGTCTTGAGACCAAGACCGGTCTTGAGATGTCCATCCCTGAAAGACATGAATGATGTAAACTTTAAAACACTCAAGCAGAAAACAAATGCAACAGAAGAATGTTGCAAACTAAAAATGCTGCAATCACAGATAAAATCCTACAACTGCAAACAAAATGCTGCAACCACAGGAAATAGAAGCAAAAGGGAAAATACCTCAAATAGCATAAACAACTGCATGTATGAAATGCTGTAAACTTTCTCCACAAAACAGCAGTTCTCCAGATAACTAGGAGGAGTCGACCACTAAATCGTATGGGACCAAACCTTTAGTAAAGATGGGATGTCATGATTTAATGGGATGTCCAGAAGAAAGTTGGAGGAAGAAAGAAAAGGTGCATTATACTTAACAGCAGCATATTAAGTAGGTAATATTACCTGCTCTAAACTCCCTCTAGTGGTCTGGAGCACGTCCATTTTATGGAGCAAGTTTACAGCATTTCAGAATTTCTGTTTTTGCTATTTTGGCATTTTCCCTTTTGGTTCCATTTCCTGTAGTTGTATCAATTTGTCAGCAGTTGCATTATTTTGCATCTGATTGCAGCATTTCCAATATATTTGATGTATTTGAAAATAGGAACTTATATTTGTGTGTATTTGAATCATGTGTATTTGTGTGAGTAAACATGTTTCTCCCCTCTAGAGAGAAGAGTAGAAACCCTACAACACTCAGTGCCTGAGAGCAGTAGGGTACATGCAGTTTTGGACCCCAAAGGTGCAGCATCCCTGGGCAGAAAGGCATTAGGCACCTCCAAAGGAGGACCAAGACCCCCAACCATTCCCCCCACAATGCCCAACTTGCTGGGCAGCCATCAGCCCACTGCAGCGGTGAGAACTCAGAAGGACCAAAGGAAGGAGGGCACAATGAAATCCTTCCTTGTGGGATTGTGAGGCCACAAGGACGGGACTCCCACAATTTTAATGATATTTGCCAAACATGTTAGGTGTCAGACATTGGCCTTAAATCAGTTACTGTTGAGGCATCCAGTTCAGGCCTCCATAAAAGAGATTAACCCAAGACCTTCTGCAATATTTTATTTTATTTTGGTTTATTAATTAATACAAGTTTGGTTCTTGGTTGATTTAAAAATCCACAATCTTACTTTACAACATCAGTTGTCCATGTTGGAAAAGGTCAAGTTGTGACATTTCCTTTGATGGTACATTCATTCAGATTAGCATCTAAAATGTTTCAACAAACAACTCAGTTGACAGCAGGTAGCATTTAGAGGAAAAAAAAAAGAAAAAAAAAAAAAAAAAAAAAAAAAAAAAAAAATCACCAGGTCTCGGTTGATCTAATCTGGGTGAAGAGCAGCCGTTAAGATTCTTCTCACAGCTATTCAGCGTTTTCTGCATCCGTTGGAGTTTGCCAAGATGCTTATGTGTGCATTTTTCAAGAGGCTCGAGGGAAACTAACTTTCTGGAAAAAAAAAAATGCATGCATGTGTTTGAGGGCCATCTGTACCTTCAGAGGTCACCATGCAACACCAAGATGAGCGTGGTAACAGCAGAAAAAGGCAACCGCTGCAACTGCTTTGACCTGATAAATATTTTAACTAGAACACAGAGACTTTAGGGAGATATTCAGGCTGCAGAATAAACAGATTTGCAGATTGAAACTGCATGGCTGCAATAAAACAAGTTTTTATCAAATGCAAGTCATATATTGAGGTGAGTTAGGTCAAAAATACATGGAAACATAATAAACAACAGTAGATGAAAGTAAATAAAATGAGAAATGAACCAATGGGATGGAGAAAACTGGAGAGTATCAAGTACTTAAAAAAAACTACAAACATTTCAAATTAAATTTGACATTTATTAATTAAAAGAGAATTACGTTTATTCATAAAATTACATCCACGGTTTAAAGGGTGACATTTTTGACAAATAGACAGATGAGGATAATTGCTCTTGATCAGTCATTCTCCAGACTTTTCAAAGGCTTTCAGAGTTTTCCTTGATCTTTATCTGCATTTGTACTCAGTCTGGTTCTTGTACTTTTTAAAAGGAATGTTTTTGTTGTGAAGCTACCAAACTCTATGCTCTAAATCATTTAGAAAGCACTGGAAGTCTAGGGATGTACCCATGTTTTGTGGATGAACTACATGGATTTTCAGATCGTTTGTTAGCAGTAAAGATAAAATTGCTATAGCTTTTCGGAATAAATATGATGGTATCATTATTTAGTTATTTTTACCACCACCAAAGACCACTGGTATCTGCAGAGAGTGGTCTACAGCTGCTTGGATCCATCCAAATGGATGTGGTATCAATATAAACAAAATCTTTAGCAAAGGCGCATCTTTGGGTCATTCTCGGTATTTTAATTATAATTTATTATTATTATTATTATTAATTGTTGTTGTTAATATTTCTTGCAGTGGTAACCTTTCTCCACTGTAAAATGCATGTGCAAATATTGTCAAATTTGTTAAAAGAATTCACCAGAAAATTATTTTTTTTAATATCTGAAGCTGGTTTTGAGGAGAACCAATAGGACCTGACCCATAATGTTTCCTTAGCAAAACAGTTATCTATTTCAGTACATTTTCAGAGAATGACTCCTGCAGAGGATGTCTTCAATAATGTCAAATTCTGCAAATATTAACTTGTAAATTCTGACCAGTCTCAACACCGGGATTCAGTTTAAACCAACAGAACGTTGCATCCAAACATCCAGCTGAACAGAAGTAATAAAACAAGAATTAGTCATTCAGCCAGCCACTGGAACTGTTAGTGGCGATAATAAACTAGAGATGACATTATGTCTCATGAGGCAGCAGCGAAAAAGTGCTGCCTCATAAAGCTGAGAACACAAAATAAGAAGCAAAGCGACCTGCTTGTGTTGTGCGAGGGTGGGTTTACAGTCTCTTTGGGGATGGAACTATTATTAGAAGCAGCTGTTCCCCTCAGCACCCACTTGTCCATCATCAATGTGGCACCTTGGTGTTTCAGAGGCTGAGTGATAGCCTAAACGTGAACTGAATTCTGAGTACTTTCAGCTTAGTATCAGGGAGAGGAGGTGCTCCCTTGCTGCAGTGAAAACACATTGACCTGTACTTCACGTGGGTACCAAACCCAGATGACCAAATGCTGAAGCTTTGTTGCCTTTTACCCATTTATCTAACCTGTGAAAATACCTCTCTGTAAGACTATTACACCTGTTCTATTTCTTTCATCCTGTGTGTCTGACTTACCCTTATATTTTCATCTTAATGCGGCAAAGGGTCTTGTGCTGCAATAACCCTACTGCAGTGTGCTGCAGTTTGACCTAAATCCTCCTTATCTATAACCATCTTTGGCTGAAACTGAGAAAACATCAGAAAAGGGATTAGAAAGTGAGATAGGAGAAAAGGCAACATCACTTTCTAATCAGAAACAAACTGAAATCGCAGCAGAACCAGGGCACGTCATGTAAAATACATCACATACAAATACAGCTATGAACACCTGACATATCAAAATCAGATTAGCTGATCAATATAAAGAGTGATCACCTCTTAATAACCAGGGGTTTACAGCTTTGGCACATACATGTGTGTTCAAACACAATGCAAAGTTGAAAAGACATCAGCAATAACCTTAGAGAAGCAACTGCTGTCTATCAATCTGGAAAGAGCTATTATGCCATTTACAAACTATCTGAAGTCAATCATTGTTAAGAAAGATTACTAACAAAAAACCCAAGCATTTCTTCTGAGATTTACAGGTCTCACTTAGCATGTTCAATGATTAAGTTCATCACAGAACACTAAAGCTAAACAAGTCTGACTTATTAGGAAGAATTAAATGAGAATGCTTCCTCTCTCCAAAAATTATATGACGGCACAACTTAGGTTTGCAAAGTTACATTTGAATTTACCTCAAGATCTGTAACGATGTTTGGACAAATGAAAAGATGTTTGGCCATACTACACAGCACCAACACCAAACACAGCATATCAGCACAAACACCTTATACCAACTGACAAGCGTGAGGAAGAGGTTGATGAATTTAGCTTGTTCTGCAGTTGGAGTACTTGGACACCTTACAGTCATGGAGTCAACCATGAACTCTTCTGCATGCCAAGGTATTCTAGGAGCATCTGCCAAGTAGCTAAAGCTTCACCCAAAGTGGGTCATCACTAGAACAATGATCCCAGACACAGGAGCAAATCTACAATGGATGGCTGAAAATGAAAAGACCTAAGATGTTGAAACGGCCCAGTCAAAGTCCAAACCTCAACCCTGGTGTGGTGTTCTATGCATGTGCAAACAGGGGTGGACTGGCCATCTGGCTGTTTCTTTGACATCAACTTTCCACACTGTGGCCATCTCTCCCAAGATAAAAGCAAATCTGTTTTTTAACATGGTTATTCTCTTCCTTGTAGGTTGGCTCGCTTTTGTTTTAACTTTTGAAACAACACAACATGCATGTATATCATCTGGTATGTTGTGTACCTTCACATATCGTATCAAAAATCATGGTGAGCCACCATGGCCAAAAATGCTAAGGCCATTTTTTGGTCCCAATCCAGCCCCATCTGCAAAGCCGAATGAGCTGAAGGGTCCAACACGGCCGGGTTGAAGTCAAACAGTCGATGCACAATGATATGGTTGCGGGACATTCACTTTAGCACACACCCTTCAAGGTTGACAAGACACACCGAGCAGAGCTCCTGTAATACTCCACCCGCTGCAGTATATGTCATAGCTTTTGTCATGTGTGTTGTTGACAACAGTATAGTAAACAGCGATCATGGCAGAGAGGAACGACTGCTACAAGTTCATAAGTTTTGAGGAGGGGGAAATAATTGACAAGCTGGAAAATGTCTTTTCATTTTCCATGCTATCGGAAGTGAAAAGAAGCACCGAAGGCGTCGATGGGATGTTCGCCCGCTGCTTCGGACTAGAATGGAGAAGAGTGGAGTTCACTGTTTTGGTCCAACAGTATGTACTTCCTCATGGCCTTGGACAACTACTCAAAACTATCCACCCTGCTCTGTGGCTGAAATCCAGCCTCTGGAAGTTGAGTAATTGGGGCTGTTTTTGGCATAAGCTAACATAATTCTGATCAATCACACAATAGTTTCGCATGCAGAGGGGAGCAAAAAGTTCACTAGGGGGGTTGTGACAAGAAGAGGTGGACAACATGAAGAAGAGAACAAAATAACGCAATTTTCATCACGCAACTGTGACAATAAGTACCAATTTTGGCATGTTGGCCTGAAAGGAAAGGTTGGGCTGATGTGACAGACTGATTAGGTCAAACCAAAGGTAATAACATAATGAACAGAACCTACATTGCCTTCCCGCATCTTGTGGTCAGACCAAATATGCAGAGATGCTCAAATGTGTCTAAAAATTACTTGTGATGTGAAGATCAATAAGAATACAGATGCTAATCATCTGCTGTCTTCCACCCATCAGGGCTTTTACTGTTGCCAAACCAACCAGCATCCTTTTCCTTGTTTCCATGCCAACCTCAGCTCTCACACATACAGGTAGACAGAGACAAATCACTACAAATCAAGATTCTGGCAGAAACAATCACAAGGACAAACTAGGTTCGTCTAAATATGAAGCAAAAAAGGTGTGTTTTACTTGAGAGATTGTTTGTTTTTACATCTACAAGTGTCTTTAGTGACTTAAATACATAGTAAGCTAATTTTTTACTGTAAATTCCAGTAATATTTTTCCAAACCAAGGGAAAACGGCTTAGTATGTGGGTCTTTTCAGAATTCTTGGAGTTGAACAAATTAGTGCTGACCCCTCTGTTGGATTAATTTAACAAAGAACCTTTTCTGTGTGCCAAACATATTTTCTGTGACTTCCTGAAGGGCCCAATTACATCGGCATCCATGACTGCTGCCACCCATTTCCTTGTTTTAGTCCACTACTCGCTGGTGGAATCAATCAATACACATTTGTGTCAATCAGATGTCCCTTAGGGTGACTCTGTTTCTTAGTTGGCGGATAAAGTGAGTTTGTAGCTTGCGGCTCATGCAAAGCAATGTGTAAAACATTAATCATGTAGACAGTTTGCTGAAAGCAAAGTTTAACACTTTGGCTCTAGGAAAGAAGCTGGAGAAAAGCCCTTCTGATATCAAACACACAGCAACAGAAGAGGATGCTCTTTTCCTTTTGTTGGCTGTTTAAATAACTACAGGTAAAAGTTTGAAAAGTCTGTCTTTAAACTAAGTTTCAACAACTACCAGCTGAACCAAAGCCCCAAATGGCAGTTGCCCAGTCCAGCTGCAGTGGCCCCCAACTGTCTGCGGTGAGTCCACAGGAAGGTGGTCCCTTATTGGTCATTCAAACGGTGCCATGCTGCCCAAAGGTGAACACACAACCACTTGTCACTGGCAAGCTTTTCATGCTGGACCATCTCCAGAATGAGATGCTAAGAGGCCTAGCCCAGAAAAGGAACTGTGTTTCTTTGCCATTTTATCTGATGTTTTACCAACAAATAAAAATAATCTAAACACGATAACTTATGGGGTCATTGAGAGACCCTTCTGACTCGAGAGGTTGGTGAAGGATTGGAGATATGTTGTAGCATTATATTTAGGATTTAAAGTGTTCAAAGTGAAGTAGAACGAATCAGGAGACCAACAGACAGACTGGGATAATGGCTGAGCAAGATAAACTTGACTAGTCCATCTATGCTCCAGTCGTCACATGTAGTCAAGAGCTGTGGGTAACTATCAGAAGAATGAAATCATAAAACGGCTGAAATTAGATTCCTCTCACCATAGGGAGAGGAGCTCAGAGTAGAGTCTCTGCTTATGTGTAGCCAGATTGGGCATCTGATAAAAATGCTCAGTGGCCACCATCATAGAGAACGCCCCACGTGTAGGAAACCCCGAGGCAGCTATTTTACAGCTGACAGGAGAAGGTCAACTCCAACAGCTGATCAGTGATGAATGAATGGGTGGATGGATGTTAATCCAATTCAACCAAAGCTGATTCAGATCACCATATTTTCATTACTGACTCATAAGGCAATCTTTAAAAAAAATAAAATGACAACATTTTCCAGGTTATCAATTTATCACATTGTTTTCATTGTGGTAAATGGCCTGTACTTGTGTAACACTTTATCTAGTCCAAAGTGCTTTACATTACATTTAGTCATTCATGTACACGTTCACACAGAGATGGTGGTAAGCTACATTGTAGCTACAGCTGACAGAAGCAAAGCACCATCGGGGCCTCTGACCACCATCAGCAGGCAAGGCGGGTGCCCACAGACACGACTGAGATGGAGCAGGGTTTGAACTCGCAACCCTACAGTTACAGGACAAACCCCTACCACCTGAGCTCCTAATCATCATGATACAGTGACTGTCCAAGACAAGCTTTAAACATAGTTTTGGGAGCAGATTAAGGGATTCCTATTTTTTAACCCAGCTTTAATTTTGTTTGAATCAAATACAATATAGTGCATAGTTTGAATTAAAGAGTTTATTCCTTAACTCAATGAGAATAGATAACAGAATCGAATCGATAAGTGAGATCAATAATGGAATTGATAGATAAATTCTTATAAAATCCTTGACTATATCTGTCCTGGTCTGGAAACATCTTAGGATACCCCAAAATGAGATAAAGTGTTGCTTGGGCGAGGACTTTCATGGTTTCATAGCACTTATCAAGTTCAGAGGACCCCAAAGTGCTTTACACTGCATTCAGTCATTGACCCATTCACACACACCCTCACACACTGATCGTGGCAAGCTACTGGATTGTAGCCACAGTCTGATAGAAGCAAGGCTGCCATGCACTGGTGCTACTGAGCCCTCTGACCACCACCAGCAGGCAAGGTGGGTGAAGTGTCTTGCCCAAAGACACGATGATGTAGACTGACGGAGCGGCCCTCAAACCACCAAATTACGGGATGAACTCCTACCATCACTCCTAGACAATAGATGGTCAATGTGAAGTTCTATAATTTACATGCATGATTAAATGCCAGCTGAAGTTGTTAAAAACAAGGAGAAAAGTGACTTTCAGTCTCCCAGTTCTGGTTTTACTTCTCACGTTTCCACTTTCCAGCCAGAGCAGACAAACCAAGACATTAAACAGGAGGTTAATGGGGCTTCATTTGATCAGGTGGTCAGGCACGGCATTTCTATTCCGAGCAAGCAGGGCAGCAGTGACTTATGAGGCTGAAATGATCACAGATCAGTAGCTTTGACTCTCAAATTGTTTCTATTCTGTATGCAAATCTGAGATAGACTGTCAAGCTTTTTTTTAACAAAAGGTTTCTTTCAAAAGGTTTCTTCAGTCAGAATATATTCAGGTTACTGTATACCTTTTGAAATAAAGTCCTAATAGGACATTATTGAAAACAGTCTATATCTACAGTAGTGACTTTGTTCCATTTCAGCTTCCTCCAAGTAGAGGTTTGATGTAATCAAATCAAGATGCTCTGAAGTTGTTACAATGTTGATCAAAAGCTAATTTTCACTTTTAAGTGAATCATGCTTTATGTGAATGTTCACACATTTATTTTTTTATATATAAAAAAAGAAAGACAAAAGGCCATGAGTGCCAGTGTAGCCTTAGAGTTATGCATGCCTGGTCAACCCCCGTTCAGTCCAACTGAACAAATCCTGACACCTTGATATCTTCGCTGTGCAGAGATGAAGAGAGGTCTGCACCACTTCTCATAAATCCTAATCCCAAAGCAGCGCTAGACCCATCACTTCTCTGGTCTGATCAATAGCACCAACTGGGTGGATGGATGCCAAATCCATGACTCTCCCTAAAAACACAGCATACTCTCAACTTCTTGAGAAAATGTGCAGAAGAAATTAGAATTTCCATCATACGTTCTGCTTTTAAACAATAAAAAGGGAATCTGATATTGACTTAATGTGCACATTTTCATTAGCAGCTAACAAGCTTCTTATTGGCAGTGCGCTGATTGCATCGATTTATTTTCAGATGTGAGCCTCCCAAAGCATCTCAGATTATGTTTTCTGCCAGAGGATATTTCATCACCTCACACAGCAGCCAAAACAAAAAGAACTCTGAATCCCTTTAAATGATTTTTTTTTTCTCGTAACTAGCAAAAAAATACAAACCTTCATATGATTTGGTTTAAAGTATAAACAGGTCACAAAGCAATCCAAAATCTTTTTTTTTTTTTTTTTTTTTTTTTTGTGACAAAAAAGTGTTTGGATTGAAATCAGTTGCACAGACATCTCTGACAACGAAGTAAAATTAATAGCTGAAAATTGTGAAATTAGACAATTTAGACATCTGAGAACTGTTAGATTAGACAGAGAGCTATAAGGAATAGCTAAAGTCTTCCCAGAGCCCAGATTTCTGTGATCAGCATATTGTGCTCGTAGAAGCTGACTAAAACATCTTGACAGTGCATGGACTAAAACAAACAAGCAAAAGAACAATGTGCTCCTGTCCACCACTACCATGCTTGATAGCTGGTATGAGGTGATTGTACTAAAATGCTGTTTGGTTTTCTAAAAAACATGGTGCTGTGCATTGTAGCAAAACACCTCTATTTTGGTCTGATCTGTTCATTATTCAACAATTTTTTATAGAGAAAGTAAACCCTTGCCTTTAGCATTTACACTAAATCTACATATTTGGACCAAAATCTTGTTTGCGTGCACACATACTTTTGCAGGCCTAAAACACGTTTGCATGCTCATGCCTTTATTAAGTCCCTTACACCCCAGAGAATGCCACATTCCATCACTCTTAGAGAAACATCATGCTGCATCACTGTTATTTCATCTCCCCTGCTACCCACCCTCCTGACAGCACACCATGTCTGATGACTTAGACCAGCAGAGACCTGACAATAATCTGAAAACCCGCCTGTAATCTGTTCACTAACTGCCAAGTTCACTTGTGCCTCACGAGTGGTACAGGCCCTGTCCACCAGGGTCGCGTTAGTGTCAGGGACAAGACTGTTTGATTTGTCTCAGAATGACATGAGACATGTCCTCAGGGAATGCTGAGTGAGCTGCTTTGTCCTTTGTCCATATGTTAAAGGGTTCATTTGTAAAGTTATTAGTGAAAATAAGGACGATTGAACACCGAAAAAGTCTACTAGTTCGCATATTTTTTTACTTTATTCATTTCCTCAAAAGAGGAATAAACTGAAACAAATTCTCTTAAACTCTCCTGAATCAAGCATCTCTTACCTGCTGAGTATTGTTTGGGGAAAATTACATCTGAATTAACCACAGACAACTAGGCTCAAATCCAGACATATTAGATCTAAAAGTGAAGTGAGTTTATTACTGGATTATTAGACATCTAACTTTAGACATACATAACCTGAGACTGTCAAGAACAGTTAAATCATGGCCAGACCAGGAACTGAACCTTCCACTTCTTTCCCTGCTGAAATTCAGGTGAACAAGTGAGGTGCAATCACTGCACAACTACATGAGAGGCTGTGTTAAAATTAAAGGGTGTTAAAGCAAAAGCCTTAAAGTAAGTGCTATATGGCAAGTCATATTTCTTTAAATTCTTTTATTTCCATCACAGTGCAACCATCATAAAAGTAGCACCTTTTTTTAAGTCTGCAGTTTTTAAAATTTCGTCTGGAGTTTTTTTCCCCTCTTTTTTTAGCTCACACTCAGGTACTGACTGTTTTCTTTTACCAAATTATATGTGTATTTGATCATTCTGGCTCACAGCAAGGTAAATGTACTCAAAATGTTATTACATAAGAAAGAGAAACTTCTAGCTATAGTTTTTTTTTTTGTTTGTTTGTTTGTTTTTTGTTAATTCCAACACCCATGTTATCAAGGCAGACCAAGCTGTTATTCTACCAAAGGTTTATCAAACATGGACAAAGCAAGAGAGAAGACCAGCAAGATTTACAACAATTCTTGCACTTTCTCATCAGCTGGGAGGTTTACCATGGAGATCTACCAAAGAGATCAGGTGTATAGCAGCAGAACATGAAACACAGGGAGGATTTCTGCATGATACAGTTATAACAACTTTTGTAAAATACCAGAGTCCGAGTTAAACCCAACTGTTCTGATCTGAACGTCTTCGAACACTTCAGTTTCACTCTGGAACTCACAGGTTGTTCTAACTCTCACAGCAGCAGTGATGTCAGACGTGCAGAAACTACTGCGATATCGCAGCTTCAATAGGTGCAAATGTGAATTTAAACAGCGTTAGAAACCCACACGATTGCAGCGGGATGAATAAATGTATCATGGTTTCATGGCTGGGCCCGGCAGTAGCTACTAGAACTCACCACTGAGACTCTTCAAGCCTCAACAAGCTGAAGCCGACTGCAGCGCTCAGCGCTGCTGTCATCACATCCAGCATTTATTCATGAGCCAAAGTGATCTTCAGTAACTCAGGACTCCCAGACCGAATGGTACTTTATGAACACCTCACCGTTTCAACTTGTATGAATTGAAGGAAAATATTGGCAATCTTGTCGACTTTGCGAGTTAAAATACCAAAACTACAAAGTATTGTGACACACCTGCAGTGATAATAAACCTCCTGAAATTCTGTGAAATGTACCAAAAATAGAGAGAAAATTAGGTAACATTACCTTCCTCATCCTTCTTTTCTATTAAAAATAAAATATATGCCCCCCCATCCGTTTATTTTGTGATCTTTTAACTAAAGGAAACATACAGCTGTTTTTATTTAGCTGTAAAAGGGCTTTTCATTCAGGAATTAGGGTCGAGCCACACTACTCTGGATAAGTTTCATTTTTAGTTGAATTTCCCTTTGGGATCAATAAAGCATTTTTGAATTGAATTCAAATGAGTATTTTTCCAAATTAAAACAAAAAAACAAAACAAAAAAAACAAAGCCTCCTCCGTTTTTGGTCACCAAAGATACCAAATGGATAGACTGTGCATACCTTCTGCCTAGAAACACTTTATGACCCACCTGAAGGAGCTGGAATATCAAGGAAGTGCCATATCAAGATGAATCCCTGAACGGAATTATCCTCTTTCATGGATGAGAAGTAAAGGCGGGGTACTTGAAACAAAACTCCTGAAACAACCTTTGTTCTTACAACTGAGCTGTAGAAAGAAATTCAGAAGAAAAATGCTTCTGATAACTTTACCAGTAATCGATTTTCATGTGTTTATGTAAAGTCTATCTGTGGAGATGGTAGCTCAAGCAGGGAAACCCAAATATTCCTTTAACTTTTCTTGGAGCATCCTAATGTTCCCAGCCTTCAAGGAACATATACTTTGAAATGAAAAGGTACGTATTTAAATCCAAAAATCTCTTTTCATGTGGTTATGTTAAATGTTAGGTGAAAATCTATCCAAAGCAACCTAGCTATATGTGAAAATATAACTACCCCCTTGTTAAATCATGAATTAACTAATTAACCATATTTTTCTTTCTTTCTTTTTTTTTTTTTTTTTTTTTTTTGTTACGTTTTACCTGCCACACTGAGCCTGATTACTGCCCAACCTCTAGGATCCAGAACTCACTTAGAACCTGTTCTCAAAAAGCAAAACATCACCTACAGAAATTCAAAAACATTAGAGATACAAACTAAATTGCATTGTTCAGTCTGGAAAGAGTTACAAATTTGTAAGCGTTTGAGTCTCCAGGAGGCCACGATGAGAGCCGTTATCCACAAATGGACAAAATAAGGAACAGTGGTGAACCTTCCCTTGAGCGGCCGGAAAACTAAAATTACTTCAAGAGCCCCTCAACAACTTGTCCATGAGGTCACAGAAGAACTAAGAACAACACCTAAAGCACTGCAGACCTTGCTAACCTCATTTAAGGTCAGTGGTCAGGATTCAACAAGGAAAAATAAGATTCCCAGGAAAAAAAATAAGAGAACAAATCTAAAGAGCCAAGAAAACACTAAAATCAGATTAGATTAAATTAAATTAGATTGCAAAGCCACCGTTCCAGAATCATTAAAACATATTTAGAATGACTTCCAGCTGGGGTACATGAGGGAGAATCATGGAAGACTAACAGCCGGCATAAGTTATCTCCATGAGGCTGCGTTCGTCTCTATTGTCATCAGCCTTGCAGGGTGCCGGATCACAAACCCAGGGGATAAATGGTAAAGGACTGCTGATAGAGTTTAGCAGAAGGAACCTCTACCCCATGTCTTCTTGTCCAAACCTTTCTTCTCTGTTTTAATGTTCCCTTTTTCTCTTTAGGTCTTTTTAAATGGAAAAACTATCTAGTTTTAAGCAAAAACATGTATTAAAGCGCTCTAACTTACAGTCAAGTGTCTGCATCAGTTGTGGAAGTGACTCACACTTAACAGTTTTCCATTTGCAAGTCAGAAAATCAGCATAAGGTGATGCTCAGGTTGGCAATGAATAGCAGTATAAACAAGTAATATTACTCTGCTTTTTATGCATTCAAACAACATGTTCACTAACCAAGGTTAGACAGCACTGTGAGTGATTATTTAAGGAGACAAACTGGCAGAAGAGTTAACTGTTTATTACAGAATTTAACACATTTAAACCCTGAGGCTGCCATTTTGGGTTTTGAGATCCCACTTTCCAGGTCAACATTTCCACTTCGGGTAGAAATCCAGCTGAGTTTCTGCCTTTACCTTGGAATTCTGAATTCCAAGCTGAAAATAGAAAATATTGGAAGCCTTCAGTAGGACCAACACAACCAGTGAAGTTACAAATCCATTCAAACCACTCTGGTAACAGCTGCTTGAACTTCTCAGCATGCAGGATTTGAAAACATTAACCGTTCCTGATATGCAGCTGTGTTAATTATTGGGCTATTAACAAAAATGTCGCCACCTAGCAGAAGTGTATTTGAACAAGTCTAAACAGGTACAGTAACTAGTTAAACTTTGTTCGAAATTGGAACATTAACTTTTCTTCTAGATTTTTATTCATTTAAAGTTTTTTTCTGTAAGGCTGACACCCTGTCTACTTTTAATACTTGGCTTAAAATCTACCTTTATAGTAAAGACTTCTATTAGACTCGGTAAGGTCTTCCTGCGCTATGTCCTTAGTAATCCTGCTATAGCCTAACAAAGACTTTTACTGATTGCTTTACCTCAGTATCCTGTGTTCTGCTTTTCTCCATTTATTCACCTGTTGCAATTATTGCCGCCATTAACCTTGTTCCCTCTGTTTTTTTAACTTTAAACAGAAAGTATCCCTGGCTCTGTAATCCCATTTTTAACTGCTCTCCTAAGATAAAGCCATTGTAGGTGCTATTGATGCCATTAACTATGTTAATCTCTGTTTTTCCATCTCATAGACATTACCAATGGCTTTAAAGTTCTTGATTTAGCCATTTCCCTTTTAGACAAAGTCATTATTGGAGCATTTACTGCCATCAATTCTGTGTACTCAGAACTCAGAAAGTGCTCCTGAACTAAAAGTTTTATCCCCCATTTTTTTTTCCATTTTCTCAGCCCCAAGCTCACCTTTGGTTTTGCTGAATGCATTGGACTGATCTGAACTGAAATTGACCTTTATCATTAGATTTGAATTAGACCCGTGTGGCTTTTAAAGAAACTTAACATTTTGAAAAACAAATAAAAAAAACAAATATTTACCAATTTGTCTGATACTGATTCAATATTGTTCTAACACCACAATTATCTACCTCTATGGCTCACAGGCCGATTTCTTTTGTTTATGCATGTAGACACCAACTTAGTGACATTCTACATAGTGTGTCTAGTTTGTGTTTACAGCTAGTGTCAAGGTTGGTTGTAGGGACTAGGCTGAGATACACGATCTAACGGTTCATACTTTAACCAAAAAAAAAAAAAAAAAAAAAAACAGCCTCAGATGGGCTTTTGATCTGGATGCTTAAAGGAAAACTATACCATGCTATTTTGTTACATATGTTGGTATAAACATGAAAGCCTGCATCCGGTAGGTTAGATCAATACTTTCATTTTATTATACTAAATTCTGATCCTATCCACCTGAATACTGCTGCTATATTGAGACTCTATGGACCAGTCTTACTGTAAAATTTTGATGAACCTCGGTTTGCCTTTTTTGGAAGACAGGAGTGGCACCTGGTGTGGTCTCCTGCTGCTGTTGACCATCTGCTTCAAGGTTTGACATCTGTGTTCAGAGATGGTATTTTGCATACCTTGGTAGTGCTGCATGGTTATTTGGGCTACTGTTACCTACCAACTAAAACCAGCACGTCCATTCTTCTCTGACTGCCATTATCAACATGGCATTTTCAGTCACAACTACCACTGACTTGATATTTACTCTTTTGGCCCTTCTTCCAGTAGATACATCAGCCCATCTGCCTCAAACAACCGTGAGACATTAGAAACCACCTAAATTTAATTTTTTTTAAATTTATTCCACATTCGAGCACTCTGAACTTTAGTGTCAATCATGTCAAGATGACTTGAAGATGTGTACCTAAATAAGTGGAAGGTGAGTGTAAATAAAAATAAGTTGTGAAGTCTACAAAGCAAAGAATTTGGACATTTATACAGATTTCCATAGCAGTAGTACATCAGGTTCTTGTTTCTATACTGTAAAGTCTATCATGGTTCATTTTTTATCCTTCCAGTCATTTGGTCAACATGACTAATGGTAAAAGCCCCGAAGAAAGTTTCAGTAAATCAGCCCATTTGCTTTGACTTGAAAGTTTTGTCCCATTCACCGTTATTTCAACCCTGTGTGTGAGTGTGTTTGAGTTACATCTTCATTCAGTCATGCACGCAGCAGTCAAAGTGTGTTTATGCCAGAATGCGTGGGGAGGGGAAACGTGTGAATCTGTCAGACTCTCTCAGCCTCTGTGCACCTTGGCAGCGCAGCACTCTTGCTCTGTATGAAGTGGTCACATCATATTCTGCAGACAGACTCGCAGCCTGCTGCCTGCTGTCTGACAGCCGTTATGCAATTACCGCGCTGAGGCTAAAAACGACCAGAATACACACAGAAGGAGGCTTCATATTTTTTACCCCCTCCCTGTCTATGTGTTTCTGATCACCTTCTCTGTCCCGCACGCCGCGCTGAGGCCGCAGATCGTGCGTGGAATCACTAAACAGCCTCTCAGCTGCCTGCCTTGTTAATTCTCAGCCACCGCCGGCTGTGACACCGCGGGGAAGGACTTGATGCATGCGGATTGGGGTTGACACATTGCGGATCTCATCACGGTGCTGAAGGGAAAGCAGGGGGAGGACGATGAGAAGGAAATGGAGGGAGGGAGGGGAGTGTTTTTTTTTTTGTTTTTTTTTTTTTTTTTTTTTTTTTTTTTTTTTTTTTTTTTTTTTTTGTGGGTGGGGGGGGGGGTCCTTAAGGAGCAACGCTGCACCAAAGCAAAACACACATTTCCACCCTCCCCCGCGTTCAAACTTACCATGTTGACTTCAGACACCATGTCAATGCTGGCGATGTCTATGCTCATTCCCACATCTACCGGCGCTCCTGTGGAGACAGCAGAGCGTTAGGAAGCAGCGCAGCAGCCCCGCTGAGCCCCACATGGCAACCGGCTGCAGTTTACCTCCAAAATCAGGCCGCAGACGGATGTCATAGCCTTTCAGCAACTTGTCAACAGTGGCTTTTACGTAGGACATGTTGCTGGGTTCGTTTGCGCTAAAAGATTGGGAGTGGAGGAGAGAAAACGTTTGCAGTTATTGCAGTTATTTCAAATAAGCTCAGGCCTGTGTGAATCAGAGGTGCTGCTGTCAGATCTCACCTTTGCGCACCGCAGACCCCAGTGATGAGCAGAGACACGCTGCAGACCGTAATCCACATTGCTGGGAACTCTGATCCTGCCAGCGGCTTCCACATCGGTTACTCAGGGACTCAACTTAGGATGCAAAATTAGTATTCCAAAATAAATCAACGCATGCGCGTCCTTTCACCAACATCTGAGCGTCAGGGGGGACATGACTTTGGATGAAGACGAAGCCAGGGCGAAGAAGAGCGCGGCAGCGTAGATACGAACATGTGAGGAGGGTTCACCTGCAGAGGGGAGGATGGAGAATGGAGCTGCACGCCCAACAGAGAACCCCCACCAGCTGATCTGCGTCAGGTTCCGCTTCAACTTCAGGACGGTAAATAACGGGCACGGAGCGCGACTCCCCGGTCACCTTTGGTGGGAGGGAGGAAGATGGGAAGAGAGGAAGGGGAGGCGCGGCTCGGCGAGACGCGAGCACGTCCGGGGAGCTGCGCACAACTCCAGGCGGCGTGACGGGATGCACAGCAACTTCATCAGAAACAGCAAAGAGAGTGAAGCACGCAGATCTGTGACTGAATCTCCATGGAAACTTTCAGGGAAACACGTTATTACTTATCGATTAACCTTGAGCTTGTAGCTTCTTGAGACTTCTTGAGCAGGGGCACATCCATAAAGTTTTGTAAGGGGTGGTCAGATGGGGGCCATTAATATGTGGGAGGACACAAAAAAAACCAAAACCATAGCAGAAGCTTAGGAGTTTTACACATACTGCTGTGGCAAAACTTAAAACTGAGGTATGAATTTTTTATTATTTTTTAAATGTCTTGGTCGTTTTTAGGATTCTTTTGAACAACCTGACACTCCATTATCTACTTCATATTTCAAGAATTGGTAAAGCAAAATATCAGCAGATTTGATGTGTCAGAACATGCTTTATTCGCCCCACTCTTTCTTAATTCTGAGGTTCTGGGCTTAAGAATGGGCCCAGAAGTGAGAGACAGACGTTCAAAATGGGCACTATGATGGAAAAATATATATAAATGAACAAAAGAAATGATGTAGCAACTCAGTTTGCCACTTTCATGCATAAGAAATATTGTGCATATCAGATTGTCTGTCCATTGGATCAAAATTATAGGAGTGGTCATTGGTAGATAAACTTTAGATCTGAGTCTTAGCTTTACTACAGGTGAATATTCAAGTCAGTTTCAGCTTAGAGGGAATAAGAGAAAAACAAATCTCCATCTGGTTGAGATGAATAATGCAACAGATTTATTTAATTTCTGATGTGAAATTAAATGGGGCTATGAGGTTCTTGCTCACACCTATAAACTTTGTTTCTATGTTTGAGACATTTAAATGAAAACAACTTTTGATGAGTTGCTACATTTATCAATGTGCTCTGTTATCTCGTCCTTTATGCCTGTTTTGAATACATCTCTCACTCTAATATATTATTCTGCAGGTAGTAGTATGATCACTAATCAAAAACAAGGAAAACCAGCCGCGACATGCCTTCAGCATAATAATGCCATCTGTTTGAAGATCTTCTTGGTTTGATAATTAGAGTTTTGGGTCGGTTCCAAGGTGTGTTGGGATATGCAATTAAAACCTCCACAGGGAAGCACCCTAAACAGATAAACTACATCACCTGAGTCCTTTTGACGTGGAGGAGCGGAAGCTCGGACATTGACAAGGAACAAAAGACTGGGATTGGAGCAAAGGAAGAGAAACTCTGAGCCCCCATCAGGAGAAAACATCCAAGACCAATTATTGACAAAACTGAAGCTCAGAACACAGATAATGGGAGAAAAATCAGAGCTCTCTTTCATTGTCTGAAAGACAGTGGAAGAACATAGTTTTGAGTTTATGTTTGCTATGCGTTTTCACGTGGGTTGTTTTAATTCAATAGATCATTGTGTATTCCCATTTAATAATTTATTTTTTATAGCTTGGGCAGCTACCCTAATAAAGTTTTATGCATGGCCTGACCTGGTATGTTAGAAAACTGGAGATCTGCCCAGTTCAGCTTCTGATTAGCTTTGTGATGAGTAAGAGCCTGAATTTAGACAAGCCTCAGGAAGACAGAGGGATCAAAGGAGAGATCAAAAGGTAAACTCACTTATTAACTTTGCTTCAGGGAAGAAAAACAGAAGAAAAGAAAACTGACAAGACAAGAGTTCCCACATCCAGGAAAAAAAAAATGATTCTGCAGACAGAAACTAAACCATGATGATGAAGGAGAGTCAGAATTTATAAAGAGGAAGCTCATCAGTAACACAGACCAGGTGAGTCACAATCAGTAACACCTGGTAGCAACAGGAAGCAAAACTAACAGCAAGAAATATGTAAAGAAAATCATTCAAAACAAAATGTTTAAATTAATATAGAAAAAAATTTTAAAGAATAGAGAAGCTTCTGTATTAAAGAACCAGTGGTTAAAAAATATATTAATACTTTTCTCCTGCTTGCAGGGTATAATGTAAGTTTTGTATAAGCGATCTATTGAGGAAAGAACAACTGCATGGGAAGTAGGGGTAAAGATACATCCAGCTCACAAGATGGAACAATACATGACACTGGGTTCACAAGCATAAGGCAAGATTTTAGCAATATTTTGTAGAAAATTTGGAGTTCCTTTATTTGTTCACATAAATAAAGGTGGCAAGTGACGTTTCATGGTTTATTATGTATGCATGGTGGAGCTCACTATGAGGTGATTTTGCATTATATACACATGTCTTCAAGTCTTTAACCCTGCAAGATTCTTACAGGTGAGCTTACAAATTTAGGTTGAACATTCGTCTAATTCTACAAGCTGATGTTAAGTAAGAGCTGCACCTTAAACTGCGCTGCGGAGGAAGTCACCTCTGTTTAGATGCAGTCACATATCACTTATCAAATATTTAGTTTCTCAAAGCTGATGTTAGTTTTGACGCAAGAGAATATAAAGGCAAGAGGGAACATATACTTTCCCCATGCAGGAGCTCTATCCTAAGATTGGAGGAGGAGTTCCTAACCTTTTCTCTAGAACCCACTCCTTCTTCCTGGGGAGCTAATTTCAGCTGGTTGTACCCTGGATCTCATTCCTTAAATCATGAGCTATACATATTAAACCTTGGGAAGGCTTGGAACGTAGACGGACCAGTAAATCCACATCATCACATTTCAGCACAGCTGCCTCTTCACCAGGACAGACTGGAGCACCGCTCTCATAAGTGCAAATGAAGCCTCGATAAATCAGATCTCTTTTTGTATATTTCCCAATTCTTTCTGAAATATTTAAATGACTACCCCATAAGAATTTGAATTAAGAGTCAAGGGGGTCATTTTCAAATTCATAATTTTAGTAATCTTTTGAATGCCAGTTTCCCAGATTTAAAATTATAAGTGGATTGAGAACATCTTTATTCATAAATTGTCACCACTTGAACAGACAAAATGTGACAGAATCACACCACATAAATTATGTTTGCTGTAAAGCATTTTCTGAATAGTTCCCGAATGTAGGAATAAGATGATTCAAAGCATTATTTTGCATGTGGACAGCTGAGGGTTTTTGCAGCCAGAGCTCTCCTATGGGACTGAGTGAAGCCATGCAGCAGAAGTCTGGTTCGCTGCTGGCTGTGGGGAGGCGTCCAACACTGAGATGAAGCTGCCCTGACAACAGCACTTACCCAGCAGGCAGCACGCCTCCAAGGCTGCAGCAGCAGAAGCATTGTGTATCTGATGCTGGGATGAAAGAAAGTTTCACTCACCACCATCATGTTGCAGCAAGGTCAGTGTGTGTGCAAAATATCCATGCCACCAAAACACACACACACACACACACACACACACACACACACACACACACACACACAAGAGCTTTGGTTGTTTTCAGACTAATAAGAAAATTTCTTCTTTCTGGCTTCAGATTTAAATTGACTTTAAATTAGATTTTCTAGACTTCTTCCTTGTAACTCTGACTCTAAAACATTGCCAAAAATCTCAGAGTGATATGCAGCAGTAAGAACCTAAAAAAGACGCTAGAGACACGCACGCTGAGAAATAAAAGAGACTGGGCCAAACCAGCATTTACTGTCCGCCTGATTCATTAACCCAATGCAAAGGAATATTTGCTTCTCAAGGCAATGGATACAGTGTCTGTTGTGACGAAGTTTACCCACATTTGAATGAGATATGTGCACTACTAAAGCTAAAGAAAATTGAATTTTGTGAAAAGATTCAACATTTTTTGTCACTGATTCCAGAAAGTGAAACTCTCATATTATACAGATTCATTACACATAAAGTGAAATATTTTAAGCATTTATTTCTTGTAATTTTAATGATTATAGCTTTACAGAAAATGAAAACCCAAGATTCAGTGTCTCAAAAAAATTAGCATATTGTGAACAAGGTAAATATTAGAAACTCATTGTGTTCTACCCTGATAAGCTAATTAACTCAGAACACTTGCCTAGGTTTGTTGAGCCTCTAACTCACAGCTGTCAAACTTATTTTCATTTTGGGCCACATCAAGGTCATGAATGTCCTAAAAGGGCCGATTGTGGCAGAAAGTATTGATGAAATTACCTATTAAACTGTTAAATTAAGACAAAAAAACTGATTTGATTTGACTAATAAAATAATATTTAAGCACACAACTGTTGAAGTTCTATTTGTGTGGTCCTCTAAAGTCTGGAGGCCCACAGAAATAGTTATGATGGGCCCGATTTGGCCCACGGGCCTTGAATTTAACACGTGTGCTCTAAATGGTCTCTCAGTCTGTGTCAGGAGGTTACACAGTCATGGGGAGGAAGGTGGACTTGAAGAAGATAGTTCATCCTCCACAAGGATGCCTATTCACAAAAGATCAATGCTAAAGAAAGTGGTTGCTCACAGAGTGCTGTATTCAAACATATTCACAGAAAGTTGAGTGGAAGGAAAAAGGTGTACTTGAAACAGGGATAGCCACAGGCTTGAAGGTGTAACAAATCCTATGCATGGACTTCAAATGTCACGTTCAAGCCACCCTGAACAGGAGACAATGTCAGAAGTGGCTTACCTGGGCTAAGTATAAAAGAACTGAAATGTTGTTCAGTGATCAATAAAGTTTGCATCTCATTTGGAAATCAAGGTCCCAGAGTCTGAATGAAGTGTGGAGGCACCAAATCCACATTGCTTGAAGTACAGTATGAAGTTTCTACAATCACTGATGATTTGGAGTACCATAGGTCTACTGTGTTGTTTATGTCCAGAGGACATGAATGTCACAGTGAAAGAATTGTTTCTCCTCCCAGTAAAGAGTACATTATTTCATTACAAGTGATTTCTGTGCTTGATCGCCATGCTTGCACATTGATACCATTAGCACAATTTGCTTTGAGAATCAGGAGCTGACACAGAGCAGATAGCAGGTGTAAAAGATTGAGTTAACAGCATTCTGAAGTGCAGCCCTGTAGGATGAAGGCCGCACAGTGCACGAATGAAAAAATATTCAGTGGTTATAATTTTATTTTTATAGCCCCAACTAAAATGAAACTCTGTTTTAGGGACCGGGGCTGCATAGTGGCGTAGTTGGTGGCACTGTTGCCTTACAGCAAGAAGGTCCTGGGTTTAAATCCCAGCCTGGGGTCTTTCTGCAAGGGGTCTTCCTGTGCATGTGGGTACATGTCCAAAAACATTACTGTTAGTCTCTAAATTCTCCCTGGGTGTGAGTGTGTGGGTGCATGGTTGTTTGTCCTGTCTGTCTCTGTGTTGCCCTGCAATGGACTGGCGACCTGTCCAGGGTGGCCCCCACCTCTCGCCTGATGACCGCTGGAGATAGGCACCAGCCACCCTGGAGACCCTGCAAGGATAAGCGTGTTAGATGATGGATGGATGTTTTAGGGACCAGGGGTGAACTACCACCAGGAGGGGCAAAATTATTCCCAACCAAATTAAAAAGGATTCATCCATCTGTATTCGTGATCTTGTTTGCTGGGTCATTGTCCATGTCTACTGATCACAGGTGAAGTTTGAAAATCTCAAGGTTCCAATTTCAGCTCAGCTCCTTGCTCAGTATGAGAGATCGTAGGAGCGTTCTGCCGCAGATGAGCTGCCTCCTTCCATCATTCTGCAACAAGACACCAACATTTCTGAAGTCCTTAAACTGACATAATGCGCAGACTCAGCTCGATGAGAGAAATGTAAACATTTTGCTTCTGCATGTGTCACATCAGCAGTAATTTCAGAGCTTGAAGACTTGATTTTTTTATGGAGCATGGAGTGTCCCCCCTGTTCTCTCCATCCATGTCATCCTGCTATGTCACCTTAAGGTGTTACCCTGAAGTGTCACCCTGAGTTGCCACCCCGACGTGTCACCGACATAACCAGATCATTTGCTACTCCTCTTTTGCTCTCCACCACCCAGTCCTCCTTCTGCTGCTGAGTTTCCTCCATCTGTCTCATCAGCTCCTGGTTGTCTTCTCTCTTTCCACAAAACACTGTTGGAACTTCTTGCCTTTAGTGCTAAATACACGGAAAATTGAATCAGGACTTATGATTACTATATTTTAAGTTCATTTAAGGTTAAAAGTATGCAGAATTTATTTTCTAAAAATAAATGTTAAGTATTTATGATTTTACTTTATATATGTTCTTCACAAACAGTTCAACAAGCTAAGACAGGGTGTTTGCTATTCAGGCCTTGCAACTTATTACCCAGTATATGGAACTACAGACTGGGTTTCTATCAGATTAAACAGTTTTCCTGTTATTTTTCCCTGTGATCATGAGATCTGAAGCAGTTTAGATTTCCAAGGAAACATGACTGACTGCATTCCCAAGAAATCTTCTCATCCCTGGGAAGCTGTTGTCACCATTTTTCTGTTGCTCTTCCTTTTATATTTCTTTCTGCACTCTGTTCATTTCTAATCATTACCAATCAACAGATTTTCTCCGCACCCACACCACAACCAACATGTGATTGTTGCAGGATAAATCAGAGCGCTTCTGATGAGCTGCTGGGTTATTTGCATGTTTGATTTTCACGTTGCCTTTTGAATAAACTCCTCGTTAGAATTATCCAGTGGCTTTAAGAGGTCATTAAAACTTTCCAACTTAACTTGTGGTTTCATCATTGTTTAATAAATGATGACAGCGTGGTATCTGCTTTGTGTTTTTGCACAGTGATCTTTAGTATCAAATGACTGTAGATCAGACTATTTGAATTTAAAATGTACCCCACTGTGTGTAAATCAAAATGTGTTAAAGTTAAAATCAGTTTGTCAGATGTGATGATATTGATTCATCAAAAGTTTGACATTTGTCAGGGAATTTTTTTAAGTATAACTCAGAGCTTTTGACTAGAAATCTACAAGATTTTTCATGATAAAGTTTTCATGGATGATAAAGACATATGTGTGGAATTTCATGTGTTGTTGGTGCCATCTTGTGATGCAAATAGTTTACTACAGCTAACCAACAGATTTTGTCCAGTCTTTGTTAAAGATTTCTGCAGTGACAAAATCATTGTGTTCTCCAGACTTTGCAGGTTCCATTTTTCTTTCAGATGATTTTGCAAGGTGATCAGATGCAGCTTAATTAATTTGTTTTATTTGCTTAAAAAATGTGTTTCAAAGACCCACATTCACCCATCCTGAGGATTTCTCAACATAATTGTTTTGCAAACCAGTGCAGAGCTCGCACACCACTGGGATTGTGTGGTTTATGTCTGGTGAGATGAAGACACCTAAACAAGAAGGGCAGCAAAGAAGTCATTTCTTTTCCAGAAAAAAACCCATCAAAGACAGACTGGACTTCAGCAGTACACAGATATGCAGCAGACGAGTGGTGCAAAGATTTTTTTCTCTGATTAATCCTTACTCTGATTGTTTGGGACATCTGTAGCAGAAGGTGAGTTCTACCATGTGTCCAGAGAAGCAACTTCAGTTAGTCTACGTGTGGGGGCTCCTTTCGCTGAGAGAAAACAGACCCACATGGAAATGGAGCTTAGGCGTAAATTCAACCTGGAAGACTCTTCCCAGCTTCAGCCCATCAGCTTCAGACCACGCCTCGTCATAGCCAATCATCGTGCGTGTCTCTCCTTATAAGGCTCTCCATCCATGGCTCCGCTTGCTCCCTGTTGAGCTACAACCCGCCTCTGTCAATAAAACGTATTAATTGCTGCTCTTTTTTTAAGTCTCTCCAGGTTGAAATAAATGCAAAGGGAAATCTTGATGCAACAGATGTTTAAAAAAAAAAAAAAAAAAAAAAAAAATCTTCTGTTTCTGATCAGATATGACTTTGTGCATAGACATGTAGACACTAATTCCTCAGTTCAAACACAACAGCAGAGACGTTCTTCTTGCCCTGAAAGATTCTCATGAGAATTTGATGACAGGCTTTCTCCAAGATTGTACCTTTTTGGACCTTCCTCTGAAAATCCATCAGATTTTAAAGTCTTCATGTCTGTTTTCAGTCCCACAACAGGTTCTGCTGAGTGCCTCACTTTAAGCTTTTTCTGATTCTATCTTTTGTTTGATATTTTCTTCCTTTATTCATAACAAGTACAGCATAAGTAAATTCTAAGGTTTCCAACAAGGTAGATTGTAACAAAACATGACTTAAAATTATCACAGGTTATTGTGGTTTAGGATGTAGTTTAATTGTAGTGCAATTGCTGTAATGCCAATAAAATGTTTCTATTGATTACTGAAGAGGGTTTAAAAAAAATCAACAAGCAATTTTTGATTAAAATGTTAATAAAGAGACTTTATTCAAAACTGATAATCACTTTAATTAGTTTCATATCTTTGAAAGAGTTTTGTCTTGTTTCCAATTATAAAGACAATTCTTGGTTGAATGGACATATTTTTAAATCTAAATCTGACAGTGGTACAAATACTGCAGATGTATAAAAACTTGAGTCATGCCAGAGCTTAAAAAACACTATATGGAAAAGGTTATGTTCAACTTGATTAAGTTTTTAAATATGTATAAGCTATCTAGTAATTACGTTCTTTAGTTATTTCATACGATTCCCATGGATCTAAATCCATTTGATTCATATTGAAGGGTCCAAAATAGCCTTAAATTTTAAAGCTTAAATTTTAGTTGTTGAAACTTGCATATTAAAACTTAAATAAAATTTTGCTTATGTGAATGAATACATGAGCAATCCATGAAAAGCATTTATTAAGATGAATTGATTTATCTTCATTTGCCGTAATTCTAATGTCTGCACCGTTGCAGCAAAAAATGTGTGCACCGTTGCAACACAGCCTTCAGTGTGTCACTATTACCCGTAATGGCCCTGGGTGTTAAACCGCGTTTGACCAGCAGGGGGAGCTGATGACGCTTGAGAACTAAACCCCTGAAAGACTTCATCCGATGATTACGAGAACGCAGCTCAAACAGACAGCTGACTTTTACGATCTTTGTGGCTTTACATCCAGGCGAAGAGGGATTGTCTGGCACCTCCTTCTGTGGAGGCAGCTTGATGAAACGACTAAGTTCAGGTGCGCCACCTGTTCGCGTCTCAGCCACGCCCTCCTGTAGATGGCTCAGCAGCAAACACAGATCACGGAAACAGATCATTGATGGGTTTGCATAAAAATCCTAGAAGAATCACAAAGTGATTTCTAGCGGGAAAAAAAAAAAAAAAAAAAAAAAAAAAAAAAAAAAAAAAAAAAAAAAAAAAACATTGGTAACACTGAATCAACAAGTACTTGTGAACAAACAAACAAACAACAAAAAATGAGTAAAACAGAGATCCTCGTTTAGGACCTCAAAGCAAATTATTTTTTAAATGGTTTACTGTGAAATATTTTCCTTTATCTTTTCATAGCATCATTTGTTGAATTAACCAGTACAGGGGAGCAATAAATAAGTAAAAATAACCAAATAATTAAAAATATATATATATATTACACTGAAAACAAGAAAAGTAACACACACATCCTGTGAAATACTAAATATTCCTTTACTGACTGTAGTATGACTAAAGGAGAGTAGACATGATTATGTGAAAGCTTAAAAACATGTTGTCATGGATCTGTCCATTTCCATGACAACTGCTCTTCCACAAACATGAACCATAGAGAACATGCAGAGTGGATATTTATGCATGCACACGAAAGCCACACACAGAGCCATTCAGAAAATATGCATGGATTCAAGTGTTTGGTAAGGAAAAAGAAAAAAAATGAAAGAAAACAAAAAAAACTGAACCTCATGGTGGAGTCAGATCTTGATGTAAAATGGATTTATTTTGCAGAAAGGAGTTCTAATTTAAGAGTGTGGGAGAAAAAAAACAACCCAGCGGGGCTGAAAATAAACTGTGGGATTTTCAGTTTTTCATAATGTCAATGATGCTGATCACAAAAGAAAAGCTGCTATATTAGTGAAACTAAATCTGCCTTTGTGTTACTACTATATAGTAAGCAATAGACATTCGCATAGAAACTAAACAAATATATTAATGGGAAAAAGTAAGTCCACACCACGATGCAACAGCTTACAGATGACCTTCAGCAGCAATAACTAAATTGTTGTTGTCAAGTCAAGCCAAGTTTATTTGTGTAGCACATTTCAGCAACAATGCAGTTCAAAGTGGTTGTCTGTGATGTTACCAGAGCAGATCATAGAAATTGCTCTGGTTGATTGAAGCTGGCAGACATTTGTATCTGCACAGCTCCTGGAAGGTCCCACCACAGCACTTCAATTGGGTTAAGGTTCAGTTTTCAGTTCTTTTCTCTTTTTTTTTTTTTACCCATTGGGCTGTAAATGTGCTGTTCTGTTTGAGATCGTTGTCTTGTTTGTTTGGGGCAGGGGGTGTCCAAAGTCAGTCTTCAAGGGCCAGCACCCTGCATGTTTTAGTTCTCTCCTTGGTTCAACACACCTGAGTCCATGTTTCGGTCCTGGAGCAGTCATCCTGGCACCCAATCTCAGATTACCAGAAACCAATGGCTGAATGGGTGGGATAGCTCATAAAGGCTTTTTCAGATTTTTTTTTTTTTTTTTTTTTTTTTTTAACAATTTACATGCTACCTAAGATCTGTAGCGTCTGAGATGGGGCTCTTGTTTTCTTGTTTTTAGGGGGGGGGGGGGGTTTGTCATTTCTATGAACATTGCATGTTGAGACATTGAGGTGAATATGATGAAACAGCAGCATTCTGAAATGTTTTCCATTTGCAAATAATCTTGGTTTCAGAATAATGATGGGCTTCAAGTAATTTGGAAATGGTCTAATAATCCTTCCTAGACTGCTATGCAGCAACTCCTGCTACTCTGAGATGATTGCTGTCTTTCCACCATTTTTTTAGCTCCCACCCGTAGGCTGAAGAGCAGCAAACTAAATAACCTACTCTGGGCCAGACTTTAAATAGGGCTTACAGGGGCAGTAGCCCAGGGCCCTGACTTTTGGGGAGTCCCAAACATTTATTTTCTTATTCTTATTTTTTTACAAATACACATTTGCAAGATAACTCATAGAAAACCTATAGACCCATTTGAAGTGTTTTACTATTATTCAATTTTTTAAATGAACAATCTAAGTAATAAAATCAATAGAATTTGAAGATTATGAAGTTATAGTACATCCTTTACATGCTGGTCTGTTGGTCTGTCAATGTACTGAAATTATCACGTGCAAAATACATTTTTGGTGGATAGCACACCAAAACTGGCTCCAGCACAGGGGCCCACATCCTTCTAAATCTGACCCTGAACCTACTGCTTTCATAGAGGTTCTGACACTGATAATATTCTGTAATCAAAACATCTGACCAGCAGCACCTGGGTGCGACCTTCAACCCTAAATCGCATGGAAGAGACTGGGAGGCACTCTCAGTTATTCTCTCACAGCTTTTGCATGTCGCTTTATTTTATGTTAAATAAATATCACTGTGTAATCTGTTGTGTCAAATTTTCTGTAAATTTTTCCAAGTATTTTTGTTGTTGTCTGACCACAAGGTGGCGCTCTAAACCTCCACGTTTGTCTTCTTACATGTTTAAATCTGATTGAACTCAAAAGCCATTGATACCATGGTGTAAAACAGGAAACTCATTAAAAATGTCTGCTTAGCATAAAGAGATTATAACTAGAAATGATCTGTCTGCTGCTCGGAAGTATGATGATAATCTGTAATGAGAAATCAGAGCTCATCAGCGTTGTAAATGTAACTAATGCATCGTGATTTAATGCAGTAGAGGAAGACCATCAAGGTAGGATAAAAATTTTACTTTCACCCCATGGAGATGTATGAAAGAAGTTTTTGAGTTTGTTATTCAGCCTATAGTTTGCTCCAAACTGTCCAGTTTTTGTAAATCAACATAACTTTCGACATATTTCTGTTTGTGTTGTCCTCCTTTGGGGTCTTCTTGTTTTCATGAATGTGAACTTTTAGAGTCCAGAGGAGCAGGATAGCATCTGGTTTAGGGTAAAGTGGAACAAATGCTCATGGCTGTGAAACTGTGGAGGGGTTCAAATCTCTATCAGAGATCAGATAAACATGCTTCGATGTTCAGAGTAAATCTGTGACTCAGTAGTAGTGAGAGGGCCTATGGAGCACAGCCCTAAACATAAGTAATGTTTAGAGAAACAAGAAAAACCTTGTGATTCATCACAGCAGATCGAACTAATAATGAAACCATTAGGAGTTTTGTTCCTCTCTATATAATATACATACTGCAGTGGTTGTGTAGTATTCCCATAGACATTAAAGTATATTAAGGTTCCTTGAAGGTTTATGTATTTCAGGTATTTTCAACCTGACTCACTGGCTGCAGAAAATATCTGAAGTGATTCCCTCATAATTTGCTGGAATTAAGCATGAAACAGAATCTGTGAGCAAAACTCTGGGTAGTTTTGTTTGGCACCATAACAACAATAACAAACTTATATTATATAACAATTGGTCAGTTACAATGAGGGGGGAAACAAGATCTATCATGTTATGTTCCAACTTCCAAAAAAAAGCTGTCCTGAACAACTGCTTTGATTTTTCTGAATAGACAAAGATTCCCAAAAGCATAACTTTTCCCTCCTGCCATTTTGTTTAGAACAACAAAATGGTGGTGGTGGGTGTGTGTATGTGTGGCGGGGAAGGGGGATCCACATGAGGTCCACATTTTGGTTCAATGACGGTAATAATTTGCTTCTGCTTGACATCAATGAATAAAACCCATGTTTAATAATTCCATGCTCCCGGTCATTCACAGTAGAGCTGTATCATTTTAAAAATTGTCCTTTTAATATATATATAAATGGATATGAACATGTATAAATGACCAAAAAGAAAACAACAAAATATACAATACAACATAAAACAAGCCTAAAAAACAAACAAATAAAATAACCAAATAAATAAAATGACTCAACAGACTCAAACTAATACATTTAAAAACTAAATAATTCAGAGATAAAATTAATAAATCGATAAACAAAGACAAATCATTAAAAAATGTATACATAAATAATCAGCTGAGGTGATGATGAAATAACATAATAATACTGATAAAATAATAATAATAAGTAATGATCAAAGCTAATTACTAATAATTAAATAAAGAAAAAGCCAACCCAAATAAAAAATGAATGCACGAATAAAAGATGTAATTAATAAATAAAATATAATTTTTAAAAAATATATAAAATACACAACAAAAATAAGCAACGAGAACAATGCATGCCGTAGATAGAAATCTAAATAAAGGTAATAATTATTAAATTGTTTAAAAGGGATTATTAAATCCATATATTTAGTATATATATAATAAAAATACAAAAGACCAAACAAGTCAATAAAAATATTGTAAAGTATTATAAACAAACTTGGTATATAAATGACTAAATAAATAAATAAATAAAATGACAGAGTCAATAAATAAAGAGATAATTGATTTAATACATAAATGAATAAAATAAATAAATCACTAACCAATAAATTAATAATTTAATAAATTGATATCAGGCTTTATCAATTAAAAAAGGGTATCAATCAATCAATCAATCAGTCAATCAATCGTGAAACTCCTTTTCACTTCGTCTTTAACAGGTGAATAAACCAATCATTTACATGCTGGAGAATGAAAAAAATTAACCTTTTGAAGACTTTCTTGTTTTGGCAGCAAGTCAATACAGCTTCTGTTTTACATTAACCTGTTCTCAGAGTTTATAGAATTTTAAGACTCCATACATGACCTGAATGATCTGGGAAAATTGTAAATGTGTTGTGTTCTTGTTTGAATGACTCTCATTCAGACTCTGACGGTGAACATGAAGACATCAGTTCTGCGTGAGGAGCGCAGGTATTAAAGATGAAATGAAGCTGTGTTTCACTGAGGTAGACAAAAAGTATAAATATCAAAAATGATGTCAAATTGAATCACATCTTCAGCTCCAGCTGCTGATCATGAATAAAACTGGATTTATTACCACGGGGAACATCTCCTAGATGAGTTCTTAAGACATTTCCTTGGATATTCCTCCATCACCACCATCAGTACTCAAACGTTTTCATATCCAGTACTTAATGTGTCTTTCCTCATGGTCAGGACACTGTGACTGTATCTCTGACTAAGCATGTACGTTTAATGTTTGGATCCACTGTGTGACCCCTGAAGTGAAGTTTTGCAGAACAATGACCAACATGCTAGTGCAACATGTGCAAAAAATTCTGAACATGTTGCAGCAAACTATCTAAAGCTTCTCTGCAAAGCGATCTGTTCACAGAGTTTGATTATGCAATGGCTGTCACATCATATCAATGGATATGTGAGAGTCAATTATGATTTCATTGTGTTTTAAGAAACTAATGCAGATAAATATCCAGATGTTACAGTCATCCGACATACACCTGACAAAAATGCACAAAATGCCTTCTCCCAGTCATTACCTGTCGAGTCAACAAACTGACATATAAAAGAGACAATCATGAGAGTATATTATTGTAACAACTTTTATTTTTATTCTGATTAGACTAGTATGAAAATTGAGAGCAAAGGCTTGTGTGGACTCTCTTTATGTAGCAGTAACAAAATCTCTCTGGCTTTCAGCCAGGAGGCATACTGATCAGTATTCCTTTGGAGGCTTTCCTTTGGACATGTGCCACTGGATAGAGACCCTAAGGTAGACACAGAATATACGGGAGGGACCATGGGTCCTTCTGAGGAATCCCCCAGAGGATTGGATGGATGGATGGATGGATGGATGGATGAATTGGATGGATGGATGGATGGATGGAAGTAACAGAGCTCTTGTGTTCCCCCCCGATCCCACATCCAGAACCAACACTAATAGATGCTGTAATCATGTTTTATCTCACCAAGTTATGTCAAAATTTTCTTTGGAAAAATTATTCTGCTAGTAATAATGGAGTAATCTGGGGGCAGAAACAAACGCTCTAGGCATGGGTTGAAAGACAAGCTTAATTAAAAAAACAATCCAAATGTAGCCCAAAACCTTTAGCAGATATGACTAGAATAAAAACCACTCATCCCAAGTGTTTCATAAAGAACAGAAAAAATAAGAAACCAGCAAAATAACAGGATTCATCACAAGTACTGAGGAGCTATCAAAGAAAACTGTTTTTAGGGACTCAGTAATGAAAAAACAGATAATGAAGAGACAAACACCAGGCAAATAGTAAACTAAAACCCACAGAGCCTAACATCACAATCCCTTTTATCATTCTGAGTGTTGTTTTTTCATTGCTATGATGTCAGGTCAGTTTTTATTTACCCACCTATAGTACAACTGAGCTGGGAGTTTTGCTTCTTTGGAAATGAAGCTCCAGTTCATGACCTCAAATATTTTTATTAAATGCCACAGATGCAGAGCTGACTTTATCTAAATGACACAGCATCAGACCTTTCCCAGGTTCACTGTTCATATCTGATAGCAGTGGATTGTTTCGGTCCTGCAGTCAAAATGTGTTTCCATCAGATTGGAGGTATTTTAACTGAAACTGGAACCCTCCTGACCGGCTCCTTTATTACCTGTCTACTGAAAGACACAAAGCTGTTTACGTGACTCTTTTTTTAACATTTCATTTGTTATTATAGAAGTTCACCTTTCCTGTGGTCATGTCATGGTTTGACATGTTGTGAGTTGAGAGATAGCATTCTCCATTCTTTGATCGTAGCGAGGGGTTCTTTCAGCTAATGCTACCTTTTTATTATTGCAAACTAATCTTCCCATTCTCTGCTGATCTCTAAAATCAACAATGCATTTTTGTCCGCACAAATACCACCCAATGCATATTTTCTCAGTTTTGGACTATTTGTTGTATGCTTAAGAGATGACTGTGTGTGAATATCCCTCTAAATTAGCAATTTTTTAAATATTCAGATTAGCCAGTATGCCACCAACAGCCATGCCTTGTTCAAAGTCTTTTAAATCCTCCTCTGCACCATTCCTTGTTAGGTATGAACTTCAGCAACTTCCCTTCACCGTGTCTAGATGCCTGAATGCATTGAGTTGCTGTGATGTGATTGACTGATTGGTGTATTAACAAGCAACTGAACAGATGCACCTAATAAAGTGGCTGGTAAGTTCATATTTCATAATGTATTTAAGAAAAGACAAACTTCAAGTTACAAAACCCATCAAGGTTATGTATTATCAACATACAAATTTTTGCCCATGCTCTGGTTTTTGGTCAGATGCTCACACCTGCGACAAAAGCACAAGAAAATTCCCAAAATTCTGTTTTTGGCTTGCAGTTTTGGGGTTCCACCCCAAGAACGGTAGTGGCCCACATACTTCTTTGAAATTTTACTGGAGCAATCCTGTTCTACAAAATTTTTTAACATTAAATCACAAATATGATAGAATTGAGATCACATTCCATATGAAGCTGGGGTTCTGAGGTATGAGGTCTGAGATAGAAACATGGTAAAATATGAATACATTGTAGAACTTATATGCCTGTAAATAAGTTCTTCTCAATTCCGGTCCTTAGGGAGTGCCCTGCCCCGCATGTTTGAGGTGTTTCCCTTCTGCCACACAACTGACTTGAATAAGTGGGTGATTAACAGCCTTCTGCGTCACTTGATGGCATGCAGAGAGTTATGACCCAAAGCTTTTCTTCTGGGCCTCTCTAACATCTCTGTGTTTCAGAGCTCCTACTTGGTCCTGACTGGAAATGGAGGCACCCTGCCGGTGTCTCTGGAAGAACTTCAGATCCAGTTTAAGATCCATCATTTGCCCACCAATTCCTATCTCTTCCTCTCTCTCCCTCTCCTTGACCTCTCATCTCCAGACATACATGATTTTTTTTGTTAAATAAATCTAATTTAAAGTTATTCCATGCGTTGCTTTCCTTTATTTGTTATGGTCCTCGAGCCAGGCCGTAACAAGAGGAAGTCATGTAATCATTTCAATCAGCTGTTCTGGAACACAGACATATCTAAAACATGCAGGGCAGTGCTCCCTAAAGACCAGAATTGAGAAACACTGATTTATAGGCATAAATGGTCTACATTTTATTCATATTTTAAGCATCACTTAAAAATATATGTTGGTAACATTTTAAAAATCTTTAGCATTGGTGAGACAATTTATTTTGCTACAGGTGGCTTACTAAGTACTGTTGTACCTCAAAATTATCTATTTCATTTTATAAATTAAAAACCATTAAAATAATTTATTAGCAGAATGCATGGTGGCACAGATGTGAGTGGTGTTACACTTAAGCAAGAATAGAGTAGAATAGAAGAGAAATATCCTTTAGGTGTACCAGCAGCAAAGTGATAGGCAAATGGAAGCTTGCAGGTTCACACAAGGTAAAAAGAAGGTCCCTGGTTTATATCCTAGTCCGGGGTCTCTCTGGAGTTTACAAGGTCTACCTGTGCATGCGAAAGTTCTCCCCAAGTACTCTGGCTTCCTCCGAAAGTCCAAAAATATGTGGGTTAGGTGTATTGATTTCTCTAAAATGCTCTCAGAATTGATTGTGTGCATTTGTGTGCGTGTGAGTGCATGGTTGTTTGTGTTGAGTGTCTCCATGTCAACCCTGTGATGAATTGTTGACCTGTCCAGGGTGTACCCTGCCTCTTCCCTAATGGCTGCTGCAGATAGGCACCAGTCCCAGATACAGACACATGGATATGGACAGTGGATGGAGTGGTAATACTTCATCACAATAAAGTATTAACCCTAAAGTAAAGTATTGTGAACATAAAGAGACCCTTGTTTTCCCTATCAAAAGAAAGGCATACAATTTAATAACATTTTTGGCTTGATTGTTTTCTATTTTCTTAGCCCAGAAACATTTTTGAATCTATTTTCAGTAATAAGAACATGATATGGGTCATCTTATCTTCAAAAACGCTGGCTGCATTTTAGCCAACTTCTGTGAATTGATGTGCTCAAATCTGCTTTTGAGTAGTAACTATTTTTGGTCCAATTTACTGTTGAATTACAACAAAATCCTCATAGGCTGTTGGTAAAAGGCAAATAATTTCCATTTTACCAAGATTTTAATTTGTCAGGAAAACCACTGTTTGAATGAACCGCTGGTGCTGACGGGCAAGATCTGCATCATTTCTGAAATGTAGTACTGGCCACATAAATCATTCTTTGGACCGGAAATCGTCCGTGGGATGCACACCCCTGATCTACAGGTATTATTTTTAAAATATCTATACAAAAAATGTCAGCGCTCCTTTAAGAGTAAGTAATCAGACTAATATTTCATTTAACCTGCAGCTTTTAACTAGGATAGACGGAAAAAGGTGATGTAATCCATCTGAATAATGAGTAACTACTTGATGCTTCATTTTACTATAGGGGGGAATAATATGACTCATGCTGGATGAGGAAGGAGTTACAGTTCGGAGCTGCTTCA
Source organism: Anableps anableps (assembly GCA_014839685.1). Classification (NCBI taxonomy): domain Eukaryota; kingdom Metazoa; phylum Chordata; class Actinopteri; order Cyprinodontiformes; family Anablepidae; genus Anableps; species Anableps anableps. The sequence goes on along the minus strand of CM026080.1, from coordinate 25,149,718 downwards.
ATCATGAGAACATTAGGCTAATATTTGATGGATGATTTTTAGAATCTCCCATCCAGTCAACGGGTATGATTAGGAGTTTCTTCATAAATTAAGGAAGTAATAATAATAATAATAATAATAATAATAATAATAATAATAATAATAATATTCCTCTTATAATTACAATCATTTTTGTTACCCTCTTTTTTCTGATATTTCAGAGTTTTCCCTAATCCTGAATGGGGTGCGTCTGAGCGGAGCATAATCACCGTGCGCAGCCGCGCACTCGCACGCACAGGCTTCCTCCGCCTCAGCAGGGAGCCGCTCTCCCCGCGCAGTTTTCGCTTTCAGCTTTGGTTCTTTGGAGAGTCTGGCAGGATGGACGCTCTCTGACCGCCTTCAGACCTCCACACATCTCAGCTGCGCGCATCCCTGTTACCATTGGCAACGACGGGCTCACCTGTCGAGCTTCAGGTAGGGTTCGGTTTCTGCCGGAGCTGCGCTTGGTTTTGAAGTGTTGAGTGGAGATGAAGCGGTTTGGGGAGCTCTAAACGCGCTCTGAAGCTTTTTCTGATTTCCAGGCTTCAGTCATGAGAGGAAAAAGAAGCTCCCGTCATCTTTCTGTGCTGGTCTGCTTCATCGCTTTATGGCAAACACGGTAAGTTTCTGATTATAACCCACTGAGCGTTTTTAATTAATCTGAACGGATTTTTGGTTGGATGTTGCGCACAGGAGCGTTTCTGTTGGAGGCTCCGGTTGGCTTTAAAAACCAAGGTAAAGAATGGGGCTTCTTAATTAGCTCGATATGGTTGTTGTTCCAAGGCATGTTGTTTTTAGTCTCCGTGCGCTCAGAGTGCTGTGAGTTATTAGAAAACATCAGCAAGAACTCACTCTCTGATCTCAGAGAAGCATCAAAATGAAGTTCAGTTCCATTAACTAATAAAAGCGCTGGAAGAATTTGACGTGTTAGGATGAAACATTAAAACTTCCAGGAAATAGAGATTATGGAAACTTGGAGCTAGTTTAATCAGGAGAGAATTTTGCTTTCCAAAAAAGCAAGCGATGCATGAGATTTCACAATAATAATATTGAAAAATCAATGCAGAAATTGATGTAATAATTATAAAATAATTACCGCAAAATGATCATATAATAATAATAATAATAATAATAATAATAATAATAATAATAATAATAATAAAATTATTATAAGTAAAATAACTAATTTACTCATTCAAATGAGTCCTTGCCTTTTAAATAATCACACATTATAAAGAACTATTAACTAGTCCAACAAGGTTAATGTTGTAACTTTAAGACTTATGAATCAATTTTTAAAGTAGGCTAACAAGTGACTGAGCAAAATAATAAAATAATACATTTGCAGTTTTCAATTTTGAGGATTTTATTTGGAAGAGAAGCTGTAATCTTTATTTTGAAAGTCCAAATTACATACCCTGTTGATCGCAGGCTTAGGAAACCTTCTCCAAAGGAGACTCACAGAGTAACTTAAATTGGTTGTTTTATTTAGATGATGCAAATGGATTGTTGTTGATCACCAGTATCACTATTGTTGATCACCAGTGTACGCCCATTAGGAATTTAGCGATAATCGAACATATACAGCATATTAATGAGTTTTTAAAATTTATTTATTTATTTTTATTTATTTATTTATTTATTTATTTTTTTCGAAGACTGTTAGCTTTACTTTGAAAATTCAAGTTTCAGCCTTCTCCTCCAGACTCTGTAGCCTACATGTCACGTTTCTGGTTGCCATGGCAATTCCCCCTTTTTCTGGGGGGAGGTGCAAGAGGGAGAATAAGGTACCTCAATTTCTAAACATTGAGTGGCGACTAGGTCGAGTGGTCATTTGTTGTAATTTTCGTATTTGTGCTCCTTTCTTAGTACAAGATGTGACAGTGCAAATATGTGTTTCAAATCCAGACTTTGATGGAAGACTCTCATTCAAATAACATTTGTGTCTATGGGCAGCATTCTGTGAGCTGCCAGCACTCTTAAAAGATATGACAGGAACTATAACTCCTACTGCAATGACCGACATGTTGTCTGAAAATAGATAAAATTTTCTAATAATAATGGAGATTATGCAGGAATATGTGGCTGTGAGGCCGAGACAAGCAGACAGTTTTAGGAAGTCTTCAGGCTGGCTTGAATGCAGCAGGGAGGCTACTTTTCTCAAAACTGTGCCCAACTCTTCTAGTAAATTTAGTAAAACCACATAGGGTTTTAAACAACTGTCTTCATCTTTGAAAATAAAACTTTTGTGCGTACAATCCAAAACTTTGACTGCATTTCTAGGCAGAAGTGTGATGACAAAGCATGATCTTAAAGTTAGCTTTTGGGTTTGGTTTTGGTCAATGAAGTTACCATTGTAACTCAAAATGACAGCATAAAGAACAGCACACATCTTTCTTCTGAGTCACAGGTTTTGATTAAATATAAACCGTGTGGTTGCTCCTTTCCCTTTATAGCACATTAAGTTTGATGGAAGAATATGAAGTTGAGAAATCCATTTAGAGGTGAAGAGTATCTGCTGCTACCCAATGCTCTCCTCTCATTACATCATCTCCACTCATTACATCATCCAAAGGACTTTTTCTTGCAGCTCATCTTGTTAAATCAACTCACCCTTTATGCCAATGTCAAACTAAAACCCTGTTAATTTTTTCTCGCAGTGATTGGTTACTTTCAGAGCTGCATTTCTTAAGATGATCTCAAGAAAGTCAGAAAGATGTAAAAATAAAAATAAAAAAACAATAACATTATATTCTTGAATACGAAAATCTTTTACAAAGTTAAACCAGCATACTCCTCATTATTTGTAATGGATAACAACAATAACACGAGATTCCTTTTAGCACCATTGCCTGATGAACACATTCATTGCAGTATTGAGCCTTAATTTAACTAAGATGACTTTATGAGACTCTTCATATATGAATTTGTTTCTTATGGAGGCAAGATTCATGATATTTTTCCAAAATATTGATACTGCATTAACACTAATGGTCTATTCAAAGACCCAGCTATGCTTTCCACATCATATAGAATCAGAATATTCAAAGACCTCTCTAAGACCACGAGAAGGCCATGTTCTGGCTGATTATTTTAGATCAAAGCAGGGTCTTCATCCATTGTGATAGGAAGCTAAGTCAAGTGGCTTTAGAAGCAACGAAAGGGCCTGATCTGTGTTAAGTCCATTTCTGTCCCTTTAGACCCCATCTGAACTTAGTATGTTAAAAGGAGGAGAGGATGGAGATAGGGGTGGGTGGGTTTAATTAATAAAAACTCAAATTTTAGATTTGACAAATTTATCTTTGGTGGCGAATATGTATCACAGAGTTGCTAAGTAACCTACTTTTGATTCAAGGGCTCCTATTAATTACAGAGTGATATTTAACTCCCCTTCTTTCCTAATTTTTTTTTTTAAATTGCTGCCAATTGTTTTTGTGAACATTAAGGTGGAAAATCTGTTTGAGGCTTTAGAGGTCATCACAGTACAGAAAGACGACTGATGAAACAAACGTTTAACCCTCATAGCTTCAGATCTCAGTGCTTTGATACAGTTGATAATCATATACTTTTCCACAGTTTATTAATTCCAACATGCAGTTGGAATTAATAAAAGCAGCTTTGAGCTGGTTCAGAACATATTCCAGTTTATTCATGTAAATCATAAATCCCCTCAATGTATCATCTTTTTTCTAATGATATTGAAGTTTTCACTGCAAAAAACATCAATATCTAATGGAAATCATGTAAATGTGATGAGGCAACATGTTGCTCTTCTTCATCAATAATTACAGTCAGGTATAAAAGTCTATATTATCCTCTCTTTTGTGAAATCTCTGCCTGAGTGCATCACACTTCTATAAGAGGAATCTAGAAGCTCAGTGTGTCTATATTTTTTTTTATCACATCTGATTATCAGCGTGTAAATGTTTGCCCTTTTAGCAGGTGAAATGTTAAAGGTGCACGACCTGTCACATCAAATTTCCAAACATATTCTTCAGTTGACATCCAGCTTTTTCTCACTTTAACAGCTTCAGTAATCAATAGGACATTTGACATTTTGGCTGTTAAATTAGTGTTTACAGAATCCTATTAAAAGATATGAAACTTCACTATGTATACAGAAATGACCACAGATTAAATTAAGAAGTTCATTTATGTAGAGTAATGTTTGAACAAAGCTCACATTTCCAAAATAAATTTCAATCTTTTAAGACCAAATGAAGCCATTGAATTCTGTAACTGGGGAGGAACATCAGAACTAAGAATTAGTCTTAGATTATAGTTTGGTTGTTTTAATTGAGCCTACAAAATAATAATAATAATAATAATAATAATAATAATAATAATAATAATAATAATAATAATAATAATAATAATAATAATAAATATTAATACAAACCTCTTTCAATGTTTAACACAACAACCACTGATCTACTCCAAAATTCTTTAAGAAATTCCTTCCTGTGATGCAGACTTTTGAAACGGTCTTGATCAGTTTTTCCTCCAGTTTTTTTTAAGAGTAAAGTTTTTGTTTCTATGTCTGTTGCTTCTTTTTTACTCTTTTTCTGTCCATTTCTTGAACATGAACAAAGATCTTTAGGAACATTTTCATGGAGTTAGTGACAGCATAAATGGGCTTTTGTAGAGATGTTAGTTTGCAGAATTGGCTGCTCTCAAAAAATCTAGCGGTTTGATTTTCTTGAATATCCACCTCTTAAACTGAGCAACATAACTAGGCACAAAAATTCACAGCTTAAGAAAGTCACATTCTGTTAAATCAGAATCTTCTTGAAGCAGCATCCCAGACAAGTCCCCAATTTTTGCTATAGCCCTTGAAAAGAACAACACTATGGACAAGAATCAACATAAACAGCCAAGTCAAAGTTTACCCTGTTGGCAACTTTTACCAGTTAGCTTTAACTTTTTAAGTTAGCTTGTAAAACATGGCAAAGAAAAATCAGAAAAGTTGAAAACAGCCCGAGCACTGCAGTATTTCCATACCTTTTTTTTTTTTTTTTTTTAATCACTAGATTAGTCTTTGGTACTCCAAAATTTGAACATCAGTCCTTATATCCCATTATTCGAATCTTAAATAATCTTCAGTTATAAAAGGGATTTTTTTAGCTTGAAAATGAAATAATCAGAGTCCTCTTTCACACACAGTTATTAAATAAAATCTGTATTACTTGGCGATTAGCAGAACCCGTTTTGTCTTTTCGTACGTTTGTCTCCTCTTTAGGTCGAGAGCAGTCTCTAATTCAACACAGAACTCCAAAGACATTGCAACATTCACCAAGATCCTGGACAGTCTCCTGGATGGGTATGACAACAGACTCAGACCAGGCCTTGGAGGTAAGACGCAGACCATCAAATGTACGCATATCGCTGAACCAAGTGTCAAATGAAAACAGCAGAAATATAGCCTAGGGAAATTGGGTGCAGAAGTTTCAAGTTAATGTGAATTTTCTCGAAACCTAACAGGGCCAAATATTTATTTACGCACTGGAATATGTACATACAACCCTTGTAATACTTAGTTAAAGTTCCCCCCTATACAAGACATTGTTTGTTGTCAACAAGCTTTTTAACAAATTCTGGCTGGACATTTGTCCACACTTAGCATGATGTTGCCTCAAGCATTCTTGGCAGTTACTACAGTGTTCTTTAGTTTAACAGAACCACTTTGCTTTTTTCAAACAATACAAGCAAAACTTTCAAATAACTCAATCTTTGAATTGCCTGTTAATAAAACTTGTTCTCTAGAAGGCATTTGGGTTGCCCATGTGGCCAGCTGCAACTTCCAGTCCTAATTTTTAGCAAATGGTGTTTAAGATTCCAGAATCTGTTTTAAATCACCAGGCCTGTTAACGTTTGGTTAATGATCATGATTAATTACAGCTGGTAATTTCTTTTGAAAGCATGAAATAGATTTGTATCACAGTTTTCAGTGGACTGACCAATACTGAGGACAATGGCAAAGTCAGAGGAAATCGGTAAAGTTCTAAGGAGATTTGTAGATTCACACAAGAACTGAAATCTCATTAGAGCCATTCATGAACAACTACAGATTCCTAGACCACAAGTTCAGATGATTGGACCACTTTACTGTGTGGAAGAAGACCCAAACTGCCATCCTCAGATGAAAGAAAATTTGTTAGGATGTTCAGAAACAACACAGAAACCATCAAGTCTGGAATAAAAAAAAGCAACATCTTGTTGTTGATGGCTACAAAACCCTTGTTGCCAAAGTGTAACTTGTTAAGGGACATTTACCTATATATCAGAAGGACTGGCTGTATTTATTTGAGTCTGTACATGTGGTTTAGAGAAACTCCACAATAAATTTAACCCAGTTCTTTTTTTTCAAAAATTATTGCAGCTGTACGTTGTATAATCATTTCACCCTGGAAAAATGAATCATGAAAAAAAAAAAAAATTTCTTTATTTATTTATATTGATGACCATACATTAAATATCATATATGGTGCAGCAGTTTCAAATGAGATGAAAAAAAATTGAGATCAGAAACAGCATTTTGAAGGGAAAAAAGGAGCCTTTATATTTTAGAGTAAAATGTAAATTATGAGAGGATGCCTGTTGTGTTGTGGAGGAGCACATTCTTTTCATCCTCCTTTGCTCTACAATGAAAGGATCTGTGATACTGTCAGAAAATGCCTTTATTCCCCTGTCAGCAATCACAGCTCTTTAAAGACAGCATTTTAAAAATAAATCTGCCTGCAGGTGAACCTTTTGGGCTTTCTCAGGCTGTGAGTGTAATGAGCTATGTTTCTGTGTATCTGAAATCTGAATGATTTGCTTAGTAAGGATATCTGTCTGGGTTGGAAATAATAAAACATTCACTGTGTTTGGTAGACTTTGGGCCTGAAGCTCATTTGGCTTGAACATTTTCTCTTAGTTAGACCCAATGTCTAAGCTTTGATGCTTTGGAAACATACATAAAAAAGACAAAAAAACATGGATGAATGGGAATCATCGCCTACTTCAAGAAGGTTATGAAGAAAATTCGATTTATGCATGGAGGCAACTGTCTTATTTTCCCTGTTTGACTTTTTCACATCTTTTTTGAACTGATAAATTCTCGTATTGCCTTCCTACATATTTATGTGACACTGAGCACACATTATTAAACACCTTTGATTCAAATACACGCACATTATTCAAACCAGGAGTGCTTAAAATTTCAATTGCATACTTCAACTGAGAAGTGACAGAAAATCTTAAAGCAAAACCTTAGTTAGACTGGATTGAGAGAATCTTTAAACAGTCAGGCCACAGACTCTTGATTACATTTTGCTTTGGGTGTTAACTGAGCCATTTAAACACATGAATATGCTTTGATTTAACCCATGTCACTGCAGCTTTGATAGTGTGTGTAGTGTAGTTGACTTGTTGGAAAGTGAACCTTCAGTCTTAAATGTTTTGTGACCATTTTTTTCAGGATCACCCTGTATTAAGCTTCATCCACAACTCCATCAACTCCTACCTGTTTCCCCATAACATAATGCTGCCACCAGCATGTTTTACAGTGAGCTTGGTGTATTCAGGGTGAGGTGGAGTGGTAGTTTTCTGACATGTGTTGTTTTGCACATAGGACAAAAAGTTCAACTTTGGTGTTATCTGACCAGATCACCTAGCATCTTCCACATCTTTGCTGTGTTCCATATTTGTCTTTTCCAGAAGTTCTTGCATTGTACTTTCAGCAACACCTTTCTTCTCTGTCCCTCTCCATAAAGGCCAGATTTGTTGAGTGTACAACTTAGTGCTCTCCTTTTAGCATATTCTCCCACGTGTGCTGTGGCTCTATGATGCTCCTCTAGAATTACCACGTGCCTCTTAGGTTCTTCTCTGGTTGATGGTCTCCTTGCTCCATCTGTCAGGTTAAGTGGATGGGTCTTGGTAGGCTTGGTAGGTTTCCTGCTGTCCCATGCTCTATTTTTGGATGTTGGATTGAACAGTGTCCTGTGAGATGTCCAGAGCTAGGGGATGTTGTTTTATAGTATAACCTTGCATCAAACTTCTTCCCAACTCTATCCCTGAAACTTCTGCTGTGTTCTATGGTCTTCATGATGCCATTTGTTAACTAATGTTCACTAACAGGTCTTCACAGAACAGCTGGGCTTAAACTGAGATTATATTACACACAGGTAGACTTTAATCAACCATTAGGTGACTTGTGAAGACAATTGATAGCAGTGGATTTTAATCTGGGCTATTACAGAAAAGGCTGAAAATTTCATATCAATGCCACATTTCAGATTTTTATTTTAAAAAAAAAAGAAGAAACGTGTAGAATTTGCTTCCAATTTAAAGTTATCCACTACATTCTGTTAGTCCATTGCATAAACTCCTGACACAATACACTAAAATTGGTGGGTGTAGCATGAATCTGAAAAGGTTCAAGAGGTAAGAATAATTAAGCAAAGCACTGTATAATAGTAACATTATTCTGACAAGAAAAACAAACACTGTAAAAGACTATCAAATGCTGAATGCTGTAACATCTACAAACACAGTTTTGTTAAAGAATCAGAGCAGTGATTGGACCCTTGATATAAGCACTTCGAGTCTTAATGTCACCTTAAGCACCATTATGGACAAGTTGCAGTAATAAAACTCTTATGCTGTGATCCTTAAAAGATTTTTTTGATTTTAGCACCTCTACTTTCTCCTAACAAGGGTGTAGGCTGTCATAAAATGTCACACAAGTTTATAAAATGACACCATCAATCCAGTGAAAATGGAGAGGAGAGTCCGACTGAGTCTTAGCTCAGGTTCAGGAGGGGCAATGCTGGCCTCATCTGTGGAGCACTCCAATCACTTTACTCTTTCAAGGATATTTGAGGGTGCCTGGTGAGTTTGCCTGACAAAGCTTCATGTGATTTGTTGGCTTGTGGAAAAATTTGGATCATGTCTTTTTTGTTGTCCTGGAGGGTTTGCTTCAGGTGTTTTAGATTTTGGGGGTCTGGAGATCTCTGCTCAAGCTGTAAAGTGCAGGATGTATGGATGCTGGAAAACCTCTGAAACGTTATTGTCCAGCTGTTTGGCTGTGCACAAAGATGATTTCTGACCATTTTTAATTTTTTTCCCCTTTCCAGACCGAGTGACAGAAGTAAAGACAAATGTCTACGTGACCAGTTTTGGACCAGTATCTGACACAGATATGGCAAGTCTTTTAAAACTGTTATTGTCCAATAAAATGAATAGTTCTCTGAAAGTTTTGAAATAACCCATACCTGTCTGATATGTTGGTGACAAGAATTAGTCTTGTTAAAAATGATTATTTAAAATGCATTAAAAATTAGTTTTGCTCTTTCATTTTTCAGAAAATTTGTAGAGTGCTGGAAAGCTCTTAAAATCCCAAAGCATTAACATTTACAAACTTTGTCCAAAGAGGAAAAAAAAAAAATCTAAAAAAGTCTGAAAAGAAAATAAGATTTTTAAGGATAAAAAGCATGATTATGTATGCATGTGCAGTACCATGATAAATACTTGCCGCCTTCTAGGTTTCTCCTGATTTTCTTGTTTGTAAGATAAGATTTTCTTGTTTGTAAGATAAGATAAGATAAGATAAGATAATCCTTTATTTGTCCCACAAGTGGGAAATTTAAGCTGTCATGGCAGAAAGTGTAACAAGAGTAACAGAAATTAAAAACAGAATAAAAATTTAAAAAATAGTACAGTGTAAAGAAAAAAAACATCACAGCTAAACCAGAAATATAAATATGAAAACATCAACATCTATACAAAATACATATGTGTATATATAAATATATATACATAAATATATATTAACAAAAAATTTACATACTAATATTGTAACTGTGATACTCATATCTTTGAGATAATCAACTAAAATTTGATAAATGAAAATAACCTGAGTAAATACAAAAAGCAGTTGAAAGAACAGATAGGAGTTTTTAGAATCTCTCAGTACCCACACTCTAGTATTTAGTAGTAGTTTTGGCTCTGCTGTGTCCCAGCATCATTGAAACATTTTTCTGCAGTTTTCCTGTCCATTCTGTTGGGTGATGATGACTGTAAAGTGTCTGTTAAAAATAACTGCAATATTATTTTAATCATTTTTTGTGTCTTGATGGAGATCATCAGAAGTACTGTGAGAGTTGAATCATTCTTTTGAGAAAAATAAGCCATTATGAGCCTGGGGAAATTAATTTTGCATTTTGCATGATTATTAAAATGTTTCTTTTCAGATGAAACCACAGCAGTTGGTTCTACACTGACATCTTTCCTGCATAAGTTAGTCTGTTACAAAATCATTACAAGTTAAGGACATCTGCAGATGATTCTAATGTTTGTGTTTGTTTTTCGTTCAAAAGCACTTCTTTTCCCCAAAGCTTTGTTATTACAGAGTACTGTGTCCTATTGTGTCATTTTTTTGATATTGTGGGTTATCTTAACAAACTGCAGGAACTGGATGCTTTTCCTTCAGATTTTGACTTTTAATTATCACTTACAGCATCTGTTAAAATCAAAAAGACCTACAAGTATAAAAATAAACAGTGTGCCCAAGCAGAGTTAACTATCTAAGCAAACTGTTAATTGTCTCTGTGGTGCAGTCCATAAAGAGTAGCTGTGTCCTTTATTAGAACAGTCTTACCAACACAACCAACTTAAGATGTTGTTTGTCTAGAAAGCTTGCTTTTGGTCCAAATAATCCATTATAAATCTCATGCCAGTTTTCCTGAGCCAGTCTGGATGTGATTACACACATTCAGATAAAATCTTTCAGACTAAAAGACAGACAGAGAGAGAGGTAGCTGCCAGTACTGCTGGTCCTGTTGCCATTGGAAACTCAGCCAATCCTATCAGAAGAGCGATGACATGGCAAAGGTTAGAGTGTGTTATTAAAATGATATCTGAACATCCACCTCCATCCAGCTCTGATACAGAGCTGCTGATCTGTCATATATTGATTAATATATGAATGGTCATGATTGTTTAGCAGCTGGAAACCCGCCGCATTATGGTTTCTATTAAGCCTGACACAAACAAAGGGAATTGTTTGCAGTTGGGAGTATAGCAATTTCCTTCAGATTTCTGTTTTCCTGATATTCTGTACAGTATACCGAGGCCCTCTGAACAACGCCTATAGGACTCAGAATTTCAGGGATACAGATTTTATTCCCAAAGTTCCACTAATCCCAACAATTTGGAATTTTGTCTGGAATGAAATGTAGGAATGGGTGCATTTTAACAAGTGAAAAAAAATGACGTATCTTAGATTCAGATTCTAGCAGTAAATTAAAATATATTTTTTGTCATTTGGTTCTGATAACATGATTTGGAATTATTGTTGAAAGTTATTCAGCTTCAAGTCAGGGAGACCTTTCATTTTACAGTTAATAAAACTGCATAAAAAAAAAACCTCCTTCCCGTCTTAAAAGCTTTTCTTTTTGCTTCTTACCACAATCTGAGCCTATTCACTGAACCCACCTGGCTCTCCTCAAATATTTAAGTGACACAGAGCACAAAGATGGAAATGGCTATGTTCAAGACTGCACCTTCAAAGGAAGAAGAGTTCTCATATTTAATACATGCCCATGTCTCCATCAAAATTGCAGCAGATAATTGCACTCCAGCACTGTGTGTATTTCCTCTCTGTGTCTCTGATAGTTGTGCTCTGATACACACCCTTCAGCTTGGATGCTCCCCCGCTGATCTTTCTGCATGATTGTTTGTGGATGTTTGTCTTCGCTGGTTTATTTGAGCTCATCAAAAAGCAGACATGCAGAGTTGCTTTAGAAAGCTAACCAGGAAACTGCTGCATTTTCTCAGTGACACAGGGATGTCTTGGCTAATTGCAAAGCTAAGGCTTTCTGGAAAACAATGCATGTTAAAGGAATATTTACAATACATGGTGGAAAGAGGAGAGCTGTGTGGTCCGGGGACATTTAAACATTTCAGTGCACAAATTGAGAACATGCCCGGTCATCTCTAAGAAAGAATGCATTCAGTATTTGAATTGGTAGCAGAGGATTTAGAAGAAAAAATATCTTGTTTATCTGATAACAGATATCTTGTCTTCCATTAAAACCTGTAGTTGTAGCATGATTTCAGACTCCTTTTTAAAATCACAGTACCAGAAACAAAACACAGAACTAAGAGTACACAACCATGTATGAAAGAAAATGTCAGGACTTTAAGTTAATTTTCTAAAATCAAGATCTTCAAATCTGCAAAAAGCAACAAATCAAAATTTAAAAACCGAAAACTCTGATTGTGGGGACTTTTATGAACAAGAGTTTGTCTATGAAGCTGAATGCTGGATCTGATGGACCCATTTGAAAGCAAAGTTAGTTCCTGCTCTGAAGTACTGTGGACTAATCAGAGGAAACAGAGCGAACTGGAGAAGCTTCCACTCAGATGGAGGGGAAGGTCTCTGTGATGTTGATGTAAACGTGGAATGGCACTCGCCTGAGGGAACAGCTGGATCTGACACTGACAGATGTGGCTGACCCACCCAGGTGTCACATGGCGTCAAGTTGTGATCTCACAATAAGCTCAGACTGATGACAGAAGTGGACAGTAAGGACATTATCAACAGTATAATATCAGGGTTTACTTTGTTCTTTCTTTTACTTTTAGGTGAATTTGGGTCAGTGTGGACCATTTATAAATTTTAAAAGGTTTTACAGTCCCTGTAACCTGTATGTTCAATTAATCAGGTTATTTGTTGGTTTCAATCAATTCTCCTCAAAAATATTAACAGCTCAATTGCATAACTTTTGAAAAAAGGTAAAAGCTGCTGTTAGATTGTTTTCAGGAATATAGTTACAAACCTTTGAGTTTGAATTGAATGGAATCCAGCATGTTTGTTAAGCTTCATTTTACTACTTTTACCAAACCCATTTCATTATGCAGATGCTCCTCTGTCGCTTTGTTAGAATATTTTGCCTCGATAAAACCCAAATTTCTGCTCTGCACTTGTTTCAGGAATACACAGTGGATGTGTTCTTCCGTCAAAGCTGGTTAGATGAGCGACTGAAATTCCATGGACCAATGAACACCCTTCCTCTCAACAACCTGATGGCCAGTAAGATTTGGACTCCTGACACCTTCTTTCATAATGGCAAGAAATCTGTGGCCCACAACATGACCATGCCCAACAAGCTTCTGAGGATCATGGAGAATGGAACGCTGCTCTACACCATGAGGTAGCTAGCTTTTTACCTGTGATTTTCTATTTTAAGGTAGTTTTCCTTGTTGGAGGATTGGTGGTGAGCTACTTCCACTTTATAGTCAGTCTCCTACTGCCATAAGGCTTATTGTTGCTCTTTGGGTTTAAAGATCATTCCTCTTTGGTGCATTAATGTTCTAATGTGCATGTTCAGGGGGTTTGCAGGCAAAAATGCAAAATACTCAATAAAACTATGTCTTTTATGTGTAAAATGTTTTAAAGAATTATTTGCCAGGTTGTCAAGTTAGCTGAGAAACTTTTATGGGTATCATGAAGTTTGGTATCTATTTGGATTTTTGACTGTCTTCAGACTGAATGTAGTGAAAGCAGATAATATTTCCACTTCATGTAAATTATTATTTGACTAGAGCATTTCAGTGCCTTCTATCATTTCCTTTGTTGGCCAGTCTGTTGTAGATTTACTCCTGGGTTTGGAGTCATTATCCTGTTCATCACTGAGTTTGGGATAAGCTTCAGATGTTGGACCAATATCCTCCCATTTGACTCCAAATACTTGGGTATACAGAACAGTTGATGATTAAATTAATGACCACAAGATGCCCAGGTTATTTTGCTGTAGAATAAACCCAATTCATCAGTCCTCCACGACTATGCAGTTGGTATGAGGTCTCTCTGCTGATTTGCTTTGCTAGGTGTTCTCCAAACATGACTGTTTTCATTGCAGCCTCAAAAGTCTGGTGGTTATTTCAAGCACAGTTGCCCACCTAAGTTATGAGACCCAGATCATATGCAGATGGCATGAGGTGACTATGCTGAATGCTGTTTGGTTTTCTTCAAACATGGTGATGTGTGTTATGGTCAAACATCCATACTTGGTCTGTTTCGTCCAAAGGAAATTGTTCTAGAAGTCGTGTCATTCATTCAGTTGTAACTTTGCAAACCTAAATCTTTCAGACCTTTCAAACAAGCCATATATGTTTAGCCTTTTTCTAATTATCCTGTCATGAACTTGAACATGTAACATGCTAACTGTAGAGTCTGTGATTTCTCTGAGGATTGCATGGTCTGATATTGAAGAAAATCTGCCTAGATGTTCACTCCTGGGAAGACTGGCAGCTGCCCAAATGTTTTTTTGTTTTTTGTTTTTTTAACCTGTGAACAATATTTCTCTCTATGGAAATATTAATCTCAAGTAGTTTGGAAATAGCCTGGTAACTCTTCTCGTATTGAAGTACAGAAATATTTTCTTCTCTAAGGTCTTTGCTGATATTGTTCTGCTCTGGCATTGTGTTGCATGCCAAAACTCCTGATTTTATAGAAGTAGACACAGGTAATCAGTGCATTTCATCTGTTGCATTTCTTAAAACAAATAAAAGTAGCAAGTGTGGACTTAGATTTTTAGTAAGTGTTTTTGAACTCTGATGTAGTTTCTGATCTCCAAAACATTTAAACTGAAACAAAGCATACATATATTTTATTGAAATATTTTTCCTGAGTCCAAGTTATGTACATTAACAGCACAATCTTGCCTGTTGATCAAGCAGACAGTATCACTGTAAGTATGGGTTGTTTGCTCAGACAGACTCCATCTGTTTGCCGAAGGCATCTACTGACCTTAGAGGTGGCAACAGAGCTGGGTTCTTTCAGTCTGATAAAGCTAATTTAAGGACTTCACCCAACAGCTTGTAGCTTCACTTTAGTTGGCTTCCACATACCTCATTGTTGCCCAGCAACTACAGATGTTTATCTGGAACAGCTCACTCATGTGCTCCACTATGGCAACATCTCATTAAAAAGCAACCTGTTTTGAAGTTATATTCCGTTATCTTTGTGGACTCATCATTGTACCATACTTTATCAACAATTGACAGGTCTACATGACACTGCTAGATATTTCTACAGACCTGTCAGTTGCGATCTCATGATACCCAGTGACATTAGAAGACATGCCTCCTGCTGCAAAAACATATATGACACAAACTTTTAAACATAACCTTTATAACGATATTTATATTTCTTGCCAGGTTAACAGTTCAGGCTGAGTGTCCCATGCATCTGGAGGACTTCCCCATGGACTCGCATTCATGTCCTCTTAAGTTTGGCAGCTGTAAGTGTTAAATTCTGCAGAATCTGTGCACCTCACACTCACAGAACAAATGGATGGATGGATAGATGGATGGACAGATGGATTTTTATTCACATTCTTTCTGGTATGTTGATTAGAAATGACTGGTTTGTTGGTTCCTGTATGTTTGATCTCTGCATCAGATGCCTACACGAAGACAGAGGTAACTTACATCTGGACAAGAAACGCCTCCCAGTCAGTAGATGTGGCAGATGATGGGTCCAGGCTCAACCAGTATGACTTGGTGGGACAGACTGTTGGAAAGGAGACCATTAAATCCAGCACTGGTATGCTCCATTCACCTGTACCTCATCAGACAAACAAAAAAGGGACCATCATTGATGCCTATCAAAGACAATCAAGCTGATTATTCCTAGATTAGTTTCTTTTGTACTATGAACACAAAATCTGATTATTTTACATCAACTTAATTTTATCTGTTAATATTCATTCAGTCTTGTGTTAGACGTGTAGAAAGAAATGTTTCAGTTAGAGCTGTTCCAAATTTCTAATGGTCCTTTTCCCAACACCTAAAAGCTATTCTGAATTAACAGTTTCAGCTGTTTTTTTTTTTATCCAGATCTTACTGCAGACATGTTTTAAGGTATCCAACAGTTCAGGCTTGCCATCATCCTATTTTTACTTTTTTTTAAATCCCCAACATTCTTTGTTGGAGATAAATCAGGATTGCAGGCAGACAGTTTCAGACGCTGTCCACTCTTCGTTCTCAGCCATAACTTTCGAGTTTGAATAGCAAGTAGTTTTCCATTATCTTTATGAAAAACGCTTGGCTATCCCGTAAAAAGACGTGGTTTGGAGGGCAACGTTGTTGCTCTAAAATCTCAGCTCAACTCCATACCATCACATAGCCTATTCTGCCAAGACTTGTGGTTGACAACAGACTTGATGTCTTATGGTACTGCAGATGTTTCCACTGTGTAAATGTCCATCACAAATTCCCCCAAACCCCAGAGAAGTGGACCACCCCCCCTCTGGAAAAAGTTAACGTAGGGCCTCTTTTATGATAAGTAAAGTTTTAGAGCACCATTTTCTAATTGTAACTCTGTACTGTAGAGTTGGTTGGTGCTTTCCAAAGAAATCAGCTGTTAATGAGTGATGGTTCTTAATGTAGTGCCGTCGCAGGGATCAGGGATCGGAGATCGAGATTATTTGAATTGCAGACTGCCAAATCTGCAAATGTCTTCAAATCTTTCTTTGAGGAACATTGTTTTTAATCAGTTTAACATGTGTTGTTCACCTGAAGATCTTCTAGCCATCTCTAACACTCAGCCTTTCATGGATACATATACTCAACTGCCTAATTTTGTCTCACATGTGTTGTAGGCTCAAATGTTTGAATTTAATACAGGTGGGCTTTTACGCAGTACAAATTAATGCAAATAATGCAATTTAGAAAAGTTCTTTAACCAGAATTTTAGCGTTTCAGTAAAATAATTTATTCATCAGTTCATCCTTAGCATTCATTTGTTTACAGATTTATGTTTCAAGTATTTTATATACTTAACCAGCGGCCACTGTGGGTGAACCACATGGTGGGAGCAAAAGGGATCTCCATACCGTATCTTAATTTGTGTTGGAGGTTTTCTGCTTTCAGATTTCACACCTCAAGTGTTTTCTTTTATCCATTCTCTTTTCGTGGGATTAAATCGGCTTCTTTTCAAGTGTTGTTGCAAACAAGAAGAATGAAGGCTGGAGATCATCCCAATGTGCATTTAACTCAGCAGGCAGAAAACAGCCCTGTAAATTTTCTGTAAACCATAGTTATAAATGCAGCAAAGACTCCAAAGTGTAAAGATTGAACACATCAAAGTTTGTTTTCCTGCTAATACAATTATATCAAGAGCAGGTGAAATAATCAATAAATGATCATTATTCTCGGCATGATTTCCCCCTTTGTTCTTCATATGAATATATTAATATGCAAAGTGGACCTGTGCGTTCCTGTGGCTCTCAGGTGAATACACCGTGATGACTGCGCACTTCCACCTGAAGCGGAAGATTGGATACTTTGTGATCCAGACATATCTGCCCTGTATCATGACGGTCATCCTCTCCCAGGTCTCCTTCTGGCTCAACCGGGAATCGGTGCCAGCTAGAACTGTGTTTGGTGAGTATTTGTGCCTTTAAATCTGGAAAAAAAAAAAAACTGATAACTGTCAGATGAATTCCAGATCTTGTTTGTATCACTTCACAAATCTTGGTGGTTGTGAATCAAAAGCAAAGGAGTAATAGTGATTTAAATCTAATTTACTATTTCCTAGAAAATCCAAAAGTACATGGCTTTATACAGAGAGTGAACATGAAAGAGAAAGCTCATCAAAACCCTTTAAAACCGTGTCTACACACGAGTGTGCACAGCAGGGAAGCAGAACAGCAGCAGCTGCAGTCATTGTCAACACTATCTATTCAGGTGAAAATTTGAGTTTTAGTTCAGTTCTGTTATGGAAATGTCAATTTTTCACTAAATTATTTCAGATTTTATGGATATAAAGTACAGAAAACTCAAACTGAAAAAAAGAAATACAGACATATAGATATGCATCTGGTATCTGTCAAGAAATTTTGCATTAATATTTAATTCCTGGTATCTTATTTCTCTTAAATAAATGGTTCTTATCTTATGTAAAATAACTTTATCCACAGTCCAATATAAATGTCAAGCGTGTGCATCTATATCAATTCATTAAATCCCAGAGTTTTTAATGTGATCAAGCAAAAAGCAGTTTTCAATAATAATGTCCTTTATTTAAAAAAAAAAAAAAGCCTTTCAAACCAACCTCGCTGTAGGTGAAAAGGTAATTGTCCATTGGGAATCATGAATTGCCTGACCGGCTTACCAGAAAAGCTCCAAGAGTGCATCAATGACTCATTCAGGTGGATACAAAAGAACCCAGAACAAGATCATAATGTCAGTGTTCTTGCGGGATGCAAAAATGGCATCTATTTGAGAGTTCCAAGGCAAAAAGCATTGTTGACCAAAAAGAAAAGAATGCCTATCTCACATCTGCCAAAAAACTAATCTAAAAAATGTATTGCCAGTTATTACAAACCCTTAAAGATACAGTAGTTCGATAACTTTTTTACCCTAATAAATGAAACCTTTCAAAAACATTTGTTATATTTACTCAGGTTGTTTTTGTCTAATATTAGATAATTTTTTGAAAGATTTTAAAGGTATTTTATCCATTTTCCAGACACATAGTCCAATTTAAGGCATGAACAAGTGATACCTTTTATCTGACCATTGCCTTCCTATGCAATTCTGTTCGATTCTAATCTCCCTTCAGTGCTCCGTCTGGGCTTTCTCCCATTGAGCTGGATTTCTCTGGTAGACTTGGAACCGGATCAATCAGTGAACAGAAGGAGAAGTTGTGAACGATGACATTGAGTTTCTGCTCTGTTTTGGAATTGTAGTCTGCCTCTTGTTTGACAGTGTCAGAGGAGGAAGGGAACAAGCGTTGGCCGTTGGCAACGTTTCCAAATATTGAATTAACATTAACAGCCTTCTCATTCGGCTCGGCACTTCTCTCTTCACAATGGGGGATGGTTGTTTACATCGCAGGCAATTTCTCGTAAACTTCACAGTGTCGAACTGGCTCATACGTCACAGCCAAATGTTAGTGATTGGGTAAAATTTAAAACTTCAATGGAGTCCATGCCTCCAGCAAGCAATTGTGTTCTAATAGCCAAGGGTCCAGACCCTCTGTATGAAGCAAAGCGTAAAATGGGGGGCTGGTTTTTACCAGGCTGTGTTACCTTCAGTTGTTATGAAAATGCTGTACATATCAAAAACAACTTAAAGGAAAGTTGACTTCATATCGTAGTCGTATCTGACGCCTTGAACTTGGCCTCTGTCTCTCAGAAGACACCCAGTTCCACTAGGTGTTTGCTAATTGCTGCTGCCATTAGTCTGATGTAGTGTTGTGTCGTTCAGGGCCGATCCATTCACATGAACTAATTTGAGTGAACGAGCTGAAGCAAATCACTTCATTAACTGATTTCTTCCTTTGTCAGTTTAGATAAGGTCAGCGCAAGCATTCTGGTCAGGTGGAACTTCTACTCTGTGACTCACAGAATGTAAGATTCACCCAGTGGGAGACACAGCACCACTCCAGCGCAATAGCTGTACTCCAAATTAGGATGTGATCAGTTCACGCTGAGACACAATGCTGCAGCACAGTACGTCAGTGAGTCGCTTACTGACTGGATCAAGACATTTGCATTGTCTAATCCAAGTACAAGTACGTAGGCTCAATGCAATGCAATATAATGCTTCATTTGATGCAATAGGCCTATTCTGACTGAAGACTGAACACTAACTCATAAATCCTGTAAGTGTTTGTATTTCATACATGTTTCCTTTCCTCTCAGTCTCATTACTTTTTGTACTTATGATTATGGGGATGGGGGCGTTTGTATTTGTTTTCATGTGGCTTCACACATTAGCTGTTAGCCTGGAGAAACAGAGGGAGCAACACATGTGCTTGAACAACACCATGTCACAATTCAGTTCAATGCAATTCAATTTAGTTTATTTATATAGTGCCAATTGACAACAAATCTTGTCTCGAGGCACTTTACAAGAAAAAAAAAATAAACAAATGAATTAATTCAATCATAAATACATTCCAGTTGATCCTTTTTGATGTTCATGAAAGTAAAAAGTTAATAGCAGGAGAAGGAGAATGATTAGTTGATTATCTCAGCTAAAGCCCTCCTCCAGGAAGCATGAAAGGATCACGTTCTGAGTTGTGCAGTAAGCAAATTGTACTGAAAGTCATTCTGCACGAATGCGCAGTTTGATCTGGTAAACAGATCTTGTGAATGTACTGATCCTAGAGATTCAGTACACTCGAATGAAATGTTCTCATTACTAGTATGGTGGAGCTGTGTGGGGGAGGCGCGATGGGAGGGGTTAGGTGCTCTGTGGATCTCAGCTGGGGACTGCAGCTCCAAGGAGGAGCTTTAGGTAAGTAAGCAGCACATGATATGAGCAGGCATTAAGGCACCCCCGAATGGCTTCCATGGGAGATTCAAGGATTTCTCAAACATGCACGAATGAGTTAAAGTGAAACTCCAGGTATGTTTTGAAGAGGGAATGACATTATAACATGATATAAAGCTAAAAAAAAAAAAAAAAAAAAAAAAAAAAAAAAAAAAAAAAAAAAAAAAAAAAAAAAAAAAAAAATCAATTTTGCATAATATCCCCCTTTAAATATTTAAAAATTACCAAAAGAAAAAAAAAAAAATCAAAACAAACCAGACAAAATTTGTGAGGGGGCACTGTTTAATGGCACTGTACGTGAATATATTTCCCTTGAGTTTCCTGTTGTTTCCATTCTCCTCACTTTCCAAAGGTTAAACAGAATAACTGAACAAACGATTAGCTTGAAAATCAAGAGTGTAATATGAACTTTGAATGTTGATACAGTATTCAAAGAATACACATATTCCTCCGAAGGGTGGCTGGATTCAGCCTTATAGATAGAGTGAGGAACTCTAACTCTATACAAAGTAGAGCCACTGCTTCTCCGCATTAAAAGGAGTCAGGGGGTTTTCACATTGCACCCTGACCAGAGGGGTTTGCAAGTGTTGGGTCTTCTCCCAGTTGCCTCTTTATTTAATTATTTTTGTGTTTAAACCCTTATTTACCAAGGAAAGCAGTTCTTAAGGTCAACATCTCTTTTTGCAAAAGTTTCCTGGCCATGACAGACAGCAGCACAAAAACAAAGTTACAGCTGTAAAACATTGAATAGCAATTAACACACTATAACAATAAAACATGAAATGGGCTAAAAATAGTCGAATTCAGCAAAATCACATGAAACCAGATGTAGCTTTGGGAAATTATTATTCAAAATTATTATTATTATCGAAATTATTCAAACATGTCTGTACCAGCTGTCAAATAACCACCAATGGGAGACGTGGGAGGGTCCCTGATCCGATGAGCCAACTGAGTTGAGAGTTTAGAGTTGAAAGTGGTAAACCTAGCACAAAACATGTGACTGCACAATCTCAACATTGGACTGGAAAATCTTCTCAATGGTAAAGTTAAGAAAAAGTTAACATTAATGCAGTTTTTACAATAATCAATCAAAAAGTTGTACTTGTCAGTGTAATACTGTGTTGTTTGGTTCCAGAACTTTAGAAACATATTGGGTGTTCTGTGTTGGGATTTGGGGTCTATATATTGTGAGCACATTTGCCAGAGAACAAATGATAAAATATTTCATTCTTTTCAGGGGTGACCACAGTTCTCACCATGACAACCCTGAGTATCAGTGCCCGTAACTCTCTGCCGAAGGTGGCCTATGCTACTGCCATGGACTGGTTCATTGCTGTCTGCTATGCATTTGTCTTCTCTGCTCTCATTGAGTTCGCCACTGTTAACTACTTTACCAAGCGAGGCTGGGCTTGGGATGGAAAAAGTGTTGTCAACGACAAGGTATATTGTTCATATTGAAAATTAAGGATACCCCATTAAATATTCAGTTATTGAATTAGTAATGTTTACGTGGAGATGTATAAAAGGGATCTAGAGTGTGACCAAATTTTTAAATTGTGTGACTAAAGAAAACTGAGGTTGCACCCATGCAACCAGTTGCTCGAGGGGAATAAAAGAAAAAATAAGTCTGAACAACACAGAAAGTCTCCCTGTGGTTCAAAAACAGACATACATAAGGCTCATATCCTGGTCTAAACCAATCAGAGATAGTGAAGGGTGGGACCCCCACCTGATTGGCCACGTAGATATCCATGTACGTGTGCTGCAATCAGACAGAGAGAGATGGGTAGGCCAGGCTAGTCAGATAAACAAAGTGGATGTAGCAAGGATAAGGAGAGAAAATAATTATGGAAAAGTTAAGGTCTGAGCTGTCCAAAATTCATTATCAGTGCTCCGACATGGAGCCTTCAACCTCCCAGGTTATGTGGAGCCCTAGTCAGTGTCAGAAAATGAGCTGCATACAATCATCTCAGAATCAGAACCCACTAAAATTAAAAGGGGGAAAAGGGATACATTTTGAAGACAATGGCTTGACCAGTTTCCCTGGCAAAGATAGAGCAACGCTGATAATATAACGCATTGCATTTACAGTAAAGAGTGTTGAAAGACCATGGTCAGCAATAGTGCATTTATGACTGGTTCAAATACATTCCAGTTAAAACACTGAAAAATCACAATGCATCTATAAAACACATTATATGCCGCAATAAATTCACTGCCCAGCTGTCTCCCTTCCCCACTGCCTTTTAGCAGCAGGCAGCAGCAAACAGATCGTCAGACAAGGCTGAGATGATAATCAAGTTTAATGTTGCCTACAATATTGCAAAAGAAAAAGTTCTCTTTACTAAGTTCAAGTCTGAAATAATTCTTTATAAGAAAAAAGACTTGAACAGAGTGAAATGTTCAGTTTGAGATGTTTAAAAGATGCTATTTTATCTTGAGAGGTTTGTAAGTTTAAATTTCAGCTCATTGAAGCATTTTAAACAAATTTTCACTAAGTTTGTACAATTCTGCTTCAAATAAAGAATTTTATGTTTACTAGATTTTTAATTAATCATTTACAAGTCGGTATTGCCTTTATGGAAAGTAATTTTTTTTAAAAAGAGGGAATCTGTAAAACTGAGACGTTAAATACGATGCAGTGGAAATTAGGGTACACCAAAAAAATTGTTAAGCGCACCAGTGCAAAGGTTAGTCTAGGGCCCTACCTAATCTTGTTTTTATTTATGTGGTTTGTAGCTAAACAGCAAAATTAACTTTTTTCTACTTATTAAACAAAAGACAACAATAAACAACAATTAGTGTTCTAACTTCACAAAAAGTTAGAACACCACAAAAAATGAGGACATCCTACCCAATCTCTGATATCAATCTGGGGAAAGTTTGCTTCAATCCACGCTTTCAACTGGGAGATTTCTGAGGAGTTTCTGGAATGTTCAGCCCGTTTCAAGTCACCCCAGGGCATCTCAATAAGATCTGGGCTTTGACTCATTCAAATGCTGAGCTGGTCAGGTCTTGCAGAAAAGCATTCCCACACCATAACACATACCCTTTCATGTTTCAAAGTTGGAGTGAGGTTCTATTCCTGGAACGCTGTATGTCATATACAACACACATCCCCTCATAATTCCATTTTAGGCTCATGTGTCCAAAGAATATTAATACAGAACTCCTGTTTTTGTCTATATTCTCTCCACCAAATTTAAGTATGGCACTCCGAGTGATCACTTTTCTGTACAATTTTGGAATTTTAGGTGTAAATAAATGTGGAGGTGTCCTAATTCATTCTTCACCCAAATTTCTTTTACACAAAGTTTTAGAAGTGTTATATTTTGGTTTCCATGTTTTTAGTTATATTATTTAAATCTAATAGTGTTGTTATAATTTTAAGAAAAGAACTCTCAAATCAAGAAAAATATCAATTCCAAACTCTCATATTTATTAATAAAGAATTCATATACTTTGTTTTTAAATTCAGCTTTAAATTTATGTAACTGTATTAATCTGCATGCAGAAAAAGGAAGCGGCTGTCATGAAGAAGAACAATACCTATGCTGTAGCTGTGGCGAACTACGCGCCCAACATCACCAAAGATTCAACGCTGCCCACAATCTCGAAGTACACTCTGAACGAGCCCAACAAGATCATAGCAGAGACAAAGCCTGAGCAGAACAAGAAAACCTTCAACAGCGTCAGCAAAATCGACCGCATTTCCCGTATTATGTTCCCTGTGTTGTTTGGCACCTTTAACCTAGTCTACTGGGCCACCTACCTAAATAGAGAACCAGTCATCAAAGACCTGGATCCATCCAAATGAGCAGCAGGGACCCAGTACAACAACACCTCACACAATCAGGACAATAACATTTAACTATAGCTGTTTTTTTTTTTGTTTGTTTGTTTTTTTCAGGTTATGGAAATCCACTTTGTCTCATTACTGGACACAGTTTTTAGTGGGTATAGGTACACATTTTATTTTGTTTAGAGCACACAGAATTTTCCTCAGAAAATTGTGTTGAAATTATATAGAATAGAGTATCAACCAGGATAACTGAAATCCTGCAGAGTAGTGTTCTGCACTTCCCCTCAGGTCCAAAAAGGCATTTTCTCCTCACCTTTAATCAGTTTACAGAAGCTCTTCTAAAAATTACTGTTCTCAACCTGCTTGGAACCAATCAGCAGAAAGATGAGGCAATTGGGAGTTTATGATATCAGGTGCATTATGCAGTTATTATCTGATTATTATTTCAAATACTGTCTAAACACATTCAAACATATAAGATATAGAGTTTAACCCAAATATTTACATACACTGTATGAAAAGAAGCTTTATGGTGGTGCAGTTGCTAACACTTCAACACTGGTTTTGATCCCCAGTCTCAGTTCCTTATGCATGGAGTTTGCATGTTCTCCCTGTGCATGGATGGGTTCTCTCCAGGTATTCTGGCTTCCTCCCACATCCCAAAAACATGACTGTTGGGTGAATTGGTTCTTCTAAATAGCTCCTATGAATGAGTGTGAGCATTATTTGTCCTATGTGCCCCTGTGCTGCCCCATGATGGACTGGTGACTTGTCCAGGGTGTACCTCTCCTTCTAGCCCGATGACTGCTGGAGGTAGACACCAGCCCCCCTGGACAATGTAAGGATAGGTGGGTACAGATAGTAGATAAATGTGACAAATTATGTTTTACCATTTTTTCACACTGCCTCACATTAAGACCAAATTTTCTTGATTTAGATCAGTTTAAATCTTAAACCCCAATACAGCACTAATTATATAATACTGATTTATAGCAAATGTCATCAAGGCTCTTTCTGAAATAGACAAATCCCACTGATACATAGAAATATAATGTTAGTTCTATCCATCACATAGACAGATTTAAAGTTCACTACATTCATTCCCGTTTGATTT
Organism: Anableps anableps; assembly: GCA_014839685.1. NCBI lineage: Eukaryota > Metazoa > Chordata > Actinopteri > Cyprinodontiformes > Anablepidae > Anableps > Anableps anableps. Next base: position 25,124,450 of record CM026080.1, on the reverse strand, counting down.
TAATGAAAAATGCAATCAAGTTCACTTTATTAGGTCAGTTGGTAAAATGTTTTCTATCTAAGGAAACCCAGCCGATCACATCAAGCCGTTAACTTTGCAGAATTCCTCTTTCATGTGGGAAAAAGTGGAAAGGAAAACTTGTGTATACCCTGAGAGCATGTGGTCAAGGCTTTCTAAGCTTCTGATTGCTTAATTCACTTAATTTGAATCAAACAGAAAAACACACGTGGATGTATTTCAAGACGTCTGAAAAATGCTGTCCTTGTGTGACATTGTAGGACAACCAAAAGAAATCAGCCAAGATATGAGGAAAAGAATTGTGGACCTTCACAAGTCTGGTCCTTACATAGGTACAATTTCTAGATTCCTGAAGGTGCCATGTTAATCTGTTCAAACACTTATATGCAAGTATAAACACCATGAATGTCCAGCCATTATGCTGTTCAGAAAGTTGACAGGTTCTGTGTCCCAGAGACGAACATGTTGTGGTGCTAAATGTACGAATCAAACCCAGAAAAAAAGCACCTTACTTTGTAAAGATGGTGACAACAGCAGCTAACAGTGTTATTATCCACAGTGAAACAGATCTTTTATTACATAGGCTGAGAGGCCACTCAGAGCACGTGTTGGTGCTGTGATCTGATGAGAACAAAATGGAAATATGTGATCAAAATGTCCCATTATTACATTCGGAGGAAAAAGTGGGAAATCGAGGGAACAAAATAGATGGCATAAGAAAAGAGAATTATGTGGAAATATTGAAGCAACATCTCAAGACATCAGCCAGGAAGTAAAACCTGGGGTGCAAATGGGCCTGTCTAAAAGGCAATGACTTAATCATACTGCCAAATTAATTATGAAGTGTCTTAAGTACAAAGAGTCAGTGTTTTAGAGTGGTCATCACAAAGCCCTGATCTCAATCACTTAGAAGATTCATGGTTAGAGCTAACAGGTGTGTAAGAGCAAAGTGGTCTACAAACCTGACTCAGTTACACCAGCTTTGTCAGGAGGAATTACAACATAATATTATGAGAAACATTTTGACATAATTAAGTTTCAAAAAGAGTAATTAAAACAAACAATAATAAAATATAAATTCCCTCTTAAAACTTTCTTACTTATTATTCTGGCATTTTGAAAACTGAAATTATTTTTGGTAACTCTAACTTACCTAAACTAAAAATGTGATTATGACTTTATAGCAGTGAGAACTAAAGGTTATGTGTGTTTTTATACAGTGCATGTAAATATCTGGTTTCAACTATAATTTGGTCCATGACTGCTGCCTTGTGGTAGTGTTGTTAGCAGTGTGTTTCTAAAAAGTGGTAGTGGAAAAAAAGAGACTCACTTTAACTTGATTGTCATATATAAAACTAAAATACATAAAACTTTAACAACTAGTCGAATATTCGAACATTAATGCCTAACCCTACATCCTCAGAAGACAGAGGAGTTTTTTTTTATCCAGTGTAGTTGTGACTACATCTAAAATTTAACAATATTAATAAGCCTTATAGAACCTTAGTAATAAGTACTAAATAAAAGTGATGCTTTGAGAACTGTAGAAAGAGAAAAGGAAAGGTTTACGTATTGTAGCAGTAATCCAACAAGGTATTCATTCAACATCAGACCTAAATATAATGGGTTTTCATTTCTGCTGACACTTTCAGATGAAGTGTGGTAGAAATAAGTTTAGAGACTTCACTGTGTTACAGTTTGTACAGCTGTCTGATGTAGCAGAGCAGTTGAGACTTGCTTACATATCAGTTTGCTGGTGACTAGTTAATGTCTGGAACTCAGTTGAACTGTAAAAATGTTAAAGATTTAAATACAGTGTGGATAAAATTGCAGAACTTTATATGTTGTGTTTTAAGTAATGAGCCCCTAGAATGACATGTTCTCTATGTATGGAAGTTACCCCCACAAGCAGAAACGTTTGTATATCTTTGTTTCTTGTTAACAAGTGATGAGAGGATGGTGAATCAGAGTGATGGGTTAATTATGGCTTAATCTGTAGTAGTAACAACATTGTTCCACTCCATTCCAATCCTCATATGATCTTGACAAAAAAAATGCAACATTTTCCACAATGTCCTTTTAACAGGAGATCCTGAAGCAGACCCTGATCTTGCTGAAGGGACTAAATATCATGTCTGGCTCGAGAACACTTGGATCTTCTATGAAAAGCTCTAGAGAGGTTTTAAGATGCCTCTAAGTACATCAGGGGTGAAAATTTTACAATGTCAAACAGTAATTTGACAAGGAAGCAAATTCTTTTAAGTAAAAGTCATTAAGGGCAGTACTTGGATTTCTTATGCTTCAAGAACAGCTCGGAGTCTACAAGCCAACAGCCACGTTGCAGTTGTAGAAACCACTGATACGTGCTGTGTTTTACATGCTGCTGATTTATTTTCTAAATACTGCTCAGGCAATTTGAGCATGTGCCTTAATCAACCAGCAAATGAGTGCTTAATGAAATGCTCGGCTGTCTGGCAGTAGAGTTTAAATTTTGACTTTGTGTTTTGTTGCACACCAGACATTCAATGTCTGGTATAATACATATCCAGATCTTTGACTTTTATTTATTAAGTTATGCTGTCTTTGCCTACATCTGGTTCAGACAAGAGAAGCACCTTGTTGTGAATGTAAGACAGTGTCCTCCACAGGTCTGCAGATTCCAAACTATGTTGAGGATTTCTATGTGATGTCACTTCTCCCAGTAATGTTGTTTATGTTGGCATTTTGGATGTCAGCATGCCCACATAAATAGGGTAAGACAAATTGTGTCAAGAGTGTTTCTTACTATATTAGTTTGAATTGAGATAACTTCCAAGTAAGAGATAACATGTTACTATGATGCCAACACTGGGGTTATCATGAAGATTCATCTTCAGTTTACATTGCCAAACAGAAAGCTACTAAAGAAGAAATATTTATAGAGTTGCCAGAATTCACTAATTCAAATACATGCCCATTACCTCATTTACCAGGTATTTTTGCTTGGTAAAATAAGCGAAATCACCCAGCCTGCCCCCAGCCTCCTTACAAGTCCTTGGATCAGGCTACTGAAACCTGCTAGCTTTGGGATGGACACATGGAGAGAAATGTTAAGCAATTTTCAGTGTGTAGTCTTAAGTTCTTAGCTGTTCAATGGTGGAGCTTGCTGATTTGCAAAGGAAATTGGTATTATGAGACAATTAAAGACCCAGAAGTGATGAGAGTGCTTGGTAGCTTAAAGGGGATGGAAGGTGGGCAGCCAGATAACCACCCCATGGACCTCTCTTAACAAACAGATAGTCCATTAGAGTGAATTGATTGTGAAAGTCAGGACCATACCTGCAACTCTCAGGAGGGATCAAGGCTCAGAACAGGACTAACTGAAGGATTATAGAAACCTCATTATGACTTGTATTTCCACTAGTTGCCTTTATGGCAGTTTGGCAGAGCTGTGATTGAAATCTGGAGACCTAATTCAACCATCTAACTGGTAGCAGCAAATGGACAATATGTACAAAAGACTGATCTTTTCTATCTGAATTAGATCATTTTACAGCAGCACAGCTAGTGTGTGTTTAAATACTTTATTTATTTCACTGCTGTGGTTGTCACATCAATATTTATAGTGAAAATGGATATCCAGTCTAGCAGTTTATGTAACATGTTGTTTGCTTGATTTCACAAGCCACACCCAGGCCTGATTACTGCCAGACCTGTAGAATCAAGAAATTACTTAAACACCTTGTCTGTCTGACAATATGAAACAGAGATTTGACAGATAAGGAGAACATTCTGTGAACTAACGAGACAAAAGGGGAATTTTGGGGATGGTGTGCGTCCAGTTACATCTGGTGTTAAACTAACAGCATTTCAAAAGAAAATCATAACAGCAGTCAAACATAGAGGATTGTACTGTGATGGTTTGGGGCTGGTCTGCTGCTTCAGGACCTGGAAAACCTGCTTTAATTGTTGGAAGCATGAATGCTGCATTTTACCAGAATATCCTGAAGAGAATGTCCAGCCATCAGTTTGTGACCTTAGCTACAGCTAGGGGTGTGAAGCAGGACCATCATCTGAACCATACCAGCTGAATACCTTAAATAAAAAATTAAGATTTTAAAGTCAAACTCTGAACTTGAATTTAATCAAAACACTGTGGGATACACTGTGTTGCTGAATTAACTATAAAGAAGAGTGGGTCAAAATTCCTGCAGAGTGATGTAAAAGACTAATTGCCAATTGTAAATGTTTAATGGCAGTTGCTGCTGCATTTAGACAGCAATTTTTCTCAAAGGACCTCGTAGGTTTAAAAAAGCAGACACAGAAGAAATTCATAAGACGAAAAATATTTTTTGACAACACAGTATGTCATGCGATATAAGCTGCTAAATGGGTATACAATTTTGCTACTTATTGTTGTGATAACCAAGAAAATACGATCGAATATTTTTGCTGTGTTGCTGTAATATGTTCTAATCTCTCAGGAAGGAAAAATCGGTGTGGGCAAAATACATTTTTTATAATATTGCCCAATGACAGCTGCAGATCATCTGCCTGCTCTATTTTTATTTATCTGTTATCAACAAATGCAGGGATGACATCGACCCGATGTTTCTAGACCTAAAGATCTAGCTCTTTAGGTCTAGCATCTGTACAGTAGTTAACATTGTCTACAGCCAACACAGGTGTTAATGAAAATTTAGGCTAACTCCTGTCACCTTTTTACCTTCTATGAAGAAAACAATGATGTCATACTACAAATGCCATAATAACAAACCGAGCTTTGAAATTTCTTTACCACACCGACAATATTTCTTTGACAGTAATTTTTACCACATCTGCTTTCACTGTTGCAAATCAATTTGTGCTATCTTAGTAGTTTAGTTTTACATAAATGTACTTTTTCACAAGGTAGTAGAAAGTGGAGTAAATTGAGTAAAAGTCAAGGTACACACTGATGTAGCCCTGGATTCACAAAATGTCATGTTAACTATCTAAGACCTCACTGCTCACCCTGTACTTTTTTAAAAGCACATTTTATCCACTTTTCCCTAGTTGGTTTTAAGTTGCATACTGTGAAAGATTGTTCTGACTGGATGCACGTGTTTGTTTCTATGAAATTTGTACTTGCTGTCTTGATGTGTTTGTCTTTGTGGTTATTGTTTATTCAATATAAAATGTAGCACATAAGAAGGACTGAAAATCTTTGGCCTCCTGTACATTCCTGTCAACAAAAAACACTGTGTTAGTACTAAGGATTTATTAAATACTGTGTGTATGTGTAAAATTGCAATCCTTTAAATTACTTTTTTGTTGAAAGCAACTTTTGTGCATTTATTATATGTGTAGCTATATAAACACTGTGTTTTTGAGACACTTTACAATTTCTTGGTATTTTAGAGAAGAGTGAAGAGATTTTGTTTTTGCATATTTATTTATGCTTGAAACTTTCTCTGTATGATAACCAAATAAGGAATCTTAATGAAGGTTTGTGCTGCTGTGTTTTCAAAGAAGACTACATATTTCTGTAATAAAGATGACACAAATAACTAAGGTTGGATTTTTCTTTCTTTTTTTGTTTCATTTTTCATACTTGAAAGGGAAATCCTTCATTTTGTAAAACATTTCAGATAATTTCATGCTTCAGCTTTGTGGGAGCAGTTTGGAGATACCCCCTTCTTGTTCCATCATGACTTTGCTCCAGTACACAAAGCAAAGTCAGTAAATGCATGGCTGAGCTAGTTTGGTGTAGAAGAACTTTGAGTGGCATATACTGTGTCATGATATCAGCCCAAACAAACAATTTGAATCAAAGCAGAGACCACAACCAATGTCTTTTTGTCCAGCATCAGTGTCTGACCTCACAAATACATTTCTGGAATGGTCAAAAGTACCCATAAAAGATTGTGTCCTAAAGGCTGTGGGAAGCCTTCCCAGAAAAACTGAAGCTGTTATAGTTCCATATAGTTGGCTAATATAATATTGTAAGACTGGATAATAAATGGGATGTTATTCAACTTCATGTGTGTGAAGGCCATTTAGCAAATACTTTCGGTAATATAGTGTATGGAGAATGAATGAGATAATTTTTTTGTTTGCTTTCTCTGCCATTTGCTTTCCAGACTGCTCGGACTTTTTTTTTTTTTTTTTTTTTTTTTTTTTTTTTTTTTTTTTTTTTTTTTTTTTTTTTTTTTGAGTTTGAGTTTGAAAATATGAGTGTGTGAGACAAAGTTAATCTGGAAAACAGGTGTCTCTGCATATTAAAAAAATTCAGACAGGGGTCACTTTCTTCCACAAGCACTATCATCACATATGGAGAAAGGTGACCATCACAGAGGTTTATTACTCAGTGTTAGTGGTTGCTGTAGCCCCAAAGCAAAAAAAAAAAAAAAAAATCACAGGAACAAAAGATATGAAAGCTCCAACTGTGCAGCTGCAGCAGGACCAAGGTTGGGATTAAAATGCAATGACTTTTTCAGTTTTTCAAAGCTTGCTTCAATACTGCACTCTGCTAAGCATCCAGAAAAAAGGGCAGCTAATCCACAGATACCTGGTTGAAAACCTAACGGGTTGTTCAAAAATCCTAAATAATAAATTTGCTCCCAAAGAGAGGTTTCCAGAAGGCATCTTGATCAGATCAAGTGCCTTAACTGACTCTTTTTGTTGTGGAGGAACAGCAGCTCTTCTACAAGCTATCCCTGAATGATGGAGCCCATCTCCTTAAGGTTGAAACGTAGATGGATTAGTAAATCCAAAGCCTCCCTGTTCAGTTCCGTATCCACAAACCAACAGAAATACTTGAATCTTGGGATATTCAGATATCTGATCAAGATATCTTTCTTTTAGGGTTTTTCTAGGAGGAGATACTGGTACAGACCCAGAACTTCCTAAAGGGGCTATGCAATTATCATTATTCAGGGAGCCACAAATATAAACAGGTGCTCCAGTAAAAGCCTTCCTGCTACTGTTACCATTCCTTCTCCCATGCTTAAAGGCATATTGGAATTGAGGATACTATGGTCATGGTGAATTTCTGGGGTTATTTTGTTCCTTCCTCTAAACTCATCTCAAGGTGTCCAACAGCATGAGGGTTATTATTGCTATTCCATTTTTATTTTTTTTCTTTCAAGTGCAGCAGCGCCATCCTATTCTTTTTCAGCCATACCTTTGAAATTTGTACAGGATGTAGTTTTCCATCGTCTTGGGAAAAAAAAAAAAAAAAAAAAAAATGCATGGACAAAGTATGGAAAACATTTGGGTTTTAAGGCAGAATGTGTTGCTTTAAAGTCTTTACTGGGCTTTTCTGCGTTAATCCTGATTCCAGATGTGTACTGGTCCATCCCAGATACCTCAGATTACAGATAAGTGAATGAGGCCTCTACAAGGTAAGCATAAGATTTCTTGTTTGCACAGTAAAAACTAATTTTGGATGTGGGAATGTAATTCAATATTGCAGACACTTTCCAAAGTAATTCCTTGCCCATGCGGTTCAATCACTTATTGATAAATGCCGTTTCTTGATGCAGTGCCATCTGAGAAATTAGAGATCACAGCTGTCCAACTTAGACTTGCTTCTGGAAATTCTCCCAGATTCCTTTATTGTACAAAATAAAATTAAAATATGAATCACTCCCATAGTGTCCTTTTGACTTTTTTTCTCATTTGGAGTGGTTTTCGTAAATTATTGAAAACCTGAACGCACCTCTTGCATAAATGCAATCATAATGATCTTTTTCTGTTACAAGATCTATAAATTCAGCCTGGAACTCGAGAAGCTTAATTAAAAAGATTATTTTAATCTGATAACAGCATGTCAGTTAATTTGTTAAACCTCATCTGAAGAAAAGGGCCGAAGGTTATTTGAGGTGTTCTTTTTTCAATCAACTACAATTCACCAGAAACACTTTTTTAGGCAGATATAATCATTCAGCCAGCATTCTCCCTTTGCTCTAAATCCAGTTTGCACAGGAATGTTGAGATATATGAGGGTTGAACTTGATGAATCCACCTGAGCAAAGCTTTATCTTAACACCTTGCTGCCAAAAACTGCACAATATGCATCTTTAAATCCATTTTTAGATTACACCATGTACAACTATGCCGACCGTGACATTCTGATCCTTGACGCGCTTAGATCAACTGCCGAGTGTCTGCAGCTGAAGGGGCTGTAATCCATGCCAGAGTAACATCAAATCAGCACATTTAGCCGTATATCTGCACTTTCCCTTCCATTTGCTTTTGATCCACACAAGCATCACCTTATCCTTCCTACTGACCTCGCATCCAGGGAATTCACACAGGAATCCAGGCACAGGAGCTTTCCAACCACTGGCCATAAACAGAAATTACTGTAAACCTGTACAGTGCATTATTTCTCTCCTCAGCAGTAAATACTCACATACTGCAGATGTATGAAGAGAAGTCATGTAGAGATAACTCTGCAGCTGTCGCCGTGGCTCAGATCATTTAATAACACTCATAGAGAGCCCAGAGCTCTGCAGGGTGTCTTCATCTTAGAAGTGGGGTTGCTTTCAGAAGGTCTAGCTGTAGCCAGAGGTCACAAATGTCCACACTCATCTTTTTAGTCATCACATCTCTGCCCCGGAAGGCCAACTGCCTCAGCTTCCTAGTTTGCAGCTGGCAACACAGATCAGAGAAGCTACACCTCACATTTAGAGGTGTGGAAAGGTTCGTGTAGTGATTGCAGGTCAGATTCATGACGTTTAAAGAGCCAGACACGTTAATGTTCAAAGGTTTCACCAGACACAGAGTGTGGAATTACAGTGCCTATAAAAAGTATTCACCCCCTTGAATGTTTTACTCTTTTTATTGCTTTTACAAATCAGTCATGATCAATAAACTTTGACTTTTTTGGCAAAAAAACCCCCAACCTTTTAATGTCAAAGTTAAAACTGATGTGTCAGTTTTCCTCCACTCATGACATTTTTCATATACAGCTTAGTAATTAAGTAGTTAAGTTAATCTGACTAACATGTTTCAAACAATCAATGTTGCTACCAATTACTGACACTCCCAGTCATATATGCATTTATGGGATGAAGAAAATAACCTGGGGGGTAGACTGTAATTGCTAAATTTGACATTTAAGGCATCAAAATTCATCAAATTAATTAATAATAGTTATGTTTGTTGAAGACTAAAGTTATAACTGATTCCATGAAAATAGATTGGAAAAAAATCTAATGTTTCAATATCAAGCTTTAAAAGAAGATTTTTTTTGTGTGTGTCCAAACAGTGGCAGTTTTTGATACAGGCCATATGGGTAGTTTCCCAGGGTGGTACAAGAAGAGGGGACACACAGGCACCCCCTGTGTTAGATAGGCACCCATGCTTCCAGCTAAGAATAGAGAGGCTCTGTTAGATTCTGTTTGCTGTCCAATACACTCAAGCCGAGTGAGGCACAAGCCACCCTGTGTCTGAGTGTTGCACCAAGCAAAAGCAAGAGGTTCAAACAATTATGTTTTCATAAAACTGTACAGTAGTAAGGGTTGGGGGTTTCAGAATAAGAGGCTGACTCAGGCTGCAATTCATGCAAGAACACCCACTGTACTACAGGAACACAGGTGGACCACAAAATGAAGAGACCTGAGAAGGTTAAATGGATGGCCATATCTTTGGTCATCCATTTTTAGATGCGTCAAATTCTTGAAAGCTTGGGATTTTGTTTCGTAACTTACCCATGCTTTAACCTCTTCCACACCTTTATCCCTGGCCTGTCTGGTTGATCCCTTATCCAGGGTGTGGAGCAGGTCCAAACTTTGGAGAGGGACTACATTATGGTTCTTTATGGTCTGGGATCAGTTTGGGATCCACCAGAAAGTGCTGAAGAGGATCACAGTTGAAAAGGATACATGGGTTTCCTCAACAACCCAATCTTAGTTAAGTTTTTAATGCATTGCATGCATTTTATATACTCTGACTTTTATGTAAAACACTGGATTCTTTATCCAGATTTTAGCACCTAACTGTACCCTCACAGTAACCTTTTTACTTAAGCAAGAAGAACAAGTAGCTTATCATAATTCAAAGTGTCAGACTTAATGTGTTTTTGTCAGTAACATCTCTGCCTCACTGGCACATTAATTACCTGCTTCCATGGTTTGAAGGCAATAGAAAGACATTAGCATTAATAGCGAGCTCTGGTCACACGCTGTTTCTCCGACACAATCAGCATGTAAAGCAAAATGCCACCTTGCAGCTCTCTGATTAGCTTTTTTTCCCTGCAGAACGGCTGATCAGATATATATAATTATAGCTTTAGCAATGATCAGCAAGGCTCCCTACAATTCTCTTTTTTTATGTGAGCTTAATCTCCTTCCTTGCTTACCTTTGGGCTGTCTGCTGCATTTGTCAGCAAATGTTGCCTGAAGGAAATACAGAGAATAACCTCATGGTAATCTCAAGGAAATCCTAAGAGGAAGGTTGATTTGATCAGAACAAACAACTACAGCAGTGCAAAAGCTACCATCTACAAGTAATGTTTGTAAATTTCCATACAATAGGAAGACATCATGAATATTAATAACTTGACAGATGTGGCGCTGCTGCACACATGCAACCTGATGCGGTATTTATTGCCTCATGCTGGATTGCATGAAGAAAATCTTTCTGCAGTAAATTGGATGTCCAGGATGAAGCAACTTGAAGAAATAAAATGAAAATCAAATTAAAAGATAAAGTTGGTGTTCTTTTCATGTCTGCCTGTTTTTTAGCAGATTTCTTTGTGGTGTGATCAGAATTTTTAAGAGTTTCTCTTCTTATAATAATGGCCACTGGGATTAAACTGGAGGCTATAAATGATGGAGAAAGCCATCTGCTGCTCAGTGAAAAGCACTTCTGTTCAATCACCTTCCAAGGACCACATTACGGTTTCACTATCATCACTTTGGTTCCAGACATAGAAACATTGTGGTGGTTGAATTCGGAAAAGCAACAGTGCAAAAAACAAACGGTGACATTACCAGTGATTCATTATTTAATTTGTACATACATATCACACAGACCTGTTCATCCCAGCCTTTTGTTTCTCCCATTTAGTGCGTGTTTCTCTCGATGATAATTGATAAAGGTTCTTCCTCTCTTATGGTAGAGGTATTGAAAAAATAAGCTGCATTTACATGCAGCATCCATCACTAGACTGCATGTGAAAAAAAAAAGGTCTAATCAGACCTTTCCCTCTGGGTGTTAAATTTTGTGTTTTTCTCTGTTTATATTATTGTATTTCTTTGATAAGGAACTGGTGTGATGGGGAAAATACATCCTCAGAAATGAAATAATTCACATTCTCAAAACTGTAAATGTAAAGCAGAGGCATGCTTTAATGCGGTTGTTTGTAGAACCCTCGTTTGCAACAGCAGCAAGTCTTTAAGGATAAAAAAATTTTGCAGAGTCTTTGCAAAAAAGCTCATGCTCAGTCAGTTTGGATGGGAGCATCTGTGAACATCTATTTTAAGGTCTAGCCACAGATTCTCAATTGGATTTAGGTCTGGACTTTGACTGGGCCATATATAAATATAGCATTACCCTGTATTTTATTGCCAAACATCCCTGACCAGCTTTCCTTTCCTTGCTGAAAAAAATCCATCCCCACAGAATGATGCTGCCATCACAATGCTTCATCATTACAAGGTTTGTTTAGGGCAATGTGCAGGTTCAACTTTGTATATAGCCCAAAACGTTCAATATTTATCATATCAGTCACAGCACCATCTTCCACATGTTTGATGTGTCCCTAAGTTACTGTTTTATTGAATTCTTTCTGCCACTATTCTATAAAATGCCAGATTTGCGGCATGCATGCCTAATAGTTGGCCGGTAGAGAAATTTAAATGCTGGGCTGTGGATTTCTGCACATCCTCCAGAGTTATCACGGGACACTTGGCTACCTCACTGAATATTACACTGCCCAGCCTGTCAGTTTTAGCTGGATGGCCAAGAATTGGGACGGCAGTTGTACTGCATCTTTTTAATTTTTAGATGATGTACTGAAAAGGGATGCTGAAAGGGAGAGATATTGTTTCATCATCTATCTCTGCTTTAAAATTCTCCACGGATTTCTCCCAAACCCCTCTGCTGAGTTCCTTGCTCTTTATGATCCCATTTCTTCACTAATGTTCTCTAAGAAACCTCTGAGGCCTTTACAGAACAGCTTTCTTCTTAGTTTAAATTTCACACATAGAGACTGTATTTACAACACTTCTTAAAAGCAATTGGCTTCACTGGATTTTATTTAGGGTAATCAAAGTAAAAGGGCTGAAAAGACTTTTCTGTGTTTTTTATGGCAAAATAATTTGAAAGCCATGCATCTTTTTCCTTGTTCTTCACAGTTATGTTCCACTTTTTGCTGGTCTATCACATAAAATCCCATTAAAATACATTGTCATTTTTGCTGTTATAAAATGATAAAAGTACAGTTAATGGGGTATTAACACTAATAATAAAATATATGGACAAAACCATTAAAAGATCTCCCAGGCCTTTCAGAAGTTTGATGTGGTTCAGTGATTGGTATTTCCTAATGCTGTAGCCCTACCCCTGCTTCCTCTAAAAAGCATTTTTGCAGTGCAAGATGTCTGGACCTTAAGTGAGGGGGTATGCAAGATGCTTGCTGTATAATGTTAAAGACTTACAAGAATTATTTTAGTTTCTGCAAAACCCCCACAAATGACTGAATCCGAAGCTCTTTATTTTCGAACTATTCATTCCTGCAAAGTAAACTCTGGATTTCCATATACATATTTTCCATGGCTTTTTCAGTTTGGCGAGTCATTGCTTTAATTTAGCCAAGAAAAACACATAACACACTTTTATGGTTCCTATTTTCTGCCACCATGTTGGGTTGGAAGCTTGGTTAGCATATGTGATTAACAATAATAACTTTTCAGCAAAATATAGGATATGTCTAGACAGTGTTTTTAACAAAATCTTTGTTATGGGTTAGCTTATGTGTGTGTATGAAAACAATAGCAGCATTAGTTTTGTGTCCGTTTACTGTTTTACTGTGAAAGAATATTTTCTCCCTTATAGATTTCTCATTTTTTGTCACTTAAATGTTTCAGGTCATCAAACTAATTTTAAAATCAGAGAAACATAACCTGCGTATATAGAAAATGCTGTTTTCAAATCATGATTTCATTTATTAAGTAAAAAAAGTTGTCCTAACCTGACCCAGTGTTATAAAGAAATTGCCCTAAAAAAACCTGATAACAGGTTGTGCCTCCTTTGGCACCAAATATTGCCATCAAACATTTGGAAAACCTGGCCATTTGCATTTCATGTTGCTGTGGAGGAATCATGGCCACTACAGCATCTTAATGAAATTCAAGTCTGGACTTTGACAAGGCCACTCCAAAAACTTTATTTAGTTTTTAACGTAGTCCATGGCAGAGTTGATGGTGTGCTTCAAATTATTTCCCGACTGCATAACTCAAGGTGCCTTTAACTCACAGTCAGAGAGCCCATATTTTTTATTTGGATGTTCTGATAGAGATAAGAATTCAAAGCTATGTCAATTAGAACAAGTTGTCCAAAACAAGCAAAGCAGCCCCAGATCTTCCAACACTATGTTGTACTGTCTGTAAAATGGCTTTTTTTTTCTGTAATGCTGTTAGTTTAGTATGCCATATGAACAAATATGACAGCGCGTGTATACACAGTGGCTCGAGGGATCCCAGCTTTTCAATCTTTTACTTACTTTTTATTTATGTTTTTACTTTTCAGTTGTTTAAATATTTTATAGTGTTTGGGTTAGCGATGTTTTTATGTGATTTATGTGCTTTTCATATGTGTTGAAAATAACCAAATGAAATTTCGTTATGTCTGAACACATAATGATAGTAAAGATTCTTGATTCTTGAGACTTAATGGGATGTACTTTCCAAAGATATTATTTTCCTAAAAGTCTTGGGAAATTATTAATATGTTTTATAAAGACTGAACTGAATGGTTTTTTGGGGGTGAATATGAATTTTCCTTTTTTTATTGATGAACACTGACCTTAAGTGAGGCAAGTAAGGCCTGCAGTGCCTTATATGTTGTTCTGGGGTCTTCTGTGATCTCCTGGATGAGTTGTCAGTGCACTCCTTGAGTAATTTTGGCCAAGCAGCCATTCATGAGAAGGCTCATACAATTCAATAGTACTCTTTTTATCCTTGAAGGGAAATTACAATTCCTCCTGGCTCTGATCTCATACTGTTCAATGCGTCCTGTTTTTGTGGATAATTGCTTTCACTGGAATCCCAAAGCTTTAGAAATAGCTTTTTAAGCTTTTGTAGACTGATAAATGTCAGTAACTTTGTCATATGTTTTTAAATTTCTTTAGACTGGAGTGTTTATTTCTGACATCTTTTAGCCTATTTCATGTTGTTTATTTGGCCCCATAATAAATTAATTTATCTACAATAACATACAAAGTTAGTTTTACGGTCAGGCAATGACTAAATTCAGCAGAAATTGTCCATTTAAATACAGAGCATAGATTTTTTAAAATGCAAATTAAATAAATTAGGCATTATGTGGCGTAGCTCTGAATGAGATCTGCCAAAGTGTTACAATGGGAGGTTAAGTGATCGCTTGTTTCTGTGTGTGGCTATAGTGAACAGTATAAATGTGGATAATTGTAGGTATTTCGTGAATCAACAAGATTACTTTAACAAAAAAAATAGCGATATTGTTATGAAGAGCTTTTTTACGTGAAATCATAATTTGAAAAGGGCATTGTCTTATTACATATGTTATCTTTGTTTGAAATTTAAATCTGTTTGATATATTTAAAGCTACAGTATGTAATTTTTCCAAAATGTGTTTTTTGCATATTTGTTAAAACTGTCACCATGTTGTGACAGTATGGTATGACATAGATAATCTGTGAAAAGCTCGAGCTCCTCCCTCCCTGAGCTACTATATACTAGAAGGCATCTAAAGAAACGTACCGCTCCCGACCTAAAACAACCAATCAGAGCCAGGAGGAAGGTATTAGCGCTGTCAATCACCCTCGTGTAGCCCACTAAATGTGCTAATGGTGGAAAAAACAACTTACCGCTTCAGGAAAATTGTTTATACGCATTAGCAGCAGGCTATGTTGTTATGATCCAGCTGTAGCGTAGCAGAGAGGAAGGGGGAGTGTGTGAGCGGCGCGTACACGAGGATGATTGACAGCGCTATGACCCTCCTCCTGGCTCTGATTGGTTGCTTCTGACTCAGAGGTGTATTTCTGGAGTTAGTACTGGGAGCACTGGGTGAAGGGAGAGGAGCTTGATTTTTTTCACTGATCATTTGTCTTATATAATACTGTCATGACATAATGATAATTTTAACAAATATGTAAAAAAAACATTTTTCATAAAAGTTACATACTGCAGCTTTAAGTGTGACAAATAATGCATAGACAGAAGAAATATTTACCGAGAAACTATATTATCACTGTACAGTAGTTTCGGAATGCAGTTCTTAAATAAATAATGACAACAAAAGGGGGGAAACATAAACTGCGCTGTGGCAGTGTGCCCTTGAGCAAAACACTTAATCATCTTTCAAGCTGCACGGCGACAGCACTACTATAAATACACTGCAATAAAATAAAACCTATATCAGTATGTTGCTTTGTGTCAACATGAATTTACAAATTGATAAAAACCTTCCTCCAGTGGGTCGAGTCATTTTAAGATGAAACACGTCTCTTTTAACATCAGTCAGAGAACAGCATCTGTCACAGCAGCACTGCAGATAGACTAAAGCAGCCTCACTCACTGCACTCCCATCATCCTCCCCTTTACACACACACACACGAACGCACCATGGATCCATGCCTCACCACCATCCTCTGCATTCAGCCCTGATCCACAGACAGAAACAGCCCGATTTCCCCCCCCCCCCCCACACACACACACACACTCTTACCGCTGCGTTTTATTATTCACCTCACAGTTGTTATATCTGCGCGGATCCAGCTGCGGAATGAAGTCGCAGCTTTTCTCAGCACTGCGGGACAAAGCCATGAATCCCTGGCTGCTCTTCGCGCTGCTCAGTCTCTGGTGAGTGAGTCGCTTCCATGCGCCCGTCGTGATGGGAAGAGGGGGTGAAAATGACCGCAGAAGGTGTCTTTCTGTCCCTTTCTACACCGGATAATTGTTAGAGTTGTGACTGGGCAGCTAAAGATCTGATTATGGCTTTCATTCTGAACCAGACAACATTTGCTTAGTGCGTTTGTGTTTTTAACCCTATCTGAAATTTGCAGATTGGAGGGTTTGAGTCCCCTCTGTTCAAAATGTTGAACTGGTGGCATGAGCGAGAGTTATTCATATCATTAATATTAGGGAGTTCTTTTCAAGTTATTAAAAAACAAACAAACAAACAAACAAACAAACAAAACAAAAAAAACAAACAAACAAAAAAACAAAACAAAAAAAAACAAAAACACGGAATTTCTCTGCAGACAAAACATCCTGAATTTTTATTTCTGCACACGGAATTTTCTAATATTGAAGGCTTTTGTCGGTCTAATTTGAAAATAACGTATATTGTTAGGCTTTGCAATCATGGCAGTAAAGAGTGATAAAAGCACAAACTCCAACCACTGCCATGATCCAGTATGCCAGCATTTACCAGCAGCAGTACAGGAGACTCGGCTAATTTTCAGTTTAAGCATGCCAGTTGTTGCTGCATGTGACTGAGACGGTTTGAATTTTTGTTGCTTGCTGGAGAAGTCTGACCAAATTCCTCAATTTTAAACCCTCCCCCACTAACAGTTGGAATGGAAACTCATCATTCATGAATACCACATTCATTTTGGGCTTTTATTAGTTTTTTTGTTTTGTTTTGTTTTGTTTTTGGTTTTTTTGAATATTTATTGGGGTCAAAATTATACAGATACAAGTATTGAACTTCTCACTGTTAACAACCCAAGCAATCCACACATACAAATAAATCTAAGCAAATTAGCTTGCAAATTCATAAAAAATGGAATGACTCAGGCAAAAAAATAAAAAATAAACAAGCTTAGAGAACTCTATTAAATACTTAGTGAGGAATTCTCCATTGGTAATAACTTAAAGATTTTTAGTTTATGGATGTGTGATTTTGACCCATTCTTTCACAAAACTGTCCTCAAATCGTGAATGTTTTGGGGCTCTTGTTGAAAACATAAATAAAAGTCAGGTGATTGACTGGGCCATTCAAACAGTTTGACCTTATTTCTCTGAAACCAGTTAAGTTTCCTTTGCTGTGTATTCGGACTGTTATTTTGAAATCCTCACTTGTTTCATCTTCAGATTCTTATCAAGAATTTCCCAGTAAATTTCTCAGTGCATCCTTCCTTCAGTTTAATGACACCTGCCAGTCCCATATGCTGTAATACAGCCCACCTTGATGTTTCTACCTTCAAACCTTACTTTTGCTGTGGTGTTTTTTGGGTGGTGTGCAGAACCATTCTTCTTCCAAACATTGTGAGTGCAATGATTTGTAAAGAGTTTAGCCTTGATCTCATCTGACTATACTGTATTCTATTATCCTGACTAATCCTCAACACTTTTTTTCCCCCATCATTGGAGTCTTGTCCAGTGAGTGTCTACAGAGTGCATTGCAACTGAATGCATTACTTATGGTTTTCACCAGAAAAAAAATGTACTTTTTGTTTCCAGGTCTTATTTGAAGGTCTCTCTGAGTCCTCATTGGCTCTTGCACAACTCCTTTGATTATTCTTTCCACTCATCTGTCAACAATCTAGTGAGGGGCACCTGGTTGCGGCTGTTTTATGGTGAAATGATGTTCCATTAACTTCAGGATTATGACTCCAACGACGCTCACTGGAATATTTAGAATTTTAGAAATGAAATGATTTCCATTACAATTAGTATCTTTGCAACACTGAAACGTTTTGGTGAAGGTTTCTGCATTTACCAATCATACCCCTCTGTGCAATACTTCAGTTAATATCAAACTGACTGAAATTGATTTGCACATAGCAACATGGATGCTTTCTAAATACTCCCAATATTTCAGCTGGTTGTTAGGCTTTTTCTGCTTTGGTCATCTTTTTCTTCATGTGTTTAGTTCTTATTCCTATTTTTTATTTCACCAATAACTTTGTATATTGACTAATTAGATCAGATTTTTTTGTATGTGCAGATTACTTGATATATAATTTACACCAGATGTTGGCAACAACTCAACAGAAATAGAAATCAATCAGTCAACAAGCTTCTGAAATAACTGGATTTTAGACCACTCTTCTTATCAGAAACGGTAGAACAAATTTAAAATTGTTGGATAGCTATTATGGACCCAGCTTTTAAGCATTGTCTATAAAATCTCAATAAGGCTGAGTTCTGGGGCATTTTAGAAGCTTGATGTTAGTCAGCTGTTTCCATTCTAAGCCTAGTTTTGATGTTTTGGGATCATTGTTCTGCTTTGAACATCAACTTTGTCCAAGTTTCAGCTGTCGGTTGATGTGAGGTGAAATGGAAAGTTTTCAAAGCTGTCCTCCATTTCATTGCTCAGTCTACTTTGTGCTTTGTATGAACACTGTGGCCAGATAACTCCATCTTTGTCTCTTCTGACTATAAAATGCTTTTCAGAAGACACTGGCTTGGCGATATGGGCGGCAAAAAATTAAAGTCAGTCTTGAAGGTGTTGATTTTTTAATTGGAGCCTTTTCATGGTTGCTACCCTCTCAGTCCATGCTGATGTAAAACTGGCCACACTAAGACACCATTGTTTCATCAGCTTGAGCCTTGGTTGTTCCTGGGTTGTTCCTAAACATTCAAACCAACTTCCAGTTTCATCAGAGGGGGTACCAAGTTTCCCACTGCAGTCTGGAAAAGTCTGAAATTGACGTTTATGATTTTTCAGGTCTAGATAAGTGATGAAGAATACGTATGGAAACATCTTGAAGTTTCCAGACTTTTAAAAAAAAATTGTATGAAAACAGAATTTCTATAAAAATATTTAACAGAGATTAATTTATGAGAATATGAAATAATATTGTGTATTTTCATATTTATTTATTTTTAAATGAGATCGTTTGATTTAGGACAACACAACTTGAGAATTAGTTAAGCTCATTGATCATTTTTTTGAGGTACAGAGAGATAACCCACAGATTAATACAAATTCAAGAATCAAAAACAAGGAAACACTTACATTGAGGTTGCACTTTTGGTTCTTAAACTGTGTAGGGTTTAGGTACAAAAACAATTTGAATTTCTATTTTCAGAATGAAGATATCGCATATCAAATATCATGTTTTAAATATTTAGTGTAGTGTTTAAGTGCTATATATGTTGAAACACAGCTGATATAACTAAGCACGGAGGCAAAAAGAACTGGGAAATGACACAAGTATACATTATGTATGGGATAAAATATTTCCCTCTCTTAAACTAAAGAATGTCTCTCTTTCAAAGTGATGGAAAATAGAATGTGTTATTTTAATACTTAGTCTGTAATATGATCTTTTGTAAATGCAATCTGTCTTTTTTATGTAAACTGACTCCAGGAAGAAAAGCTGATGCAGCATGCTGCTGATGCTCATGAGGATCTCAATCAACATAAACAGAAAGACTTCAGCGTTATGCTGCATCAAGATATGTGCAGTAAACAGGTTTCAAAACCCATCTAACTAAAGCTTTTGTACTCAAGAGTTTAGAGCATTGGCACAGCAGTGACACAGGGGTAGAGTGCGTAACCTATGTTCGAAGGCCTTAGTCCTTGACGCAGCCATTGTGGGTTTGAGTCCTGGTCTGTCGACCTTTACCACATATCTTCCCCCTCTCTCACAACCCACCTTCCTGTCATTTCTCTGTTAAATAAAGGCCACTAAAGTCAAAAAATCCTTTTAAAAAAGAATTCAGAATGTTTCAAAATTATAACTGAATTGAAATTTGAGTCGAAAAAGGTGAGAAATTTTGAAATGAAAAATGATGAAGTAACTCTAAGGTGCATATTGTGTCTTCTTCAAGGAGTCCACAAAGTGGGGACACATCTGAATAACCAGTACTTGCCTGCAGCTGTTTGCAGTGGTGTTGGAATATGGAGTTAGACTTCCAAGAGAAGAAAAAGAAGGATCTCATCTCCTGTGTGCTTTGACAGCCAGTGATTTATAATAATTTCCTGTAATCAAGCCTGGTAAAAGTACATGCTATTTTACTGCCTGCTGTAACAACTGAGATGAACATATTTACCAGCAGGGGTCACTGATTGTTATTTTGGTTTGATCAGTAGTCAGTTTTAAAAACTGGACTTTATGGCTTAGCTGGAAGACCTCCCTTTATAGTTGTAATCTGATTTTGAATGCTCCATATTGAAGTTATATAGTGAAAACTGCATTTATGCATTAATTATTCTCAATTATAACTTCTTGCAACTCAGTAAATCAAGAACAATCATAGTACTGTCGCTAATAGTAGTTAGCCTGGTCACTGAGCTAATAGTCAACAAGCCCAACTGGTTTACTCGCTGGCAACTTGGACACTGGTGTTAAACTGGGTGTCACCCTATTCCCATTTCATCCATACCAAAAGGAGTCAGCTGAGGTTCCCTTTGGAGGTTTTCTGGGCATGTTGTGCACTAATAGCAGACCCCAGAGCGGACACAGAAATCACTGGAAGCACATTAAATTCAGCTTCTGGCCCGATAAAACCATAACATCCTCCAGAAGGAACTGCGGAACACTGTCATAGTATGCTCTTAGAAAGGCTGGAGCATGATGTAGAGATCAATGCAATGGCTGGTTTAAATCTTATTAATCTTAGACCTGCTTAGACAGTCACTTAAGTTTCTCCAGTTTTAGTTTCCCTCCTTTGGTTCACTGTTCAATTCAATTCAGTTCAACTCATTTATATAGCGCCAATTCACAACAAATGTTGTCTTGAGGTACTTTACAAGAAAAAAAATCAATTCAGTCATACATACATTCAAATTGATCCTAGTTATCAAACAGGACAGTAAGCTCAATTAATTATTCAAAAAGTTTCGAAGGAAACCCAGCAGATTGCATCGAGTCATTGACTTGCAGCATTCACTCCTGCTGGATGAGCATGTCCACATGGTGTTGTGTCATTGATTTTACAGCAATCCCTCATACCAAGCATGTATGTAACAACTGTGGAGAGGAAAAACTCCCTTGTAACAGGAAGAAACCTCCAGCAGAACCTGGCTCAGTACAAGCGACCATCTCCCACGACCAACTGTGGGTTTGAGAAATCACAGCTATGATGAGCTCTGAAACCTGACTGAAACTCTTCACTCTATCTTAAGTTCACTTCTTGAGGATGAATTCCCTTCCCCTGTCTCTGAGATCAGCAGACTCAGTGGTTTCCTTTAAAGGCCAGCTAAAACATTTCTTTTTAAGTCTGCTTTTGTTTAATTTTGAATTTTGTGATTTTTATTTTGAAAAGTGCTATATAACTAAAGTTTTACTTAATTACTTACTTACTATCATCCACCTACTAAGATTGAGCGAGTTCTGCACTATTGACAACATGAGTTTGCAGCGCTGCTGGACCGGTTAGGATGTGCTGAAGCTCTTATTCTGAAGTTCTTCACAATCCAGAAAACTGTTCTTTCATCTGCAATATTCTTAGCACCAGTTATCTGCATGTGAGGCTGCTTTGTTGTTTAGAGATGATAGTTGCACACTTTTATTGGACTAATAATTAGATTGATAGAATAATTGCATGTGGACCTTAAACTACATCGCTAGTGGTGATATGACTACATTGAAATGAAGTTTAGCTGATGGTGTTGGGTTAATTTAGGGCATCTGATGACCATGCACAATATTCTGAAGCAATCTGAAGAAAAGCTGAAGCTGTAGGGTTTCAAAAACCCAACTCCGGTATACCTGCAGAAATTTTAAAACATCATTGTACAAACTGAGCATCAATTTAACACCACATCAACGGTCAAAGTAAATTCCTAAATATCATTCATTTGTGGATGTTTTTCATGTATCAAAATAGTTATCATCCTCCTTCTCCATATTTAATGTTAAAAACTTAAACTTACATTCTTAAATGTTCCAAATGTCTTTCATGGATAAAATATATTATGTAAAGATTTAAAGTATTTACAAAACTGCCAAATCATATTATAAATGTCCAAATGTTTTTGATACAGAAAAATTTTTACCAACTATGCTATGTGTTTCTTCAGCATGTTTCAGGGTGTTTCTGTATAGGACTGTAAGGAAATTACCATAAAAATGACAGACTGCTGTGGGTTTAACAGATTTATGAAGCTGTCAGTGTAACAGTTCATTTCTTTACAGAGCCTTACTGATCAGTTTTGGCAGAGTAACCGTTGTTGATTTAAGCTCAATGAGAGTCAGAAAAGGAAACACAGAGACAGAAAGAGGAAGAGGAAGAGCTGCTGAGGAATCAGTGAATCATCATTGAAAGTCTCTCCAGGATTAAAGCTGAACTGGAGCTGCAGCTTAGTGCTGAAAGCAGCGCCCCTGGTGGGTTACAGCAAGCTCCACTTCTTCTAATGACACCTCCATGAAACCTCCCAAATATAATGAGAAAATACTGCCAGCATCTTAATGTCTGCAACAGTGAAGGCTGCTGTCTTTTACCAACACTTTAAGTGCAGGGGTGGTTATATAAAAGACGATGTTTCCAGAACAGATTTAAACTTGGTACGAGTGTAGATTTGATCAGGATGAGATTTGCACACAAAGTTTGACACTTAAGCAGAATGTCCTGAGTTTTTGTAAATGTTCTGGCCTCCAAACAGTAACATTTCAGGATCCATAAGGAGGAGATGAAAAGTTTTTTTCCGTCTAAGTTGCTGATATTTAAACTGACAACGTTAATGTTTACTGTTTAGCCTATTTATTGCTATTGTGGACACGAGATTCATTAACCCTTTTAAATTCTTTATAAACACAAATTCCAAATGCTTTAGCTTTAGCTTTTTTGACTGAAGACATTTGCAGATGCTTACTCTGGATCAGTGTTAATCTTGACAGCAAATTATTATTTAGTGTTATTTTTGACTAAAATGTCATTTAGTTTTAGTAGTCATAATTTAAAAACTTTGTTTTTGTTTAGTTTTAGTCTAGTTTTAGTTGACTAATTATTTTTTAAAAATGTAGTTGATTAAATCCAGTCAATTTAGTCAACAAAATTATATGTAAAATGTAAATACTTTTTGATCAATTCACTTGAATTATTAACACAAAATTAATCTTTCTTTTTAACCAGTTATGGTATAATATCATTGTCTGAATATGCAATACATACAAAAACAAATGTAACTTTTTTCAAACATTGTTATTTTTCTGACCTTGCTTTCAACAATAATACATTTCAATCAGTTGGCCTGCTCTGCCTGAAAATTATATGAACTTTCCATAACCAATTGCACATTGTATTCTTCATAAAAAATGTTACTGTAAATCAAAACTAAACACCGAACATGTAAAAGTTAACCTACTAAAATTAAAATTGAATACTACTGTATTAATGATCATTTAAACTCTACATCCAAGACAGTCAAACCACAATATTCTACTAAAAGCATAACAGGAACTGAATCAATCATAGCATAAAGTTCCACCATATCAGTCTCAGGAGATGATTGTGGAAGAACTGTGCTTCTGATGTTTCGGTCTTCTAAGCTCTCCATGTCTGCAGTGGTGCTTTCTTGATCCATTCTGTGTGATATCAACCAGCCCACCCTACGCCACTTAAAACAATCGCCAACACATTTTCAAATTTTCCTTGTATTCAGCCACACTGATGCTGTTCAGCCATTGTCCTGCCTTAAGTTCTTTTATTAATTAATACGTGTAATTTTATTATCAGTCTATTTTTAGAATGTAGTCAGCACTTTAGATCCTTGCTCTCTCCCTGAAGCTGAATCATTTAGGCCTTAAGGTGACTACACAGACATATTTGTCCTGCATTAGGTCACTGTGTCATGGATGAGATCATAACTATCAGAAGTTATTAAGGAAAGAGGAGCTTAAATCCTGGGCTGAAAGGTAGGTCCGCAGGGATCCTTATAGTATCAGGTCTGTGTTTATTAGACGGGAACTACAGCAGCAGTGTCGTTTGGCACAAGTTCAGAGTTCAACCATGTGGAACAGCCTGTAATAGAAACAGCAGGACTCATCAGATAGCAGACACATAAAACTGCTTATAGCTCTGTTTAAGTTGAATTCCAAAAGTGCTGCTGTGTGCACTGAATCCAGGCACCCTTCTTTTGACATCCAACCTGACACAACCCTGTGCTTTGATTGTGCAAACACAAAACCAATATCAAACACACATCTATTTTTTGTAGGACTAAAAACTGCTGATCTTTTATTTTCTTTGCTGAAAAAAAAGCACAGGTCAGAACTGTGCTTTATAAGCTAAAAGTTCTTTTTGCCCATGGGGAGTCCCAGTAATATTGAACATCCTCACACAGCACAGTCTCTGGAACAATTAAAGGAAATGTTTGTTGTGAGAAAACAATAAAGCAACCAGTTGTTCACTTGAGATGAAAACCTGGTATGTTATTAAAGCTTTGAGTTGAACCTAGGATTCATGCTAGAGTTTTTCTGTTTAGAGTTGTGGAAAACACATTTATTATTTTTGGACATCTTTTACTTTGTTTGGTTTAGGAACATGGTCAATTATATAAAAGTGATTGTATCTTAAAGAACAGTCCAAAGTGAAGTATGTCCTATTTAAAACTGAAAGTCACACCTAAATTAAAAGTAAAGCACTGTGAATATTTTCTAGATGCATTGTATGAGGCCAGGTCTTCTGTTTGCTTAAGAACTTCTGTTTGGCCTAAAAATAAATTCCACATTTGTGGCTAAAGAACAAATTACACTTTGATCCTAATTTTAGAAACTAAGGAAATGATCACCATTCTTCCATTGAGTTGAAGGAGACAAGCGATGCGACAGATTTGAGCGGTTTGCTTGCAAATGTCATGGATGTTGTCTTCAAATCTGTTTTTTATATAGCAATAAAAACAAATACAACAAAAATAAAATCAAAGCTATCAGTCATCTGTTAAAAACAAGTTTGACTGTGTGGTTTGCTCTTTAGGCTGCAGAGCATGAGGTTTCAAAAAAAATAAAATAAAAAATCCAACTTAGAACTGGATACATTAAAGCTGTTAGTCCAGAGTTCTGAATGCTGAAGTTCAAGGGTGAAGCATCACTGACAAAAACTGATGTTTTGAATGTGTTACAGGTGCAGCAGAACAGTGTTTATTGCAGATTTAATTTATTCATCACATCATCTTCATCTGCACTGACAGCTGAGTTTCAAAAAATTCTGGGTTTTTGGCATGATTGTACAATCATAGTAAAAAGTTCACCTGTTTGTATTTCTTTGATTTTTCTGCATTTCTTCAGCGTATTTTGCTTGTTTTGGCTAGACTGCAAATTTGACATTCATACCTTTCAGATTGAGGGTTTTAGATATAAAAATAATCAGATTCTTATGTTTACAAATAAATTAGATCTAATATCATGTGGACTCCGTATTGTCATAAATTTATGCAACAACAATGAAGCTAAAATAGAAAAGCTATATGAAAGTCCATCCCTGCTGCTTTTAAAGGATTTAAGAGGTAATCTTCTAGCTCGGTGCTGCTGATGAAAGGCATCGATTGACTGATTAGAAATGGTATCACCACCTACACAAAACAGAAGTTTTGTCAGTTTGTTTCACTTATAGAAACAAACAGTCAAGAATGAAAGACAAAAGCAATAACCTTAAAGAAGCATTAATTACTTAAAATCAGTCTTGGATGTTCTATCAGGCCATTTCCAATCTATTTGACATATATCACTCTGTGTCATTGGTTATTCACAAATGGGAAAAAAAAACTGCCACTTTTCCCAAAATTAGTTTGAAGGAGAGCCCACTCTCTCGAAAAAGAAGGCAGCAGGTCTTCTGAATGAGCAAGAAGAAATCTGGAACAATGTCCTTTGGACAGATGAGACCAAAGTAGAGATGTTTGGCAATAATGCACTGCACTATGTTTGAAGAAAAGCAAACACGGCATATTAGCACAAACAGAGTTTACCAACTGTTAAGTGCGGTGGTGGAGGACTTCTTTTGCAGCCACATGAGTTGGACATCTTGAAGGCAACAAGTTGAACATCTCCTCTGTGTATTAAAGTATTCTAGACTCAAATATGCCATCTTTTTGACAGCTGAAGTTTAGTCAAATTCTAAATTGAAACAGTAACTCAATGAACTAAAATATAGCAGCTAATGTAAAACACAATGCCTGAAAAAGAAAAGAATAAAGGTGATACAGTGACCCCATAAAAGTCTAGACCTCAACCTGATTGAAATACTATTCATGGAGTTCAAAAGAACTCTGAAGAAACAATTATATCAACCTCAATGAAATAGATACTGCTCTTGTCCCTTCTTATCCCTCTGGTCCTTACTAAGTGTTTTGATTATATATTATGGTTTGCTGTTTGTGACTGTACTTTGAATACGATATGAGCAATGGAAACTGAAGTCAAATTCCTTTTTTGTACCCCTAAACTTTGTGAATGAAGTTGATTTTGATGAACTGAAGCACCATTGGAAAGAAGAATCAGCCTAAATTCCTCCACAATATGAGGGATTTAATAAAGTCAGACAGATTATGACTACTCGGACTTATTGCTCCTGAGGGTTGTTCTATTATCGTCACACATTTTGACTTTGGCTTTTTTGTACTTAATAGTGTGTAATGAGTTGTATTTTCTTTGTAAACTTTATAAGTAATTTTAGAATCTGACAAAAACCCACTCATTTTTATTTTATAATATGTAAAACCCAAGAGTTGGAGAGTTCTTTTACCAAGAATATGTATTTTTTTTATATATAAAAAGCAGAATAAGCAGCTTAATGTATAAAACCATGCATGCAGCCTGTCAGATGTTAAATGAGAAATCATAGCAAATTTAATCTGTCAGATGTGTGCAAAATGTTCCATCAGGATATGACTAAAATGTGTTTGGCATATGCTTAAACACATCACAGTTTAAATACCTCCACAATCTGTTCTCATCAAGGTTCTCAGTCTAATAGATGGTTACTGTCCATGTGATCTGATTCACCATCTGGCCAGCAAACACCTCTACTTTCCTCTGGGGGTTTAAAAGGTACATACAGAGCCCCCTGATTTATCTCACAGTAATTTTCACCTTCAATTCTTAAGATCCATCAAGTGCTTATTCTCCTTCAATGAAAGCCAAGCGAGCACTAAAACACTAGAGGAAACTGTGGGAATCTCTGGATATCTGTTCATGTTTTACGGTTATCTCTCCGCTTCTCAGTTCAGCCATTGGGCCCAGTAAACAGGAGGATGAGGACTATGAGGATGTACCCATAAATAAAACCTGGGTGTTATCGCCAAAGGTCTATGAGAGCGACGTAACTTTGATCCTGAATAAACTGCTGCAGGGCTACGACAACAAACTGCGGCCTGACATCGGAGGTAAAATTAAAAAAAAAAAAAAAAAACAAAAACATTTTCCTCTTATCTCAAATGAAGATTAAAAGTCACAATCAGTAATTCAGCAGTTGTAAACATATATACAGTAGCATCTTCTGCATTAGAGTAAACATATGCTCTCAGTATTCAAAATGGATTTTAATTTCTAATATTTTTATAGTTTATTTCCATTGATTGTAATGAGTAGTCATTGACTGTAATGTTTACAGTCATTAAAAAGTTTTACCATTTCAGTAGTCCCTTGTTATTGTGAGTTTGGTCGTTTTAGGACAGAAACCTGCAGCATAACATTATGTATATTACTGTGCTGTCTTGTTATGTTTCAGTTCGGCCAACAGTGATTGAAACAGCAGTTTATGTCAACAGTATCGGACCAGTGGACCCCATCAACATGGTGAGGCTGTTTCCTCTAATTAATTGCAGCTTGTTTTCATTTTTAAGCATTTAATGCTTTAAAAAGTCCTTTGAATTGAGCATCAAGATGGAAAATATCTGAACAAACTTACCAAGAGGTGCACAAAAATGTATTGTAAAAGTACCTATTCATTAAATTGTTTACTTATCGAATTTTGCACCAAACCCTGTGATGAACTGGGTACCTGTCCAGGGTATTAGTGTCTTGCCCATTGGCAGCCAGAGACTGGCACCAGACCTTTAGGTCCATTTCATGTCGACCATCAACTATCGTCATAAGATATGGGTCATGACCACAAAAACAAGATCCCGGACACAAATGACAAAAATAAGCATCCTTTGGAGGTTGGCCAGGCTCAGCCCGAGAGATAAGTTGAGAAGCTCTTTCATCCAGGGAAGCTTGAAGTAGAGCTACTGCTCCTCTCTACTATCAAAAGGAGTTAGTTGAGGTGGTTCAGTGATCTTTTTCCTGATACGTCCCACAGGGAGTGGACCACAGGGCAGATCCAGAAGCTGCCAGAGGAATTTACATCTCTTCTTGCCTGGGATAACTAGGAATCCCTTGGAGTGATCATTGCCATTTTAGCCTTTATATAATTGTGTGAGACTGTGGATTTTCTTTTCTTTTATATTTTTCACCTTTTCTTTCTTTGCTATTGATCCATGTGTGTCTTTAATAAAGTGAACAATCAATAAATTATGAAATTATTTGTTACAGCGGAGCGGGATGCGTGGGTTTCCCTCCTTGACCTATTGGTTCTTTGAATGCATCTTGGATAGTTGATTGATGGAAGGAAAAACTAACAAAATGGTCTGTAAGTGGTAAATGGCCTGTACTTTTATAGTGCTTTATCAAGTCCAGAGGACCCCCAAAGTGCTTCACACTGCATTCAGTCGTTTACCCAGTCACACACACACACATTCACATGCAAGAAAGGTATGGAAAAAAATAAGAGGATGAAGGTGAAGAAATTCTCTAACCAGGACCTTGACCTCATAGACATATCTTCTTTCTAAGTCCAGACCATGTTGACATCAAAGCCTTCCTCATCTTCTATCCAAGAGGTGACTGAAGTTCTGTATTTGCACAGTAAGCAGCCTGGCATGATCCTGTTGTTAAATGGCCTATACTTGCATAGCACTTTAGCTGTGGCTTTTTCTCCTAAGTGCTTTACTCTGCAGTCAGTCATTCACACACCCATGCACTGATGGTGACAAGCTACATTTTAGCCACAGCTGTCCTGGGATCAACTGATAGAAGCAAGGCCGTCATTCAGTTGATGCCACCAGGCCCTCTGAGCATCACCAGCAGGCGAGGCGGATGAAGTGTCTTGCCCAAGGACACAACAACTAAGACGGACAGAGTGGGGGCAACTGGCAACTCACGGGTTACAGGACAAACTCCTACCTCCTGAGCCACCTGAGCCACTCCCCCACAATTCGGACTATTGTAAGGGTGTTAATCTCCAGTTCTCAGGGAACTGGTGTCTGTCAAGACTTAGATGTGTCTCTGTTCAACATTTTTTCCTTCCTCATTGTCCCAACCAGCTCCTTCAGTACCTGCTCATCAGCAAGGAAGCTGAGGGGAAAAAAAATTACCTCAGACTTACCTTTAACTAAATCAATCGAAAAAAATCTCATTTTAGTATCATCTCCGAGATGAACTACCATTTGGTGCAGCTGAACTACTGCTGTGGCTTGCTGGATTTTCTCCTGCTCCAGATCAGGAAACCCTTTGTTCAGAGACGTTTGCCGACTTCTGATCACTTCAATTGAAGAAAAGTTCCCTGATTTCAAAACACTGGCGAGTGTTATAATTCCAGTCTCCAGTGTGGTACAGAGCGTGGATTCATCCTGCAGATCAACATCAAAACCCTGAGACATTTGTAGAATCGAGTGCACATAATTTAAGTGCAATCATTTAATTGTTTATATGTAGTTAGTGAGGGCACAGTCAGTGGTTTTTATCACTGTGGAGAAAAAGTTACATGTTTTCCTCTGCTTGTGTTATGGCATGATGTAGATTTTCCATTCAGCTTGTTGAATATTAATTAAACCAAACAGAAATTGAATGCAATTTAATGTCATTATAATCAATTTAAAAAATGACAGGTGAGCATAGATTATGATAGCATTTTTTGATGCAGTCAAAATGATGTAAATTGTAAATTGAGAAAGTCTAGTGTAACCTCTGATTGAGAGACCTGGAAGATGACTCATCTCTGTACCCGCCCTCATGGCCAATGAGCCAGTCAACGGCTGACTTCAAACCAGCCCTGTCTGGCCAGCCCAAATGGAACCACAGTTCTTGAGGTTCCAGAGAGCAGGCTGGGACTAGGCCCTCATGCAAAGACGCCTAACCAGTTTGAAACCGGGTGAGGCCCCACAGTACAAAAAGGCCTTAAAAGGCCTGGTAAAGACCACCAATTTTTCATGTCACACCAGGATCTTTATCCAGTGTAAAGGAAGAGTGAACTAGAACTGAATAGTGGTAAAAGAAGTACTAACAATTGAAAGAACAACATATGTGTACTGAAACTTTAACAAGAATTGGCAAATGGCTACTAAACAGGGTACAATGTTTGCATTGATGTTTTCTTGCAGGAATACACCATTGATATCTTCTTTGCCCAGACGTGGTACGACAGCCGACTGAAATTCAACAGTTCAATGAAGCTGCTCATGCTTAACAGTAACATGGTAGGCAAAATATGGATTCCCGACACATTCTTCAGGAATTCCAGAAAATCTGATGCCCACTGGATCACAACTCCTAACCGACTCCTGAGGCTGTGGAGTAATGGGAGAGTCATGTACACGCTAAGGTAGGACATTTGGAAGGGCAGTTTTTCAAACTGATTTTGTTGCCATATTTATTGTTAACTCTAAAGATATCTGTTGTTTGTGCAGCTTTAGTGTGCACATCTGTGTTTTTCTTTAAAGTAACCCCAGTTTGCCATAGCATTATCTATTTATCTGGTTTTTATACTGTTATTAGAGAGACAGTGAGAAAAAAGCACAAAAGAATGTTGGGACTTGATTTTCTTCTGTCACAATTCTGTTTTGTCAGGTTGACTATTAATGCGGAGTGTTACCTTAAGCTGCATAACTTTCCAATGGATGAGCACTCGTGTCCACTGGAGTTTTCGAGCTGTAGGTTGTCAAATGTAACTTTCTCTCATTTTCGAACCCATCATCTTGACTTCAGCTTATGTAGCTCTCCTCGAAAAAGGGGCTAGCACAATGGCAACTCCTGTGTTCATTCTCCTTGCCAAAGAGCCCATCTGCTTGAGGCTGTACCAATCTATCATCTGCTCCACCAGCAGAAAGAGGAGGTCACCATTTTGCTGACAGACTTAATGAATTCTGCACTCTTTGCCAGTCTGATTCATGTGGTCTGTGTCATCCTCCATTTGTCTCTTGCATTGTGCTTTTGCCTCTCATAACTTTTCATGCTCTTAATCTTCACCATACCAGTGGAAAAAAAACAAAGAACGTTCCACTGAGTTTACGTCAAATGGCAGTTCAGTCACAGTAAATGTCATCAAATCAGCACAAGTTTGGGATAAACCCAAGCTGTGTTATAATATAGTTGCAGCTGGGTATGGGTTTCAGAATAAGGATCTACCAACAATGTAATATTTAATCACAAAGGTAATTACTAACAAATTACCGTGCTAAAAAGTGTAATATCATGGTAATGAAAGGACAAAATCAAGGCCAATGGTTTAGAAAACCAGACGTAAGGTGGACCCAGAAAGTAAACTCAGAAATTGCTGTCCAGCTCTTTAAGGGGACTTTCAAGTGATTCCCAGACCCAACTTTCCGTTGGAGGTTGTCCAGTTCTCCCTCCGAACCGGACAACCTAAACAGAAGCCTAAACCACCTCAATCAATTCATTTTGATGTGGAGGAGTGAGGCTGTAGTCCAAGTTTCCACTGGTTGATGGAGTTCCTTACATTATCTCTAAAGCCAAGCCCAGATGAATTTCTCTTGACCAAACGGTGAAGACTGGAACATAGATGATCCAGTAAATCCAGAGCTTTTATCTCAACTCCTTCTTTAAGATGTTTTAGGTTTCAAACAGCATTTTTAAGAGAACTGTCAAACTCTCGAAATTAATAAACAGGATCAAGAATCAATGAACCAAAAGTAAGGACACCGGTTGATATTGCTCCACAAATTGGTACGAGGAGCAAATATTTCCATATTGTACCGCTGACTGAATAAACATTTTTTACCACTTTTGCCAAATTTACCACACACAAGGGGTTAGACTATTTACAATCAGCTCTATTTTGCTATTTTGATGAAATTTAACATGACTGAACAGGTCAGTGACATTTTGAATGCTTCCCTCTTCCTTGTCTTAATGCCTTTTCCTGTAAACAACAACCAGTCATAGACTATGTAAAGAAAGGACGTAGCCATTCTGATTTAAAGATCTTTTAAAATCACCATCTTGATATTTTTTTTCATTTTACAGCACTTCATTTAATTAGATGCTAGAGACATGCCTTTTTGCATTGGGTTTCATTACTGGAGTACTTATATTTATAGATTATTCCAGATAATACTGTAATAGCAGTTAGGAGACCTATTCATTTCAGAGTCTGTCTTAAGACAAATCAGTTGTTCACTAAGTGCTACAGCAGCCAAATGTGCTTATAAGCTTGCTTGCTCCTTTAAAAAGGATTTAAGAGGGAAACCTTGTACCACTTTATTGGATCAAAAACAATCCTTCCTTTCTAACTGATAAGATGCACAATTACTCTTCTATCCTTTACAGCTAATTTCTTTGTCACTGGATTAATGTGGAACAACACCCTTTAATTACTGTCCATCTCTTTAAGGGTTTACCTCACTTAAGATCAGTTCTGCAAGTTTTCATCCAAACAATATGCTTTCAATCAGAAAGCAGAAATCTGTATTGTAGTGTAAAAGATCACATAGATGACAGTGGTGGTGTGACCATGAAGCTTAATGAAGCATTTGAGGAATTTTGGAGACTGTACCAATACATGTCTTGAGGTATCAAACTCTTAAGCTCAGGCGTTACTTCGATGTTGCAGGAAATATTGCAACATTTGAAAGAAATTCTCACCAAAAGCTTCAAGCATCTGTACATCCCACTTCCCAGAAGGAGTCATAGGTGAACAGTCATGTGACTATCAAAAGAATTCAAGGTCCAGCTCCTTGTTTTGTAATACTTTGCCTCTCTTTGGTGAAGCAAGCTCCAGTGTCTCTGTATCATCTGCATCATCACTAGGACATAGTGCCTAACAGGAGGGCTTAGACTGGTAAACAAAGGATTTTCTTAACTTTCTCTTGGGCTACATTCACACAGCAGGCAAATGCAACCCAAATCCGTTTTTTTGCCTATATGCGACCTATATCCGACATTTTCACTGCAGTCTAAATGGCCCAATCCCGATCTTTTCACCTCCCCAAAAAATCTGATTTATGTTACATCCCTATGTGGTACTAATTCAGATATGTATCAGATTGTTTTCAAAGCGTTTGCAGTCTGAACGGTCATGTTGCATTTTATCTGACTTTTAAGTCATTCATGTGAGACATGCATCATAATTCTGCACCAGCAGAAGCCAGCCAGATGAGGTAAATCTGGATCTAAACATGGTCTGAAAATTCTAATTATGAAATTTTTGAACTTGCATCACATCACAATCCCGCCACTCCTGGCATGTTGTTATGATCTTGTGACAATCCTGTCGGCTCCCATTGCTGAATAATTTTAAAATCGATCCATAGGTACCTGGCATCCATCATTACTTCTGTAAACAGTGCACAGCTGTGTGATGTCAATGTTTTTCTTCTGTGCATGCGGGTTGTTTAGGGTTGTAAACCACTCATATAGAAGTCTGATTGCAGTCGCATTTAATTAGTAGTATGAACAACCATGCAAAAAGAATTGGATTTTAGCAAAAAAAAAAAAAAAAAAAAAAAAAAAAAACGGAATTCAGCATTAAGACCTGCTGTGTGAACTTAGCCTTGCTTACAGCAGTTTCTGATCTGTCTTTTAGGTCACAAATTACATGGTTAACTGGTTCAAGTTGACATAACATCACAGATTGAAATGTCATTACAGTAGGTAACAACACTGAAATAGCAATTCCTCTGTCACATAATAGCTTCACAGGTTTTATTTAGATAATGATTTTAAAGTTATGTCATCTACTTTTCTATGAAATAGATTTTTATAAAGCCAAAATGGCTGTTGTGACTGATGACTACATGAATCAGTCAGATTAGCTGTATTTTAAAGGTGCTGTGGCTACATCCATCTTTCTTGCACAGTCTATGTGTGAGCTACATTGAACGACATCTGATACTGCAGGAGCCAGGGAAGCTTTTGTTTCATCTGTTTTGGGGTGTTCTACAGATGGTTATCCAAAAAACGAGATCACATATCGGTGGCAGAGACGGGCAGTGGAGGTGGCCGACCAGCGTTACTGGAGACTCTACCAGTTTGCTTTTGTAGGGATGAGGAACACCACCGATGAGGCGCACACTCAGTCAGGTTCAACAGAACCCTCTTATTGTTTCCAGTTTTGCAGTGCTTTAAGTTGAAAACATCTTTCATTTTTAACATGCTGAATCTGTTTCAGGGGAATATGTCATCATGACAATCTTTTTTGACCTGAGTCGACGGATGGGCTACTTCACCATCCAGACCTACATTCCCTGCAGCATGATTGTGGTCTTGTCCTGGGTTTCCTTCTGGATTAACAAGGATGCTGTCCCAGCTCGGACATCTCTAGGTTTGAAATTTTAACAAAAATTTAACATCTGAAAGTCCAACATCCTGCAAGTCTGAGCTCCTGCAAGTTTTCTTTCTTTATGGGCCAGTAAAGTAACATGATTGACCAGAATTGACTGCCAGATTAGAGATCAATGCTAGCGCCACTGATCTCTAATTTTGTATTTTTGCAACCAAAAACAATTACTTCTGTCTTTTCTGGAGTAAGTTGGAGGAAATTCCGATGAATCCACTTATGGAAATAATAGACACACTCAGTGACTTGCAACAAACTGTTATGTGGTTGCACAAAAATATAAATCTGCATTATCATGATATCTGTGGTAAGAGATGTGGTACTCCATACACTGAGCAGAGAGGCACACATAGATATTGTATAGCAGCCTGAAAACAGAGCCTTGGGGAATTCCACATATTTTTGCTTTAGGTACCTAGCTGTCCTTAACCTTAACCGGTTCTAAGATTTTCCCAAAGCCAAAAAAAAAAAATAGTCACTTTTTAATATAGCTGCAGCATTAGTGTCTTGGTTTGTCACATTTTTAAAATCTGTGGTTTTCTTGGTGCTGATTTGAACAATAAATAGTTTGGGATTGATAAAAACTATGTGGATGATGAATGGGCCCAATTTAAAAATAACTGTTGCTCTCATGTTCATCTTTGATTAAAGATTTAAACTCAACAGTTTTGAACTGATTGCAGGCCACATGAACTGATCCACAACAGTCTAAGTAGGAACAAAGGAAACTAGGGAGTATTTATATTGATGAAGCTGAAGGCCAACAAGGAACAGATGTAATGATTAGTAAATGAGGGTCAGGTGAGATGGGAGAGCAGAGCACAGGTGTAACTGAAATAGATAAGGGAAAAGTCAAACAAACTTTATTATAAACATAACCCAGAGAAACAAAGAATTTCAGATCCAAAAGCAAAACAGACTGAACACACAGGCCATAAAACTTAGAAATGGACAAAGAAAAACAAAAACAAAACCTATAGCATCTACAATAAATTGTCTGATTTGGAGATAACCTGGTACAGATGTATACTAACATGTTTGCATGTGTCCTATGTGAAGCCATACCCCTATGCAAATCATAAATGCAAACCCCTTTCAAACTCCACAGATAATGTATCATCCTATCCCCTCTGGTGATTGTTCTAGACTTGCCAGCTGCTTCCCAAAATAAGTATTTGCATCCCCATTACCGGTCTCCATGGATTACATCAAACTACAACCAATTTTTCTGGGTCCTAAACTTGGTTCTTAATGCTTTTTGACAGCGAGTATGAAAACTGTAATATGAGTAGTTGGTCTGAAACTGGGGGAAAAGATTACAAGAATGTCTGACTGTTTGGAAGGAAAATACAAAGAAAAACTAAATGGTTTCAAATCATTTTCACTATATTTTTACTTTTTTGCATCAAATTAGATTCCTTGCACACAAACTCATGTGCAACCAACTCATTTGCCATTTTTTTCTGAAAAATAAAATATAAAAAGATATCTCTGAAAAAAACTTCAAACTGATTACTATTTAGGGCTGTTAATGGCCATTTCTGGTCACAAGCTGTTTTCTTGTTGCATTTCTATGCTTTAACCAATCATCCTGCAGAATGTCTTGTTTTTATGTTTCCTATATTAATAGACAGCCAAAAAAATTGTGTTTGATTTTTAACTCAGGAATTGATCCCTCTGTAGGAATCACTACAGTCCTCACTATGACAACTCTGAGCACCATCTCAAGGAAGTCTCTGCCAAAGGTTTCCTATATTACCGCCATGGATCTGTTTGTCTCTGTCTGCTTCATCTTCACCTTCGCTGCTCTCATGGAGTATGGCACCTTGCACTACTTCACCAGCAACCGGCAGACCAAGAAGACTAAAGCCAACAACAGCGCTCAGGTACAACCTGATCTTTTATTTTTCTCTCTCTGATTTTAATTTTCTCAGTAGAGCAGTGAAAGTAACCCTAATTTCTTTGCAGCAGAGAGTTCCCAGCATGGTAAATATCCGACCTGGAACATCCCTGTTGCAGATGAATAACATCGTGCCATATCACGAGGACGACGACTATGCGTATGATTGTTTAGATGGAAAAGACTGTGCCAGCTTCTTCTGCTGCTTCGATGACTGCCGATCAGGAGCCTGGAGAGAAAACAGGGTGCACGTGCGAGTTTCCAA
This sequence comes from Anableps anableps, assembly GCA_014839685.1. Taxonomy (NCBI): domain Eukaryota; kingdom Metazoa; phylum Chordata; class Actinopteri; order Cyprinodontiformes; family Anablepidae; genus Anableps; species Anableps anableps. The sequence continues at coordinate 25,087,591 of CM026080.1, read as the reverse complement.
GATCGATTCTTACTCGCGGATATTTTTTCCCACAGCTTTTGGCCTTTTTAATCTAGTTTACTGGATTGCTTATCTGTATTTATAAAAGAAAATGTTTATTTATAACTCAAATCAGCTGGAGTTTAACATCTGCAAGCGTATCAGCTGCTTTTAGAGTAGTTAGAAATAACTTTGCAAACTCTTGCTTTGATAATATAAAGGGCCTGGCTGCAGAGAGGCATGGCAAATTAGTGATAACAGCTCCAACATCTTGATCCTGCACAATAAGCAGGAAAATAATCAAATTAAGGCTCATATTTTTGTGAAATTAGCTGTGATATAAAATATTTGCACATGTAAAACTCCAGTCTACACAGAGGAACTATTGCCATCAGTCTTTAATACAACAGCCCAAATGTTTATTTTCTCTTTGCTACTGTGCATTGATATCGTGCTTTGCACTTTGCATCTGGAATTGAGGCATATTGTCCCTAATTTGAACGATAGGTTCCTTAATTTTTCTTCAAAAAGCCAGTAACTTATCTGAAGAATAGCCAATTAATTTTGTTCAGAACAATCAGGGAGCATACCTTTACAAACACAACTTTATTGTTCTCTGCATCTTTTCTGTGGGCTGTCAGGAGCGACGATGGTTATTTTTATGGCAGACAGATTTTATACTTTCATGTATTATATGTTGCAAAAAAAGGTTTGAGTTGATGCCCTGTTCAGGCAAACACATCAGTTGGTAATTTAACCTTTCCAGCTGTAAAATGATTGTTTTCTTACCTAAAATGTCAATGGAGATCCATAAAAAGATGCACATCATTTTATACAGATTTGTGGCATCTAAAGCACTTCTTGACAACATTGTCCTATACTTCAGCACAGCAATAGAGTTTAAAGGCAGCTTTTAGTAGTAGATTGTCTACAAGAACAAGTTGGATCATTTTCTCCTTCAAATGGATGCATTTTTAATTAAGGCATAATTTCTTCAGAAATTGAAGAATTTCACACGCTTAACTTGCAGTTTGGTGTTAAAAGTAATTAGACTACTCAGCTTCCATTTTATTCATCTTTTATGCTTAGTTAGAGTTGAGTTTGGCAGCAGAACAGAGAGATGAAGCAGTCCAGTGAAACTGAAATTAATGAGGTCACCCCTTGATAACATAGCTCACATCTCTCACTGAGAGAGGAAAAGTTGAGACAAGACCAGTACCTCTTTTATCTCAATATCTGCATTCAGTGCTATTCAAGCATTCCTGCATTTTAGAATGTAAAACTCTAATTTGTAGTTTTTCCTACCTTCCAAATCCCCCTACCAACACTTAAAAGGTGTTCAGTCATTGCTGTCATTGAGGATACCAAGCCATGAAAACTTTCAGGTGGCATTTTGTCTCATTTTTGCCCACAAACGCATCCTAAGGTGTCCAACAGTAAGGAGTTCTTGCCACATTTTTGGTTTATAAACCAAAATCAAAAATTTCTGTGGAATTTTTGAGGGCTTCTGTGTTGTCCAGGAGCCCTCGTTATTAAAGATAATTTTCTTTATGGTAATGAAAGATTAAGCCTTGTTAATATTATATCATTATAAAAAAGTGACAGGATTTTTATTTGTTTAAGCAGTTGATAATTTCTTGTAAATATTTAGAAAAAATTTTAACATTCAGATGTAAAATGCTTGTAAACTTTGTAGATCAGCATTTAATGGCCAAATATCATCGTATTAAAAGCAAGATTATGTAAAAATTTGTTTTTAAAAAGGGCATAAAATGTAAATAAATCAAAATCTGCCTTTCCATTTTTTTCTAAGCAGCTAAGTCATTTCAAAGTTTTGTTTTATGACCAAAAGCATTTTGAGTCACATCCTTTAAAAACAGTAAGGCACTCCTATATATGGACAATGACATACCCTCTGTAAAATCAGTTTGTGGAAGCCTGTAAAGCTATGATTTTAACCACAAAATACGTTGTTTTCTCTGACAAAAAAACCCCAGACCTTTTTCAGTGTAATATGTCAAATATGTGGCCATTTTTTTCCAAAACAGAAAAAGAATACTTTGCATTTGTGCTTCAAAGATAATCTACACATTAAAGTTGAGTGAGCTCTGTGATAGTAAACAAGATGAAGAGGCCAGATGTCTCCTCGGCCACCAAAAGTCACCTACATTCAAAATACCTTTTCCCCTATATATGACAACCAGAATCTTAGATTTAATGAATAGAACAAACAAAATCTTAGATTTAAGGAAAGTAACAACCAAAAGGTGAATGAAGAGGAAACAGCACAGTTTATTTCATGGCTAAGAGAGATAGTTCTTACAGGGAGTCAACAGCCAGACCACCAAGATTACTGCTGGTTGTGTGGTTATATAGCATGTCCTCTGCCACAACAAAATGTTGTTGTGATCACCTTATTGAAAATATCATTAACCAATCTCTCCTTGTGTTTACCAATGATAACAAGCTGTAGCTATGTGTGAGCAAAATGACAGAGAGAAAATTTAACTGCTGCTGATTTTTCAGTATTTTTACTTCCCCTCCATCAACCATGAGTGTAGCACTAACTTAAAGTGACTTTTCCAGCCAAACATATTGTTGTAGGAAACCTATAGGTAGACATTTTGACAGTTGCAATACTGAAGTGCAGTTAAACTCATGAGCAAAACACAGACTGATTAAATAGAAAGAATTGTTTTGTTAATCACTGAGGTAAAATACAAGCAGAGTGAGCTCACCATAGAGCATTGTTTGGGTGCTGATTTGTTAGGTCTCCAAGCTGCTGCACCCAGACCACATTTTTCCTGACTTGATCCTCCTCACTGTAGAAATTACCATATAAATCTTTGCTTTGTGAGCTCACATTTGAGCTGCAGACTTTGCCATCACTACTTTTGTGTTATGTGGACATTACCTTAAGAAATGAAGTCTGAGTTCGGTCTTTCAAACACCATCACTCTTCATCAACTTTACCTGCTTTTTTCACACTTCTCAAAAATGAAAATCAAAATTTTAATTATAATGAGCTAAAAAGTTAAACACTTACTAAAAAGGTTGCAGTATTTATTAAATATGGTCCTTATCTAGTATAGAGAGGCTGACTCCATCACATATTTTAGTAAAAATAGAAAATTATCAATAGCTACATTTTTTCTTTCTAAACTGTTGAAATAGACTACAACTAAACATTTGCTAATAGGACTACAGTCAAAATGTTTTATAGAAGCAGCAAAGAAAACTCAGATTTTATAAATTGTTATAAGTAATAATTCATTCTGATTGAATTAAATCGGTTTTAAACATTAGAGTATTCATGTGGCCTAAGACAGAATGTTTTTAAGTGAAACAGAGATGTTGAATCAGGAATATACTGGCATCTATGCAAACATACCTGTTTTTAGGAATACTCCAAGTTCATTTGGTCAAAATGAATATTGTACAACTCATTAATTATATAACCTTTTTGCATAACAACTGATAGTTAATGTGATATATGAGCGGTCTGTGGATAAATCAAGAAATGAGCATCTAGACTAAAGTTTACCTAAGTGTGGTTTAAAGACAAGTTTGTGTCTCATCCCATGCTTTCTTTGTTTCCTTTGCTGCATCATTTTGCATTTCATTGCACTTTATTTGGTTTAAGCTTTAACGATAAACTAATTAAATTGTTTGCCTTAAAAATAGTCATATATGTCAGTCTTGCAGCACAGATGTAGATTTATACTTTTTGATTTTCTTCCACTTATTTTACAGCAGTCCTCTGTAGCAACAGCTGCCATAATGTATCTACATATAAGCTGCTAAGGCTTCAATATATGTCCACTGCACAAGAGGACAATTTTTTAGCAGATTAGCTTGAGATAAAGCTTGTTTTTTGTTCATATTTATGTACGGAGCACTTTTAATACAATTAAGTGTAGCAAAATGTGATTTTGCAGAAGAAAAACAAGAAACAAGCATGAAGTGTTGAACCAAGAGATGTTATCTCAGTATCCTGAAAAAACTACACTTGATTTGCAACAAAGTAATTCTTATGTTAAATAATCTTTGCTTGTTTTCTTAAAGTAATGTCATTTAACATAACTAAAATCTAGTCAGGTTTTTAAGTTATTTCAAGATTAAAGAGCTCATTTTCTTATTAGAGGAAGAAATTATTTTGAAATCACAATAAAACAATTGTTTGTACATTAGAAACCAGGGCAATTATGCTGGCTACTGATTCCCCAGAAATGCTGTTAGCTGCTATGACCTGCAGGTTAGATCATCCACAGAAGGATAATACTATTCAACAATACCACTGGATCTAATAAATAACATTTAATTTCTGCATTATAGTCATCTAGTACTAAAGCAGAACGTAAGAAGTAAAACTTATTTAGAATTTTTACCTCTAAATGAGATAAAACTGACTTTAATCTTAAACCAGCTTGTTTTGTCAATGACAAGATAAAATACTCTTGTGTACAAATAACAATATAAAAATGAGCTTCGAAGTTTCAAAATTTGCTTACACAAAAACAATGCATTTCTTTGAGATGAGGAGAAAACTAAATAGGTTATTTTGACACAAGAAATAAAAAGAGATTTGTTTCATTAAGAAATCCAAATAAAACAGATTTTATTTCCTGTAGATAACCAGAAATAATAAAGTGTTTTATTGAGATAAACAAGCTTTGTTTCTTCCAAATAAGACAAAATGTTCTTCACCACAGTAGCTGAAGCAAGACAAAGAAGGCTTTGTTCCTCTAGACAGGATAAAGTTAGTTGTTTTCTGGAGGTCACAGAAACATCTTACCCTGAGATAAAGAGAAAACTATCAAGGATATGTCAACATGAAAAAATACAAGCTAGGAAAACTGCATAAAACATGTTTTCGTTTTTTGGAAATAAAATAGGTTTTAATGTTTTTTTTGTTATTGGGTAACACAACAAAAGGAAAAAATAAAAGTTTTATTCACTGGAGATAGCATGAAACAATACTACTACTACTACTACTACTACTAAACAATACTAATGTGCCCAGATGGTGCTGATGCTGAACTTAACAGCAACCATTAATTGAAATAGCCTGTATAATCATACGTAAATCATTAATTGGAAATTCGGTCTTTGTGTGTAGAAGGTGAAGACTTTAAATCTTGTATGGATGTCAGGGTGGACAGAAATTAAAAACTGATAAGATGTGACTTCATGGGAGTTTTAGGATCTATGCAGACTGTAAGTCCCTGTTTCCGCTGTTCTGTAAATCTTACAGCCTTTAGTCTGATCATTCATTAAACAGATCAGATCTTAAACCTACCATTTGGAGCAGATTTGTCCAACCTGAAACTATACAAAAAGGAAATTGTGAAGATATAAATGACATTCTTGAATCTTATCTCGATGATGCATTGAAATATTTCCGGTTACATTACAGAAACTCTTCTCTAAACACGTTAATGTTTTGTTTTTGCATTTATTTGTATATTGTGACATAAAGCCAAACTACAGTCTGATGATGATTTAAAGCCATAATCTCAGTTAGGCTACAACTAAATAAATATGAACATTGTTTGCTGGAGAATCTTTGCAAAAATATTTAATCAATATGGCCAACTCATTTAATACCACAATATAATAAAAATATTTGTTATTGTCCTGTGAAATTGACACTTTTTCTTTTACGACTCTACTTCTGCTCTGCGTTGGCTTAAAAAAAAAAACAAGTTCTCATCTCCATGTCGGGCTTAAAAAACTGTATAGATAATGACTGCCAGCTGAAGGTTTTTAAATATATTTACAAGCTGCTCTGAAACCCCACCATGTTATTGTTGCATATTCCTCTTTGTAAGTAGCTTAAAAATCAAATGCTGTAATTTCCAGCCCAGCATCCTCAGAAACTTGATCATTCACCGCACTAATGATCTGCAAAGAGCTAAATATCTCATTGAATTCAAGCCATATTAAAGCATCAATCATATATCTGTGTGCGATATCATTCTTTGTAAATGTTGCTCATGTTGTATTGTGACTACTAACTCAATACACTGTGATGAAATAAAGCAGTGCCTAGAAAATTCAACTGTTGTTTCAAACTTCATTTTCCAGATGTATTTGCATTTCTTAATTATTCCCTTCTTTGAATAAACTGGTGGCCTGAAGGTTTAAGAATGACAAAAGTTGTATTTTTACAGACTTCAGGACTATGCAAAATTGAACTCCATTTATAAACATTTCATAAGTTTCAAGTGTTCTTAAAGGGAAATATATCATGACAAACCATCAGTGGGGTTTAAGATTTTTTAGGTTTCATTGAAATAGACCTGAAATTTGAAATTTCCCCAAATTGCTAGATTACTGGGCAAAGTAGCTCTCACAGAAGATGTTTTGGGTAAAGCATCCTGCAAAATTGGCAGTGAGCCCACTCACGTAGAGAAGAGGCAACTGTACACAAATCTAAGGATCATCTACAGTTAGTATCACACAGGACTCATGGTCATTTTTACACAGAGTCCAAAAGTCTACATCTCATTATGTGTACAGAGGCTCTTATACCTGCCTGGTGCTATTCCTGATTCCTGCTATTCCTGAAACTGTAAAATTTGTGAACCTCCAATAGGAAGACATACAGGAGGCATAATTGTCAATTATCATGTAGAGGAGCAGTCGCTTTATTTCGAGCTTCCCTGGAAGATGGGGGTCCTCTTTGTTATTTCAGAAGCCAAGCTTGGCCACTGTATGGAGGGAGCTTATTTCAGCTGCTTGTATTCAGGATTTTGTTTGTTTGGTCATGATCAACATAACATGACAGTAGGTGAGAGGGGGAATATAGATGGATCAGTAAATCCAGAGCTTCTCCTCTCTGCTAAGCTCCCTCTTCACCATGACAGACTGACACATCAACCTCAACACCGCATGAAGCCCCAAATCCATCTGCCCATAGCTCACTGGAGAGAATATAAAAACCTTCTGGCATGGAAAAACTTAGAGGCAAAATTGGAGCAAAAATGTTTTGTTGTTTTCTGGTTGGGAAGCATTTTAAATGCCTTTTACTTCTACTTCTCAATATTTCTAAATACCTCAAAAATGTTAACCCAGTACCTGGTCTATATCTATGTAAAGCACCTACTAAAACTAGCATACTCATCTTTATTCTGTTCAGAGGACTTGGATGAAAACAAAGTGCTCTGCAAACTGCTGAAGGTAAATTTAATTTAATATCTAGGCTGACCTGGACTTGAATACATCTAGGGTTAGGAAAAAGGCAGTTAATATCTCTGCAGATCCCACATATCCTGGATACACACTGTTTAGACTTTTATCTTCAGGTCAGCACCTCTATTTAAAAAAAGAGCCTCCTTGGAGAAAATTTCTGTCTCCAAGCTGTCTGTCTGATGAACACATTATAGTCAGAAAGCACAGATTGCTACAATGCATATTTGCATTAATTCAACCTTGTCTTCCTCTTTTGTAAAAATGCTGTATACATACCTAGTTACAAGAAAGAAAAATTTGTTCTTTGGTTTACTTCTTTTAAAATATATTTATACTTTAAATGTGTTCGTTCAGAGAAAAAGCAGAGCCAAAGTCAAATTCCTTGTTTGTGTGGACAAAGATGATTCTGATTCTTTCTGGGATAATTCTGAAGTTAACAAGCATCTCCCTCTGCTATTTGTAATTTCACAGCTCAATGTAAAGTTACTGCTGTTAAGGTACTTAGTAAAAATAATAAAGAGAAAGATTCAGTTCCAAGAAAGAACAAATATTCTCTACATTCTGCTTGGTGAGTAATCCAAACATACAGTGAGGTTTCCTTTTTTGTTCCCTCTACCACAGCAAGTACCAATTAGCATGTAGTCTTGAAGGAGGAAGGCAGAGGTGCTTGAATGCAAGTGCTGATGAGTGGAGGAAAATAAAGCCTACTGTCGTCTCCTGCTGCAATGTGATTGCAGGGTACAAAGACATGGGAAGGTGAAAAGCTCCCACTTCCTGTCTGGGGATCGTGATCACAGTGTTGCACCTTTGAATCAGACGGATACATGAAGTCCCTGTGAAATACTGGTGTTTTTCTAAACAGATAAATGACATAATGCTGTTCTCCTAAAAACTGGTTGGCTGTGGTTTAATTGGTTTCACATGTTTATTGATGTAAGATTCTGGAGGAAGTATGGTTATGTCCCATCCATTTCTTCTGCAGTTTTGATGGCTGTTGCCAAACTTGATATAATCTTTCCTGAAGTCTGACCAAAGAATTACACATAGAAAGGGGACATGTTGGAAGCAGGAAAATGGTGTTTCTACAAACAGGCACAAACAAGAAGGAAACATTTAAATAGACTTATGTGGATGGTTCAGGTCCACATAGAGAGGAAGAGATAGACAGGAGATTAGATTGATAACAGGATAATTTATAACAATCAAAGCATGAATACACATAATCAAGCTTTTCATCAAATCCATCCATCCTTTGTCTATAGCTATGTCTGTCTCCAGCAGTCACTGAGCCCCTGTGTAGGGGTATACCCTAGACACTTCACCAGTTCTCACAACCATGCATACCTAAGGGCAATTTAGAGGGACCAAACAATCTAACAGTCATGATTTTGGACTGTGGAAGGAAGCCAGGGTACCTGGAGAGAACCCCCCATATGCATAGGGAGAACATGCAAACTCCATGCAGAAAGACCTGCATGTCCTGGCTGATCACTCTGTCATGATTTCACTGTGCTAAATGTTTTGTTTTGGTTTGCATGTAAAATGTAGCTACTTTCTTAATTTTGATGCGAAGCTGGGGAGGATTTCAGCTTTTCTCCACACCTGGGATGTGTGTCTTGCCAGTGCCACGCTTTTATTTTTCTTCATATCCAACCTGGTTTCAAATTCAAATTACAATTAGCGTTAGCATCCATGTTTTATAATTGTTAGATGTGTTTCCATTTGTTATGGTTTGTTATGGTATATCATTAGGTAGACATTAGCTTGATAATACTAAAATAAAATGTTATTTATCAGTTCCGTCCCATCTTTTCAAAACTGGGATTTACAGTCTATAGTAATTTTAGAAATAAAAGAGCCACATTGCAATATCTTCATGGCTAAAATTACTAATGCATTTATGTGCTGAAAGCTAGTAAAGAAAAAGAGACTTGTCAGCATTACAATTTTGTTCAACCTTCATCCCAGAAGAATCCTCTAACATCAGACATAGTTGAAGGTCTGGTCTTCCTCTCAGGTGTCTTTCGACAAAAATGATTAACACCGCCGGTTGGAGTCCTCTAACATCAAGCTCCATTACAGCAGTGGATGTGACCTACAAGTCTGCAGAGGATTAGATTAGAATGAGTCTCTTTAGGCATCCGGAGGGTTCTCTTCACACCTGGCTGACTTGGATGAGGTCAGGCTGCTTAGAGAGATGCTGATATTCCCTGTGATCATCTCAGCTCTTCAAATGTCACAATACTGGAGGGAAAAAGGCAAAGAATAAATTCTGGAAAGTTTCTAGAAGGCAATGAACTCCTCAGATTTTATTCTTTTTTTTTTCCCCATATCAATGTAAAGATCCTTTTTAACCTGATGTGGAGCTGCAGACATGTATTCATCACACGTGTCTTTATTTTTTTTCTGTTTCATAGATGAAGAAACTGCCTTTGATTTATGTAGAGAACGCACTAAAGCCCATAGGCTGCACAGCATGACTAACTCTTTGCTCTTATGGCTCGATGGTTTACCCTCTGGCCCTGTATCTCTGAGTAAATTGTGTAAGTTTGGGTTTCTTCCCGCCTGATGGAATGGTTAGAATATAAATGTAGTCTATGATGTACCAATGACCTGTTCATGGCATCTATTCATCTTAAATCCAGTGCCTGATCCAAAATTCCTTCAGGAAATCTCCCAAAGTTTGCAAACACAATGAGTTGCTCTTGATTTGATCTTGTCTGAATGTTCAAACTGACAGTCCATGCTTAAATGAAGATGAACAACAAAATTCAAGAGCTCTCAATTTGGAGCAAAACTGAGCAGAAAAGTCACAATCTAAGTGAAAAATGAAATTCAGACAATTTTTCTCTCATGTTGACAAGAATTCCTTGTCATCTTCACCTTGCATTTTAAAAGAAAAGTGGCTGTGTAACATCAAACAGCAATAAATAAAAACTTCCTCCAGCTCTTAGCCTGTCATTTTGGTTTCTACAGCCAGTCCAAGTGAAATAGATTGCATTTTGTTTAAAAAAAATCAAATTAAACGATTTGGTTTTCATTCTTCATCATGGATCAATGCAAACGGATTTTCTTGAATCTTTTCTTGTCATTGTAGCAAAATAGACCACTATATTTGTTTAAAGACACAATAACACTTAAATATATACATTTAATTAAACCAACAACCTGTGTCAGAGTTAAAAACTTAAAAAGCTAAACTTCAGGGACTGAAAATGGTTGAAAAAACAACCAAAGTACAAAGAGAAAGATTAAAAGACCTTCTGAAAGCCTGAGGAACTATTGATCAAAACCACTTTAAAACATCACAAAAAGGCTTGAAGGGAAAATAGAAAGATGTGACATTTTGATCTAAAAACATTCTGACATCAAAACAATGGTAAGCATGACTGTGCAAAGGATTATTTTCACTGAGTGAAAGGGAAAAGTGTTTCAGGTCCAGGAACGTCCCACTGAGCGTTAGATGTGATTTAAAGGCTGGAACAATACAGCCCTACATTTTAGACCCTATTTAGATGAAGCAGTTACAGGGCTTTTACTTTACTTGTACAGTCATGTTAAAAAGTTGACCCAAAGTTCTTCAAAATGATTAAGGAGGGAAAGTAACAGCCAGGTGCTGCAGATCAAATCTTTTGATTAATGAATTATAGTCTCTAAAAAAGCAGTAGCTTTGGTATTCTGTTGATCAGGACAACACAGGTGCATCATTCCATTGGAGAGGCAACTCTTGCTGTCCATCAATCTTTGAAGGGTTTTAGATTCATTTCCAAATATTTAAAATCCAACATTGTACAGAAAGTAAAAAAAAACATATTAGGCAGCTGCCAATCTTTGCTGAAGTAGGCATCCTTGCAGATTCAGAGTTCAGTCTCAGATTCTACAAGCATAAGTAACAGTTAAATCATAAGGTTCATAACAGGACAAATAGAAGAAGACTGAACATGAATTGCATGCTCTCAGTGGTTCAAAGAGAGAGTCTCTTCTCCTTAAAATTAACCTCCTACTTATTATCAAGCACTGTGGTGGATGCCTTTTTTTACAGCTAAGGTTGGGCATCTTACAAGCCACGGAGTTGAGCAACAACTCCCCAGCACACCAAAGGTTTCTAGAGTCAAATGTGAGGCCATCTGTCCAACAACCATGGATTGGGTCAGTGAGCAGCAAATATTCAACAAAATGGCCAAAAAAGATAAGCATAAAGGTGTCAAAGCCATACTTTTAATCTCTTTGAAATACGATGGTGGGACCGTAAGAGAACTGTGTGGGAATAAAAGTCAATGAAAGGAAAAAAACATGCTCAATGGGATCATCTCTCTGGGTTTGATCCATGCTGTAGACACATCCGCAGATTTCTCTGATTTCATCATCTCTATCAGTTCATAAGGGTCTTCCAGGTCCCTCCACTGTTCATCAGAATGAACACTGACCATTTCTGTAAAGATCTGAGCACACCTTCACACCCTGACCTCACAGCAAGTGTGCATGCTGTCAGATTTGACCTTAGTTTGTTTCTGAACACAGAGAAGGAGATTTCAACTGACAGGAGTAAAGATTTTTAGTTTGTCTTGCCTGGCTGCGCTCTGCTTTCAGGGTCAGCTTTGTTCTTTTGGCCTCAGCAGTTTAAACAAGGTCAATTAAAGCTCCTCAGCTTCAACTCAGCAGCTCATCAGCCACTGCCCACCTCTTTTTTAAAGTACATGCAGATTAAAGATGCATGGAACCATTTATTGCTTTTTGCTGTCATCCATTTTCAAATAGCTGTCATCAGTCTTTATGCAAAGTTATGCACCCAAAAACGTAACATCTTTATAACCCTGAAGCCAATTTTTTGTTACAAAAATTAGCATCCACCTACAGAAAAGATGTTTATCAGCAACCTAGCAAATAGCAGTAGACATTAGCTGGAGGACAAAGTGTCCCAGCAGCACAACAACACATCTAAGTGTATTTTTGCAGAGTCAACAGAGCAAACTCCCCATATGCCACACTGAATCAGTGCTATATATGAGTTTTATTTTTAAGAAACTGAGGAATAAGGGGAAAAAAACTCAACATTTGCAACATCCTAAAGACTTTTTAAAGCTGTTTAGACACATATTCCACTGACATCTTAATGCTTTTAAGACTTATATTCAAAACGTGGCTATTCTTACTGTTTATTATTATTATTTACTTTCAACTCAATTTTCTTTTACTCAGTATGCTGAATCCATTTTTCCTCAAAGATTGGTTTTGTTGGAAAATTTTCAACTAACTTTCAGTCATGAGCATTAAAGAAGGTAATCAGTCAGAGATGACTGGCTTCTTGGTTTAATTCACAGCTGCATAGCTTAAAGCAGACCTGGTTGAAGGAAGTTAGAAATGGCACTTTGCTGATTTATAAGAACTGTATTTTGTCAAAATACGCAGTCTATTTGAAAATCTCTTCTACAGCATTTTAACCATATTTATTGAAGGCATACAAAAACAGGCTTGGTTTTGTGGAATAGCTGAACTAACATAGTCAGACCTCTGTTAAGTCATGTATACTTTTAACTATCAATAGTTAGTTGGTTTGAACATTATCACGTCATAACAAGATAATGGTACAAACGTGATAATTAGATTGTATAGATATGATCATTTCATCCAGATGGTGGCGGCAGTATTCTTTTAGTGCATGCATACTAATGAAGGCTACAATGGCTAATTTACAGGGGTAAATGGAGAGATACTGATGCTGCTGCTCATTGTGAATGAATTCATTAGTAGTATGCACTCTCTGAGAAAGATGCTAAACAGAATGAGACTGCATAGAAGGAAAAATCTGTCAAATCAATCAAGAATTCAGATGCAGGCCACCCTCAAGCCCCATGGAGAAACCAGACACAGTGAACCCTTGTCGAGGATCAGAACTTAAGACAGAGGCCCTCCTTTGCCACCCCAGGAAATGCACAAGAAAACAGTGCTACTTGAGATGATGTTGATATTGTGGGTGAGCTCAGGAAGGAAGGAAGGAAGGAAAGGAAGAAAAAAGATTTGGGAAGAGAGACATAAAAAATGTGTGACGATTCTGAAATACTTAAATATTTTACAGTTTGCTTTGTGTAAAATCCCCTAACTCCACCCTTAAATACACAGCACTAAACCAAAAGCATTTGTTTTTAAGGCTCCTGAAAGATGATAAATCCCTTTTATGCATCCTCATGTTTCTCTGGCTTTGGACTCTCTGAGGATTCCTAGTAGAGCCCTTCACCAGCTGAGCCTACAGAGATTTTTTTTCTTTCAGATTATGAAATATAAGGAGCTTCCTGACTTTGCGTTCTATGCATGTGTTCTGAAAGAAACAAGATTGTGATTCTGGTTTGACATGCATCTCGGGACATAGAATTTGGATCTAAATTAGATTTTCTGCTATCTAAAACCTCAGTTCTCCTGTTGCAGGATCTGTTATACAAGTCGTTACCCACCCACGCACAGAGAGCAGGGATATAAAGATAGACATGGGACATTTTCATGGAGACATTTACAATCTATCAACTTTAATAAATAATAGAGCTAATCTTAGCAACCCTAGCAGAAATCTCTTTTACTGCAGATCCATGAGGCACCCGGGGTAAGTGTGGCATGCCATTCTTTCACTGAAATGCATAATGAAAAATGTATGAGACATATATGTCTGTGGGAATACTTTCCTAGATGGCCTTTGCCTTTTTAAAGAATGAAGAAGAAATACACCATTTATCCAATCTTCCACCAAATGTTCTGCAGCGCTGCAAACCAGCAGTGTGGAGGCAATAGATTACACTAATTTCCCATTACATTCCAGCCTTAGGTGCTGCTTAATTGGGGTGCTTAAGTTGACAGTGTGAGGGATTGCCTCACTGAGCTAAAGGTATTGACAAAACTCAACGGTGTGCAGGAAAGATAACCTGATGTTGTGGCAAAGGATTAACCTAAAGATCAGGAGCTGGGCCGAAATAGGACAGCGGTTGGGCCTACACCAACCACAAGATTGTAATAGCATATTTCTTTTTCACCTCTATATGGTTTTCTCTGACTTACATTTTAACTGCTACAGTTTTTCTAACCTTTAGATTTGTGGTAACAGTGTAATGCATTGTTTGGACCTTCTAACTGCTAAGTGGCAACTTATGAAGGAGACAGAAAGCACTGGTCACAGTCCCAGCAACTACTACATTGTTTCCCCTCACAGATATTGATATCCTTTAGGATGAATGTACCTGAATGACTTTCACACTCTTAGCTGTTTAGCTGAACCTGCACAACAAAAACACCTAAAAACTTAAGAATGTCTCAAGGTAACAATCACCATGAAATTTTTGTGGCTATAAACTGCTAAAACAGTTTGGTATAAAACCATCAAATTTAGGTTTGTTTTTTAACGCAATCCAGTGGCTCAAACATGGGCCCATCGAAGTCAGGGTTGATTTGACCCAGCATGCTGTCTTAGGTTTGCAACTCCCCCCAAAAATAGGTTAAAGAGACTGACAACAGACATCATGTCAACTTAAGTTTGAAGAAAAGGAAATAACTCTTCAGAGCAGTATACTTCTAATAGATGGTCAGACTAAATCCTGTTTTAACTTATTTTAGCTATTCAAAGCAACTCAAACTCTAAAATTGAAACACAATGTAAACAACAAGATCACTGTCCTAGTGAAGATATAGGAGGAATCAGGCCATGGCTCCAAACCAGCACATCTGATAAGGATGGATCAGGAGCACATTCTTCCAAAACAAACTGATAAACCAGCTGAAAACGGAGCTGCTGCTCTACCCTCTGCCCCCTCACCTCCCCCACCCCTTCCACACCCACTGGAACCAAGGACAGTTCATCAGAAACTTCGACACCAGAACTGATTTTTTTCAGCTTCAGCAAGAAAATGGACCACCATGTATTGTTAGCAACGTCTCTTTTGAGTACCCAAAAAGCATGCTTTACTTCATCACCACTACCAGATTCTGGCCCATCAGAACAACATCCACTCTGTATATCTGTCTGAGATATACATGGATTTAGATCAGTTTGAGATGGGGGTCCAGACATTAGTTCTACACCTGTCCTCCTCCAGAATGCATCTGGCCCCCTAGTGGTAAGATACAGGAGTATCCCTGTCAGAATTACAAATAGAGAAATAGTGAGGAAATGCTGTGATCTAAAATTAAACCTCAGACTTATCCCCTGTCTAAAGCAACCTCAAACTGCAGAATTATCTACCCCCAAGTCACTTGAGCTGGCTCTGTGAAATATAAGATCACTATCAGCAAAAAGAACCTTTTAGTTAATGACTTCATTACTGAGCATAATATTGATGTTATGTTTCTTACAGAAACATGGTTGGATGAAAACAATGAAACACCTGTACTAACTGAATCAGCACTTCAACAAGAAGCTCTTGTTGAAGGGCTGAATGTAAATGCCGTAAAAGTCGACTTCACGTTTACTACAAAGTGAGGCTGCAAAGCTATCACTTATTACTAAAACATGCAAGGGAAACATTTTATGCAGAAATCATAAACAAAAACATCAACAATGTTCATGCCTTGTTTGCCACAGTTGGCAGGTTGACAAACCCTCCTGTCACTGGGATACCTGAACTCCACTCTACCAGGGCCTGCAATGAATTTGCCAACTTTTTTACAGAGAAAATGTTAAAAATTAGGGGGTTAATCTGGACATCCACACATAATCCAGTACCATTGTTATGCCCAAACATAACAAGTGCAGAGAAAATGGCTGAATTTCACCAAATCAACCATGAAAACGTAGAAGAAATTTTGAAACAATTAAGATGCTCCTCCTGCTGTCTTGATATTCTACCTACAACTTTCCTTAAGAAATGAGGAGATTGCTAACAGCTGGGAAGGGGAGCAAATGAAAGGTTGAGTGTGAGAACAAAAATTAAGAGAATGGAAGAGGAACAAAACCTAAACAATAATAGAAATAAATACTAAATTTAACAGAACAGATAAAAAAAAAAAAAAAAAAAAAAAAAAAAAAAAAAAAAAATCACAAACAACAAGAACAACTGGACTAACATAAGGAATAAACTAAAATGGGAAGATAGAAGAAAATAATACAGATCAAAACAGAAAATACCTGAAGCTAAATGTCTAAACAACAAGGGATCATAGCAACATGGCCTGGTAGTATTTAGAGTGTGAGGACAGGTTGCTGACAGATTCATCCATAGACTGGAAAATGGATCTGGATTTACAGAGAATATCTTGGAGGAATTAAACAATTTATTTTGGTTGGTTTTACTACTGTGTTGGCTTTCAGAGATGCCACCATGAAGACAGACATGGAAACACTGGTCAACAAAGTGGTAGAGGCAAGAAAATATCTGTGGTTTATTCTTACAGAAAAAAGCTGACAATTTAATCCATAACGAACTATTTAGAATTTGTAGACTTATTTGAATGCATCATAGAGAGGACAAAGTCTATTTTCCCATGAGATTTCTAGTTCCTCTTGACAAAAGAGAGGTTTACCCAACCATGTGACATGGAGAACAATGGTGAGTGTGTTCATTGTTTCCTCTGGGATATCAGTGACAGGTTCAGTGTTTTCATTGTCAATCAAAGACCAATGAAGGTTGACTGAGCAATCATTTTCTGTCTGCAAGAAGAGCTCATCCTCTAATTCTATTCTTAAGATTGGATTTTAACCACTGAAGCTCAAAGGCTGCTGTTTCACTTTTAGCGAATGCTCCCCAGGAAGGGGAAAAATACCAATGGTGACATTACAGCAGACTTGAGATTCCAGAGTAAAGCAGGAAGACTGAAGATGTTGGAGTTTAAATGTATTTCATCTTAAATTCTGGCTCAAACTTCCCAGTTTGTTTACTACACATCATTCCGAACACATCATCCCCACAGCGACACATGGTGAAGACTGCATCATGCTGTAGTTATGTTTTTCTTCATCACGGACGTTTGATGAGAGGGAAAATGGAGCTGAATACTGAGTAATCCAGCAGGAAACCTGTCAGAGACTGTAAAAAACTTAAGACTGGGGTGAGGCTTCACCTTCCAGCAGGATGATGACTCTATATTTTAGTCTCTAAATGTACAAAGCTGGTAGAGACATAGCACAAAAGACATGCAGATGGAAATGCAGTAAATGTTGGTTCTACAAAGTGATGCCTCAATGGGGCAAAACACTTTTTTTTAGATTTTTAGGTGTAGAAAGCTTTAAACCCCATGTATCATTCTCCTTTCATATTACAATTATCCACTACTTTATGCTGGTAGATCACATAAAACCCCCAAATAAAAACACTGAAGGTTGTGGTTGTAATGTGACAAAATGTGAAAAACCTCATGGGGTGTGAATACTTTTCCAAGGCTCTGTATGTGGGTTTCATTTCAGTTCTTTCCTATTTTGTAAAACCAGTGATTTCAGATCAATCAGCTCGCCGCTTATAGTTAAGCACATGGAATATCAATCTGTAACCTTTCCGACGCCACATGACTTATTAATGCAGCAAGCCTCATAATTTAAGAGCACGTTGTGCAGCACAATGGAAGCTGAGTCTCTCCAGGTTTGAGATCATAAATACCCTTCAGGAATGAAGTCTCAGTTATTCATGTGTTGCTGCAGGGGATGCCTTCAAGGATATGTATGTAAAACTAAACAGATTTTTAAGATAAATATGGTGACAAAGACTCTTTATAATCACAAATAACTGACAGAGCACATTTGAACTGAGTGGAATGACTTATATTTTCATACAGCATGCTTTTGTGTCTTCAATCTTATTTTTTTCTATTAGTGGAGTAATTTGAAGTTTTCTCTTCCTTGATTCTTTCCGTAGCTTTCTTCAGCTTTTCTAACAAATTAAAAGTTTCTCAGGTTCTCAATAATCCACATGGTTAAACAGATGTCTTCAATAGATTAAATCCACTAGTATGTTTTCAAGAATAAATTAAAAGAGGAGCAGATGTTTCTTTTCTCAGCATGTAGTCATTGCATTAATGGCCACATATGTAGATTCAGCCACCTACATAAAACCTGAAATTAGTGAGAAGGTGAAAATGTTTGTATCAGTTATGATACTTGAGGTATATTTTAAGTCTCAGTGCATAAGCTATTTCAGTGTATTTCTTGATTTAATTTGTGATATATATCAAAGGTAAAAATGGAAGACCATTTAGACTTTAATATAATGGAGTGGGTATTTTTTATTACAATTATGGATTTATGTGTTTTGTAAAAAGTACAGAATTTATCAATACAATAATGTTATATCAATATTAAGATAAATATTTTTGTCAAACTCACCCAGTACTGTGGATTCTTGCCACATTTTGCCATCTCATGTCAGTTCCTCCTGTGGTGTTTTTTGTTCAGTCCAGATGTCAGGGGATGTGAACAGGCCCCTATTGGTTTTATCTCTTGGAGACCTCAGGTGCTCCTTCCTGCTTCAGCCATCTCAGAGTGTAATTATGTGTCAGTTTGTCTCTTACACACTATGTGTGTCTCTTCTGTCTAATGTCCTTACCAACAATCCACTAAGTTCAGGAATGTACCTCATGTTGGGGGCTGAAAGATGTGGGTATATTTAGGGTTTTATTTCACAATCTTTGGGTTTGTGGTTCTGAAGTTGCAGGAACCTGTTTATTTAACACACATGAATCAAAACCTTCAAAACAAACTTCTGCACATTTTACTGTGTTACAACCACATACTCCAATGCTATTATTGTTATTTTTTGTAACATAGCAACAAAAAGTAGTGCGTAACTGTGACATGGAAAGAAAAGGAAACATTATTGAGACTTTTTACAAATGAAAAGCTGAAAAATATGACTAGGATTTGCATTCAGTCGCCTTTATTTGGATACACCAAAAGAAAATCAAGTGCAACCATTTAACATTTAAGTAATTTAGTAAAGAAAGTCATCTTAGGTGTAATTTCATCTCAGTATAAATCCAGAGGTTCTGGCATCAAAGGTTTATGAACAAACAGTGAACAAACACCATCATAAAGAGCAAAGAACACAGCAGACAGTCAGATATCAAGCTGTGGAGAAGTAGGATTGGGATATAAAACAATATCACAATAACAATATAGATAACTGTTTAATCTATCATCTGAAATAGATAGACTATGTCCACCTAAATTAACAAGCTGGACAGGAAGAGCATTGATCAAAGAGGTAGCCAAAGGATCAATCTGGTCAGAAGAGGCCAACAATTTTTGTAAACATGCAAATCACAATATAAATACCCTTAAAATCACCCTGCGGAAACATTGTGGTGGCAGCATCATGCTTTAGGGACACCTTTCTTTAGCAAGGACAGTGAAGCTGGTCAAAGTTGATGGATGGAGCAAAATGCAATGCAATCCGGGAAGAAAATCAATTAGAGGATGTAAAAGACGAGACTGGGGTGGAGGTTAATCTTTCAGCAGGACAATCACTCTGAACATACAGCCAGAGCTACAGTTGAAGATTTAGTTCAAAGCATATTCAGGTGTTATAATAGTCCAGTTAAAGTCACATAACCATCTGAATTAGTTTGAACTATTTTGTAAACAAGATTAGACAAAGATTTCTGTGTGTAGAAGTGATAGCATGTGCACATGTATTAGTTTGTGTTGGTAGCATCTGTGGTTGAAAGAGTTACCAAGTCCCTTTAGTGATGCTGAAGAATTCCCATGTGATTTATTTTCAAATGGTCTCAATAAAAGTTGGAAATAAGAATATGCTGGTTTGACTGACTTACATAGTTCAAGAAGCTGACAGATCAGTTCATGATGCAGAGCAAATCTTTATTTGCACAAAGCTACAAAGATAGACACAACAGCCTCATTGTGTTTCTGTGATGAAACAGACTTTGAAAACAGCTTGTTATGACGTTCAAACATCTCCCAATCAGCGAGAGAGGAGAAACTCGGGTAAAAAAAAAAAAAAAAAAAAAAAAAGAAATGGACTCCTGCAGTAAAACTGATGTGTTGTGTCAGATGTGTTGAATTACTTTCATTCTCCTGATCACAGAAATCTCAGTTTCCATGGAAGCAGACCAGACAGCCACACTGACCATGAATAGCATACTTAGTGAGCAGCAGTCGGGTCAGAACCGGCTTCCTGTGTCTACGTGTGCAGCTGACATGATGATTCACAAACACTCAGGTGGAAAAACCATTTGTTTGAATACAATTGGTTTTACAGAAATAATCTTAGAGATTCAATGGGTTTTTTTTTCATTCCTCAGAAATGAAAAAAAAAAAACGCAGCTTGGATCTGCGTCATGAAACAGATGCTTTATGAATCAAATATGAGTTTATGTTTAAAAATCAGAGGAAGATCACAACTGGCTTAAGGAGAGAAGGCATAACAAAATAGCTTATCTCTAAAAGAAGAAGACTTTGATCAACACAGCATTTTAAATTGAGGCCAGAGTCAAAGAGAAGTGCTGTAGAAAAAAAAAAAGCATAAAAAATCTATCCATATTTTTTATTTAAAAAACAGCAATTTATGGCCATTTTATTAAAATCAAAACAGAAGATCTGGATCTCTGAAATCAAAATATGTACAAAGAACATCTTCTGAAACACTAGGTGTGAGTAAAACATGTCATAATGAGTAGAACCTTCCAGAACAGATTTTCCATAACATTTCAAAATCCTCACTGGCTGTGATGTTTCATATTTCTACTCTATGGCAATTTTGCTTTCTTAAGAAAAAAAAAAAAAAATACAAAGTTGACAAAAAATGGTTAAACTGATGTGGGAAAAAAAAAAAAAAAAAAAACAAAACTATTTACCAACACATAAACAAAAACATGTATCATTAGATTTGACATGCCATCACTCTAATCAGTAACTACACAAACTTTACCATAAATAAACCTTTACTTTTCTCCATTAATAAAAGAGTGTTGGTTTTGTGCTGCTTGCCTGTATATCTGAGATTTAGGACTGCATCTGCATCATATTTCCAACTTTTCAGCTTCTTAATATTGGAAATGTTACTTTTTGGCTGTGAAGATATCTTCACAGCCAGGTAGATGGATGCTTCTGGAGTGGATTTTTTTGTTGTTGTTTTTCAAGTGTTTCAGGCAGAAGCTGAAGTTAAAAAGAAATGAAAAGAAAAACAAGTTTTATTATTCCTCCAGGCAAGTGACCAATAAGTTCCCCAGAAGAAACTGAGTTTCAGATACACGCATGTCATGTATCTGTACAAGTCTACACCCAACATTGTCGCCATTAATCAGCCACACATCCATTCAGCATATTCACTTTAAAAAAGGTTTTACTAATTTAAAAAAAATAGTCTGTTATCCATCTTGAGCCATAAGCCTCAAGATGGGTCCATCAAAGATGCACTGTCGTTGTCCGTATATGGAAGTGCTACCTGTTTTTAGTGAGAATGCCTCGAAGGGCTATTTTTGTTTCAGAAATATGCATTTTAAAATAATTTATCTTCTTTTAAAATCCTTGTAAATCTTAGTTGTGTTTTCTTTCTATTTCTTTAATAATTACAGATTGTCAGGCTCTTAAATATGTTGATAAATGCTCTTCAAGTTAAAAATAAGGTTTGTAAATTTTATGTCCCACATAGTCCAGCTTTAAGGGTAATAATTTGGAGCAAAAGAAAGTGGTAAACCTCCAAAAAATAAAATCATGAGGACAAGCAGCAGGAAGTGCTAACCATGGAGTATAAGAACTGAGGGCTGGGATTACTGATTGAGGACAGGTGCACTGATTGTGGATGGGAGACAGCTGTGGGGGGGCAGAGCAGAAACTGACAGAGAATATTAGAAGACTAACAGATAAACAGCTCTCTCTCTCTCTCTCTCTATCTATATATATATATATATATATATATATATATATATATATATATATATATATATATACACACTTTACCTCCTTTTTATTGTATGTCATTTCCTATGTCACTGTCATCCTGTGGATTCAGGATTGTACAATGTGTACATCAAGTATGAGAATACTGATTATTTCTGGTGTAAATAAACTGATGAGGCAGTTTCCCCCTGATGCGCCAGTAAATATCAGTTGGGCATCAGCTGAACAGCTGCTGGAGATTTAGTTCTGCAGGACAGACCTCGGAGAGAGCTCGTGAAGCCCACAAGGAGCCACTTTAGCTGCTGCCTGGAACTGAATCAAGTCTCCAGCTGTCAGAAGTCATCATCTTTGACTGCTTGGAGTTTAATCAAACTAAACTTCCCCCTCAGGAGGTTTCCTGAAGCTCCCCATTACTCACACTTAGACTTGTCAAAGTTTTTGTGTCTCTCAGGAGCCGGTAAAAAGCGGTGCTCGTTCATATATCAGCTATATGATTAAAAATAAGATGGATGCAGATTTGTTCACTTTTATTTAGAGTCTAAAATATATTTACAGGCTGTTTCACAATTTTCAATTTCCATCTTAAAGAGTCTCATTTGAATAAAACTGAGCAGAAATGTCACATTCAGATGAACCAATCTTTATCAGCCTGGATGCTCATCAGTTTGCTCATTATGTAAATGATTCCAGGCATAATAAACTTATTAGGATGTAATATGCACGCTGGATCTGATTATAAAGGCTTGATAATAGTGATGTTTAAGAAAAAACAGAAATGTGTGCCACATCTACAGTGCTTCAGAAACCCTGGAACCTTGAAATTTATCATTTGTATGAAGAATTTTATGTGAGAGGGCAAGTCAAGGTAGCACACAGCTTTGAGGTGAGAGGAAAATTATTCAGGTCTTTCAACACTTTTTTTTTTTTTTTTTTTTTTTTTTTTTTTTTTTTTTTTTACAAATGAAATTCTGAATAACATGTATTTGGATTTAGCCCCCTTTGTAGAATCACTTTTTTTCTGTTGCAAGGCTTTGGGGGTATGATTCTACCAAAATGACACATATGGAGGCTGATAATTGCTCAGACACAATTAGATTAGAAAGATCATCTCTGTGAGGAGCATTTTACAAGTCCTCAAAAAGATTCTGAATTGGTTTTATGTCTGGACTCTGACTGTACCACTCCATGCTTCCCCTTCAACTTTGATAAGTTTCTGTTTGGAATAAATGAAGTATTTTTGAATTTGAAAAGCATCCCCACATCATGATGTTGCAACCACCATGTCTTACATAGGGTATTTTCAGAGTAATACACAGTATAAATCTTCCAACAGACATACAATATGAATTCAGTTTTGGTCTCAGTGGCCAGAACCCTTTCCTTGACAGGCTTACTGTGTTCCTTACGTGGCTCTTGGCAAACTACAAACAGCGCTTCTAATTTTCAACAATAGTTTTCTCTTTAATCCACAAAAAGACAGATTTGTTTGGTGCACACCTACCTGTCCTGTCAACAGATTCTTCCACTTGAGCTCTGAATCTCTGCAGCCTCACCATAGATGTGCAGTTACACAATATTCTTTCTATGTTCAATAACTGATTAACTAGTGCTCTGTGAGATATTCAGAACTTGGGATATTGTTTTATAACGTAACCATTCTTTAAACTTTTCCACAGTTTTACTGAATGTTTCTGAATTCAATATCTCAATCAACTGAAATTTTTTATTTGCAAAAAATGTAGACAATCATGTATCATTTTTCTTTCGCGTCACAGTTACACCACTTTGTGTTGGTAAAAAAATTTATTAAAGATTGTAGTTTTAATGTAAAAACATGGGAAAAAGCTCAGGAGGTAGAAATAGCTGTGCAAGGCACTGTGTAGGTTCTGCAGGGAGCTCTGGGTCTGCCACAAAACCTCAACATGCAGTTTACATATACTGTCTCAGGTTAAACCACACAGCTGGGCTTCGGATCAATAAGTGGACCATCAAGAACAGCAGCTGCTGATAAATCACCGTTACAAGGACTGATCATTGTCCCATCAAGGCCTGTTAGGAAGAAAAAGGGTCATCAGTAGGAACTAACAGACAAAAAAACTGAAGCAGAAAGTACTGAGAGAGCAGCTAACATCAACTCCTGGGTTTATTTTACATCCCTGCAGGTGTATTGATCTATTTCAGTCATCAGAGTCTGACTGGTCCATGTGAGAAAAGGAACAATAGTGCAGGAACATTGCCATCACATTTAATCAGCCCTCAACACATTCAGTTATTATTCAGTGTTTATTCATGTCATATCTAATCAGCAGCAGGAGATTCAGATATGACAAAATGGAAAAGGTGCCTGTTTATGATCAGACTGGTTCTATGAGAAACTCTGACCCAGTGAAACTGGTTACTGAAAAGTGTGTTTCCAGAACACAAAACAGCAGAGATCATCCTGAAGGCAAACTGAATGTGACAGTGTGAGATCTTTGTAATGTGAATGTGATTTCATTTGATCTCAAAAAGCCAACACCAAACCACAGCTCACGCTTCTCCGTTATAACCTAATGCTCCCGAATTCAACTGAGCCAGAAGCTCACCATGGTGGTAAGGTACTCTGGTGCCATCTAGTGTTTGTAGCAAATGTGAGACAGAGCTGAAACCTTCTGATGATGTTTGGGTTGGTTTTATTTTAGTTTCCACAAATAAAGGAAACTTAAGAGTTGGTGGAAAAGTTCAAGAATTTAAATTTGCATTTTACTCCAGACAATAGGAACCTAAGGTATTAACTACTTAGTCCTATTTAATTTCTTAATATCCCACCTGTACCTGCATTACAGACACTAAGAAGATGTTCTGACACTGATAACAAGCCATTAAGTTTCAGGTATTTGTCCCATATTCTTTTTGCACAACATGTATTAAAGCCAGTGAGGGTTCCTGTGTGAATGTTGCCCTGAGCAAACTACTCCTTCTGCCCTACCAACTGCATATTTTATGACATGACAATACTTGTATCTCTTTCCAACCCAGCTCTTAAAGCCACTGTGTTCTTTCTATCACTAGTAAACATAAACAAAGTTTTTAAGCTAGATGGTTACTTAAGTCATGTCTTTCTCTCTTTCTGCTAGTTTTCAAAAGGTTATGCTCTATGGTAAATGGTTTGTACATGTATAGCGCTTTATCAAGTCCAGAGAACCCCAAAGAGCTTCACACTACATTCAGTTATTCACCCATAAACATGCTGACGAGCTACTACATTGTAGCCACAGATGCCCTGGGGCAGTCTGATAAAAGCGAGGATGTCATGCACCAGCACCACCGGGCCCACTAACCACCACCACCAGGCAGGGCAGGTGAACCATCTTGCCTAAGGACACGACAGAAACGGCCAGAGTGGGGGTTTGAACTGCCAATCCACCTGTTACAAGATGAACTCCCAACACCGCCACCACCATCGCCCCACACTCTGTACATCAAAGCTGCTAATTAATCTGGATTTATTCTAAATTAAATCATCATGAGACGTGTCTGCTACAGGTAAAATATACCCTTTTAAGGTGGCACATAGTTGTTATCCCATTTTTGGTTTCTAAATTCTCCAACATTTCTGACTAAGGTGAGTCCAAAAGTAACATTTCTTAGCCGTGCTTTTAGAATAAGTGCGGTATGTGGATTTTCCTTTTATAGGTGAAAAATTCAGACGCCCCTGGTAAAAAAAGATGTGATCTTGAAGGCAGTATATGTTGCTCTAAAATCTCTGTTGGACTTTTCTACAAAAACATCAACGATCATTACAGATAACTCGATATTTTTTGTTGTATTTCTGCATTTTAGATGATTAGATAAGTTATTTCCCGCAGTGTGTTCAGCAGTGCTTTGCTTTGTGTTGAATTTAACAGCTGTTGGATCTAAGATCCCTTCAAAAGACCAGCTATTGCTGTGATGTCTCTGTCCTGATGGAGCTCCAGCTGATAATTAACACAGACAGTGAAAACAGAGTCTTTCTATGGGTTTGGCTTAGTGTACATGATGACTTATCAGCACAACATTAATGAGTACAGATGCTCATTGTGGTGTCTTTAATTTGCATAAATTATATTCACTCTGCCACACAACACTGATATTACTGATTACAAAGTGCTTGACTCACTGAGGTGTTTATAATGGTGTTTAAGGATGGCTCATTGTTGCATCATGTTTATTAACCACATTGATATCTCCAGAGCCGCTTATTTTATTTACATCTCATACGGCGATTTGACACCTTTCCTATGAGTCTATGGTCCTACGATATACATCACAAAGACGGCATGAAAGAACGCACAACACTCTGGATATGAGCTGCTGAAATGAGCTTCCTCTCCAGTGTGGCTGGGCCCCACATAGAGATAAGCTGAACAACTCAAGGCAGAGCTGCTGCTTCTCCACATGGAAAGACGTCAAACTAAGGTGTTTGAACTGAGGCCTTTGTTTGGCGGTTTTCTGGACATTTTCTGCAAGTGAAGAAATATAACTCACTGGAGGGAAATATAAAACTTCTATGGATGTAAACAAGATTTGTAGCAGACAAATGTGCCCACAGCAGTCTGAAAACTTGAGTTTTCTCAACAGGAAATCATTGGTTTTGCCTATCACCTCCCATCATAGCCTAAAAATTCCTGTCATGGAGCCCCTAGCTTAAGAGTGATTCAGTCAACAGCTGAGAGCGACTCTGAACAAGGAGATAACAGAAATTCCTATCTTATTGAGGTGTGGTTGACCCTGCTGCTAGGTGTGACGCTCTTTTCTAGGGACTGTGATTGGTTGCTCTTCTTCTACTACTTCTGTTTAATGGTGGTTGGCAAACAGCTTAATGGAGTATATCGTCACCCACTGGTAAGAAGTGTTGACCAAATGTCACCCCCAAAAAAACTAACAAAAAACCTCATATTCTATCATACAAACTACTTCTCCAGTCTTTTTGAAATGAATCAATAGGAATCAATCAATTTTGGCTGTGATTGGTTGATATACAAAACAAAATGAGAAAAAACAAACAAAGAAATACGCCCCAAATAAACAGTCGATACAAATTTACCGATCAATGAATCTAGACTGGAGTAAGAAAATTGTGTCATGGTGAGAGTGATGCATGATGACATTATTTAAAATTTAATTAATTGCCACACAATATCATGTCTGATCGTGCATCATTTACATCCTCATCATTATTGTGATTTGTCATGGTTTTTCACCATGCTGGTCAACTTACATAATCTATTTCATAATAATTATCAATGTGGATGCTCATCTGTCAGAAATTCACTGTGATTGCCTGCTGGATAAACTTGTTTTTATCTGGCAAAACGACCAACTTGAGGAAATACATGAAAACCAAACTGGACAGAGGAGGAGTGCCTGCGGTAGGCACAGTTATATCCACTTTACAGAGAATTTCTCTCCTGTTGGTCTTTCCACCTGTTTAACCCTCCCACAGTCCCTGGAGGGATCGATGCAACACCCCTACTTTGCGCACCCTCCCGGAGGGGTCGGACCATACATGCGCATTTATGTTTTTATATATTTGGGTTTTTTTGTAGTTTGGGGAATTGACAGGATAACAGGACACCCCCATCGCATTCCTGTCCTCCAACCGCGATATCCACCTCATTCTCCCTGCATTGAGCTGGGACTCCAGGAGGCTTAAGACACTCTTAGGCTCACTAAAGGTCCTCCTCACTACTCCTAACATTATGTCCTATTAGGAGCTCCTGTAAGGCCTAAGATGCTTTGTGAATAATTATTTTCTTAGAGGTAAAGTTCTGGAAAAGAAATCCAAGAATTCCAGAAATTCTCCCAAAATGACATCACGAGAAGCTACTTTTAGTCTTTGGATTCTTTATGAATATGGCCCCTGAGATTTACACTGTGCCTTGCTTTTGGAGTTTTGGTTTGTTCTGAGTTTTCCTGCAAGTGTTCTGAATTTTTAAAAAATAAAACTAAAGAATTTTTGTAAGAACTGGTAGCAAAGAAGAAAAAAAAAAAAAAAAAAAAAAAGAATGGATCCAAGAATACAATAGATTTCAGGTAGTTCAGCCATTGTGTCCGCTTTGTTTGGCGTTCCATTATCGCTGGTGAGTAGGAAAAAAAAGTACTCAGCTCAATGAAAATGGGGGGAGAGGGAGGCTACTGTAAATGCCTCCATCCTCTTTAATGTTCAATATTTGTATTTTTAAATTCCATAATGTTCACTAAAACAAATCTACTTTTTTCCTATCAAATAATTTTAAAAAGGATTTCATACAATTGTTCTAAATTACAGGTTATTAAAACTTATGGAAATAAATTCAGCATTAATCGGGCATAGCTTGAATGTTTAATTTTGTTCCTCTGAAACTTCTGTTATTGACAGTTTGGGAAGTATAAATGAGTTAAAATCTCTGCCACACAAAATTACACAAGACATACCATCAGGCTTTTTTAATCAGGTTACAAAGTACCTTTTGAAAATAACCTTTTAGCAGATATTAAACATACTGTTCATTAAGCCCACATTTATGTATTAAAGGTTTTTTATTGGTCTGATAAACTATTAGGCAAAAATTATAATTAACAGAAACAACTTGAAAACAGTCTGTGTGTATTTAATCTATATGTGTTTCACTTAGTGATGAAGTTACTGAAATAAATTAACTTTTTAATAATACTCCAATTTACTGAGAGGTACTTGTACATGGATTCTCAAGGCTTTGAGATGACTGCCCCTCTGTGGACAAACTGTAAGTGCACCTCAACATACATAGACAAAGAGGCTCCAAAGCATTGCATTAGAAGAAATGCAACATTTCTCTTTATTGAATAAAGACGCCTTTTAATTTGCATTTCTGAAAGACAAAAACGAACAAAATCCTCATTAATAAGCTTGTTTTTTCCTACTGTAAAATAAGAACTGACTACAGTACGTGTGTCCAAAACACCTAAGTGGGAGTCACAAAGATGATAGAAACAGGAGTAGTTTAGGGAGGAAAACATGAAAGGAATGTTGGAAAGATAAAAGAAAAATCTTCATACAAGTTAGTAACCAAATGAAGAAGTTGTGTTTTGTCTTTAAATTCTCTTTGATTCCTTAAATCCTATGCACAGAGAACAAACTAGTTTCAAGATTAGCTCTTCAACACGATTGACCTATTGGCTCTCAGTAACAACCTGTAACTGTTTGGCAGTAACAACAAAAGGCAGCTCATCAGATGTGGAACGCTACTAGGATACATTGGTTCACACTGGATCCAGCAACATCTTCACCTCACTTGAGCTCACGGGTCCTTTATGCTGAGAACCGGATCCACCAGTTTATTATGAACATGCATTAAACCTGCAGGACAAAGATAAAGATTAGATACATAGTTCTGCAGCACAAATAAGAGGATTTCTACTGAATCTGGAAACATGGCTGGTTAACATACAAAAATCCACTAAAACAGCATATTAATCATGATGATGAGAACATGAATAATCCTGAGATTTTTTTAATAAAGCAGATAGACTAGCACAGAGTCGCATTAATCTGGCCTCTAAGAAAAACGTAAAGCTTGACGTGATCATTGATCGCGACATGTCATTTAAATCTCATACTGAAGGGGTAGTATGTATTTTCCAGGCTTAGTTTGTGCCATTTTATAGCACAAGCGTTTTTACGAGCCTTGCACTGAGAAGTAGTTCATATGATGAGCTCAGCAGATGTGCCATTCCACCAGGGGATTGCTAATTGCTGCTGCCATTAGTCTGATGGAGCCGAGTTGGGGAGTCGCAGGGGCGGGGTGCTCTGTGAGGCAGAAGCTTGGCTTGGATAATGCAGCTCCGAGGAGGAGCTAGGTGGGGAAAGACGTCACTAGGTTTAGGCATCCCCAAAAGGCTCCCAGGGCAGATTCCTGGATTCCTCAAACATACATGAAAGACTAAAGCAACACTCCAGGTATGGTTTTGATGAGGGAATAACATAATATCATCATGTAAAGCTTAAAAAAAAAAAAGTCAATTTTACATAGTACTGCTCCTTTAAACATGTTTTCAGAAAATATATTTTACCTCTGCAATATTGTTAAAATTTGAAATATCCTCTTCTACAATGATGCAGAAAAACTAGCCCACTGCACTTGTTACTTTAAGCCTGAAGTGTTGTACTTATTTACAATCAGAAAGCTGAAAAAAAAAAAAAAAACCCAAAACAAATTAAAAGCCTCTAGCTGATAGAAAATGCAGCAGCAACAATTCTGAGGAAAGGTATCAGGAGACATCACATTTGTAATTGTGGCTTCTTTTAATTGACTCCCAGTTCAAATCAGAATGGACTAACTTTTTTTTCTTTTTTTTTTCCCCTCATACATATAAAGCGCTCCAGGAACTCTGAAGAGAGCCTAATGCCAAGACTTTCTTCAACTCATTTACACAGGGAAAAAAAAAAAAAAAAAAAAAAAAGTTCAGGAACTGCCAGTACCTTTGAAGTATTTAACAGTTTTGACACGGAGTTCTAGCGTAGCGTCCTCATCGCACACAAAGATGGTGTGTGGGTGCTGCTGGAAGGCTGACACCGTCCACATGTGGTTCACCCCCTCCTCAATGGCTTTGTACAAAGCGAATGCTTTGTGAGCTCCTGTGATCAGAATCATGACCTGAAGAAGAACAGGAGATTAAACAGCCAGTCAGGAGGAGGGCGGGCTTCAATATCTTGGGGACAGGGTATCCTGACCTCCTTGGCGCTCATTACGGTTCCAACTCCCACAGTCAGCGCCATGGTAGGAACCTTGGAGAGGTCGTTACCAAAGAATCGAGCGTTTGCCACGATGGTGTCCTTCGCCAGTGTTTTAACTCTGGTTCTGGAAACAAGGCTGGAGCCAGGCTCATTGAAGGCGATGTGGCCATCAGGGCCAATACCTGCAAGGAGGGGATAAGAGATTCAAGAAGCCGCATGTCAACATAAAACAACCCCAAGAGCAGCTTTCAGAAATTAGAAGTTTTACTTTAGATGGTTTATGTCTGCATGATCCCTCTGAACTGAAGGTTGAGCATATTATACACAATGGGAGTAGTCTCCTCTGCTCCTAATTTAAGTAACTAAAGGCTGCAAAAACATTTTTCATACTGTTCTTTTACCTTACATTATAGTCTTATAAACAAAAGTATAATCAGCAGGTTAGAGGTTTTCAAGGAAATTAAAATTAGGTGAAAATTTCTCATAAGTAAATCTTTAATTTTTACCTCCAACAAAGAGCTTGATTCCTCCAGCCGCAGCTATCTTCTGCTCATAGGTATTACACTCGGCTTCTAGGTCCTCTGCGTTCCCATTCAGGATGTGAGCGTTGGCTGGATCGATGTCAATGTGCTTAAAGAAATTGTTCCACATGTAGGAGTGGTAGCTCTCCGGATGAGCACGAGGCAGACCTGCAGGATGGAAAAGTTAAGCTGATTTTCTTCGAGGACTCCTCAGTATTTATCTCTACCCATTTTCTAACTGATGACCCTTGTTGCTCCTGCTGAAAAACAAGTATCCCCACAACATGATGCTGCCACTGCTATGCTTCCCAAATGAATTACTTATGTTTATCATTTTACCAGGCAAATTAATACTTTAGTTTTTATTTGCACAGTGCCAAATTACGTCAATATGAAAAGATGTAAAATATTTCATTTTAATTAGTACTCATTGAATATAGACAAAGTTATAATATTTTAACAGTTTAATAGGTAGTTTTATTAATACTTTTTGCCACAACTGGCCCTTTGAGGACTCTCATGGTCTTGATGTGGACGGAAATAAAAATGAGTTTGACGCCCATGTTTCAGGGTGATGTGCAGCGCGTGTTTTCTGACATATGTGGTATGAAAAGTTCAGCTTGGATTAAATCTGACCATTTCATACACCTCAGCATGTACTTTATATTATTTTTCTGCACAAGAAGACAAATGTAGTCACGCTTCTGTTTCATTAAGTCGCTATTACTTCTCTCTGTACCTCCAGCTCCAGCGTTCTGAATTGCACTCACCTACAAACTCATCCATGTTGAAGGTTTTTACATACTTAAATGAGAGATCTCCACTTCTGTAGAACTCTATTAACTTCTGGTAACAACCGTAAGGAGTGCTGCCTGAAACAGAGCCAGAATCATGGCGCATCAGAGCCAGTGAAATCACAAACACCGCTGCAGGGAGAAATACAGTTAAGTCCAGTCTGTTACCTGTGGGTAAACCCAAAGTAAAGTATCTGTCTGCAGACGGCTTGAACTCCACGATCTTGTTCCGGATGTATTTTGCTGCCCACTCACTGGCCAAATCAT
Organism: Anableps anableps; assembly: GCA_014839685.1. NCBI lineage: Eukaryota > Metazoa > Chordata > Actinopteri > Cyprinodontiformes > Anablepidae > Anableps > Anableps anableps. The sequence continues at coordinate 25,055,299 of CM026080.1, read as the reverse complement.
AGTCGTCCAGAATCACCAGCCTCATGCTGCTGATAAAGCCCTCAGTGAACAAAGAAAGGAATAAACTTCAACCACTACCCAAAACAACTAGAACTGGTGTTCGAGCTAACGTTAGCTGGCACGGAAACTCCTGCAGCTGTTCAACGTCAGCATTTCTATTTTTAATTATCCCGTCATTATTCTGCAGCTGCTGTTTTTAACACCACAACAACAACAACAAAGAGCAGCGTTACCTGTAAAAACCCCGCTAGTTCTAATTAAACCCTACTCAACAGCCTGCAGGCTCCGAACTCACATGACCAACGCTGGGTCAAGTGATTTTATAGCGGAAACTATGGAAGTCCCTTAGTGTCAAAAATCAAAACATTAGCAGAAAAGGCAGAAAACAATTAGTAAGAAAAAAAAGAATGAAGATCGATAAAATAAAATATGGAAGGTTTACTTTGTTGTCATTTTTACTTTGTTTATAAAAAGAAAACAAAAAGCAAAAAAAAAAAAAAAAAACTAAGAACTGAAGAATAGATGCTGAGTGAGCCCATATTGCTACATTATGAATGGGTTTTCGGTCAACCTGTGTAATAATAATAATAATAATAATAATAATAATAATAATAATAATAATAATAATAATAATCATCATCATCATCATCATCATCCTTGCAAAATAATTGACATTTGAAAAATAAGATTAAAGATTTTCACATTAACTCCTCACAATTGTTTGTTTTGGTTTTTTTTTTGACAAAACAAACTTATTGAATAAAGCAAAGATTAGTCATTTACAATTATTATAACTAAAACCAATTTAAATCAAACAGTATAGTATTTTTAACATGTCAATTATTGTAAGTTTGAGTGCATTTTAAGGACATTGTTTTGTGCCATTTCTTTTACCCACCTTCGATTTTTTTGTTTTTGTCTTTTTGGGGGTTTTTTTGTCTCAGTGGTCACTGTGACTCTTACTAAAAATTAACGTATTGTTTTGTGTAAAACAATTCACCAAAATGAGCTATATGCAAACTTCAATGTTTTTAATCAGAGTGTCGTTTTCAAGCAAACCTGTATTACTTTCTAAGGTAAGCTTGCCACTCACAACATGGCAGACACACGCGTATCATTTCTACTGGATGAAGCCAAAGCGGTGTCTACTCCTCTATGTATTAAAATTTATATGTAGAGCTGAATGCTGGGTTTGTAAAACCTATCCCAGAAAAACTGAATAACGCTGCAGTTGATGCTTTTGCTTTGCTTTTTTTTTTTTTTTTTTCTTTTTACATCTAGTCAAGGAAAGATTCAAACGCTGTATTTTTACATGGACCCTACAAAATTTTACCCATTTTTTCTTATCTTTGTTGATTCCATTCAGAGAGATTGTTAGTTAACAATCTCCTTCATTTGAGCTTTAAAATTGTCAATCAAAAACAATGTATAAATTTCTTATTATTTCTACTTATTTTATTGTTCTTCAGAATTTGCTGTTAGGATCTTGTTAACAAGACGAAATATAAGAAACACAAGTCCTTTTAATGAAACAATCAGACTGAATAACATATTTTTTTTCTTTGTAGGAAAAACCTACAAACAACATTGACTTTTTCATCTGAAAAACAGATTATTGATCCAATGAATCGACTTTGTCAAACTGTTGTAATTTACCTCTGATGCAACAGTTAGTAATCAGTGTCATATCTAAATTCCTGAGCATGATTTCTTCAGGTAGAGGTTAGCCTACAAAGACCCCACAGTAAACTAAACTTTAAAAACCACTCACCAGATATAATCAATGCTAGAATGTTAACTATCACTAAAGGATAATTTATTGATTGATCATTTCATATGAAAACCTTCTTAAAAATTGCTCTTCAATATGGGCATGCACAGCCAAAATTAAAGATAGGTACATCCATACTGTGACTCAAAAAAACCTGAGCCCCAACAAATGTTAACACCCCCATTTATTTAACTTGCTCCATCATTTTCAGTTATGATTTCTTGCTTCATATCTTTTTTTTATCTTATTTACATTGTTGCTATTTTGATGCATTTAATTTTGGATTATGTATCCTTCATTTCTCTACAAATATTTATTTTTACATTTTTTTATTTGTGGTAACTTTCAGAACTTAGCAGCAGCAGGGAGAAGAGGAATGTAACAGTACACATGAGTATAATTAACTAAGGAAAACACAAATGAGGAAAATCAAATGTGCTATACATAAAATTAAAAAATAACTAATATGAAAAAATGCAAAAATTATTTAGGAAAATACATGTGAAAAAAATGTGAAGCAAAATAAACCAGAAAAACAGAAGTATCACAAAAACGAACAATAACCTAAAACCTAATGACAATGATTAAAACAGCAGGTATGAAAACAGAATTTTGTTTTTTAGCATTAGTTCTCCATATTTCTGAACATCTAACCACACTTTTTTAACTTCTGCTTCATTTTAAAAAATCTTTCACTATTAGTTTATAGACGCCAGTCCAAAAAAACCTGTCTATATTTTCCATTTATTTTTGGGAAAGAGTGTTAGTGTTATTGTTGCCCTGCGTTGACGTGATGATTCAAATAAATAATAATATATATATATATATATATATATATATATATATATATATATATATATATATATATATATATATATATATATACATTATATTTCCATTTATTTTCGGGAAAGAGTGTTATTGTTGCCCTGCGTTGACGTGATGATTTCAAATAAATGTATATATATATATATATATATATATATATATATATATATATATATATATATATATATATATATATATAAATCAACATGAAACTTTACCTCACTTTTTACTTGAATTATTCATTTCCCCCTCACATACTTTGTATTGAATAAGCATATGTAGCTTCTTATCATTAACTGGCCATTCCTGGTTTTCTCTTACACAAGAATGCAATATATTCAAAATCACATTAAGGTCCAATGACTGGACTGGTCCCATAACTGTTGTTGGTCTGGAACAATGCTGCAGCTCACCTACTGGTGTATTTGGAGACAGTATTTGGTTTAAACCTCATCTCTTCCTTGGCATAAGATCTTTTGAAATATTTTGACGTATTCAAACTGATCCATGATCCCTGCGATGCTATAAATAGGCATTTCACCAAAGTATTAAGGGCATTTCCCCACCATGATGCTTAGGTCGCCATGCTTTAGTCTGCTGTGCCTTTCACTGGTGCTTGGCAGTTGTCTTACAATCCGTCTGTGGCCCCTACATCACATCGGCCTTCGCACAGACTTTGACAACCCTGGAGCTGATCATTAGCTGTTTTGGTAGTTTTCCCATTTTCAGTTCGAGTTAAATCTTGGTGTGTTCAACAATATGTGGGTAGATGATGAAAATATAAGGTTGTTGACTCTGCTTTGGTGTAGAAATTCCATAAGTCAGTAGTGTGACCAGCCAAAGAGCTTCAGAAACTAAACTGAAGCTGTTCCTACACCCAGCAGGTTTCAGATGATAGGGTTTTAAGTGGGCACAGAAGCCCTTTGAAGTTCCTGAGATGTGTGACAAAAATTAAAAGACAAACGAAAACATTTCAGCTTAAAATTTAATTCTTTGACACTCCTTTTGAGGGAAGATTGACAACAAAATTGTAACATATTAGTTGTTCCAGAGCCATTATAAGTCAAATTGTAATTGGGACAAAGAACTGTCACAGAGGTAGAGGAGTGATGAGTAAAACATCTATGCAGCGTAAGATTAAGAGGATGGTCCCATGATGAGACGGAGGCTGAATGCACCACATCGGACAGTTAAAAAGTCCACTTTAATCCTTCTTCTTGTAGTCCTCCAGGTGGGCCAGGACCCATCCAGAAGGTCCCAGGATTGTTGCAGAGAAGATCCCGATCGCAATCGTAGTTTCCTGGATAAAACACAATGAGGCAGATTGATCAGTCAGCTGATGAGTGCAGGACAACACAATCAAACTGAGTTAAACAGGCAGGAGACAAGATATCACCTGGTCTGCAAACAAACAAACAAACAACTGATAAAAGGGAAAATACAATCCTCAAGCTAAAGATGCAGAGCAGCAGTTTCTTGTTTATCTTCAGACAGACTGTTGATATCACTGCAAACACCACAGGGATCCAGTTGGTCTGAAGAGACTTTTGAGTCGATAATATGGCCATGACCACATTGCAACTAAAGCAAAAATGAACAGCTCTGATTGATCTTAAGCCAGAGAACCACGTTGACATGTTTCCTGGTGAACAGAAAAAACCTGAGACTATGGATCTTTGAGATTTTAAGGAACATTTCAGCATCAGTTCCACAGTTGGTGAGGTAACGTATCCTGTTCTGTTAGTGAGGATCTGTGGGATATTTATGGAAACTGTGTTGTGTTGAATTGTTGATGTTTTTTTCATTATGACACTGCAAAATTCTGAAAACATTGAAATAATTTGAAATCCATCTTTCCATACCAATTCTGGACACATATTTGCCTTTCTAGCCAAACTGAAGAAAACTAAATAATTAAAACTAACTAAATATTTGAAACCCAGGAAAATGAGTTCCCAGGTTAGTTGTTTTTGCTGATGATTCTGAAGTTAGAAAACAGCGCCACCTTGGAGCTGCAGCCAAAGCTCTCATCAGAAACTTTAACGTTTAAACTTGTGTTTAATTAAATTAAACAATCTCCTAAATTACAGAATGTAGAAAAAAAAAAGTTTGTTTACATAAATATTTTTATGACGAAGACTTAAGAGCAGCAATAATAAAAGAAAGTACTTTAGTTTCAAAATACTGTCTTGTAGCTTTTTAATCACCATGTGTAAACATGGTGTCTATGTTTTTATACAGGTAGATAAAAGACGATATTATACGTATATTAAGATACAATATTTTCGGCTTTACTTAACTTTGACTTTCAGAAGAGGATCATTGGCCTTCAGAACCAGTTCGACATTTTTAACGACTCTAAAGTAACTTAATTTAACACTGAATCTCATTAAGAAAAAGTACATACGTGCTAACAACGTAGTGATTCTATTAGACCTTTAAACATAGCAACTGGTACACATAACATCAGGCGTGTTACTAATAATTATACTTAATCATGAGTGGGATAAAAAGTATTGCGAATAGTTTCTCAGGATTTTTTTTTTTTCTTTTTTTTTTTTGTATCTGTAAGGGGAAACTTCGCAGATCTCTGAAACACTTCAGGCTTAACTCAGAAAAAAATGTTAAATCGATAAACATTTTCTCTAAACAATAAGAACGTGTGAATCCACGCTCAGTTATCAACCCAAACCCCCCTTTTTAAATGTAATAATCTATAACGAGAGAGAGCACAGACTATGACCTCTAAAAGGACAGTTATCAGTTAGCCGCTAGCGGCTAGGAGTTAGCTGTTAGCCCCGACACTCACAACAATGCCAATCTTCTCTTTCGCGGGTCTGGTGTACAAATTCGCTGTCTGGGTCACAGTGTGTCCCCGTAGGACGGGAGCAGCACGGCTGGCAACGATCCTCAAGAGCCCCGGCATATTTACTAATTTGACACGATGTCAAGTAACTTCCGCAACAGGGAGAAGCTGGTGAGTCAGTGTGGGAGGGAAATGCTCGTCTGGTCTTACCTAACGCATTACAAGAAGAGGATTGCTTTCGGCGCCACCTGCTGCCTTGGAGGACGTCTTGTGTTTGATCAGTACTGAACTACCCTGAAAACTGAGTCAATCCCTGAGGTAGGACAGAGCGGGTCACAAAGTGATATATTTTTTTTAACAACTAAAGAAAATATAGAATAGAAAAATTATATGTAATTCATTCCAAATGCATTCAAATCAATCTTTTAAAAATCTCTTTATGGACTAGTCTTGTTGGAGGATAACAGAGCCATTAGGGCTGATCCCCTCTTTTTAACTAAATAATGTAATTTAGGGGGTGGAAATGGTAGATTTTGCAATCACAAATTTTGTGTTGAAGAATTTCTAATCAGGAAAGATGGGTCGTAACTAGTTACATTTACCCAGTTTCATTTGTTTGAATAACTTTTTTTTTTTTTTTTTTTTTTTTTTTTAGAATAGAACAGAATAGAAATATAGAAGAATTGAATAGAAATATCTTTTATTGTCCCACACTGGAGGAATCAACACAGTAAATTTTGTGTAAAAAAAAAAAAAAAAAAAAAAAAAAAAAAAAAAAAAATCCTTTAGAGGTAGCTTTACTACGCTATAGATTTTATATATACTGTTTTAGGTATACTGGAGTAATATTATATTATTATGACCTATTGCCACTCTTACTTGTGTGTGTGTGTGTATATATATATATATATATATATATATATATATATATATATATATATATATATATATATATATGCTGTAGGTATTACTTCTATATTGTAATAATTGAATTCTATATTGTAATAATAATTACTTCTATATTGTAATAATTGAATTTATCACTTTGAAATTATTTACTTGTATCAATTTTCTTCTATTTAGTCTTTAAAATGCCAGAATTTGCTCATAACTTAATATTTTTGTCTGTCTGCTGACCATATTTTTAAGTATCAAATCAGAGTTTTGATCAGTTACTCAGTACTTAAGCCGTTTGACAAAATACTTTTTAGTCTTACTTGAGTAATTTCTTGAACGGTTACTTTTTACTCTTACTTGAGTACAATTTTTGGGTACTCTATCCACCTGTGGTAATCGGTTGAACATAATTTAGCCCAGATCTGACCAGTCTGCATACTGTGCTTTCTGAAGTAGTCCTAAAAGCATTAAAAACATACACAATAAAGCCTTCATGAATCTCAAAATGGGTTTTAAAGAATCTCTGTCCGGTGCAGAATAACCTATTTCAGATTTAACAGGTCTAATTATTTGAGATTTAAAATTAGATGATAAAATTAAATTCAGATTTCTTAAAAACCAATCAAGTAGCACTTTAATAACATATACCAACCTTAATACCCTTTAAGTGTACAGAAATACTTCTTGTGGTGCTTAGATTGTGATCAACAAATGAGAATTGCCTATTCCATGCTGAAAAGGCGTGCAAGTAAGCAACAGAAAAAAATGGTTTAGGGTGGAGTTCACAGATTGCTTGTGAACCCTGGATATTGCCCTGGTAGGTGAGCCACATCTCCCACATTTAAAACCGCCACTGGCAACTTATGTTCCGTAACAGGGAACACACCATAGCTAATGCTCTTTGTGTCCCATGCACATTATCACATTCAATATCTAAATTTTTAGTCTGTACTCATGTTATGCCTTCTTGGTTATTTACATTCATTTTGTGATGAAAAAATGTGTGGAACAACACCTGTAACCTCTGACAAAGGTAGAATAATGCCCCGTGTTGCAAAAGTACCCTCTGTGAAGTTTACAGTGTGATGCAATTAAAATATTATTTTTGCTGAAATGTCAAAGTCAGAACCCAGATTTCAGGCCACATGAGCAGTAATCCTTACTTTTGTACAAAATGCTGGCTCCCAGCAGAGAACAGAGCTGGAATGTAATAATCCACCGAGAAACAGGCTTTAGTTTCCCAACACCAGCTCCCGGGTTCCTGATTTTGTTCAAACAGGATCTGTACAGTTTTCACTGTTCTTCTCTTTAGATCACTCCATGAGTTCTGGTTTTATTTTTTTTTAAACATATTAAAAGATGGGGATGGACTCGGAGGTAAACAGTTCTGGTGATGTTGCACCATACGGAGGAAAAAGTGCTTTCAGTCAACTTGAGCACAACATCGTGGCTGGATATCTGATAACTGCAGGTAAGAAAGAGAACATAATCTGTGGGATTTCATAGATATAACTGGACAGCTGGCAGAAATGGAGACAATAAGCACAATACACTCTATGTCAACATTTAGAGTTTGTTCCTTTCACTTAGCCTACATCTCTTTATGTATATCCTATATGTCTGTCTTTGTCTAAAAGTTTGGAGAGATTTAACGAACACACAGATCACAAAACCCAACTAAAGGCGTGTGAATGTGTGTGAAATGGGTGAATGACTGAATATAGTGTGAAGCACTTTGGGTTTCTCATGACTTGATAAAGAGCTATACAGGTACAGACCATTTACCATTTAAAGGAGCATTACTTTGTACTGAAATGTTTGAAAATGTTGGGAATTTTGAAATGAAAATCTGAAGAAATCCTGCATAGCAATGCATCAAGAACCATCATTCAAAAACAACAAATAAAACCACATGGAGAGAGGATTACTTTAGGAAACAGTTGTCAAGCTTTATAATATTAGGCTCAGAAATGTCACTTAAAACTTCATTGTGCTAAAAAGACCTTTATGTTGACCTTTTACTAAGCAGCTTGTTGTTGCCAACAAGTCCCTGCAGCCATGCTCAATGATGGCATGGGGTTGTATCAGTGTACTTAGTAAAACACATGTTCACTTCTGCGATCTCAGCATCAATGTAGAAAAGGGATTTTTTTTTTTTTTTTTTTGAGAAGGAAGAGGCTACTGACTGCTAGCAATCCAGACCTGTTCCCAGCAGAGAACGTTGGAAAGATTTGTCAAACCCTCAAGTGGCATCTATTCCAGGAAAATATTAAGAGCAATTTAGGTATAAAGGAGAAACATGATTGTTTCATGAAATAACTTTCCCTTAGGATTACCAACTCATCTGTGGACAATTTAAGAGTGATACAAAAAATAACTAAAAAAAAAAAAAAAAAATCAAATTTATCTAAACCTTTAGTGCCTCTTCTACTCTCAGGTGTCATCAGTTTGGCCAGTAACATCGTAGTTCTGCTGATGTTCGTGAAGTTCAGGGAGCTCCGCACTGCCACTAACTTCATCATCATCAACCTGGCCTTCACTGACATTGGAGTGGCTGGCATTGGTTATCCCATGTCTGCTGCCTCAGACATTCACGGAAGCTGGAAGTTCGGTTACACCGGCTGTCAGGTGAGGAGAGAAAAACAGAAACTCACACAGAAACTCTTGATCCAAACCTGAGTTTTTCTTTCAGGTTTTTTTTTTTTTTTTTTTTTTTTTTGGACAAGAAAGAAAAAAATAGTAATTTGTTCTCTGTGTCGTCATGTGCAATTAGAATGGTTAAACAGGGGTTTATTCTAAGCTGTCATGACTCCAAACAGTGAGCAGACTTTCACCTCAGCTGGTCAGCTCAGGTCATGTGTTAGGACTTTTTTTCTTCAGATTATCATTGCTTTTGTACAGATTTTGTCAAATTTATATTTTATTCCTTTAAGGAACACACATACCGTAAGATGCACACACATTTTCTCTCATGCAGAGCTGAACAATAAATTTGTGTGTATTTTTTGTGCCTGAAGATTAATAAACAAGCCTATGTACTGTTTAGTGATGCATGTTCAGTAACAATTATAATATGCATGAACATAGAAAAGCCAAATTTGAACTATAGGCGTGTCACCAACTTTTTAATTTATTTAAAATGTTCTTCTTTTGTTTCTGTCTTTAGATCTATGCAGCCCTCAACATCTTCTTTGGCATGGCCAGCATTGGGCTACTGACTGTGGTTGCTATTGACCGCTACCTCACAATCTGCCGACCAGACATCAGTACGAGCCCACTCTTGTCCCACTCCCACTCCAACTTTCACATCCCTTTACTTTCAGTTGAGTAATATAGAAAGAAGAAACCCCCTTTGTCAGTAGCCAAACACAACAAAAAGAGACATCAAAATGACAAATGATTTAATTTGAAGGGCAGAACTTTATTATTATAAAAAACTAAAACCTAATTAAAAACCAAGAATGTCCTTACCATTCCACATTACAGTTATGGACAGCTTATATGATATATATTTATTGGTCTATAGGAGCCTCAGGGTGTCCATAACAAAGCTTTTAGTTATTCTGGTCCTTCTTGAATTTATGTAAAGCTATAGAATATGTCGAGTAATGCCAGTGGCAATTCCAAGTACTGTTCTACTGTAGCCAGTCTGACCTATTCTTTGATATTGTCTCTAAAGGTCAGAAAATGACTGGTAGATCTTACAACATCCTTATTCTGGCTGCCTGGCTGAATGCTGTGTTCTGGTCCTCCATGCCCATAGTAGGCTGGGCAAGTTATGCTCCTGACCCCACTGGAGCAACATGCACCATCAACTGGAGACAAAATGATGCGTGAGTTTTCAGCCATGGATATTTTTTCTTGTGTAATATAGTTTTACTTCATGTCACTTGTTAGACATTCTTTATTGCCGGGCCAACACCTCTACTTTTCCTTCACAGCTCCTTTATCTCTTTCACAATGGCGGTGATCGCCGTGAACTTTGTGGTACCTCTATCTGTCATGTTTTACTGCTACTACAATGTGTCCGTTACTGTGAGGAGGTACAAATCCACCAACTGCCTGGAGAGCGTCAACATCGACTGGTCTGACCAGATGGACGTTACCAAGGTGAAACAGCTTTGTTTTTAGTGAATAAACATCCTAACAAACTGTTTTAAATACACATGATGGACACTACAAGTCAAGGGTGTCTTCCTCGTTCTTCTTTAAAGCTGAAGTATGGACAATTAACAGCAAATTGGATGTTGATGAATCACTACTGAGCAGACTTATTTTAGACTTGTTTTAATTTTCAAACAAATTTGTGATTTTCATTTTACCTTTCTGCTCAGTTCATCCCAAACCACCTAAATGGAACTGAAGTTCAAAGTCTGTGTTGCCTAGTTCTTGTCAAGCTTATAAAGTTCAAGATGGACTGGGGAGGGAGAAGCAAGCCTGATGAAAGTCAGTTTGTCTGAATTTGAACCCATGATTTTCAACGGGAAAAAGGTGGAATATTTCTCCCTGGTAGCTAGTGTCTGTTTCACACAGGAAATAGAATATCTTGGTACATTTTTCCCATTTGTACTGGTGGGATGGAGCAGAAGTTGGAAGAAAAGATCCCAGACACAACCAACTGAATGGGCACTCAGCTGAGGTGGTTTAGAAAACTGATCAGAATGCCTCTGGGTTGTCTCCTTATGGAATTTCACACATCCCACTGCAGGAGACGCCAAAGCAGACCTAGAACACACTGGAGGGACCATGGATGGATAAATGGGTGCAGGCCATAAACAGATGAAGGTTTCCTATGGATGACTGTCATGAACTTGTGAAGAAAAGAAAGCAAATTCTACATGTTTGAACAGTGTTGCAGCAGGTTTTTATCTGTGCAGCTTTGAATCCAACAAGTTTATTGGAGTTCAGTAACTCCCTCTTCCTTGCTAACTGGTTCTTTAGTTTGCAAGTTTTTTTTTAACATACATTTAAAGTTAAGTTCAGTCAAATTGAGTTTATTTGTATAGCACATTTCAGCAACAATGCAGTTCAAAGTGCTTTACACCACGAAAACATAAAAACATCATAAACACATCAAATACCAATTGTGAAACCAGTGACAAACAAAACAGTTTATCAAGTGCCATAATTAAAAACATCAATCCACATCAAATATGTTGGTCAATATTCCAGTTATTATGGGTCAAATGCAATTCTAAACAGGTGGGCTTTTAGCCTTGATTTAAAGGAATTCAGTGTTACAGCTGTTTTGCAGTTACCTGGAAGTTTGTTCCAGATTTGTGGAGCATAGAAGCTGAATGCTGGTTCTCCATGTTTGGTTCTGGTTCTGGGGATGCAGAGCAGACCAGAACCAGAAGTCCTGAATGGTCTGGAAGGTTGATACAATGACAACAGGTCTTTAATGTAATTTGGTGCTAAGCCGTTCAAGTGATTTATAAACTAGCAGAAGCATTTTACAGTCTATTCTCTCAGCTACAGGGAGCCAGTGTAACAACTTTATAACTGGGGTGATCTGCTCTATCTTCCTGGTCTTAGTGAAAACGCAAGCAGCAGCATTCTGGATCAGCTGCAGCTGTTTGATTGATTTTTTTACTTGTTAGTTGCAGTTTGCTTTTTAAGGTAGGCTTGTTCTTCAGGTGAAAAATGTTTAATTAAGACTGATTTTAATTACAACTACTTTCATAGGACAAGTCATAGCATCTGGATGTTTAAACTGGTAAATGTGTGCATTTATCCACATGGAAACCAAATCACTGTGTAAGTTCAGACTTCTGTCCATTGTGATGTGATAACTTTAACATCTCTAAATTATCTGTGTTCCTACTGATAGATGTCTATTATAATGATCATCATGTTTCTGGTTGCCTGGTCTCCCTACTCCATGGTGTGTCTCTGGGCATCATTTGGTGACCCAAAGACCATTCCTGCCCCCATGGCCATTATTGCTCCCCTTTTTGCAAAGTCCTCAACGTTTTACAACCCCTGCATCTATGTCATCGCCAACAAAAAGTGAGTGTTTTCTTTACTTGGCTTGATATGAGTTATATATGATGATGTGTTTCAGGACTGTAAAAGATGTTTTCCTGCAGGTTCAGGAGAGCCATCATTGGGATGATTCGGTGTCAAACAAGGCAACGGATCACAATCAGTACACAGGTTCCAATGACAATCTCACAGCAGCCTCTGACCCAGTGATTTATGGTCAATATAACTAACTCAAACTATTTAAATGTCACTACATTAAAACCTTCTAATAAACATTTATGTAATTTAGTTATCAGTATTTGTCTATTGTAGCTTTTTTTCTTAAATAACTGAGTACACTGTGGTATTTACTATGTAAATCCCACTTGGTTTTTCTAAGTAGTTGTTTTAACCCATACAAAGCAATTCTCAACCATCAATGAAAATAAACTTGTGTACTGACTATTTCAACCAGCAGGTGGAGAAATTAATAAATACATATTCGATTAGTCATAATCATCATTTGAATCAGGCTATTATTCTTTAGGTGTCTAAAACCCTGCAGTAATGTCTCTTAATAACTTTTGACTCAATGTGATGAAGTGATTGATGTCTTAAAACTCTATTTGACTTTTAATCTTCTCCAGTTTGCCTACTGTTAAGATTGCTCCACAGAGGACATCATCTTCTCTGTGTTACAACTGACCCTACAACAGCTGGTAGGAAAACAAACCCATCCAGCTCTGGGCCAATTTGATTCCTCTCCAAATTATACCCTCATTTCATACCTATATATATATATATATATATATATATATATATATATATATATATATATATATATATATATATATATATATATATATATATATATATATATATATATATATATATATTACTTTCCATTTTGTCCCTGTAAACAAACCAGTTTGTAATCATTTGCAGTGCATAACTTTATTTTTCTTGTAGATTAGGGTTTTTATAAATGATTGAGAAAGTTCATCATAAAATTGCCCTAATCTCAAGAATAATATAATTAAATTGTGAATTACTATGTAAGAATGTTGCACTCTACTTCTATTTATCTTAGAACCGGTTTCTCTTTTTGGTCCAGTGGAGTCTTTTAAAATATGACAAATTATGACCCCTGATCAAATGGAAATAGGTTTACCTGCTAGTACATATTATTTATTGAAGTCACATAACCATATTTCCATACGGTAAAGTTACAAAATAACCAGTACCCATATTGAATACACACACAAAGTGAAAGCGGATTGGTCAGGTGATCAGAAGTTCAGTTTCCATGGTTACCAGCAGACAAGGAATCAAGGCAATTATGGCTGAAAAATTGAAATCTGAAGTAATCACCAAAATTCCTGTAGATTTGCGCCTTTCACTCATTGTCGTTTCCTTGTCAACGTAACGCTCACTGATGAAAATCCTTATCTCATGTTGTGGTTGGGCTCCAACTATCAAGGGAAAACATGGCTTTGCAGAAGGATTAACAGCACTGGTGAGGGAACTCCACAAACAATTTTAGCTCTTACAAATAATACGTACTATAGCCCTGTCATGATAGGAATAGAAAGCATTTCCACATCTCTGCTATTTGACATGCTAACAGTTTTTATGTGATGAATTGCAGAGAATTTCACTTAACGGGAAAGATCAGTTGTTTTTATGTGTTCATAAAATACCTGTAATACCAAGACAAATGTGCAAATTGCAAACTAAATTTAATAGCTTTTTAGTTTCCATAACATTGCATCTGTGTTGCAGCCTAGTCACACAACATGTGTAACCTGTCTGTATTTTTTCAGACAATGATGCTAGAAATGGTAAATGGCCTGTACATGTATAGTGCTTTATCACATTCAGAGGACCCCAAAGCACTTCACTCTGTCTGACAGAGGCAAGACTGCCATGCACTGGCGTCTCCAGGCCCTCTGACCACCACCAGCAGGCAAGGCAGGTGAAGTGTCTTTCCCAAGGACAGAACAACAGAGATGGGCAGAACAAGGGTTCAAACCGGCAACCCACCACTTAGAAGACGAATTCCTACCATTCTCACCACGTTGTCCCCCAAACATTTAGTTTGAATTACATGGGGTTCTGCCTGACCTCCTTTAACAAAACGATACAAATTTTATTAGTAATGTTTAATGAAGTTTTTGAAGGGCCCAAACACAGAGAGCTTAATTAGTTAAAAAAAAAAACAAAAAAAAAAAACAAAAAACTAGAAAACCTACATTAATAAAGGAGACATGAAAAGGGGAACGACCCAAACACCAGGATTACAGTAATAGGCATGGCAACAGGAAAACAACACAGATTTGAAGAATCTGGCAAGGAGTAAGAGAAACTGACAGATGTAAAACTGCTAGGGAGGTGATTAGTGTAAAGCAGGACCAGGTGAGTCTAATCAACAGGAGAAATTGTAGCTGTGAGGGGAGCAAAACTGAAGGGCTAAGAAAACCTGGCAAGTGACACAAAGATATCAAAACAAGACAGGATGACACAGAGAAATAATTGCTCAGCATGAGATAACCAGAACTACAACCAAGCACAAATACCACGAAAACAGCTAAAACAATCACAGAAATAACTCAAAATACAATAACCAGAACACAGGACTCAGTAAAAACCAAAAACACAAAAGGATCATGACAGTCACCATGAAAGTACTGATAGGGCACTGAACTTTTCAGGTTATTCATAGCTTCTCTGTCAGTAGCAGAGAAGTCGTTGAAGATGCTAAATATGCCAGTATACATAGCTGAAGCCCATTTCTTCCTCCCAATCCTTGAAATGTAAATGGTTATGATTGTGTTTCTCTGTTTATGCTGTTGATGTTCCCTCATATTTTCATCCACATTTGCTCTGTGAGAGGTCCTTTATTTTTTTCCCCTTCAGTGACAAGACATTTTGACATTATTTACACAAGCATTGTGGGTTGTAGGAATAAGGTGGATTAAGCTTTACTTTTCCCTACTAGTGGTTTGAGTTTATTACTAATAATTTATTTTCCTTAACATCTGCTATAATTCCCCCAAAAAGCACAGTTTAGTATTGTATTGTATTCTTATTTTAATAAAGTGTGCTTTTATTCCCAGTGGCCAGTTTTCAGGGTATTATGTACCTTCTTTTTGCAAAATACTGTAAAATTAGAGTAACACAAACATTGCTTTGCCTCTGTTATTTATTTACAAACTTTCATGTGCAACTAACTGGTAAAAAAATCAAAAACAATGAGAAGTCAGTGTATTAATTCCCACCAGTACCTCCAGCCACATTCTGCCATAGTCTGCAGTGCTTACAACGCAAGATGTGTGTTTGCAGGACTTATAATGCAGCTAGTTTTCAAATGTAGTTTTTTGAGGGGCGCCAAGCAGGCAGGAGAGCTTTTTGTTTTTCTTTGTTTGTTTTTTGGGGTTTTTTTATTAAGCCATAACAGGCTTAAAGGGGGGACAGTGAGCCTAACAAGATGCTTACTATTAGCTTATCCATGATGTATAACTGTACCTCCTGAGGAGACATGATGGCTGAACTGCATGAGCTAAGGGTCTTGATGCACAAGAGAACTCCAAAAGCTCTGGCACGAACAGGCAGTGGATGAGTTTCTTTGTCCACCCCTCCTAAGGATACTTCAGTAAGTGAGCCACCATGTCTACCTTCAGCTGGTAAGTCATCTATGGAACAGATTTTATATACACCTGAATCCCCACTAATTTACCCAAACACTGGTTTAACACTAAGCATGTCAAAAGTAATCAACTAAACAGATATAGAAAAAACATCTGATGTGTTTACAGATTTAGTACTTTACTTTATCATTGCAGCCAGAAGTTTGAATTTTTATAAAACATACATAGTAAATTCTGTTTTAAGTTGAAGTTAAATAATGGCAAGGCCGCTTTCATTGACAAGTTATTCTGTTAGGGTGACACAATGTCAGTCTTTAGTTATGTCCAACCCTTGCACTCCATTTCTGTCACCAAAAGAATCCAACATGGCAACAAAGAAATTAGTCCATGAAATGTAGATGAGCAGTAAATGGACCATATCCTGACATATATAACATAATATGTCATCTATAATACCCATTAACAGTTCTTTTGTGAAAAAAAAAAACAGACAACATGTTATCTCAACACCTCTGGTGAATGGCAGAACAACATCTCAGAGTTTTGGAGATACTTTTCAACAAGGACTTTTACTCTAGAAAGTTTAGCTTGTTTCTGTTTTCGCCTTTGGTGGAACATTGTCTGGCCCATAATGTGCCTTGGAGGTGGATGGGACATCAATGTTTGGGTCGCCGTTGCTAGCTGTGTTTATTTGGTTGCTTTTGCCGAGGCTCTTTATGATGCTCAGGTTGGTACGGGCTGTTTCCATGAGGCTGTTTTCCAGCAGCCAACCGTCAGATTCAGAGTCAGGGTCTCCCTGCCTCAGGACATTTTCCAGGGAGGTCTGGAGGTAACGAACACCTGTCAAAACTGACAACTAAAACAAAATGGAATATGCATTAATGAAATAAAAGCAATAAAGAAAATTCTTACACAAAAGTTTGGGTATGATATACAATAATTATTTTTTAGTAGACGAAAAGAGAACCTAATATGGTCTAAATCTCAAGATTTTTTTCTTAAACAACTGCAGGTACAGTGACTTGCTGAAGTATTTACTACCTCTTGGACAGTTTTTTTTTTTTTTTTTTTTTTTTTTTTTTTAACATTTTCTCACGCTACAGTCCAAAACATCATTTATTTTTTGTATCTGGATTTTATGTGATAGACCAATACAACACAGTGAATAATTTTGAAGTGAAAAGGAACTGAAATGTGGTTTCAAAAACGTTTCAGAAACAAATATTTGAAAATGTGGAATGCATTTATATTCAGTTCTCATTACTTTAATTTGCCTAAATAGAATCTGTTGTAACCAGACATATCCTTGAGACACTTAATTAGTAAATAAACTCCAATTGTGTGTTATTTAATCTATTTATTAACTCAACCATTCTTTGGGGCTTCAGAGGTTAGTTACAGAACGTTAGTGAACATCATCAGGAGGACCAAGGAAGACATCAGCAACAATCAAACTAGAACATAAGCTTAAAACCTCTCATATAGAGCACTGTTCAATCTAGATTCAAAAATTGAAATAGTATTGCACAACTGCAAAGAAACCAGAGCATGGCTTTCCACTTTAACTGACAGGCCAAATAAGGAAAATATCAATTAGATAAGCAACCAAGAGGTCCATAGTAACTCTGGAGGAGCTTCAGAGATCCATGGCTCAAGTAAGAGTTGACAGACTGAGAGTCTGTTGACAAAACTACCATAAGTTGTACACTCCACAAATCTGGCCTTAATGGAAAAAAGCCATTGTTGAGGACACAGCGAACATGGTGAAAAATGTGCTCTAGTCAGATGAAACCAAAATTTTGCCTTTTGCCCTATCTGCAAAATGCTATAACAAAAAATTGACACTGCAAAATACCCTGAACACTATCCCCTTGGGGAAACAAGGGGGCAGCAGCATCATGGTGTGGGAATTCCTTTCTTCTACAGGGACAGGGAAGGTCGTCAGACTTGTTGGGAAGATGGATGGAGTTAAATACCTGGCATTAATGACAAGAAAACCAGTTAGAGGCCACCCTAAATATCAAGTCAGATCTACAATAAAGTAGTTTAGATCAAAGCATATTTGTGTGTTCTAGTGCCCCAGTCAAAGTTTGGACTCAAACCTAATTTGAGTATCAGTGGCAAGTCTTGAAAATTTATGTTCACAAATGCTCTCCATAAAGACTGACTGAGCTAATGAAATTTTGCAAAGAAGGATGGCCAACATTTCAGTATCTCGATGTGTAAACCTGGTAGAGACGTACTCACAAAGACTTGCATGGATCTGTAATTGCAGAAAAAGCTGATTCTACAAACAATTATGTACTACTTTAATGGGCATATTACATAAAATCCCAATAAAATACATAAAAGTTTGGTTTTGATATGTGACAAAAAATAAACGTTCAAGAGGTACAAATACGTTTTCAGGATAAGGGAGCTAGAGTTTCCTTGCCTCAAAGAGCCAGGTAATGAGGACTGTAAGACCAATGGACTGCATAATGTGGGTGTAGTACTCCAGCAGTGCCTGTCGGCAGCCTTTCATCCACAGGTTCTGGTCCTCGGTCTGGTGCTCATAGTTGAAATGGGCTGAGTTGTTGGTAATCTGCTGATGGATGCAGGGCCGAGGTGAGTTGATGTTGCAGCAGCTGAACGGGACTCCATCCATCAGGTACTTCCCCTCCACATTACTTCTCAGTCGACTTGAAAGTAGGAAAGGGATGAAGTTCAGTCTTTCTTGGTCAATTTGATGCATCTCTCTCTGTTTGTTTATGCAGACAAAAAGGCTATGCAAACCAATCTGCCCTTGTGTGAACAAATTAGCCTCTCTGTTAGATCATGAATTAACTGTGATTAAACAACATGTTTTAGAAAGTTGAGATCAATTTCACATTTTAAACCCAGGCCTGATTATTACCTGACCTGCAGATATAATAAATAATTTAAATTGAACCTCTTTCATGGCTGAAAGATGTTAAAAGCAACACATCATCTCAACAAAAATTTAAAAAAATTAAAAATATATAGTAATTGACATCTATCGGTCTGGAAAAGATTACAAAGCCAATTCTAAGACGCTGGGATGCCAGTGATCCAAAGTTAGAGCCGCCATGCACAAATGGAAGAAAAAAACATGCAGTAGTGGTGAACCTTCCCAGGAGAGCCCTGTCAACTAAAATTACTCCAAGACCACACCAACAATTCAACAATGAGCTCACAGAAGAATCCAGAACAACATCTAAAGAACTTCAGGCTTCACTCGCCCCATTTAAGGTCAATGTTCAAGATTTAACAATAAAAAAGGACAGGAGAAAAAAATTGCCTCAAGACCTGGACAACTTGCCATATTTGATAGAATCATGGATTTTGCTGTCTACCAAAAATTTCTGCCAGAGAAGGGCTTCTTTCATGGGCCAGACCTATTCAGTACAAAACCCCCTTCACTGCAAATACAAGTATAATGATCAATCTTCTGTCATCCAAGGTGACAACTTGAGTCAGATGAAACCTGGAGACAGTTGGGGTGTTACAGCAGGTTAATGATCTCAAGCACACATCAAAGCTGGTTTTGGAAAAAAATTAAAGTGGGTCGCATTTAATGAGAGAAATGGCCTCAACCTTTTCCCTACTGAACAACTTATGGACTATGCCTCAAAGCCATATCTTTGCCAGGAAACAAACCATGATCTCTCAATTCGGCCTGAAAATGGAGGTTAAATATCCAGCCAAAATCATGCCAGAACTTATGTATATATTTGAGCCTAAAATGATAATTTTTAACCTGTGTAGTTTGGATAAAACTAGGATTAAATTCAACCATTAAGAATTATTTAATTATTAATTATTTAACTTTAAAGTTGTTTCTTCTATCATCCTTCCATTTATTTGGGAAAAAAATAATGGTTCAAATGCACCAATAAAATGTCAACATAATCATAGTCATTTATGCTGATGAACAGCTCTGTATTGTTGTCTTTTTTTGTCAACTTTTTTAAATGTTGGAACAATATACTTTACTTACTCTACGACTTCCTTTTTGGACATATCCAAGTAACGGTTGCTTATCCACTGGATTTGAAACCAGTCTTTGTAACCACTGTTCCCACAGCACTGGAACTGTATCTGCAGCATGTCCACACTGTGTTTCAGGAAGCAGCGTCCTGGCATGTCTGTGTCCTTATAGAACCTCATGGCCTGCATCAGGCCCAGGTTCAGAGCCTCCTCCAGCTCCCAGTGCATGCTGTAACACATCAGAGCCCCAACAAGCACGCACAGGGTGAAAAAGAAGGTGCACACAATGTAGGGCAGCATGATCAGCTTCCAGCGCAAGAACTTGGTGGAGTCCACACAGTCATAGCAGATCTTCCCACCCAGGAAGTTAATAACACAAGCAATGAGGCCCACAGCTATCAGCATGTTGGGAACATACTGGATGTCCTTCTCTGCCATCAGCTCTTCACGCTTGTTGAGCTCCACCTTGAGGAAGAGCCCCAGGCTGAACAGGATGACCCCTGTAACCACTGAGATCCAGTTGAGGATCCATAGGATCTGGGCCAGCTTGTCCCTCCTGGTCTTAGTGAACTTTACCTTTAAAACTGCCATTGTCTGTGTCTCTTTTTTAGTTATTCCTTTAAGGTGAAGGTAGGATTAATTGCGGGATGTAAGTAGATCATGGAAAAGGAACAGTTTATCCTCCAGAAGGGGCAGGGGACCGTGGGGAGAGGGTTTCATTGTAGGTTCTCCATCCATCCGTTTGTAAGCAGCTTACTCCGATAGTTGTAATTGATATTGTGTAGACGCTGCATTATGGTCATACTGAAGAAGGCTATGGTGCAAAAAATAATAATCAGATAAGCAGAGTCTCATAATGAAAAATAGTGCTGAATAAATGGAGTAACATTTGACAAAGTTTTTAAAAACATGGATTATCAACACAACAACCATAACCATGAAACAAACAACATAAGATCAATATCTCTTAATTATAATAAATGGGTTAAAAAAAGAAAAACTGCTATTCAGTTTACTTAAATATGATGCAACAACTCTAATTTATGAAGTGTTAAAGTAACAAATTTACAATTACACTCACCTTCTTGTTCTTTGCTTTTATCTGTAACACCTACCCTCATCCTCATGTTTGCTTATTTTCTCCATGATGTCCTCATACTTAGTTCTTGAGGGAGCCAAGTGGTCGTAGTGACACAGATATCACAAAGGCAGCTACGAGAGCATCTGAATGAGACCAGCAGCCAACACCTGACCCTCTACATAATCTCCTTTTAATCATTAATCGGCCCTGGGCCCCACTAGGGATTTGGACCCACCTTCTGTCACCTATGCAAATCTGACTGTCTCAGTTCTGGGAAAGTAATGACAAGTAGCTGTTGTGTTAGTGTGTCGAGTCTATTTGCGTCAAATTCAAAGCATACATTTAAAACTTTTGTCCTTCTGTAGGAATTTTCAAGACAGACTTTGTGCTAAAGAATGAACATGTTGCATTCACTAATTTCTAATATGTTTATAAAGGTGAATGACCTGGTCTAGACTTCAAGCTAAAAACAGAAATGATCAGTTAAGAGTTAAAGCATTGAATCTTGAATATTTCCCAGCCAAATTTTACACTGTAAAATACACTAACTGGCACCTAAATGTAATTAAATAATGAAAATTTCATTATTAAATAATAATTATATTTAATTTAATAAATTATGTATCTATATACAGTGTCTGTGTTGCACTGCAACTGGTGACCTGTCCACGGTGTACCCCGGCTTTTGCCTAATGATTGCTGGAGATAGACAACCCCTGCAGGGCCCCCCACAACCCTGCAAGGATAACTGATAGGCTGACAGAGAATTTAAAATGTTGGTATATTAATTGAAATGAGACAAATATGGAAAAGTTCAAAGGGCATGAATAAGTCTTTGAGGATTCTCTCCGTAAATTAAGGATATTATCAAGGTGGAAGGTAACTGAGTACTTTGGGTGGCTGTGGAAGAATCTGGTTCTATGGGATTATGAAATAGAGCCCACAGTGGCAGGCACAAAATCAAAAAAAGGAATAGTACCTTTCCTCTTTTATTTTTGAATTCTTATTTTGCAGTAGTCCTCTCTACCAGTCCGGAGATGGTGCGACTCAGCCAATGAAATGTTAACAGAGAGAGATTAGTGGATTAACATCTAGGAAAGTAGCTTGGGTGAAGGGAAAACATTGCTGCAGCCACTGGGGTTGTCTGAAAATCCACATGACAGATACAACCAAGATCACTCACAGCTATGCTCAGACAGAGGAAGTTCCACTAATACACTGTGGACAAATAACCTCCACTATTGCTGAGTAAGTACTGAAAATATCTTTAAATGTCAGAATAATTCTCGCAACCTCCATGCTTTAATCTGCTCTTACACAATCCATTGATCTAATTACGTCTAAGACAGTATAAAAACATTACATGTTACGGGTGTGTAACACCTGAAGAATATGTGCATGAAGTGCACTATCTCCTCTTCCTTTCACAATCTCTGAAGAATGCATATGAGCATTATTTAATCATAACTGTATCTGTAAATCACCTTCTGGACTCTCTCAGAATCCTAGGTCTGACATTTGAGATCAAGACAAAATGTTGGCGGGTCAATGGTCTGAGGCTTTGGCTGCTAACAACATCATAACCATCTTCCACTGGCTGAAGAAGCTGAACATAAAAGGTACATAAAGAGTAAGAGAAACCTCTGATCTATACATGTCTGCAAAAATATTTCTGGATAAAATGTTTGTTGTTACATTAAACCTTACAAAGGTGATTCATGTTTGGAGGAACATCTACAAACCTTTGGCTGCTGGTTACAGAGGACATCAGAATTCACTAAAAAGGAGTTGTTATCCTTGTGTAAGTATTTTGTATTTGACACTTTACATGTGATTTAAAATAGAAACAGGCTTGAAATGGTGGAAGAATTAGGAAAAACCTGAACATATTACTTGATAAACAAAAACATGATGATTGGTAATTATTACTAGAAATCAACAATGTTTTGGTGAAAAATCCTTTTTGTTGTTGAATGAATTTTTCTTTAGGTCTGTGTTTAAGCTCTCACAAATCTTTACCCCATCTGATGCTTTTCACAGGCATATTGTTTTTACAACATGTAAATCTTGACTGAAGGAAACAATTGAATATGAAGTGGCCAGAATTAGTTGTAATTTTACTCCTCAAAATATTTTCCACGAGAGATTTGGGGACCATCAAGATGTTTTTTGACAAATGTAAGACCTTTGTGTTCTGTTGCCCTGAAATTCTCCTATACATTCCATTTTCCCCCAAATCTGTTTTTACTGTTAAATCATGAACACTGACCTTAAATAAGGGAAGTCAGGTCAGCAGTGTTTCAGGCTTTGTTATTGGTTCTATCGTGACCTCTTTGATGAGTTTATGATTTTACTTGACCCAACATTTCTTGGAAGTTTCACAGCTGTTCCATGTTTCCTCTACTTGTGGATAATGGCACTTACTGTGGTCTAAAGCCTCCACTGGGCTCTAAAAGCCTTCGAAATGGCTTTGTAACCCCTCCCAGACTTATAGATGCTGATTGATATTGTCTGTTTTGTTTGGGGCACGGTGTGTTGCTTTCTGTGGAGTGGAAAGGTAATGGTATTAGCACAAGTGCCACCACTATTGATGAATGAAAGAAAGAAATTTTGCTGCTCTATTCCTTCACATTACAAAGCATACAAAGTATTTCAAATTGAAGATTTTGTGCTAAAACACTTTTATTTATTTTAAGCTATATAACTAGGTAATGCCACTCCATCAAATATCAGTTCTAAAACAAACTAAAAATATAAATCCAAAACATTTATTGTTTCTTTTTTAACCCAACAGGCTTCAGCCGCTGTCAGGGTTTATGGATGTTCCTGGATCGGAGCTCCTTCATTAAAGTGCACATGTTGCTACAGAGGCTACTGAACCTGCTGATCTTGGTTCAGTGGTCAAGAAAGCAGCTAGGTCTATAAAGCGAAACATTGGATCAGCTCAGCATATTTTAATCATACCAGCACCACCTACCTATAACAGATTTTTTTTTTTGTCTATTTTCTGTATAGGTGTGGGGGCTCCATGTATGATCTGCAGGGACACACAGCACTCATCAGATGCCAGACAGTCCTGCTGGAACCAAGAGCTCTGGACTCTGAAGCAACACATCTGGCTGGGTCGGCTGGTTCAGTGGTGGGGCATTATGGGACTCCTGCCCAGGTCTCCTGGTACTGATATCTTTGTACATGGATGAACTGATGTGATGGAACGTAATCACACCTCTAAGCTCTTTTGTGTTCCCTGTTGTTGTTGTTAGAAGCCCAAGAACTGAGGCGCATCTCTCAGATGTGGAGAGAAATGGAGCTCAGCCATCAGGAAATGTGTCTTAAAACAGCTGGGTAACACCAGTAATGTGTTTCTGTGGAGATTACAAATATTATAATTCCACTATCACCCCTACATTTTGGTTTCCCTTCTCTTTTTTTCCTTTTGCATTGTAGGTGGAATAAGAGAGAGATGGAAAGATGTGGATTTTTGATAGAAGGCATGGTGATGCAGCTGTGCAAAAGACATGGGTGTATATGGACTTCTGAAGATTGCACAGATCAATGCTACCCTCCACCTACTCTGGAGGCACTTCTGAAGCTTGTCCTGGTTCCTTCTATTGACATCATGTCAGTCCAGGGTATTGTATCCAGGCAGTACTATGTCTAAGAACACATTACATGGCTTTTATACATACATCGCCTTGCAAAACTTTCATGAGGTTATGCTATAACCTCATACCTCAATGATTTTGATTAGATGTAATAGACCATTGACATCCAACACTGGAGCTCAAGGCCAAAAGATTACATCTTATAGGTTGGGGATTTCAAACTCCAGTCCTTGATGTCCCATGTCCTGCAACTTCTGGATGTGTCTCAAGGCCAACACACCTGAATCGAATGACTGATTTACTTCCTTATTCACTCAAGTTCCACAGAGTCCTGCTAATGAATTATGTGAGACACATCTGATGGTTGCAGGACACCAGCCCACAAGGACTGGAATTTGACACTTGTGTTTCAGATGGTACCCTGTTGCTGCACACCTGATTTAAGTGAAGCAAAGCCTTATGGCATGCTGAAGAGGAAATGCAGTGATTAGATTAAGATGTGCAGGAGCAGAGGCAGATCTAAAACATTCAGGACAGTGAGTCTAATGGACCACACATGATATCCACTGTGACAGACCAACACAAAGTAGTGCATAATGGTGATGTGGGAGGAAAATTATGCTGGTTGCCTTTTTTTGTTTTTCAAATGAAAATTTTAAAGTGTGGTGTTCATTTTTATTCAGCTACCTTGAGCCAAAACTTCTGTTGACCAGAGCACCTCCTTCCAGATGTGTTTGTGTCCATTTGTGAAAAACTGAAAATATGACTTCTTATGGCTTTCTTTCAACAATACGTTTCACTCTTCCTCAAAGCCCAAATGAGTAGAACACTAATAGCTGTCCTGTCAGCAGGTTCTCCTGGCAGAGCCATAAATGTTTACAGCTCCTCCAGAGTTACCATGGGCCTCCATAGCTGCTTCTTTAATTTACACTCTCCTTCCCAGGCTTTTCATTTTAGGTGGACAGCCATGTCTTAGTAGGTTTGCAGTTGAGCCATAGTATTTCAGGTTTCAGAGGACAGATTGCACAGAGTTCTTAAAGATGTTCAAAGCTTGATCTCTATGGCCTTTACAATGCTGTTTATTCTCTAATATTCTCTAACAAATGTCTGAGGACTTCACAGAGCAGCTAGATATATACTGAAATTAAATTACACACAGGTACACACAAATGTATGCCACACTTTCCAGATTTTTGTGGAAAATCATTAGTTTTTATGATGCATTACTTTGTATTGTTCTATCACATAAAATCCTAAATGAAATACATTGAAGTTTGTGGTTGTAACTTGGCATAATGTTACAAAGTTTAAGTGGTATAAATACTTTAAAGAACTGTGTATTCACTATGGATTATATGACCCTTAATAAACTTGTCCCAGCTATTATACTTCATCCTGGATGTGGCTAACTTCCTACAGTGCAAAGACAACCTTCTCCAGTCTTTTTGCCATGCTTTCACAATCCCTCACAGCTTTTCCCACCAAATCAAAGCCTTCTGGATGTTTGACCATGGGAGCACTAAGGTATTCATTCAAGAAAAAAAAAAAAAACAATGATTTTTATCATTGTTTTTTTATATAGAACCCAAAGCATTTTCCTCTGGGTTCTATCATTCATATAAAAAAAAAAATTATTTGCATATTAAAGCCTAATAAATTTTGTTCCAATCTTCCTAGGCCTCCATGGAGCTCTTGTTGAGTCCCAGAGCCACTGTCCCTCAGTTCTCCTGGCAGCATCGATGTATTATGATCTCTCTACTGAAAAGGAAGCAGCATCACATGGCACTGAAATATCTCCAGTGGGCAAAACCTCCCATAGAGACCATAGAGGATGCAAAGCTTTGTGCAGAAGTGCTTCTTCAAAGCAGGTGCTCTCTTAGCTTCTTTACCTACTGAAGAATTTCTTGTATTTCTGCTTGGATGTTTAGTCATTCTCTGTCTCTACCTTCCTAGTTGTTTGTCTGATGCTTGGGCTTTGTTGAAAAGCAGCCACACAGAAAATGAGGATATGGTCATGTACTTCCTCCAGGCTTGTAGGGATGTTACTCTAGGTGATGAAGCTGTAAAATACATTCACCAAGCATACAATGTGGGTTAATCTACTTCAACTCATAAACATCTACATTTACATGACACAGAAAAAGGGTCTAAAACAGCTCCTTTTTTCCCCCACTCTTCATCAGAGCAAAGAACACTGCAGCAGGGCTGAAGCAACTATCTTGCAGCTGAAGAATAAAGGTAAGAAAGACATCAAGAAATTACATCAGATGTTGAAAAAAGTGCATTGCATGTGAGTCTTATTTTCTTCAGATTGTTTTGGTGAAATGGCACCCTGCCCACTGTCTGCCACACTGTATCAGAATCAGATAGAGAGAACGATGTGTTCAGAGGAATTGGTCAAACTGGTCAAAAAGGCTGTGACAGAAGTGAGAAAACCACATCCCAACATAAGGTACTGAGGCTACTAATTTATCGTAATCCACACTTCTTCTACCACATTCAGCTCTGGTGAGGATGAGTAAAGGTTTATGTACACTCACTGCAGGCATGACAATTTTGCATTTTGAACTTGTTCTTGTTCCAGAGATGAAAGATCAGAAAACCTACAACTGCAGTGATTTTTCAAAACAAGAACTGGATGCAGGAGTTTAAATTTACAATGGATGTTCTCTCATCTACTCAGAGTCAAAACCTGAACTCTATTTAAAATGTACAATCTTTGTACAGGTTAGAAGTGTCTGTGCCAATAAACCAATCAATTTAAAGGAGCTCTGCCATTTCTTATACGAATACCAGACACATACTTAGCAAGAATTAAACCAGGACCTTGCTGGTGGCTACAAAAAGCATGTGGTTTCTTTGCAACTCACTGAGAGACAATCTTAATTTTAGTGCATGCATGTTTAGATCTGTGTATATGCTTTTCAACTTGTATGGATCAGAGGGGAAAAAAAACAATAAATTGAGACTTGTTTATATCATTTCTGATCAGCATTTAAGTTTGAAGTGTTGTGTTCTTTATTACAGTGAGGTTGTGTGGCCAAAGCAGCCAAAGAGAAAATCAAACAGCAGAGAAATATTTTTGTCAGTGCAGGCTCTGCGCCGTCTCACTCCCAGCCCATTCTCAATGGAAGCTCTGGAAGAAACAGAACAAACAAAGGACTACCAGGGGGAACATTATGCTCTCAATCCTGTATATAGTTTAAGTTTCCATATTGAAATGTACAAACACATAAATACTTTGAGGTGAAACAACCATTGATCTTTGTGTCTTTGTTACAGAATCAACCTGAGACACAGGAGGAAATTCTGTCTTCTGAGAATCAGAGCTCTTCGTCTCCCTTTTCTTTCTCCTCTGCCTCATCAGGACCACTGTTGAAACATTCTCACGTGTTTGAGAGCACCATAACTCTGCAGAGGATTTCAGCTTTTCTTACTGATCAGGAGAGCCAAAGCAAAGGAGTTGATGAAGAAAAGGAGAGCTATTTCACCTCAGTGGACGGTTTTTTGCCTCATCGTTCTGAGCTAAAATTGTCACCAGATGGCGCCACAGAACAAAATTCTCTCAGTGACTTAGACCAAAGTTTAAAGTCCCAAGATAAAGTAATATCTTATGCTTTGCAAGGTGAAGAAGACAAGAAATACACTCCAGGAGAGAAAGTCTCTGATGCTGCGACCAAAATGGTCTCCTCTGTTTTCCACAAGAAGGATGACCAATCAGATGTTTTTCTGGCGATGTCAGGGGATCAGGTGGGCACAGCTCACATACACGATACAGTGTATGTTCTGTTGTCTGTCCTTTACTATACATTTTATACTCAGGAAGGGCGTGAGCTCCTCCAGCAAAGGGAAACTCGAGGATGTGGCATACAAGACTACTCCAGTACCCCATCTACATCCCCCCAGGATCTGGTGACAGACCCTAACCAAAGCTTTGTTTCAGAGGACATCCCACTCACTGGCTCACCAACAATAAGTAAGCAAGACAGCTCCATCCTCTTCATGCTTCTTGAGGTTGTAGATCTGAGCCCACCCTGCAGCATTATCTCCACTTCTACTCTCTTGGTTGCTGACAATTCATCCAAATTTAAGAATGTCTGGAACATAAAGTAATTTTTAGTCCGACACAGTTTATGCTAACACCACCCAGGTCACCTTAGTGGTTTGGTTGTTTACTCGCTGTTTGAGTTTTGTCCAAGCTGAGTCATGAACAGTATTTGTCCTCTTCCCTCTGGTTTGTGCTGCTCCTTCCCTTAGATCCAAGATTCCAGTTGTTTCCACCAGAAAGACAACACCTGTTCACCTCCACAAAAGTCTCCTACTTTACCGTATACAGGTTGCTCACTCCATCACTTTTGTTTCATCAATCTATTTAACATATTTTCATTCAAAATATATTTTTTGTAAATAAAATTATTTCTCTAGTTACAGCCATACACAGGGAAAGGTTTCAAGAGAGCACAGTTATAGACTATCATCATCCATACATGGATGATTCCTAGTTATGAGGACACAAAAGAATCTTTGTGTCAGAAAGCGCCTTTTTAAATTACTTATCTGCTTTGAAAACCAATGAAAACTGAGATTGATTGTAATTTATCAATTTCATACTTTCAAGATTTTCAGGTTTTCTAGCTTGAAAATATGTTTCACTGTTACATCATATGCAAACATATAATGCAGAAAGAAAACTAAATTACCTTTAGGAAATTGCTAACTATGTATTTTAAGAGATGACTGAATCACAGAGAAGCTGTTGTACAGCTTCAGGGTCAGGAATTCAGTTAGTTTCGCCAAAGGGATAGGGACTGGGGGGAGATTGACTACCTTAACCTTGCTGCAGCAGCCATTCATCCATAAAACAACCCCTGTTTCTCCACTGCATTTCCCCCACCCAATATTCTGTATGTGTGTATGGGGGAGTATCTTCCAGGTCTGCAGACACACCTTTTTTGATCCCAGGTGGGTTTGTGTCCCTCACCCATGCCTGTCTTTATCGCCAAGTCAAATCTCAAAGACATAGAACTGTTGCAGAAAATTAAAAGAATATCTTTTTTTTAGCTAAAGATCCATCTTATGGGATGTTTTCTTTACAGGATCATTAATGCACATACAACTCTGGCATGAACCTTTAATCTCTACCTTTCCTAATTTATAGTTTTCTGTCTGTTTACTCATAGATAATGCAGCATCTCCCTGCGTACTTGATCCCTCATTCGCCTACAGTCTGGCCAACTTCATTGATTTCTCTGCAAAACACACAGATGACAAACAGGTATATATTTTTTTTCAATCGCACATGTTCAGAGACGTGGTCATCAACGATGTAAAACCTTATTTGGCCAATAGGAGGCACTATTGCTCCAGTTAAACTACTAGGTATTGTTAGGATGATCTCATTTTTAGTCCTTGAGGATTTCTGCTCATCACAGCCCAGCAGGTGTCCTCTTTACTCCCCTTCATCCCTTGTTCCTCTGTCCTCCAGCATAAACACCATTGCTTTTAAGCTCTCCTCCCACAATGATGTCATTTTTCAAACAGAAGTGCAGGTCACATTGTAGCTTTTGTGCATTTATTTAAAAAAAGAAAAGTAGCTCAGTACTATCAAATCTGGCTACCTTAATATAAATTTGTGCTTTTACCTTGACCTGAAGAACACAGTGGTGGATTATGATGTGTGGACCTTAATTAACTTTTATCCTGACTGGATAAAAACTACTGGGGATGTAGTATTATTATTTAGCCTAGAAGTGTAGCCATATACAATAGATAGATAGATAGATAGACAGATAGATTTATTGGTACCCTGTTTCTTTCATGTTTACTGTGTCACCTACATGGGTTATGGTAGCCTGGCCATTGCCTTCCTATGCAGTTCTGTTCGATTCTCATCTCCCTCCACTGCTCCGTCTGGGCTTTTTACCATTGAGCTGGATTTCTTGGGAAGAATTTTAACCAGACTAAATCAGCAAACAGAAGGAAAAGTTGTGAACGATGACGTTGGTGTTCTGTGTTAGAACTGTTGTGTGCCTGTAGTTTGGCAATGACAGTGGAGGAAGTAAACAGTCATTCAGTCCGTGTTGGCAACGCTTCCAAATATTAAATTAACATTAATAGCCATCTTGTTCGCCTCGGCACTTCTCTCTTTGCAATGGGGGATGGTTGTTTACAGCACAGGCAATTTCCTGTTAGCTTAATATCATTGAACTGGTCATTTTTTTTGCATTACATACGTCACGGCAAAATATTAGCATTTGGGTAAGATTTCAAAACTTCAGAGTCCACACCTCCAGCAAGCAATCATTTGTCAATAGTCGAGAGGCCAGACCCTCTGTACAAAGCAAAGCATTCAGGCAAGGGTTGTGGCACTCCGGACAGAACTTATATTGCTTTCTTTTAGCAAGAACTTTCTTCTTGAAACCCCATAAAGGTTGAATTAAAACTAATAATTGTCCTGTTGACAGATTATCCCACTTGAACTGTGGATATTTACAGATCCTCCAGAGTCACCATAGAGCTCTTGGCTGATCCTCCAATGGTTTCGTTTTCCCAACAAGTTCATGTGGACGTCCATGGCTTCATAAGCTTGTAGTGCTGATGATGTATTGAGCAGTACTCCTTGGGATAGTCTAACTTATCTCTGCTTTAAACTTCTCCACAATTTTATCCCTGTCTGCTGGGTTCACCAATGTTATCCAACAAATATTTGAGGCCTAGACAGAACAACCGTATTTCTACCAAGATTAAACCACACACAAGTGGACTATATTCACTGATTAGGTGACATCTAAAGGCAATTGGTTGCACTTGATTTTAGAGCTAATGTGTAAACATGATAATGAACCAAACTCTTCGGATTTCGACACTAATAAAAGACCTTTTAAATTAGGAAATGTGTGTGTAGGTGCAAAATTTAAAAAAAAAAAAAAAAAACAAAAAAAACAACTGGATTTATTAAAACTGCAATACTTGCACAAAGAAACATGCAGCAATGTAGTGCTGGCTGCTACAAGTTGAAATGTTCAAGATTTAAGACGAGATGAATGGCCTCTATTAGAAGCATTTAATCAGCAGTTGGCCCAGTGCTTCCAGTCTCCTGCACCCCCTCAAGGGGAAAGATTAATGGGTACAGGATATTTCATTAAGCCCTTCACATCACTGCTCAGGATATGAGGCTGTAATTGTGTCTGTTTTTTCCACTCTTGTTTTGTGTTGCAGGGAGGAGGAGAGAAGCCTGCAGGTTGGAGAGGGAAGGCTCCACAACAAGGAGCCATGAGTGGAAGAACACAATGCAGGAAAGGCAAACGAGTGAAGAGGACATAAGGAAAATGTTGCAAGATAAAGACAGTCTTCTAAAGACATGCGTCTCTTGTTTATATCTCTTGAATTCACACAAACACAGACTTGTCCACTAAACACTGAACATACCAGCTACATGCAGTCAGTGCATAAATTCTTGAACGCTTCTCTAACTGGGCTCCATCTGAAAGTGTTATAAACATTGTTAAATTTTCATCATTGTCTGTTCAACATTAAAAGAATGCATGCTGTTCCAAATGCAAACACAAATACATCACATTTAAAATCAACTGATGTCAGCCTTGGAATTGATTCTGCTTTTTACATTCTTTGCCAACTCCCCCCCCATGCTTGGGGAAAAAAAAAGGATGTTTGCTTTGCTGCAATAGTATCTCATGAAAAATGGATGACCTCCCAATGCTTTCTTCTGCCCATTCCTCTCTATATTTACCCAGAGTCCAGGGAACGCATTTGGGTTAGCATCCCTCCCCTTATTCCTCTCTTGTTCGGGTGAGCGAATAACTTAACACATATTTCAGGTTGACACACTTCTCCTGCGCATCTCCCCTGGGTGCCCAGCTCACAAGTCCACACATGCTATATTATTTAAAAACAGGCTTTGGAATTCTGCTCATGTAATCTCCTCTTCATGCTTTTTTTTTTTATTATTTAAGACCTTGCAGTTGTTACAGCACTTCTGACACCAGAGGCTGCCCCAGGTCTTATCAGCATCCCAGCAAAATTCAACTCTGTTCAGTTAATTTCGTGTTGACGATCTGTTAACTCCTCACAAAAAACCCAAAACAAGAAGATACCAGTGGATGAGTCCTTTTCTTTCTAATTTAGCAAAACCAATTATAAGTTTGAGAACAGATCGAAAAAAACAGATCATTTGGAATGACTCCAAAGAGTGTTTTAGCAAGACAGCTTGATAACAGAATGTGACACAGGTGAGTAAATGGCTGATGAAGAACAGTTGTGGGACAGCAGGGAGCAGAGGGAAAGGAATAAATATGAAAAATAACCACAAGCAGGAACTAAAATGACATAATTAAATTGAAAGCCAAAAGGATTGTCAAAAATATGAAGGGAAAGACACTTAAGAAAAACATAACTCAGTCAAAAATGATGACTTTGCACAAAATTTGACAAAGTATGATGCAAACAAAAAACATTGTAGTCAATGCGAGTATATCTTTATATCTTGACAGGTTGGTCAGTATGCTGACTCAGTAGAACAAGTCTTTTTCTTGATATAATCAAAAGTTCTGAATCTCTCAAATAATCTGCTTAGAAAAATTGGGTTCTGGGAAGGACTCATGAGGGTACGGTCCAACAAATCAGAAACAAACTGAGATAGTGTGACAGCTGAAAGTTGATTCTAATATTTTTACAAAAAACCCTCGCTTAGACATCAGAGATACCCCTTAGTTAAAAAAAAACAAAACAAAACACACACACCACTTTAGCCATTAAAGCTACCTTAGTACTAAGGGAGTTTTCACATTCAGCCATTTCAAACATGCAATCACACCATTATATAAGACCCAAGTTCACATTCAAAGTTTGACACATTAACAGTCAATAATCAGAATATTTATACATTTTTAAATTTCTTTCATCTTAATTTTCCATCACTGCTGGCAGATTCCATAAAAAACAAACAAACAAACAAACAAACAAAAAAAAACCAGTAAGACTATAACAAGTAAGCTCATGATTCACTGTTTTAGAAAAACCATGCCACTAATGGTTAGAATAATAATTAAATCTAAAGTCCAGAGAAGCCATTAAAGGTGATCTTGTTAAAAAAAAAAAAAAAAGAGAGAGAGTAGCTGAAAGGTGAAATTTGTGGTGTGTGTGTGTGTGTGTGTGTGTGTGTGTGTGTGTGTGTGTGTTTGTGTGTGTATGGTATTGGTGTACACAGGATAACAACAGTTAAACATAATCTAAAATAACTAAGAGTAGAATAAACAGAACATGGCTGAGTAAATGGCAAAACTGAGTGAGAATATAAGAGAGATTAAACCAAACGAAACAATAACAGAATACTAAATCTAATAAACAACTGGACAAACAGAACGAAAATAAGAAATCAATACAAAGAAATAACAGAAGCAAAAGTCCAAAAGAACAAGGCATTGTGACATTAAAAGGCTATAACAATACCAGGTAATGTTGAAAGCAAAACTGTCTTAGTCCCTTGGAATCAAATCAACTTTCAGGCCAAAACCTCTCACACACAAACATAACTCAAACTAATCTGTGAGCTGATAAGATCATGAAAATCAGAATGCAGTGCTGCAGCAAAATGACAAGGCCTAAATCACACGCCAGGGAGATAATGCAAAATACTGCAGTTGGTATGATGGATACAAATAGCCTCCTGTTATCTCTAAAGCACACATATAAATACTTGTCTTTCTGTTATATTGAATATTGTAAAGCAAACTACAGGAATAACAATGCATCCTGAGGTAAAATGACTCCATGGAAGCCATGATGATGAAAATGATCCTATAAAGCTATAGGTGCACATTAATGGCATATTCATTAAAATAGCTTTCTACATTTTTTAAACAACAAAAAGAAAAGTAACCTCTATAGATGTATGTTCTGACATTCTGCAACAAAAGGCTTTATATTAAAGCTGGTGATCATAACATGTGTCTACAGAGGAGCAGCTGGGATTTCTGCCCACGAGAGGGCGCTGTGAGCAGGCATCGTCCCACCAAGAAGACAGAGACACCTTGCTCAGCTCACCAGATGGGCTCACTGGAGCATGTTAGATGGCTGCGACAAGCAACTACCTGCCCTTCCCCAAAGACTGTCACCATGTATAAACAGGCCATTACTCTTATTTTTGAGTATGCATAGCAAAATGTATCAGTGCACTAAAGATATATTACATCTCACATGATTAGTAGCTCTCGAAGTAGAACCTAGTATTTTGAAAACTATAATTTTTTTTATTAGAATTTGACATTTTATTATTTTCAATTTGATAATTGTCTATTTTTATTCATTGTTATGAAAATTATTACTACAGATGCTGAGAAATTTGTTGGCACTCCTGGTAAAAATGTAAAGGTTTGCTCAAATAAAATATTGTTTGAGAGCTAAAATTATTGCTAATATATTATAATGCTGTTTGGAGTTTTTTAAGGACCCAATGTAGGGGTGAGGGCAGTGCAGCATTAAAAAAGAAAAACACGTGCTGAAGACAGAAACTGGATACTAAAGAACTCAAAAGAGTCTTCCCACTGAAAAGCTATAAACTAAAACAACAAAAAGAATTGTGTATCAAAGACATTAAGTTCTTAAAGTACAGATAAAAAGTACAAGAAATATTAATGCTAAAAAAAAAATCTACCTAGTATGGAACACCAGATGTAACAAGAAAGTGTCACAGATCTTGATGTCCCCAATGTAATTTACACTGTGGTGATTAAAATGTTTCCTTTTTTTATATTTAACTTTTGTTAGTTTTCTTCTTATTTGTTATTCACTCATGAGATTTTAATCAAATTTAGATTTTTACATGTTTTGAAATCTTTGTTGCTTTTTTGTGAAGCACTTTGTAACTTCTTTTTGGAAAGGTGCTATGAAAATAAAATACAATTACTACTACTACTACTACTATTATTATTAATACACGAAACTACAGTATGTCTAACCCAACATGACCACCGTAAAGAACTGTGTAAATCAGTTTTTGTAAAATCCACCAAACTGTTGTAGTTAAAATGTGGCAACTCTTAAATCCTTCTCAGCGGTTTCAGGCGAGAGCAGCAGTGGAGTGGTCCATCTCCGAGGGTCTGGATGCAGATAAGATGGAGAGCCCTGAAGGCTTCCGCCCACTCATTAATTTGCAGCACAGCTCGTCCTCGGATGCTGCGCCTCCGCTCGTCTCTGCTTCCACTGCGCAGCCGCACTTTCTCCGGCAGGCAGAAGGCAGAGGCATCAGACGGGAAAATGGCCCTTGACAATCTTATCTTCGCGCAGTGCATCCTTTATTTTCTGGCCTTCGTGTTCGGCTTCATCGCCGTGGTGCCGCTGTCGGAGAACACGGAGGACTTTGGGGGAAAATGTCTGCTGTTCACCCGTGGAATGTGGCAAAACGAGAACATCACCGTGTCGAAGCAGCGTTTCATCGTGGAGGAGTGGGGCCCCGAGTGCTCCTGCAGCTTCATCACTTTTGTCGGGATTGCATCCCTCATCCTGTCCGCTGTACAGGCGTGGAGACTGCTGTTCTTTTTGTGCAAAGGACACGACGAGTGAGTGGCAGTTCACATGTTCCCTTGAGCACAGCTACGTAGGAAAAATGATGCTAAGCCTAATGGAGCATGATGCATCACTTATGTTTAACGGTTTGCCTAAAATATGCCTCCAAAGGCTACATCCAACAACCCCTATGTTAAAGAATATTTGTGTCAGAATTTCAAAATGTTTTCCACATCTATAAAAACGCGCAGTCATCTTACCCGGTAATTGAAGAATTACGCAGCACCTCTCCAGAATATGAAAAATCAGCCTTAGGCTCTAAAATATGCCACAATAATAATCATAATAAAAAAAACAAAAAAAAAACAAAACCCTTTGTTGAAGTCTGAATTTGTGATTAAAAGACAATTATCACCAAAGCGATGCCATGTTGTATCACTCTGTGATGTCTTTTAGGCCTTCATAGAGTGATAAATTTCAAGTGTTTATTTCTGTTAGTTTTGTTGATTTTGGCTCACAGTTCATCAAAAACCCAAAATTCAGTTTCTCTGAAAAGCAACGTATCACATAAGATCAATTTTAAAAGTATTGGAGCATAAAAATTTTATGTTGAGGCCATGTTACCATGGAAAAGACAGTTGTTCATCATGCAGTCATTGACACCCTGCACAAGGAGGATGTGCCTAAGAAAGGCTGTTGTAAAAGAAGCTGGATGTTCACAGAGAGCTGTATCGAAGCATATTAAGGGAAAGTTTAGAGGAAGGAAAAAGTGTGAAAGAAACGAGTACACCTGCAAAACAGATAATTACAGACATGAGAGATTTGTTAAAGGGGCAGTATTATATATTTTCCAGGCACACAGTGCTGTTTCATAGCACAATCAAGTAACTATGTTACCTTCAGCTATAAAACTGCTCTATATGTCAAAAATAACTTTTAAAAAACTTGACTCTTTGAAACTGGCCTGTCTCTTCAAGAAGAAACCTTTCTTAGGAGCTTTTCTGAGAAGTAGTTCGTATGATGAGCTCAGCAGACGTGCAGTTACACCAGGTGTTTGCTAATTGCTGTTGCCACTAGTCTAGAGGAGCTGAGAGGGTAAGGCATGGGGAAGGGATGCTCTGTGAGGCGGAAGCTCAGCTTGGAGACTGCAGCTCCAAGGAGGAGCTTTGTGTAAACGGGAGACGGTTTGTGAGAGCAAGCATTGAGGCACCCCGAATGGCTGCCACGGGAAATTAAAAGATTCCTCAAACATGCATGAAAGAATCAAAGTAACACTAAAGATATGTTTTTGATGAGGAAATAACATTATAACATCATATAAATCTTTAAAAAGTGGATTTTATATAATACCCCCCCTTTAAACAACGTCCATTTAAGAGGTCAGGGAGCCAATTGAATGACAACCTCACTTCTGTCAGTCTGCCCTAAGCCAGCAGTGGCTACAATGTAGCTTACCACCATTAGTGTGTGAATGTGTGTATTAATGGGTGGATGGGAAAGTGCTTCGGAGTCCTCAGACTTGATAAAGCACATTTTCCTGTTGCTGTTGCTTTTTCTACCACACTTTTTCCTTCCTCTAAACTTTCCATTACTAATATGCTTTGATAAAACACCCAGCTTCATATCGATGGCCTTTTGTGATGTATCCTTCTTGTGTCAGATGTCAAGGCCTGTCTTGAGGATAACTGTCAAATCAGCATTTTTCCTCTTAAAAGTGTAGGTCATAGGTCATGGTGCTTACATAACATTTCTGTATTAAAATCTGTTTTAATTGGTCTTACATAATATTCTAAAAGGAAAATGTGGGTTTTCATTAACTGTATTCAAGCTTCAAGAGCAGTTTAGGC
Organism: Anableps anableps; assembly: GCA_014839685.1. Lineage (NCBI taxonomy): Eukaryota > Metazoa > Chordata > Actinopteri > Cyprinodontiformes > Anablepidae > Anableps > Anableps anableps. Next base: position 25,017,340 of record CM026080.1, on the reverse strand, counting down.
AGATTTTGAATGTTTCTTCTTTCTCCCTGCAGCTCATTTTTCAATGCCTTCCTCAACCTGATGATAAGCTCCCTGGTGATGTTCACCATCTTCCTGTCCAGCACCATTGTGAGCGTGGGTTTCAACCTGTGGTGTGAATCCGTCACTGAGAGTGGGACCATGCCTAACAGGTGAGATAGGAACACACAGTAACTGGCTTTCACACAGCCCCCTTTAATTTTTGGTTCATCTGTTTAGCTGTGAGGAGCTGCAGGACACGGATCTAGAACTGGGTGTGGACAATTCTGCCTTCTATGACCAGTTTGTAATAGCTCAGGTAATGCTTTTTGTTTCATAGATCAACCAAACAGTCTGATATTTCTTAAAATGCAGTCATAAAAGGAGGATGTCCCTATTTCAGTTTGGTCTTTGGGCTGCCTGGCTCACCTGGCTTGGGATCACAGTGTTAGCCTTCCTGAAGGTCTACCATAACTACAGACAGGAGGACCTGCTCGACTCCCTGATCCACGAGAAGGAACTGCTGCTCAGCCGCTCTTCACGCTGTGGCTCTGACCTCAAGACTGGCCTGATCTAGAAACTATAGGCTGCAGCACTCGCATCTCTGCCCTACAGTGCTTGTCACAAGTTTGCATACACTCAACATCCACATGGATCTCATTTTAGATATTAACGATGCATCTGAACCTTTTTTTTTTTTTTCAGGGTAGACTGATAATACAACAAACAACTTCACTGTATTTTAAAAACAATGACATCCACAAGTTCTCTCTAATCTATTGATATTGGTCAAAATGTTAGAATAAGTTGTCGAGAAATGAAATGCTTTTTGACCACTCTTCTTGGCTGACTTCTTTAAACTGGATGGTTTCTGGGCTCCAACCCAGCTTTTAAAACATACATAGTTAATGTATTTTCAGTATATTCAAAGTCAGTACTTCCCAAAAGCTTAATGTTAGCTTGCTCTATCTAGTCCATAGTCTGTTTTTATGTGCTTAGGATGATTATCCTGCGAGAGCACTCAATCTTGTCCAAGTTTCAACTCTTTGACCCAGACTGCACTCCTGCAGTTGGTTATTTAATTTCATCCGAGCCGCAGGTCAGTCTGGAATAAGCTGGAAGACCGGTGCCCACTGAGACGGCTCAGATCAAGAAAGAAGTTCCCTAGCAAAATTGATCATTTCAAGATTAGCTGAAATGTGCTGCCTTGGACAAGCCAAATGTCTTCTGGACAGAAGTGTTATGGTCAGATAAGACATGTTTTAGAGTAAAGGGAAGGCTTTTAAGCCTAAAGAGGGTCGTCGTGGCAGCATCATGTTGTGGGGCCATCCAAGCTGGTTTTGGAATAGATAAAGCAGGCTAATGTCATACTTTTGAAATGTCCTGAGCTCAAATATTTTCAAAAATTGAGAGCTTTTCTTAAAATTTGGGATATTAAACCAATCAATTTAAATGAGCTCTACCAGTTTTGGCCAGAGGAATGATCAAATGTCTTGCCAGAATTATGAAAAACCTTTTTAATGTCTATCAAAAGTGTGTGGTTAGCGTGAAACTTGCCAAGGGGCCATTATTGGAGATGTATGTTTATATCTGAGCCCATATCTTTAATTATAAACATATGCTGGTTAGAGAAAGCATGAAATCAAAATTCCTGTTTATAAAATTAAGTGAAGTGAGTTGTAACATCAGTTCATCCTAAAAAAAAAAAAAAAACAGTTGAAATGCTCCCCACCAAAAGCCCCAAATAAGGATGACAGTAGTGGTGAGTTTATGTCGACCTACTTGTGACTAGAACTGTAGGTTCTCATCTGCCATAAGATTCACCAACGTTTGCCTGTGGAGACAATCAAAATAAATTGGCTTCTGCTTTTAATTGTCAGTGAATCAAATCAAATGGATCGTTTTCTTCTTTGGATGAAACTCATAATCAGCCAAAAATCTCCAGGTATTGATCACTGCTTATTGATTACAAACCAAACCAAATGTTTTCACAACTATTTACCTGAAATATACACTTGAATTCTCCTTAACTCATAATTTTCTAGTTCTTAGCCACTTAGTATTATTGAGTTTGGAGAAATTTGGTTAAAGAATCATGTTCTTTGTGAAGTTTTTGCATGGTACCCAGTGCATGACAAATTGGAAAGGTGGTTTTTTGTAGATATAAGGAGGTGTAGTTATTGTTTTCTGGTCTTTTCTAGATAAATGTTCTCATTAGTTAGGCTTTTATTCTGAAAAGGCACATCTTGGTGAGACTCATTTGCATGCTTAGGCAAAGTATACAAACTTGTGCTTTTGCAGTGTGTTTACACAGCAGCTACAAAGAGTAGTTTATGATAAATCGCAGTTCAAAGCATTAATATATTTAGCAACTATTCCAAAAAAGCTTTTAGCATCAGTGAGATATAAAAGAAACAAATTTTATCATGTGCTGTTCAGTGACTAAAGCTTCTTCTGCTTACTTGATAGGCTACAAAAACAATATATTTTACTACTGTGACATATGTATTTATACCTGCATGCATTTCCATGGCTATTATAGCACATCCTATATCGGTCAGGAAGAGCACAAGCAAGTGATGCTACTTTGATAGGCAATGACAGTTTTATTCAAAACAACTGAAAACATAAATCAACAGGAACCGAGAAAGCCCTCTATAAAGGCACGTTTTCCAAAGTGACCATAAATGTTCAGACAGCAGTAAAAAGCAGCTAAGTGTGCATATACAGGACGTGAGTTTACTGGGAATCTTTGTATTGCTAATGACAATTTAGTTTGACAGCACAGAGCTGTGGGTGTTTTTTTTTTTTTTTTTCTCATCTCTGTGCAGACGTTGATTCACCGTATATTGCTTCAAAATTCAAATGTGAGATCTCCACAATCAAACAGGATCATGTTGATTTCCCTGAAACCTGTCAGACAGAGAGCACTGTTCTAATGGAAACTGTGCTGTGTGTGTTATTGCTCATAACGAGAGGTATGTTGGATGTGCATCACTGTGCCCTATTTATTCCATTTGAGTGCAAGTTTTGCTGCTTTTCTGAATTTCTTTGCTTTATTCGATAAAGGAACTCATGTATAACTCATATCTACAATAAATTCAGTATCTGGTTCTGGTATATATATATATATATATATATATATATATATATATATATATATATATATATATATATATATATGTGTGTGTGTGTGTGTGTGTGTGTGTGTGTGTGTGTGTGTGTGTGTGTATGTGTTTGGCCTCAATTGTTTTAGGTTTTTCTTCTCGTCCAAATATAAACAGGAGTTTGAAATCACAGTTACATCAATATAAAGGTGACAAAATAGTAAAAAATAAAAGAATATTTTGGGATTCTTACGTTGATGCAGACAAACAGTAGAAGACAGACACATAGGTAACATGTGAGGGGGATCAGGCAGTTGAGATTGGGAAACTCGTTAAAAATTTCAGCCTTCATAAACAGTGCCTTGCAAAAGTATTTACCCCACCCATGACATTCTGCTACTATACAGCCACAAACTTTAATGGGTTTTTTTTTTTTTTTTTTTTGTTGGAATTTTATGTGACAGACCAACATAAAATAGAGGATAATTGTAATGTGGATGGAAAACGATACATGGTTTCCAATTTTTTCTGTAAGTAGAAATATGAAAATTGAGAGTTAGCTCATAATTGGTTGCACTGAGTTTTATTTAGGGGGGAACTGGAGTAAAAGGAGGGGAATACATGCAAATCCGTGACAAAAATGTGTGTTCAGCTCATTTAACTCTGCTATCCATAAAGAAAACCAGTAGTATTAGAGAAAAACAAGCTTAATACATGCAAAGGTGTGACATACATTTGACCCCAATAGTATTCAGCCCCTGGTGCTCTGATACCTCTAAATAAAATCCAGTGCAACCGATGCATGTTCCACTTTTAAAGTTCACATGTAAAAATCATGCATTATTCTCATTCCACTTCACAATTTTGAACTAGTTTGTTTTGGTTTGTCTCTTAAAAAAACCCAAAAAACAGATAAAGCATGACAGAAATGGACATGCAAAGGCTTTTGCAAGGCACTGTAGTTTGAGTATATTCTCTTTGATTAACTATAATGTGCTACAGATGCTATACTCTTGAAGAAACAGACAGTCAAAAAAGAAATGTTTTTTTTCCATTTAATTTAACTCCGTACTATTAAGTGACGTAGCCCTGTGTTCACCCTCTAATGGATCAGTACCAAACACCCAATTCTTTACCCTGCAAATGGGCACTGCTATAACATTTTCCAACCTCTCTACATTCATTAGTATGGAATTAAAAGGCTAAATACTGATAGTGATAGACCTTAAATATATTGAGCCATATATACACATTCAGTTGTTTGTGATATATAAGATACACAATCTGTGTTCTGTAATAAAATAAATATTTGCATTCCTTGGAAACATCCACTCACAGGCAAAAGACATTAACCTGAAGAATCAAATCATTGTGGGGATTATGTGAGCGTTATAGTTGCAAATGTGCAAAATATTTCCACAACTTACATATGGAGTGGCATATCCAAACTGTAGTGCATATATAGATATACATACAGACATGGAAGCTACATGTTTCTGGGATTACACATATTCCCTTTTCAGTGGGGGAGGGGGTGCAGAGGTGCCATTGCCGAGCCTTGCGACATGGTTGTGTTTGTAGGCCTGGGCACCTTCAAAGATAAAAAGAGAGGACAACAAAATAAAAAAAGATAAGCTCCATGTCTCCATCTGTGGTCTGTCACAGTCACTGCATGGTCAGCCATATCCAGCAGCCCCACAGGAGCTGCTTCATGTGCACCAGGTATACGGCCAAAGCGGCCTCCAGCTCCTCGCACGCTCTCTGCGGCCGCCGGCGATCGGTGCAGTACATCGCAACGCCGAGGAATGACATTAGTAGGAAGAGGCAGGTGAACAAGGCAAGATGGGGGCGGGCCGGCGTCGTCTCATAGGCTGAAACATGAGAGCACTTTTTAAGTGTTTTGGCTTGTAAATGAAGAGCATTTGAATGTTCAAGAGTGCAAAAAAAAAAAAAAAACATTTAAAGGGCAAATAACATCACATTTTAGACCCATAAAGATCGAAATATTAAACACATAAAACTATAAACATATCATAATTAGCCTTTTCACTGATTTTCAAAGGAGATTTCGTTTGCTACGAAGATCACCTATGCAGGTGATATGGGTGAGGTCGATGGAAGTAGGTGAAGAGGACAGATTTCTCCTCACTCACCAAAACCAATCTTCCCTGTTAAGTTAGGGGAAAGAACAACACAACCCCAAGCGGATGGGACAGATAGCTTGAGCAGGGAGTCAACAGCCAGACCACCAAGCCAGCTGTAGCTTCTGTTTGCAAGAATAATGTTTATCAGGTAAGAAGACACTTTCCTTTACAGCAGGCTTTTAGTTCGTGTGCTCTCTGTCAATACAAAACATCTGGTGATGTCTGCAGATCGTGTTAAATCATTAACCGCTCTCTCCTCCAACATATTTAGCCACAACAACTATGAGCTTCAGTTCAGATAGATTTCATTTCTCCAAATGAAGAAGAGGGTACTTGACTTGAAGCTGGAAGCAAATTTCTGGGGACTACTTTCTGATAAAATAAAGGAGATTCATCTGCTGACAAGGTTGATGGGAGGAAGATAGTGACAGATGGCTCTGTTCATCAGAGTAGCAATCCTGGTTAGAACTGGAGTAGAAATTACTGTGTCTATTTGAGTGTTTTTGCCACAATGGTGAGCTTCATGCTGACTCCCCACAGTCCACTTTAAAATTCCTACATAGGGTGTGGGTTATTAATTTCACTACTTTTGCGCTAGGTGGACATTCCACCTCCCTCATTGTTCCAAAAGTAAACCTCATCACTTTCCCACAACTTTTGGCTGTGTTTTAAGTTGCCTTGTGCTTGTTTTTTTTTTTGTTTTTTTTTTTTTTGCAATTATCTGTCCACCTTCTAGGCCAGGAGAAGAAATTTCTGCAAAATCACTGATTTGATGCAGTTGTCTAGGCTTAGATAACTTTTGACCATTTCACATTATAAATTGGATTACACTGTTGTATTAGATATGGGATAAGACTACATTGGGTGTCATTGAATCTAATCTTATATATATATATATATATATATATATATATATATATATATATATATATATATATATATATATATATATGATTTTGTATGGATTGGATTTTATTGCTTATTTCTGTAAAATTAATCTTCTCTGAACTGAATTATATACTTCTCAATTTCATTCATGGAAAGGAATAAAACTATTGTGGCCTTCAAATCTGAACACCATTGAAGAGGAAAAGTTTTGAAAATGATGATATATGCCCTTTAATTACTTTACTTTTCAAATTAAATCTTTTACGACAACTTGTGATATTTATGTGTCTTTGATTTTTTAAAAACAAGGGAGAATCAGTGATTTGTTTAACCACACTGTGCATGTCAAGCAAAAAAAAAAAAAAAAAAAAAAAAAAAAAAAAAAAAAAAAAAAAAAAAAATGGCTTTTAACAAATCATGAAAGCTCAATTTTGTGCTGATTTTTGATAGATCTTGGCAGAGTGCAGTGTGTTGGTGCTCCCACATGCAACTTAGTGCGACTTTTGAACAAACTTACCACCTAAAGGGTCACAGTAAATATCTGTGAAGCCAACAGAGAATAGGTTTTGTGTCAACAAAAGCCAACTTCAATGATATACACCAGCTACAAATCAGTTGTTGTGGTAGTAGAGTCCACTTTCACTCAGGATATAATGTACAGTCATTTGCATTGCAAGATTTAATTGCTTTCTCATGCTTGGAGCCTGATGCAGTCCTATGCTTGAGTGCATTTGCTTAATTAAATTCTTGTGAATGTACAGCTGACAAACTGCAGGAAAACTTTTAAAAGTTGTTCAAAATCATGTGTGACCGAACTCTGCAAACTGTTAAAACTTCAGTTTTCTTACCGTGTACTGTGGTCTCTGGCTCCCTGAATCGAACCCTGCGCTCGCCCTTCCGTCTGTGGTTGGTTTCTGTGTCTAACCCATAGTTGGGACTTGGCCTCTTTAGAATGGAGGTAGGGACTTTGCCACTGGTTGCCTACATTAAAATTAGCTCAAGGTGAGTACACACTCCACAGAGAACACTTTAAAAGACAAAGAAATGAAAAATTACAAATTTCTTTTGTAAACAGGTCACCAACCCTACCTTAGGTTTCGGCGTGTCCTCCTGTTGGTGGTGGGCGTCTTTTCTGTGACGCACCTCGCAAATGTTCTCGCGGTGAGAATGAGGAAGACAGTTGACAGTGTCTCTGAGGGACTCTGCAGCAGCGAAGCGTTTGGACAGTGCTGACACGCACTGGCCCAGAGAATCTAGAGAGAAAACCATGATGACACTGCGTGAGCAGGGACCTGATTAATATTTGTGCCCGAGGTTAAGGCAGAGAGTGAGCCGAAGGTAAAACCTGCCATGTGGAACATGCAAATGTGTCCCAGAACAGGAGCCAGAATGTTAACCCTTGCATGCTGCTACTGTTCTGCAACTGTTGAGAAGCTAACATCTAGGACGGGAGCAACAAACAATGAAAATGCAACTGTAGATAAAGATCGTAAAAATAGTTTATCTGATTTTCTAAATAATTCTTACTCCTTAATAATGTTGCGAAATGTCTGAGCAGCAAATGTGTTGCATCTGTATTTTTCAAGATAAAAAAGACGTGCTCAATATGTTCAGCAATTTTAGGGATTTACAATACTGTGCACAGTTGAGATTCATCCCTCATATCTTAATTTTTGCATTCAAGGATTTAGAGATTATTGTAATTCATTAAAAAAAAAAAACCTCTTTATAAAGCGTATTTAAGGTTGTTGTCTTTGGGCTGCATTTTCAGTCCAGAATCTAATCATGTTTTTTTTCTTCATGCAGCCACCTCCCTATGACCTTGTTCTTATTGAGACATGAATGGGTAGGGAGCCCAGATACTGGAGTGGTTACAAAACTCACTGTAACCTTAAATTGGATCTTTCCTCTGTAGGAGCCTGGTGCCACTCATATTTTGTTGAATCTATGAAACGTCTCCAAGATAACACAGTCTGACAGACAAAAAGTAGCATTTTACCAAAAACAAGGGGATTTCAAAAACACAATAGCTGCAAGCTTGGCATATCGTAGATTTTCAGCTGGAGCAGGATGTTTTTCTCAGGTCTTGTTTAAAACTGTTGCAAAGGACCAAAATTAAAAATGGCATGAAACTTGTCTTTTTGAGTCTTTATGATACAATTTCAGTTCTTACACAAGGTTTTCGTGATGGTATATAATATTTCCTTTGCTGGTACTTAACTGATGTATAAAGAAACCCTAACTTACAGCTCAGGAACCTTTAGAGTCATATGATTTAGAAACCTCTGCCTATCCTGATTGTGAGGGAGCTGGAATGAGTCATAAATCATTTCCAAACTACTGAATCAGCAAATGGAGTGTATGACAAAAGCCTGTGCTGTTTTTGTTTCGATAGAGCTTATTCAGTAATGGGATTTTCTGATTTCCACAACACTGCCTTTACTTGTAACCATACAGTGTTAGATAGTAATATGGGGTGAGTAATTCATTGACTGAAAAATGCATTTAATTCAACAGATCATGATACATTGATTAAAAATACTGGTGTTATTACATCAGAGGGGTAGTTTTAAGTTTTATTGAGAGTTATTTAATTAATTGGCAGCTAACAGCTTCTTACTTGTTTGTGGGAACCCACAGGAGTCAATGTTGGGCACCAAATTGTTTATTTCATAAATCAATGAGAATTTAGCATATCTAAAATATCGAAACTGATGCCTTTTACGAATTATGATAAGATTTTGTTCTCTGATGCTGATTTCCAGCATTTACTTGGTGTGATGAATATGCTGAAGAGTATAAATTGAAGTTTTATTTTTTTTTTAAATGTAAGTTTTAACCAAAATAAACTAATTATTTTTTGAAATAGAAAGTTATAGCCATACACATGCAAAGAATCCAATAAATGGGGTTGATACCGAAAGGGCCGATGAAAACAGATTTATTGGAATAATCTCTTGCAGACTTAACTGGAAAGCACATGTAAAACATATTAATTAAAAGTATCATGAAACACTGAAGTACAAAGAAAAGCCAAGCAGATATTAGATTGTACACAACTTTATATTCTCTGCTGCTCATTAATTTGACCTTATTTAAGCTACAAATCTGGGTCAATAGTACAAAAAGTATAATACACTTGAAATGCAGCCAAAATTGTTTTAAGCAAAAAATAATCATATACCCAGAAAAATTCAAAGCATTTTGTCAGTAAAAGATGAAAACATTTTCAATTTAAAGAGAGGGCTGGGATTGTTGGTCTACTAGATAAAGTTAATATGGCTCAAAACCCTATCAGTTACTGTATCTCCCTCTGCATTTTGCCGTAGTCCTGTATTATCACATTTAATCTGATGAAATGCCTGTGGTTAGCCTGTGTCAAAGGTCTGTTAGGCAGAATAAACCTAAAAATAATAGGCAGATTTCAGGACATGTCAGGGAGACGTCCTGGAGTCAGAAGTCAAAACAAACAATGATAAATCCTGTACATGATCTAGAAGGCTTAGCTTGGAATGAGCCTGCATGTTGTTACAGGCACTTGAGGGATATGAGTCAAGGTTCTATTTATGAGTGAAGCAAATCTGAATCGATCGAAAAGCCTTGGGGCGGTCTCTGCAGATGGCAGTTTTGAGCTGTGCAACTTTGCCGTACAACCTTGCAACTTTTACAGGATAAAACACAGAGATATTAGAATAAAGAAAAATAAAATAAAAAAAAGTCACACTACTGAGTATTAAAAGCCATGTTGAACATATATGTTTTGAGTCTAGATTTGAAGAGGCCCAGGTCAGAGGTCAGCCTTAATTCACCCGGGAGTTTATTCCAGAGTCTAGGAGCTGCTACAAAGAAGGCTCGATCTCCCCAGTGTCATAATTTAGACCTGGGCTCTTCCAACAGCCACTGATTTGAGGTCCTTAATGCTCAGCCATGGACATGAACAGCTAAAAGATCACAGAAATACAATGGGGCCAGACCATTAAGAGCTTTAAAAACAAACAATAAAAGTTTAAAGAAAACATGGAACAATGGTGAACCTTCACAGGAGTGGTCGGCTTATCCAGGAGGTCACAAAAGAACCCAGAACAACATCCAAAGCCCTGCAAACTTCACTTATCTCAGCTGAACTCAGAGTTCATGATTCAAAAATGAGAAAGACACTGGGACAAACTGGCCTCAATGGTAGAGTTCCAAGGTCAAAACTACTGCTGACCAAAAACAAAACAAAAACCCACCTCACATTTGCTGGAAAACACCAAAACATGGTGGTGGTAGTATGATGGTCCGGAGCTGCATTGGTGGGAGCTTTTTAGTCTCAAAAGCACACGAGTTATGCAATAGGATGATAATTCTAAGTCCTCTTATGAATGGCTAAAAAAAAAAAAAAAAAAAAAAAACGCAACAAAATGTAGGTTTTGTCGTGGTGTAGTCAAAGTCTGGACTTAAATCCAATTGAGATACTGTGGTATGACCATAAAGAGGCTATTTATGTTGAGAAACCCTCCAAAGTGACTGAATTAAAACAACTATGCAAAGAGAGTGGGCCAAAATCTACTGTCAGTGATACAAAAGACTCATTGCAAGTTATCACACAGTTTGCTGCCGCAGTGGATGGCACCAGTTGGTTTGGACAACTTTTTTTTTCTTAATAAATCGAATCATGACTTGAAAACTGCATTTCGTATTAACATGGGTTATCTTTGATATTAGAATTTGTTTAATTATCTGAGACATGTTAGTGTAATAAAACAGCAAAAACAGAATAAGTCTGTATGGAACCAAACACTTTTTCACAACTCTGGAGAAGCACCAACAAACATCTATTGATTTCATTCATTCTTTATTTGTACTTTCCTCAACACCAACAACATCAACACCAGACAACATTTGGACCATTGTTTCTGGTGAAACAAGATCTTATTTAGGATCTTCTCAGAAGAGCAATAAAGGATTTTATGAAGTTTTCCAGTATTAAATGTATACTGTTGTCTCTCTTTGCTGCTGTACAGAGGAAGTATACCTTCTGTTTAGCACCACTGCCTCTGAAAGCTGATTTAGCAACATGGCTGGTTTTAATGTATTACTCTTTTTACAGCACAGCAGTCCTCACAAAAATGCAGAGTTCAGAAGTTGGAAGGGAGAAAGAGAAGGAGAGAGCCTTTGCAAGTGTAAGCAAAGCATGCTCACGATGCAACAACACCATGGCCTCAAACTGTCACAAAGTTACATATCTGCTAGTTGTTCTGCATAAAACCATTTTTGTGTCCAACACAACTGCAAGCGTTTATTAATTTAACATTTTTACTGGTTGACATTCTCTACAGACTTACTGAAGCACTTCAGATCAACTGTGCAATGCATGTTTTCACGGGCACTGCTGCTGCACAATGTTAAAAAGCGTCTTCCACTAGTTACACACCCATGTTTGACTTTCACCAGCTATTTAAGCATCTATGTTGTCACATTTCTTTGGAAAGAGACTTATGTTTACTTTGCTCCTCTGCAACATTCGAGTGCTTACCTGAATATTCAGTCTTGCCGATCTCAGCATAGACAGTTGCCATGAGCTCCAGGCTTCTGGCTGTTATTGGATGATCATTACCAAAGGTCCTCTGGTGAATCTTGGTTGCCTAAACCACACAGACAAATGCATATTTCAATTTTACACAAAAGTAAAAAATATCAACGTCAGTTTATCTATAAAGCATGTTTAAAACAACACTAGTTGGACCAAAATGATGCACAACAAGTTAAAAGAAATCAAAAAACATATCACAAAAAACAATAAGACAGGAAAACAGATACATTAAAATACAATAAATCAATGTTAAAATAATTGTTTAAAAATTTAAAACAGGTGTAACATGGTCATACTTTTTCACTCCAGTAAAAAGATGATCAGTGGCATTTTGTAACCACTGAAAAGGACCCACATACAAAGAATGCTAGTAATCCAGACGAGCAGAAATGAAAAGTGACTAACTTTTTCGAGAGAAAGAACTCTACCTTGGCTAAAAGTCTCAGCTGGAAGAAACCTGCTTTTAAAATGGAGCTGATGAGCTTCTTAAATGTAAAAAAAAAAAAAAAACAACTATCTACTGTCATACCAAGGTTTCTCAGAGGACTTCTTATAGAAGAAGAAAAGGACCAGGGTAATTTTAAGAATAATCTAGTCCAAATGAAAAATATCATTAAATCTGCACAGATGGAAAAAAGCAATAATTAATTTCCTGAACATACCTTACCGCTGTATTCTAGGGCCAGATGTGGTCTGAGAAGAGAAAAGAGAAAATTGCCATTAAAAAAAGTACAAAACCTTTTTCTGTCTGTAATAATAATAACACTAATGATAATAATGATGATACAAGTAAAAATAAGTATTTTCAGAGACACTAACAATGGGGAGTTTACCAAGTTTACCAAACCAGTTCTAGTGCTACTGCCAGCGCCTGCTTAGCATCAGCTCTTCCTGTTTCCACTGCAGCAAACTCAGACATTAATAAACTGAATCTACAGGCAGACTTATGGAGGCTAACAACCAACAAAACATTGTTAGGCCTGTGTTTAATACTTGACAGACATCTGCATTTTTGATGTGTCTAATTTAAGACAAAAACAGCAAAAACACAGAGCTTCAGTATGGACAAAAGCTCAGATCAGTATTAGGTAAGGATGAGCTCACTGTTTCTTATTTTAAACCTGTTTATTTTATCATCATCTGTCACATTGAGCTATGCAAATAGACTTTTTTTTTTTTTTATGAATCCATAAACGTTTCTGATTCATGTCTTGAGCAGTATCTGTCTTCACAACTTGCCAGGTGGTGTTCATAACTCTTTCTCTAGACGCTGTGTATAACTCCTGTTTTCCTGTTCTGCTGGTGCAGAGTAGATCAGAGATCAACTGACTGCGATCATGAAGCACTCACTAACACTGCTTTTCATTTAAAACTGCACATTAAATGAAATGGTGATATTAGCACATCTGATAGAAAATAAAAAGAGGATATGATTGGCTAGTTAAATTGTTTTCTTGCATTTTTAATCCTCCACAAAAACTCAGACCAAGACAGAGGAAACATAAAACCTTTACAGGATAACACGTTTACAGTGACACAATGACCGTGTTGGCCCCAAGTTATTAGTTAAGAACTGGCTCTATTACCAGTCCTGGTTAAGCTCTGGAACTGGACTGGTAGTAAAACCCAATTATCTTTGGCAGTGCTTAACCCTGCAAATACTCATCATATTAGAGACTTGTTCCGTCAAGTTGGGATTTGACTTTCACCTCTCTGTTCTGTTTTTTCCCCCTTAGGTAGAAAGTTTAGTTTAGTTTATGAATTCAGAAAAAGGCCATATTATCCTTTTTCCTATAGGCTTCTCAGAACCCAATAAGTTCCCAATGATTTTCAGATTGCTAATCAGTTCTAATCATTATAGCTTTGAGTGTTCGTTTTATGGTTTTATTTTGTGTAAAATTGGTAATGTTTGTTTTGTTTGCCATCTCTTTAGATTTTGTTTTAGTTAATCGGGAGATATTGAGTGATTTAGAATAAATTTGATTCATGACTTTATAATGTGTTCTCTTCAGTTTTTACATCTTTATCTGAAGTGCTTCTTGTACATTGATTAAAAAAAACCCATCTGAATCTAGAAGAACATACATAGATATGTTTGTGCTTGTTTAGAGTGATAAAAATTGGTTCCTGGGAAGAATAGTGTTCACTCATTGATTTTTGAACAATAATTTATTTAAATATGGTTTTAACGTCCCTCCAATGTAAAGGCTGTGCTTCATAAGCAGCGGAGCACTTGAGTTTCACAGTTTGGATTATAGGAGCATGACACATTTAAACACGTGCGCGCTGTGAGTGGACAACACGGCTGTAGGCATGCAGGCGCCTCGTTGAGGACGTGGAGACCTTTCATTTCTGCCAGCGCTGACGCCTTCTATCCTCCAGGGGGAATTATGGAAGGAATGGTGCTTACAGGTCGGTTTACCTTCTCATGTCACACTGTCGGTCTCCTGTCAAGTGCTAAGCTAAGTGAACATGATGTGTTTCATTGAAGACCTGCCAGTCGTTCCATGCATACCTGCCCTGAAAAAGTCAACCAAGGACATTCGTCACCCTCACAACCAAGCATGTCCCTGCAGATGTAAAGCAAGCTGTGTTTAGTGTGATGGATACTTGATTCACTATTCCAAACCCACACTTTGTAGGAACCAAGTGCCAGGTTCATACAAATTTATCATGTTTTTTAGATGTTTTTTAGATAAATCATTGTCCTCTTGTCATGACGATTTTGCCGCCACCACACAATCTGATCTTCAGTTCTTTGCACAAACTTTTTCTTGGAATTAAGTTGGATAATTGACTGGGATGTTATAGCAGCTTTATTCCCTTTTTCTGTAACCAGCAGAGAGTGTCTATGGTTCTGTGTTTGGGATCTTTGTCTCACTGAAAAGTCCTCCCTTGTTTCATCTTCTTGATTTTTATTAGGATTCCTCCATCAATTATATGAAGTTTCCCAGTACAATATGCTGAAAAACACCCCACCACCAAGATCCTTCCACCTCTAAACTCCACTTTAAGTGTGGTGTTTTTAAGGTGATACAAAGTGCTATTTCTCCTCCAAACATTGTGTGAGACAATCAGAGAGCTTGTCCAAATTTTCTGCAGAAAACTCTAAACAAGGTTAAACAGGCTTTTTCTTCAGCAGTGGAGTCTTCCACAGTGAGCCTTCATAAAGGCCATGCTGGTTGAGTGCATTACAAACTATTGTCCAGGAAAAAACTGTGCTATTTCCAGGTCTGGCCGGAGCTCTCTGCTCGTTGCTCTTGGATACCTCTTTTGATTATTCTTTGACTTCGCCATCAGAAATCTTTCAAGAGGCATCTGGTCGTGGTTGATTTATGGTAAAATTATGTTTTTTTTCCTCTAATGGAGCTGACTGTAACATTCAGAAGTTTAGAAACGTGTCTGTTATCAGTGCCATCAGTATGTTTTGCAAATGTCTTGAGAAAGCCCATCATGAAGTGCTTATTGTGTGAAACCTTGGTAATGAGAAACTCCTTTATATGTCATCAGATATTGCAAATCCAGCTGATATTGATTTGCACAGATAGGGTGCAGGACTGATAAAGACTGAAAGTTTTAAACTGTTCTTTTGGCTTTCTTTGCCACTTCTTTTCTTCGTGTTCTCAATAGTTTGTCCCTTTGTCATTCAACTTTATTACATGTAACTCAATTTATAGGCTGTTTTATATTTATTTCTTTGTATGTGCAGATTACTTAGGTTTTTATAAGCATCTTGTGTGAATTCCATGCCAACAACCTGATTAGAAATATATTCACTGAGAAAAATGCTGTGTTCAATATTTATTTTCCCCACTTCATGAGGAAATCACTTTCATTCAAAAGACCTCCTTACCCCAATATGTTTAGGGATCAGATCAGAAATGATTTTTTTGTAAAGTGCCTTGAGACAACATTTCTTGTGAATTGATGCTATATAAATAAACTGAATTGAACTGAATCAGTTACCGCTTCCTATTTGCAAGGAAGAAGACCTGAGGCTTATAGTAGATCATTCACACAGAGGCCAACGAGAGCAAAGTAAAGAGCAGAATCAAATTCCTGTGTGTCCTTATTTAGCCAGAAACCCGAGCCACAGCGTTATAGCCATGCTCAGTCATTACCATCTCATTTATGTTTAACTACTGTATGCTCCTTGCATTAATTAAGCGCAGTGACCAGCGTACCACCATGCAAACATTCCACCCTCTGTCACCTTCCACAGCAATCAGGTTAAATGGCTCTTTCTCAGCAACAACAACAGAGGCAGGGAAAATAAAATGTATGGTACGGGCCGAACAAAGTACCAAAGCGACAGGAGACACCAGATCCAGACAGAGAGAGTAGTGTCTCTTTTCTCAATATATGCAAAGACATTCAACTCATTAAAGTAAAGGATCTCTGTGTGGGGAAAGTTTGTCCTGTAAAAAGCCTAAAATTTGTAAGTGTAGATTGTTTTGGAATGCTTTTGTTTAGTTGACAAAAGAGCTACTATTTCAATGATATGCATTCTTTAAGTGATTTCTTTTTTTGTTTGTTTGTTGCAAGGCAATGACTCTTCATTAAAATCCAGACTATTATTATTAACTAACCCTCACAACACAAACACCAAAAAACATTCGTTGTATTTATGTCCTGAATGTATGCATATATAAAAAGCACACAACAGTGTGAAAGATCCTTTCTTTAGAGCCTAATTCTACATTGGTTTCGTGAGGCGAATAAGAAAAAGCAACAAAACTATCCTGCCTAATGATGTTAATGTTATTTAGAAAACAAAAGTGTAAGTATGACTGTAAAATTATATAGTTTGTGACAGTAAATCTGCTCATAACGAGCCTACTGAGTCATTAAACCTGCAGAACATCCTTCACCCCATTAACTGCTTTACATTTGAGACCTCAGCAGGACATAGTTTTACCTACTGTTTGCTCATGATGCAGAGCTGAGCCAGGCGTTCGAGGTGTTGCGCTTGAGAGGCCTGTTCTGAAAGTTCCTCTGGGGTTGTCCATCCTGCAGAGCCCAGCGTGGCCTCCTCCTTAGGCCCTGGTACAGAAACACAGGGCATGGAGTAAGTCAGCCAGTCAAAAATAAGCAATCTTCCTCTGCGCTTTTCAATCTTCCCAATCTACACAGAGTCCAAAAGATAAATTTTAGCAACCAACTCTGCCTATCTGACACTGTTGCAGACTATAAGCTTGAAATGTGATGAGGATCCAACTGAGGGCTGGAGACAAGAGAGCAAAGATAAAGACAGGAGAGAGCAGATAAGGGTGTCAAACAAAACAGTTTCCACGCCCATGAAGCAATGAGAAGCACACAGTGACGAACCACAAACACAAGGAGAGCACATGAAGCATACAAAACACATATGTAATCAATACCACAAGAGAGTGAAAACAAATTAGTGGTACAGGCAAAGACTTCCTCCTCAGTTTGAATTTAAATACATTGATAAATATGTCAGCTGTCAGAAGAGAAATACAGTGAGGTGGGTAAGAAAAATGGCTTCTCGGACCTAGGAGAAGTCTACCACTGAACCTGAGTCAGTGCTGATTCAGGTGCTTCAGTGTGTTGGAGTGACACACAGTTCCTAATGAAAAAATGTGACCATTTGTCTTCCACTGCGCCTGTCCCTGACCTCCCCCACCATGCCCACGCTACACTGCTCTGCTGCTTCAGCAGCAGACAGGGAGGAACAGGTAGAGGTCTGGAGCGGCGGACAAAGAGGTGATGAATGATTGGCCTAGCTCTGGAGGCTCCACACCAGACCCCACTGAGTTCATTGTATAATGAGATGAATCTGGCAACTTTAAAATATTAACATTTCAGACTTATTGGTTTATGTATTTGTTCTTAAAAGTTACATTTAACATCACATACAATATTTCAGCAAAACTAGTTTTTAGAGATGCATCGAGAAATTAACATATTTTACAGTTGACCAGTCCTGAGAAGAGAAATTGTTATTGAGTGAAGACAACACAAAGTTAAATAGTTTCAGTTTTAGTGAGAAGCTAAAAATAGGATTGAGAGGAAGAATAAAAGGTGTTGGAAACTAGAAAGGAAACTGCATTTTCTACAGAAGCTGTTAATACAGGCACAACAGACATTTGTGTTCTGTTTGTAGTCAGACGGAACCGAGATTTTCCAAGTTCTTAATCATAAATTCAACAAGATCTCTTCCTGGACGGAGGTTTCCAGAGCAGCCTGAGTTCCGAATCTAATATGGCTTCTGCGCAGATAAAATGTAAAGAGGGTTGTTGACAGCTGAAACAACAAGCACACATGATGCAGCACAATATCTATTGTGTTATCATCTTGTAGCTCATAGCAGCTGGCAGTACAACAATTAACAAATCCCAGATGTGATGTCATTCCTGGATTGGAACTTCAACTTCCAAGACATATCAAATAGTATAAGATATCAGTATTAGAACAGGAAGCTAAACCTGTTACAGCAAAGTTTCTCTATCTCACCCTTTTAAAGAATCCAATTCTGTCTCTTATGGAAAATGCCTGATAAGAAAATGCTGGAAGCTTCTGGAAATCTCACCGTTATGGTACGGGTCTACTAATGCAAGAGAATGCTGTAGTAGTGCTAACCACACTCATGTGCTAATTATGCTAATTGGTAAATAAAATGTTTAAGGGAGCTTAAAAAAAAGCATCTCTGTCATTTGTCATTATGTTGTCTTTGGAAGTCTAAGTGAAAACCTTTTTAACTACAGAGCTGTGTAACAGCAACTGCTCTCTCCCTCTAATATACAGTGTGACGTCGCCTCTGATCCTAATATAAACACCTCATCATGGATTATGACACAAAGGCTTAGTAAGGCTCCTATATAATTACAATGAAGGAATCATTTAACAATATAACACACAACATAGATTAGAGCTTTTGTTATTGATTTTGGCTAGATCTTGTAGAAAGACTATATTTTGTGATATGTTGTACCTGTATCTTATTTTTGTAATGTACAGCCCCTAAAAGAAATCAGAATCAACTAAAGTTAGCCTGGGCAGGTTAGAACTTCACAAAATTGGTGATCAGAAATCAACCACAAAAATCTGTGATCTGTACATCTTTAAAATTTTATAAGACTATGTTCAATTCTATGCACTCTTTACTATTCAGCAAGCATTTTTAAACTACCTTCTGAAAGTTTAGTTTTCATCAGAGAAGACAAATGTCATGTATATTACCTGGAAATTAAGGTCATGGGAAATTACTGGAAACCAGAGCCAAAAACACAAAATCAAAGTCCACTATTGCGCAGTACACTCCCTGTGTGTGCAAACATTTTCCTAGAAATTTTCCCAGAAAAGCAAGATTTAAAAAGTACTCGCCTGGGCTCCCCTGAAGAGCGGTGAGCTCGATCAATGCCACTTCATAGAACATCTTTTCAGCCTGGATGAACTGGAGGGCCTTCCCATCTGTTTATATAGGTGAAGGACTAGTCTCAGATGTCAACAGGATTAGTCAGTTGTGGAAGTTAAAAACAGCTGTCACGTTTCTTTCTCTCCATCCCGCTGGACAACAGCCATTCAGGCCAAACAGAAGGCATAGCGATCCGAAGCATGCTGTTAATCTCATAGTGTGGATCTTAAAGTACAGATTTAGTGCCTGAATCACAATGTATTGTACAGTAAATACATCAGACTGCGCTTACTGCATCATATCCATACTTTGAAGCCAGTTTTAATCTTTCAAGTTTCGAATTTCAGTTCAAATTCTTTGTATAAGATTTGAACAAGAGTTTTTTTTTTTTTTGTTCCCATGAAAAGATTCTATGAATAACACCCTAAAAATAGCACACTTTGCAAAAGCATTCAGGGCACTTAGTGTACTTGTCACTGGAAAAAAAAAGACACCATTGATGCATGTTAGATTATTATAATGACCAATAGGACAGAGAGTGCTTAAAATAAACCCAGCAGTCTCTTTTTAGGTGTCCTACTTAACATCAGATTTCCTATGAGTAGAAATTACAACCAAAACATGTCAGTTTGTTTCCGTGTTGTGACTCCAAATTGAAATTATACCAAAAAAAACCCCAACAGATTCTCTTTTCTGAGAAGGGTTGGCTGATTTTGTTACAACCACAATAACCTTAGACCTTTGTAGTGCAAACAAACAAACTTATCCACAAACTCATAAATAGTTAAAATGAAATTGCTGTCAGTGCTGTCACACTCATTGAACATTTTGCCACATTACAGTGACAAACTGAATTGTATTTTAAGGGGTTTTATGCTATGACCAACACAAAGTAGTGCATAATTATGAAGTGGAAGGAAAATTACACTTTTATTTTTTACCAAAACAAATCTGAAACTCATAGTGTGCATAATCAGCCCCCTTTACTCTATCTCTTATTAAAACTCAGTGCAAAACAGTTGCTTTTAGAAATCACCTAATTAGTAAAATAATTCAGTCTGTGTAAATCCAGACATTTTCTGAAGGCATCAGATGTTCATGAAAGAACATTAGTGAAGAAACAGCATCATGAAAACCAAAGAACACAGCAGACAGCTCAGGGATAAAGTTCTGCAGAGGTTCAAAGTAGGGTTTAGGGTATAAAACAAATGCTTGTGGTTCATCACTGTGACGAACTACAATCAGAGGGAGAGCAAACCAAGCATACAAAACAAATATGCTACCAATACCACAAGTGGTTGAGAATGAATCAGTGTTATAAGCAAAGGCTTCTCACTTAATTTAAATCAAAATACAGTGATACATATGTCAGCTGTCACTAGAGAAATACAGTGAGGTGGGTAAGAAAAATGGCAGCTCTGACCCAGGAGAAGTCTACCGCTCAGTCTGAGCAAGCACTATGGCAGCTATGAGGTGGCCCATATGTGCAGGAAAATAAAGGGGATGAGGTTAGAGCACTTCTTCTGACTGCTATATTTAACTACCCTGAAGCACAACAATACAACAACAGGAACCTTGCACAATCCTTTCTTGGGAACAGCCTCTGCTCCGAACTGGTAATTGGACGCCAGTAAAAAAAAAAAAAAAAAAAAAAACAACAGCTTGCATTAATACAGGAAACTTCAAATGCAAATCTGATCACACGTGCCACAAAACCCAGGTGTAAACTGAAATGACCTCCTGAGGAAACTGTTAAAATTTTAAACCAATAAAACATTGTATGCACATAATTTTGGTAGATTTTAAAAGGTATTTCTGAAAATAAATTGTTTAAGTTTTACAGCTAAAAGACTCAACAAAATTTGTTTAAATTCTAACAAATAATAAAGAATAACAAATAATAAATAATAAACTCATTCAGTTTGTGCTTCCATGTTGGAAACAAAAAAACAGGAATAGGTTTGTTACTAAGACATAAAGCATGACTAAAATTGTAAAAACAAAAACAAAAACTTTAAACCTGTTTTAATACGGCAGAATGTAAACCTTGTTGCGTTCTGGAACCAGGAACTGATTGAATTGTAGTCATATGGCTCAGGTAAAAATGGAATCAATTTTCTTTTGCAGTCAACTCAACTCTGGATTCACATGACTTCAGTCCACACCTCTGCAAGGTAGAGCTGGATATGTTTAACATTCACACTTTGACCAAAATAACTGCTCGAGAAGGCAATATAGACAGGAAATATTGTATACAGTATTAAATACTATGTATGATTTTGCCATCCAAATTCAAATGATTGCCAACAAAAGTCATAAGACATTATGAGATTTTTCAAATTCCATTCACGAAAAATAAACATCCTTTTTGAAGAATAATGAGGTTTCTTGTTATTCTTGTCTCTAATACAAAAAAGTGGGCCACAATTTGTGACCCAGTTTTTTTTTATGCAGATTTGTCTGGTCCAAAGCTTCCACTTCAGCAGGGAATTAGGCTATTTCAACATTTAAATTCCTTTTTTCCCTGGTTGTTTATTTATAGCCTGTGAAGAGAAACATGAGAGGAGAAGTTGGTATTTTTGCTCTCATAAAAACATTTGTGTGAAAGTCTAAAGTTCCCACATCCTGGTTCTTGTTTGGGCAGACTGACCCATAACCTTCTTCCCTACAATGCAGCTGCAAAAGGAGCACAACTCTGCTATTTCTGCTCGTGATGGATGTGAAAAATACTACAGTGCCTTCTAAATTATTGTCAACTGAGTGTTTTTCACTTTTTCTCTCAGTACAATCACAAACCTCAAGCAGTGCTTAATTTTGAAGTGGAAGGAAAATGATGCATAGTTTTCCATTTCTTTTAAAGATAAAAATCTAAAAAGGGTGATGTGTTTGTATTCAGCCCCACTTACTCTGAAAATCCAGTGTAGACAACTGGCTTGAAAAGTAAGCTCATTTTAAAATAGAATCAATACATGTTTAATACAACTGTTCTATAAAAACAACAAACCTATGGGGTTTGTTAGAGGACAATAGAGAAGAAACAGCATCATAAAGGGCCAAGGAACACAACAGAAGGTCAGAGATAAAGTTGTGGAGAAGTTTAAAGAAGTTAGGTTATAAAGCAATTTCTCAAACTTTGAAACCCTGTTCAACAAATCACACGGAAATAGAAGAAGTGTGCCATATGGTAACTCTAAAGGACCTACAGAGATCCATAGCTCAGGTTGGAGAATCAGAACACGGCATTTCCCATGCTCAAATACAGGTCTTTTAGTATCCAGAATCAACAGCTAAAATTGACTTGACTTAACAGGGCAATTATTGGTCATTCTCAACTCGAGCTTTTATGGAAATGAAGCCAGAAGAAAACAATATTTTCAAGTAAAAGCAATGAACAGTTTCATTTGCGCAAGCTGTTAAAGGCAAACGTGGAAGAAAGTGCAGTCAAATAAGACCAATATTGAACTTTTTGGCCTATATGTAAAACTAGTGGTGCGTGGTGGAAAACTAACACTCCACTTGCTTTTCTTCAGGAAGAACATGTTCACTGGTCAGAAATAATAGGTGGAACTAAATACAGGAAAATCCTGGAAGAAAACCTTTAGAATCTGCAAAAACACATGAGATTGAAGTGGAGATTTACCCTCCAGCAGGACAACCCTGCACATTGAGTCAGAGATACAATGAAATCTTTTAGATCGAAGCATGTTCATGTGTTAGATTTGGTTAATCAAAGTCCAGACCTCAATCCAGCTGGGACTCTGTCAAGTTTGAAAAATGCTGTTTAGAGATACTCTCTATCCAATCTCACATAGTTTCAGCTATTTTGCAAATAAGATTATGGAGGAAGGTTTTGCCACTTTGTGTTGGTCTGTAACATAAAATCTCATTGTTTCAGGTTGCTACAATAAAATTATTAACACGATATTAAATTCACTGTAGCTTGGTTTTGATAATCATTATTATTTCAAGTGTTTCCACTCTCCTAAACAGTACAACAGGGCATTCTTATGGCTGAATGTTACACTAAAAGTAAGAGAGTGTTACTCTGCTGTTCATGAAATACACCAATCTGACCTGACAAAACCCATTAGTATTAATGAGCTTATGTAACTCAAAAGATTTAACTCTGTCATGGTATCTTGAGCAGGCTGGAAGGTTACAATGAAGTAGCCACTGATAGATTGAAGCTCTGCAAATGGACCTGTTTTAGACACAGATAGGTAAAGTCATGCTGAGGTAGATAACCTGAGCTGGCTAAGTTAAGCACTGGAGTATCTCAGTAACAAGGAGAGGAGCTGTGGGGGTAATATATCCTGAAACACAACACCTTTCTATTATCTTGGTGTCCTGTACTGCTGTAGTTTATAGTGGCAGTGAAGTGGAAATCCATGCATGGGCTTCTCGCCGCAGATCCAGGTTAATTAGTGCTCTCCCATTCTGTTGTACTGAGATAAGAGCCCACAAATCCTCTTAAGAGACAAACACACCTTCTGAGTGACACACAAAGCATGTGGCATTCTGGGACAAATGGGTTATTATGAACTTG
The DNA here is from genome assembly GCA_014839685.1 of Anableps anableps. Lineage (NCBI taxonomy): Eukaryota > Metazoa > Chordata > Actinopteri > Cyprinodontiformes > Anablepidae > Anableps > Anableps anableps. The sequence goes on along the minus strand of CM026080.1, from coordinate 24,993,705 downwards.
TCCAAAGACATCCGCTCATCCCCTTCTGTTTAAATTACCTTCTATATATGGTCTACATCCTCCATTGTCCTGGAATTTGCTGCACCTGCTGCATGTTTGCCTCACAAACCAAATAAACTAGCATATTAGTTAGCTTTCTGTCACAAGCTTAGATTTGAAAAAGCAAAAACAGGCTTTTTTGGCTTTTGTTTGAAAAGGATACAGTTCTTTTCAGTAATGAACAGTTCAGCAATCTGTGAAGCACAGAAAAACAACAAAGAAACATGGTTAGGAACTGAAGACTCAGTTTTCAACATCATAACAATTTATACTGTTTGCAGATGACATGACTGAATTTTATTGTGAAAACGATTTTGATTATTTATAGAAAACAATGGAAGAATAGCTAAACAAGTTACTGAGGTGTTTTGACATCAATGCATTGTTTTAATTTGTTTTTAATTCAAAGTTTATTTTTGTTGGTCATTCTGAACTAACTGAAAATTCAAACCGTCGAAAAAGGATGTTTAAGTAGAATGTCTGAAATCTAATTTCTTGGATTAGATATCAGTACAGTAAATTATGTTGGAAGTCACACAGATAAAAAAAAAATGTCAAAGACAAAAGACTATACACATTTCTTTTGTGAAGTGCCTTGAGATGCGATGTGAATCAGTTCTATATAAATAATATGTAAAATTAGTGATGCATTGACTCACAGTCATTATGTATTCTACAGGTAAAAGTTATTTTACACCTTCTTATATAACTTAGTGTTTAGAAGTATGGAAAAACATAAAAACCAAGACAAATTCACTGTATTTTTTATATCAGAGCCATAAGAATTACATTTCCCCAATCACATTATTACATTTTAGCTATTCATTTCAATGGCGAAGGAAGAAATGATGTCATAAAAAATAAAGGTGTGATATTGCCTTTAAATACACATTTGATGCAGCAGGATATGGGACTGATTATCCGGCCACCATGCATTTTTTTTTTTTTTTGCACATGTTGAAAACTCTTACTCCAAGTATACTACACTTGTGCTAATTCTACAGAACTGATGTGGCTGTCACTCAAATATCACAATAATGACCCAACAATAACATTATTCGATCGCACGCTGTGCTATGCAGATGCTTCACTCACCTAAACTCATTGAAACTTGTTGAAACCAAAACTGATCCCATGAGTTACTTTCTGAATAATCTGGCAAATAATAATCTGACTGCACTCATAACTGACATTTAATTTCCAGACAGTTAACTGATACTTAAATTAAAAAAAAAAAAAAAAAATAGGATGAGAACGTGACTTTATAGCAAAAGTTACGCACCCCATCCTGACATAACAGAAGACTATGAATTCCACACCTTTGATCCCAATACACACGCACCATTCAGGATGGTACTGGATCAAAAGTGACACATACACTTCAAAAATGTTTAATTTTCTCATGCTTAGACCAATCTAAAATGCATTTTTCACTACAACCACATACAGGGCAAAATAATAAACAATGTGACAGCAGCCTAAATAAAGTAAAATAGCAAGAGCTAAGAAATTTACTTTTTTTAATCTAACTAACTAACAACAACAATGTTTTAGGTCTTGTTAGATTTTTAAACATTTGAAGCTATATACAAATAAAAACATAATTTATGACCTAGAAATATTCAAGTATTGCTTGAAAAAGAAAGACTATGATCTCAGAGGAAAACCTTCAGAAAGAACTAATGTTACGCTACACCGTATTTCAATTTATGCTTTAGTTTCAATAGTAAAAAGAAAAATAGTTCAGTATTAGAAAGATTTAAATATACTTTTAAATGCAATAAGAATCAGTATAAAAAAGTGTGTGGCAGGAAAGATTTGGAAAGATAAAATAAGACAGCATCTCTTTTTTTGAGTGTTCATTCAGAGTATTTTCTGTTTAGTAAGACAAATACAGATGCTGACTTGTGAGAAAGCTTTGCATTAATAGGCTACTTATTTGTTTACATCTCGAGGTTCTATATGTTTGTTTTTGTTGTTTTTATTGATCACTGTAAGTGTTATTGTTGGATCTTATTTTATATGCCTTTAATAATTTTTTCAAGTCCAAAATAAATAAAATTTTCATCTCTGAAGGTGCGAATGCATGACGCGAGCTGTTAAAGCTTGTAACACTGCTCTCTTCACAGTCTGGCAGGTCTGGTCAACATCATCCTGCATGTTGTAAAGTTCTGGCGTGAAGGCAGTGTTTTGACATCAGGCACATTCCTTTACGCACTACAACTGGGGAAGAAATTATGGCTCTGCTATTGTGAAAAAAGCCTTGTATAACACTGTGAAATGTAGTCAGCGAAAAGTTTACAAAGTACAAAAACATAACTCTTGTAACATAAAAAATAAACTGTTACTGGGCACCTACTATCACTCAGCAGCATTGCTGATGGGATGAAGGGGATCTTCCAGAGTCAGCACATAGTAAGCACATACTAGCCTGCTCTGTTAAATTCGACATTGGTGCTAAAGATATCAAGGTTAAATATGGCCTTTGTACCATGCTGTAAGATAATATGGTCTACAGATGCAGTGATGCAAATTTGTCTGCACAGCTGAGCAAACATATGATCTTGCAAAGAGAAAGCTGTGCTTGTGTGTATCCAGCTCCCATCTAGCTCACCTGGTGCAGGCAGTTGGGCAGAGAGGTGAAGCTCTGTACATGGGTCAGTCCCAAAAGACAGCTGAGGAAGCAGTGGAGGGCGGCCTGGTACTCCCCCTGCTGCTGGAGCTGCTGTCCCAGCTCAAACAGGCCCTCCCTCCCTCCGTTCAGCATCCCCAGTCCCAGCCAGAGTCAAAGCTGCCTCCCATCAGAGCTCTCACTGGCCGAGGATAAACGTCTTTCACTTCTACAGCGAAACACTACAGGTAGGAAGAAAACAGCCACTGGGGGAAATGTTCAAAAAAAGACTGATGGTAGAAAAACAAACAGAAAAGCTGTTGAAGGAAGAATGAGCTGTGCAGGCTGCTGTCTGTCCCGCCCGTGCTCACTAAGTCAAGGACAGGTGGTAAGGAGCAGAGTGAGGTAGTGCCGGCGTCTCACACAGAAAAGATCCATTCCCCTCCCTCCTCTCAGGCTGCACCAGGAAAGGAGGACAGAGGAAGTTGGAGAGTATTTGCTGTGCGAGTGGCAGAGCTCTGAGCCAATCTCTGCTCTGATCTCATACAGTTGCTCCACCAGTGTGTCGAGTGTTTCGCCAATCACTGAACAGGGGATAGAAAGACAAATAAAGTACCTTGGAAAAGTCTCCATGCCTCTTTAATCTTTTCATATGTTGTAAAAGAACTAACTTCAACATATTTTGGGAGGATTTTATGTGACAGACAAACATAAAGTTGAGCATTCTGGGAAAGTGAAAGTAAAAGTGATTGAAGTTATCCCAGAACGGAACAAACAAAACAACAAAAACCAGTGAACACAGAAGATAGGTAAACATAAAGTTGTGTGGAAATTTAAAGAAGGGTTAAGTTATAAAACAATATCCAAAACTCTGAACAATCTAACATCTGAAAAAAGGCAAGCGTGTGATGCAACGACAAGCCTGCAAGACATGCCTGGACACCAAAACTGACATGCATTGCTAACAGATTAATCAGAATAGCTGCCAAGAGGTTCGTGCTAATTCCGGAGAAGCTACAGAGATCCACAGTTCCGGTTGGTTGTGTACTCTACAGAACTCCGTTATCGTAGAGTAGCAAGAAGAAAGACATTTTTGATAGAAAACCACAAGAAATCCTGTTTGCAGTTAGATGCAAGACATACTGAGGAGACATTAAACATGCGGAATAAAGTGCTCTCTTCAGATGATCACACCACTTCATGTAACAGTACAAAGCTCAAGTATCACCTCTATAGTGAAACATGATGGTGGTGGCAGAATCATGCTGTGCAAATGTTTTGTTTTTTTTTCAGTACTGATGGGTAGGCTGCGCAGAGTTGATGAAAAGAAGATGATAAATCCAGGACAATCTGGAAAGAAAACCTGTTCAGGCTGTTAAAGACCTGAGACTGGGGCATAAGTTCACCTATTAGCAAAACAACGATCCAAAACATACAGCCAGAGCTACAATTGAACGTTATCAGTCGAATAATGTTCATGAGTTAGAATGTCTCAGTTAAAGTCCAAACATCAACTTAATTACAAATATCTGGAAACACTTCCCAAGTTTCTGCTCAGATATGTTTTTCATTCCTCAGTCAATCTATACAGCATCCAAAGGGTGGAGTAAAGTATTGACTGAAAGAAAAGAGAACCAAGAATCATTTTGATTTTATTTCACAATCATGCTCAACTTTGTGTTGATCTATCATCTAGAGTCCCAGTAAAATACAGTGACATGTGGATGTAATGTGATAAAATGTAAATGGATGTTAATACGTTTGCAAGGTACTGGATCTAAATAAACTCTGCAAAAAGCTCAAACTGCCACCATCCTTCCACAGAGTGTCTGCTCTGTGCAAGGGAATCATTTAAAGTATCACTGCCTGTTTAATTATTTATAAACGGTAAAAGAATAAGGATTTTAATGCATGTAAATATGTACACTGTAATTTTCACTGTAAGATTAAAACAAACAGCAGCAGCTGCAAACATAGAGTAGTTAAACAGTCTCTTCTCTGCATGTGTGCTGGAATAAACTCCATCCAAACAAAAGCAAATATTTATTCAAGAAGCCTGCCTCCTCTGGATGTTTGCTCTCTGCCTTTTATTGTAATTACCATTGTTGTGAATTCTGTAACCAGAAAATGTCAGAAGAACAGAGGAGATAAAATTTTAAACTTGATCTACGAAGTAATCGAGATGACCATGAATGGATCTTAACTCTGAGAGCAACACCTTTCTTGCGCTATTTGGACACAAGCTACTTAGTTTGGAAGCTATAAATGAGGTAACACACAGCAAATGAGTAGCATCTGTCTCCATTAGTGTCCAACACATTGAAAGAGCGAAAAAAGATGATGGTAGATGGGAGGTTACACAGCATTAGATCTGAACTTGAGGGTCAAACACAGTGATTTGTGAACAGTCCTTATTTTGGAGAAACAGCACCTAGCAGAGGAAATTGATTATGCTGATCCAGGCCAACTCATCCCCCGCAGACAGTTTATTGTGCAGTCAATGCAGTTGAGTTAGAATGCAGCGACAGGGAAAATAAACCTTTCAATGTGATGCAGCTGAAAGCTCTCTGAATGACTCTCAGTGCTCAAGTCTAATGGTAAAAGATTACAGACAAGTCAACTTAAACAACCAGGGCCCATATTCTCAACAATTCTTAAAGTCCTCTTAGACCACTCCCATATTAGCTTAAAAATTCCTATCAAGGAGTCCTAGCTTAATAGTGATTAATTCAACTGCTGAGAGCGACTCTGAACGAGGAGACGACAGAAATTCCCATCTTCGTGAGGTGTGGTTGATCCCGTTGCTAGGTGTGACGCTGTCTTCTACTGACTGTAGTTGATTGATACACAAAACAAAATAAGACAAAAAAAACAAAAAAACAAAAAGAACCAAATACGCCCCCAGTAGGCAATTGATAGAAATGACCAATCATTGAAATTAATCACTGGATTAAGAGAAGTGTGTCATGATGATGGAACTATGCAAAATTGAATAAATTACAACACAGCATCAACACATTTGATCACACCTTATTTACATCCTTATTATTGTGATTAGTCATGGCTTCTTGCCATGCCAGTCATTTGACTACGTCATCCATTTGATTTGTTCTCTCTGTGCATGTGTGGGTTCTCTCCGGGCACTCCAGCTTCCTCCCACAGTCCAAAAACATGGCTGTTAGGTTAATTTGTCTCTCTAAAATTACCCCCACTCCCAGTTCAGCACAACCCTGCACAGACAAGTGGTGTGGTGCAGATGGTAGCACTGTTGCCTTTCAACAAAAAGGTACTGGGTTCAAATGCCAGTGTGGAGAGTTTGCATGTTCTCTCTGTGTAAGCATGGGTTTTGTCCAGGTACTCTGGCTTCCTCTAACAGTCTAAAAACATGACTGTTAAGTTATTCTACCTCCCTAAATTGCCCATAAGACAGGCAACCTGTCTGGGGTGTACCTAAACTCTGGGCCAATGACGACTACAGACAGGCACCAGCCACAACACCGAACCCTGCAAAGGCAAGGTATAAAATATAGATGAATTTTAACTTGCCCAAATCTGTTGAAATTTCGGTTTGAATTTTTCCATTTGATTGGTCTCCATGGATTTGACCACTTGTAAAATGAGTGCTTCTGTGACCTCAAATAATTGTGTGCACTGCTTGTGGTCTGAACCCTAAATACTTGAGCTTACCCAGTTTCAGGATGCCAAGGGATTTTATTTCTTTCTATTTTTCCTGGTGTCGACTGTAATGCTGGTTATTGTGCAGATAGTACTGCAGACATATGCATGGTGGGGCTAATTGTTATGAGTAGGGTCATGGGGTCTGTCTGCCTGGGGATCAAGTTGGAATATAAGGAGGGATTTCATGAGCAACATCTGAATAAAGAGAGTTCAAAAAAACTCTGATGAAAAGCCTACTGTGATGTCACCAGAGGTATGTGCATAGTGAAGCTTCTTTTCAGGAGGGTAGATTTTATCTTGATTAAACAATAATTTTCAACAAACGAGCAATCAGAAAAACTGACCATGACATGTTTTCTTTGGGTGACTTTGTGCTGTAAGAGTGACTTCTGGTAAAGTATTAATCACTATTCATATAGAAACTCAATAAATCTCCAAGGGCTACAAGAATTTGCATTTCACCGCCTTGTTTTCAAACCCTGTTCCACTTTGGTATAGTTGCTTACATCTTGCTCCAGCTAACTTTATGTCCTTGTGCAGGGAATCTTTCTGACAATGATACTGACTGATGTTCACTGTTCTGCAGGTCAAGAAGGGAAACCTACCTGTAATTGGAATATTGAACCTCTGTCTTGTGGAGTTGGTGGAAAAATATATCAGAATAATCAGTAAACATATCACACATTCACACAGAGGAGCCAATACATCAGACTAATGTAAATTAATATGGAGCAGAGTCAGTGGGAGAATGCAGAGGAGAGAAAGTGTGTCATTCACACCAGGTTATTGCAGAGCTGTAAATTTTATTACATTAAATTACTGTTGATGTCTTATGTAAAATCCATTTACTGTGGTGTACCTATCAAGTTGCTGTAAATATAACAATGCATTCACAGCACGATACTAAATATCTGAATTTTATTATGAGATATCAGCTTTGAAAGTCTGATACGTTTACATGTTTGTGCTTTACTTAATGCATTGTGAGCCTCAATTTTATATCTCATGAAACATTTGTTAGAACACTGTTTTCCATTTCCCAGCAGGTTTTCAGAGAAACATCGGGTCTCCTGCATCCAGTCGTCTTGTGACATTGCGCATGGCCCTACATCAGCATATACTATTTATATTTACTGCACCGTGCAGATAAACAGCCTCTCCGTGCAATATTTCTACAGCCGAGTGGTCCCTGATCTGTATGTTTTACTCTGTGTGAGTGACAGCAGCTGCATTCCAAACGCTGTCAGAGTAGGAAAACTCACTGACTTTTCTTTTTGTCATAAATCTTCCCGGGGGACCAACAGGTAAGAAAGTTCACGAAATGCGATGTGAGATATTACTTTCCTTTAACGACACAGTTATTGTATGAATACTCTCCAGGTCTTTGTGCCTTCAGTTTGTTTAAAGTTGCAGTTCCCTCCTTGAGCAGCAGCAACCCTCTAAGATTCAAGCTCTAGTGGTTTAATACGCTTGGTTTTGGCACCCCTCCCAGCTACTGAGAGCAACTTTACGGCCTCCATGTAATCAGCAATAAATGCTGCTGCCATCTGTCTCTTTTCATTCAATTATCTGACCCACTGACTTTTACTGACAAATGCTGTCCAGGTAAACACAGAACTGCAAAGCCCCCAGCCAAAATTTTGACATGTCTATAAGTCTTCTGACTCTCCAGGTTCTCTTGATGGTCAGGTCTAATTTCAGCATTACCTTGCATCCTTTATCTATGACCAACCCATTCAAAGACTTGTGAAAACATAACAGCAGAGGCGTTCCTTTATTCTGATCACTGTTAAAGAGGAAACATAGAGAGTCCAGAAGAGGCAGCTGAGTGAGAACATTTCGGAGCTTTATCTAGGTTTATGAGGATTCATCTCTGTCACTCTGAGTTAAAACAATTCATTAAAAAATGTTCTTTAAGGAAAGATTCACGCTTGAAGAGCTCACTATCTTTTGCTCTACTCTTGCACCCCCTAGTGGTTGATTGGAGGATGTTACAAAGAAGGGTTCAACCAAAGCTTTGTTTTCACACGGTGCTCAAACCACCTTGAACTTTTTCACACTTCTCATATTACAGCTACTATCTTTTATTGAGATTTTATAGAAAATAGTGCATAATTGTGAAGGTATGAAGGTATTTTACGTTTTTCAAAACTTAAAATATTTCGAGAACCACCTTTCACTCCAGTTAGAGATGCAGCTCCTTTGCAATATGTATATTGGATATGAGAGTGCTCATTCTTCTTTGCAAAATAGCTAAACCTTAGTTCGACAAAAATGAGTCATGCTACAGACCTCAATTGGATTTAGGCCTGAACTTTGACTGGGGCCACTTTAACCCAGAAATATGCTTTGATTGTAGCTCTGGCTCTATATTTAGGGTTATTGTCCTGCTGGAGGTTGAATCCCTGCCCCCCCCTCAAGTATTTTGCAGCCTTTAACAGGGATTCTATCAGGATTGCATGTGTTTAGTTTAATTCACTCTCCCATGAATCTGGACCAGCTTCTCCGTCCCCAACAGTATGATGCTGCCACCCTATTTATCAAAGTGCAAATGGTGTTTTCAAGGTTATGTGAAGTGTTAGTTACATGTCATGGCTACTGTCACACACAGGAAGAGTTCTTGATTATAATTATATATATATTTTTTGCAACTATGGCTTTTTCCTTCCACTCTTCCATAAAGGCCAGATTTGAAGATTGCAAGAGTAATAGTTCTTATATCAATCTATGCTCCTCCAGAGTTACCATGGAGGAGGGTTGGCTGCTCCTCTGATCAATACTCTGCAATCCAGGTCTATCAGTTTAGGCAGGCAGGCATGTCTTGACAGGTTTTCCGTGATTTTTTGAAACATTTTTGGATGATTAAAGCTTGGTATATTGTCTTATGACATAACCCTGCTTTAAACCTCTCAACTCTCTCTGACTTTTCTTCTGGTCTTCATGATGCTGTTTGTTCTCTAAAGTTCTCTAACTGAGAATAAATAAGACACAGGTGGACTCTGTTTACCAATCATATGACTTCTGTAGGAAATTGGTTTCACTGAATTTTGTTTAGGGGTATCATGGTAAGAAGAGTGAATGCAAAGACACTTCTAATTTTTATCAGGCAAAAGTCTTGAAGATCACATATTTTCCTTCAGTTTACAGTTTTTTTGTCTTGGTTTCACATAAAATCCCAATAAAATATGCTGAAGTTTGTGGTCTTAACATGTCAAAGTGTGGCAATAGTCCCTAATGTACAAGAAATATTGTAAAACAGTAACTTTAAAAAAGACATTTCAATCCCAAACCAATGTGATTAACAGTTAAAGGGTACTTAAGACCACTTTATACATATATCTGTATAAATGTCTTAACTGTCACAAACGCATTCAAATGGCTTGAATATAACATGTATAGTTTGTAACAAACAAGACGTTTTTCAAAACAGTTAACTGAATATTAAATAGTGTTAAAGATTTAGGCTCATGCATTTTAGACCTCATTCCTTTTCCATTCTGAGAGTTCAGAGCCATCTGTTAGCAGAAAATAAAGGGAAGGTTTGTTGTCTGTGTGGGAGGTAAATTGACAGAAAACAGCGGTGTCAGAAAATAGACTTTTTTTTTTTCCTCACTTCATTAATTTGACCAATCTGACATTAAATCGGATGTGACTGCTGACTGAGATTGTTACTAACGCCCACTTTTTATTTTGATGAAACTTTCAAAGTCATTTTGTACATGTAAACAGTTATCATCATCACTGCTGTTTAAGCCATGATGTCAGAGCATGAGACAGGAGCGCTGAGAGTGATGCAGCTGACTCATTCTAAGCTATAATGAGTCAGACAGTCACAGAATACCTGTCCCTACTCTCACACATCTTGTTTTCAAAGCCCACTCTTTTAGGCTGAGAGGTCGAGCTGCCTACAGCATCACGAACAGTAAGAGCTTGATTCTTTTTGTTCGGTACGACTCTGAACATATTCAGAGTCATGCTGAGCTCCCTGTTTCTCATTTGGAGGAGACAAAGTGAAAATCAGCACACATGAGGTTACCATGCCAACTGGCATCACTCTGTTCAAGGGGTTTTCTAGTTGTGAAACAGGCCACTGGACTAATACCGGAGTGAAATTCAAACTAGACAAGAGAAATAAAGAACAAATGGTCATCAGGAGAGCTGCAGTCTTGTTGGCTGGTTTTGTTTGTCTGCTCATCATTGAGGGGCAACTGTTCCCACTGTTGCCTCACACAAAGAGGGTATTTGTGTGTTCCCCTGTACATTTGTGTGCTCTGACACCATTCAAAACCATGCATGTTAGGCTGATTGGCTGTTCTAAACTACCCATAGGAGATACACTGTGCAATGTGATGAACTGACAACCTGTTCAGGGTTTTCCCCCACCTGAAAGCTGATGACGAGCACCAGTTTTACCCCTGTGAGTCCTTAACGGCAGCTCTAAGACCTCAGATTTTTCTAATATGAGCTGTAGAAAGGACAGAATGACAAGAACTTGGCTTGGAAGTAAAAGCTTTCTGCGAGGTGAAATACTCCTTATTGAACTGTGACTTCTTGTTTCCCTTTTTTGGATTTTAGAGAAATAATGTAAGTTGAAATTAGGTATGGACCAGTGTGACTTTTCACAATATGATTTGAAAAATATATCAGTTTCATCTCATTTTCACAAAAATGTTTTATAAAAATTTAAATTATTTACTATCACAACAAATATTTCTGCTGCTAGGGGGTGCATGGTGGCATAGTTGGTAGTTGCCAAGCAGCAAGATCCTGGGTTTGAATCCCAGCCTGTAGTCTTTCTGTATGGGCTAAGCATGTTCTTCCTCTGCATGCATGGGTTCTCTCTGGGTGTTCCAGTTTCTTTCCAGTTCAGAAAAGTGAATGTTATGTCAACTAATCTCTCTGACTAATCTGACTAATCTCTAACCCACCCAATGAAAGCACAATGAAAGCAAGCAATAGCCCCCCCCAGCAACCCCGCAAGGAGAAGCTGGAATAGACAATGGATGGATGGATTTCTACTGCTGCTAATCGATGTAATATTAATTTTTACAAAATGTTTATTTTGATAAACTTAAGCAAAAATATTGTGTGAACACCCAGCAGTAGTTTTCAAATACTTATTGAATAGGATTTTTTTTTTTTTGCTACTTTTTCATTTCTGCTCCTTGAGGAATAGCCCAAGCATACCAAGTTAATATTAAATAGTATTTAATACTATTTAATATGCAGTATATGTGCCTGCAGTTGGATGTTTAATAGAAAAGCAGCTTGTTTGAACTAAGTAGTTCACCTCATTGTAAAATATGTGAAAAATTTCTGACTTATTCAAACCCATAGAAAATTTCCAAATAGGATGCTAACATGCTAAAGATCTACACTAACCTTGCATTTATATCACAGTGTTAAATAAGTGAACTACGGTTGTGCAAAGATGCCACTGGTGAAAAAAAAAAAAAAAGTTTCAATCGTAAAAAACATACCTGGAACTTTTTTTCCTGACATAGTCCAGGGATGTTTATGTTATTTTAAGATAATAAAATATACCTTGTGTATGTAGTTGAATACATAAAAAATTCACTTTAAAGTTCTCCACTTTTCAAAGTCCTTTCCATGAGTTCAACATTTTTTCCAACCTTTTTGTGGTTGGAAGATCAACATGATTGAAATGACCTTGCAACTTTGAAAAAATATGCATGTTCAAATTGTATTTTTAATATGTCATAATTAAATATTTTAGTCCATAAGCCTTCCGTTAAACTCATACATGTGCATTTAGTTCTACTGAGAATTACTTGCAGCATTACGTTGAGGCATCAAGCACTAACATGACAACTACATCTCTCCGTTCCTGTTTCAGGGATTTTAGAATGTGTTCAGGATCATTACTCTGTCGTAGACTTTATTCATTTATGTCAGCTCTTTATAACATAGGCAATGAATGAGTGGATGAAAGATGAAGGCACAATTTTCTGCAAATTATTTGAGATGATTCATATTTCTGTGCAGGCTTTGCGAAGCAGTCGAAAGTCATGTTGGCTCTCTACTGTCTATTACAGCTTCCAGGGGGTCTTTACAGTCAAAGGAGAGTTTTAATTTGCCGCCCTGGCAACTCTATTAGCAGTTCTCTGGGAAGCTATCATCCCTGGATATCTTTAAAAAAAAAACTCCTTAAGCATCATTTAGTCACCGAAGGATGCAGTCTAACTCAACCTATCTTCCCCAACCAAGTTTCATTAACCATTTGTGGTTTGTTTTTAGATTAAGCCTTCATTTAAGGTGTGAGGGAGTTTCATTTAAATTTGATAAATCATTATAACTGTTAACCTTAAGACTTAACTGGTAGCGTCTAAGTCTTGATAGTATTATAAACCAAAAAAGCAGCAAACAGCACCACTTTATGCTATAAAGTGTGTTACATCCACAAACATCAATATGCTTAATTGAGATTTTATGAAATCAGATTTATCCATTCTTCTTTGCAAAGTAGTCAAACTCTAGAGAACAGCCATGAATATCAATTTCGGTTTTGACACAGATTCACAAGTGGATGTAGATCTGTACTTTTGCTGGGCCATTTCAACACCTGATATGCTTTTTATCTAAACATTTCCATTGTAGTTCTGGCTGTATGTTCAGGGCTATTGTCCTGTTGGAGGTGAACCTCCAAAATGACAAAATGTGGAAAAGTTCAAATGGTACAAACAACTTTGCAACACACAGTAAATGGATACCTTCTAGATATCCATAATTTGTCCACAGAAATATACATCTAGAAAAAATGAAACAGCTTTCAAAACTTTAGCAGACATACTTCAGACTAAGACATTTGTAGAGATGAAATGTTCTGCAATTTCAATGTGTCGCACATCATGCTCATCCTGGGTCTTTTATTCTAAGAAAATGGCACAAACATCTAATAGGTTTGAAGGTGTACCTGTAGTTAAACAAAGAGTAAATCATCTCACTTTGACCGACCCGCAGATATGATCATGACTCTTTCCTGATACTACCGCCTCAGGAGGACTTATGCTGAGTGTCACGGTCATTCAACCACTGATCCGGGCTTCACAGACACACAGCTCACGATTACTCAATCTGTTTAGATTACTCCCATGACCAGCAGGGAGTGACCACACACTAAAAATGTTTACGACATTACTCGCACCCCAAGAGGAGCTTTTCTCAAATGCGTTTTTATTGTAGTTCGTTCAAAACTGGGGGAAAAAAGGAGGCATTAAAATTTAATTGGTTGGAAAATTTGGTCGTTTTGTTTTTTGTGGCATGGCAGTTTGCTGCTAATGCAGTCAGTTCTGGGGATTTCTAGTCGTTTTACATGTGAGTGGTTTAGAGAGCGTCAAGGAAATTGGCTCATCACTCAATAAGAGCTGTGAGACCTCTGTTGATGACATTTCCATTAACAACAGGATATAATATGTTTATAGATCCCTGCTTTCTGGACCTTTTAATTTCTCCCTTTGCAACACAGTTTCTAATGTAGGCATGGGGTGTGGATGGTGGTCTTTATGGATTAGCCATATAGGGAATCTATAGGCAGTAAATTCTGCTGACAATGCATATTAAAGTGGCTGATCAGGAAAACTGCATCTCATGTTGACTTACAGCACAAAAAGATGCTGTACAGAAAGAAATGGTAATTAAAAAAGAAAAAGAAACTATCTTAATCTTAAACCCTTAACTAGATTTACAGATGAAAAGATTTTCAGATAACAGTCAAATGATATGTGCATCATATAAATGGATTTTCTGAATTTATGAAGAAGCAAGTTGGCAACTGTTGCAGCCAGACTTATTTAGCGTAGTTTTCAAGTAGGTATCTTGTGGTATCCATATGCATCTAATTTAACCTTTGTTGACCAGGTTTACTTATTGCATGTATTTCAGTTGCCAGGTCATAAAAAAATAAATGCTTTTTTTCACGGTACGAAGATTAGTACATTTTTCATGACTTGTCTGTCTTGTTCTGCAGTCAGGATTTCATGTTAACTTGATGTCTTGGGAGCAGAGAAACAAACGACTGAAAACTGTTTTGTTCATCGGCATGACAGGCTTAAAGCAACTGTTCTGACTTACATAAATGATTTAACATTACTGAATAAAAATGTCCCTTAAATACAGATGTGGGCAAATTTATTGGCAAAGAAAAAAAAAAATCTGAGTTTCCACAAACTTCTGATTAGTAGTCTATGAATTCCTGTTTCCCTGGGGTACAAATGTTACATGATAAAGGGGTCCATTTCTTTTAGCCTCTGGCCACTCTCGGCTGGATGAGGACAATGAGCTTCGAAGCTCACTGTTAGAGACAGAGTGGCATCAAATAGTGACATCTTGGTGTCCCAAAGTCTCCATAACCATTAGGCGCCATCTGCATGCCAACTGGTTGTTTGGGAGTGATGCTGGAAAAGATATTTATCTGTCTTGCCATCACAAATGTAAACATGTGGCATTTGCTAAACACTAATATGACTTGGAAACCATGTGTCAGATGAGAACAATATTGTTTTTGTTTTCTGTTTTTAAGCTTTGGTGTTAACTTTCAGGGCTTTAAATGATCAAGCACCTAATTACATTTCTGACCTGATGATGCATTATACATAAAAGTGGGCAACAGAATTGTACTAAATCATGAAGGATTAGAATATGCCAGTAATCTCCCAAACAGAGGGACTTGAGGATCATCTCTTAAGGACATTCTGTGCATTGCAGTTATATGATCTTGCTCTGAAACCTCAATTTAGTTTAGATTTACTGTAAAAAATAAAGTTGTTATAAGACAGTTTTGTAATGTCACCCACCCCTACTTACACCTCAACTCGGACCTGGTTAGCTGACTTGGTCAGCTCACCAGAAAACCTGTTGGTTTCTCAGACAAACCTTTCATCTGGACCTCTTTTCAATTCTTTATTGTTGTTCCTCATTCCATTTTTCATATTTTTAAGTGTGAACGTCTTTTTGCTGTGGGTGTATAGCAACAATAGACCCCAGATAATAAGTGGTCTGTCCAACTACTGGAAAAAAGAATTAAAAGTTATTATTTCCATCTCAACAGCAGTGTTTTGTTGAACAATTTGGTTCTGGCCAATGTCTGCTTTTTAGGCAATGAAACAACTTAGTTTTAGCTTCTTGAACAATTTACCACCTTTTTACCTCCTAAGGCTACATTTACACGAGACCGCTGTCTGGAAACTGCTGGTATTTTCTAAAGCTGATTAGGGAAAAGTTCCACATTTAGACGAGACCACAAAGACACCTTGAATCCACTATAGTTGTCATGCCAGGCCACTATTTTGCAGTGATTTCAAAAAATGTCAGTGTGAGAGAGTTCAGTCACTGGAGACAACAGAAATGTTACGATTTCACAGAAAACCCAGCTCCAAGTAAATAGGGCCTAAAAACAACAAGTGTCATGAAATATGTACTTTGCTAAAATCCATGAATACTTGAGCCTCCTTCTAAAGATGCTTTTAACTTCCTATTTTAACAGTTCAAACTCCAACTATACCTTCATAT
This sequence comes from Anableps anableps, assembly GCA_014839685.1. Classification (NCBI taxonomy): domain Eukaryota; kingdom Metazoa; phylum Chordata; class Actinopteri; order Cyprinodontiformes; family Anablepidae; genus Anableps; species Anableps anableps. The sequence goes on along the minus strand of CM026080.1, from coordinate 24,977,849 downwards.
GCATTAATACACACAGTGGAAACTGTGTTACCAGTACAGCAGAAGCTAGCACAGTCTTCCTTATTTCGCTCTTGGGGGGTACAGCCAATCTGCTCCAAGAAAGTGTCAAGCAGCATTGCACCTCTAGGTAGTTCAGCTTCCCAAGCTGTATTTTCTTTTGAATATGTCAGATAAGCTTTACGAGAAAATCCACAAATGGGTATATTTTCCACAAATAATTTGGAGTCACATTCCACAGAAAAATCTGTGAATACAAACCCGTAAATAGGCAGTGGTCCACTGTACAGTGATATGATAATGAAAGCTTGGCAATATATTGTGCAGCCAAACCTTGTGAAATGTCATGGGAAAAGACTAATTGCTATCCAAATGGCAAAAAGGGGTTCTACAGAATACTACAGCCAGGGTGCTAATAATTGTGCCACCGATGAGGTTTTTAAAAGAATCAGAATCTAAATCACTTTATTGCCAGATATCATAAAAAGGGAAACATTTGCACCCAGGGGTGCAAATAACTATGGCCAACACTTTGTACTGTGTTTATGTTCCGAGATGTAAAAACATGTCTATATAGTGTAACAAGTTTAAGGTACTGGACAAAGAATTTGTTCTTAACTCTCTCTGATTTGTTACTGCTTCAAAAGAAAAAAGAAAGGGTTGTACATCTGAGCAACCTTCCACAATGATGATTACACAATAATAATTGCTGTTGTCACCGGCAGCCAAGAACTGCTGCTCCATAAACTGTTTATTTACGAAGTCATCAACCTGCGGACAATTTCATCATGGGAAATAAACTATCAGGGTCACGTCCTTCACTCGTGAAATATGTCGTCTTGTCTGTGAGGTGGCACGTTAATAAAACATCCTGGCAGAGGGGCATAAAACTCAAGTATTAGGTGTACACGTGTGCACAAAACCGCTCTAACAAGGTTTTAGACCAGATTTGGCTTCAGATAAACCAACAAAATGAGAAGCTTATTGTGACATTGCAGTTCACCTAATTAATAGAATCCAACAGGGGATTGTGGATCTGACACAATTTAGATTTTCATTTGTTTGATGTGAAATTGGAAATCTCAGAGGACTCATTCTGTACACAAAGAGCTCAGATTTGCTTTAAGATTTGGAGGAGCAACATTTAATTTTAGAACCTTGTATGAAAAAGAAATCTTATGTTGGAATGGAGTGAAAACTAAATAAAACAAATTTTTTTTTGTGATAAAGGATGGGCATCATTTATAAAGCACCAGCATGATACAAAATGTTTTGGGTTTTTTTACCCTGCACTAACTTCTTGGTGTGGAAAATCTTTGGATACATGAATAAGGAAATGAATTAAAACAAAATTTGAGCATAACTGGTGGTGAAATAAATCAAGATCTTTACTCACAAGAGAAAGACAGCAGTGACTGGAATGCTGATTTATGGTGCATCTTCTCGTTTTTGCTTATAATTGAGCTGAATCTCAGCTTTCCTCCCCCTCGAACGACATGCAAACGCACCTTTTTAAAAATGGGATTTAACTGTTTTCATCTGGCTGTGACGCCCGTAAAGCATGTCCGCTGAGGATATCGTGTGGGGGGTCGGCAGCTCTCATGGGAAATCTAGTAGTTTGTTTGGCAGGAAACAGGAGGCGTAAACAAATGGAAGGCAGTGCAGGATTTACAGCTTCCTGATGCATACATCTCTGGGTGGGACAATCCCACCTGCTCAGCCATGGCTCATTCTGACAGGCACCTAAGAGCATGCTGAGCCTGTGAGTACCGGGATCTACTGCTGCTCTTTTTTTATACAATGCACAAGCAAAATGTACTAAAACTGCAGAAATACCATATAAACAGTACACTGGAAAAAAATTGGAGGGCTTGGAGACCACCTTTAGTGGCTTTGCGCCTGCTATAAATGTGAAATACACACCCATAGCTGCCCTATAGCTAATTTATATTTTATAACACTGCTGTGGATAAAAGGTAACCTACTAACAAAGCACACTTGGTCAAGACTAGCAGGAGTGTGTAAGCCTGCAACATACCCTGGTCTCAATGGAGAAATGATATCCTTTAAAAATGTTCTCATTTTGTCACATTACAACCACAAACCTCAATCTACGAATGAAGAGAAAGTAGTGAACAAATGTAAAGTTGAAGGAAAAGATTCTTTGAAATGAAAATCAGTAAAGTGTCGAACCCCTCTTGCAATGACACCCCTAGATTCTATATGACCACTTGCCTTGAGAGTTCCCTTCATCAGTAAATAGAGTCCACATGTGTTTAATTTAATCTCTATATAATTACAGATGTTCTGTAAAGGCCTCCGAAATGTTTTGGAGAACATTAGTAAACAAACAGCAGAATGAAGACCCAGGAAGACACCAGACAAGGTCGGGGATACAGTTGTGGGGAAGTTTAGAGTTGGGTTGGTTAGAAAACATTATTCCAGCAAACATCTCACAGAGCACTGTTCAGTCCATTATCTGAAACAGAAAGAGGAATGCAGAACTGCAAACCTGCTTGGCTGTCCACATAAGTTGACAAGCCAGGAAAGGAGAGCATTAGAGGCTCCCACATACTCAGGCGTACTGTGCGTATTCTGAGTCACGTGCTCCATGCGCACTGTCCGTACACACTCATCACAAACAGTTTCATAATCGAGCGTACCAGTTTCTTACATTTCTCATGACAAAATATGTTGATGAAAGACAGGAAGACGATGGACAGCAAGAAACATTTCGAATACTTTAGACTGGAAAATAGCAGGTTTAATGAGCTAGTTGGGCGCCTAGCCCCGTTTCTTCTCCACCAGGGCGACCATCGCACGCCTGTCAGTGCAGCACAGAGAGCGCCAGTCACGCTGCGTGCGTCCATGGGACTGGGTGTTTGTGTCACATACAAAACAGTTTCATGTGAGCGCTGTTTCCCATCGAGCAGGTTACTGTTCACCTTCCTGCAAGAGAACAACCCTTAACATACAGCTATGGCCACAATGAACCAGGTTAGAATCAAGAAAATCCTGTGTTAAAATGTCCCAGTCAAAGTTCAGATCTAAATCCAGTATCTCACAGATGGATAGCAGGATGGACATGTACAAATGATCCACCTTTATTTTTGCAGTCCACATTTCATATGAAACATTTTGTTCATTAATATTTTTTAAGACCTCAGGAGTATTCAATCAATTTGCACCAGATTTCTTTACCTTTAAATCCTAAAGGCCAGCACTGATTGTGCAAACAATTTCACATGAAAAGAAAAAGAGCCAACATCAACCAGTTAAGCATAATACATAATATGCATAAGGATTGTGCATTACATTAGTATGCAACTGCTAATGTGCTCTTTTTTTATGTTTTACTGCGGGTTCCCTTGACAATAAAGATGGGTTATTGTATTAGATATAAGATAGTAAGGCTGTGTTTTACTGTGAGCTAATAAAAACTAAAATTAATCAAATGCTTGACAGTCTCCCCTCCAGGAGAAGTGCACTGGGCATACTGTAAAAAAAAAAATCCATGATAATTATCTCGCAATATTGGTTTTATTACTGGAGGATGCATCCCAGCCACATGCTGATTTTGGTTATCTTTTCATTTAACAGACAGAACAACTTGAACACCAACCAAGACTCTCTCTGTGTAATATTTCTTGACTGTAAAACACAGAAAACTAGACACCAATGTGAAAAGGTTTCAAACTGCCACTGTAGCTAATTATTGTGGATAAACATGCAGGATGAATGGTTTAACAGTTATTAATTTGGTTTAATAAAAGGATCAGTGGATATCAGTGGATGTTTTGAACCAGCCCATCAAAAGTAAAAACTCTGGTAAAAATACGCTTTCATAGCTGAAAAACTCAATGACCTGCATTTGGCCAGATGATCCGGCAGCTGACTCTACTGTGTTCGTAGTGTGTTGGTCCCTCAGCCTTGGGCCGCCTCTTCCCTTGAAGCCAAGAGTCTTAAGGCACTCCTCCACTGGCAAGTTTCACCCAAACCAGTTAATGTGCAGTTCGGTTCCACCCCATTTGGGAGCCTCTCTATTATGGTCTGTTCCTCACTATTGTGGGCATAAATATGGGAACGTGGACGGGCCATGAGGGTGTAGTAGCTGAAGACAACTCTCCGCTGATGTTTGCAGCCACACTTAGCTATAAAGAACCTTAAAGCTGTGGTTTTGATGAACTCAAGTAAATCCAGATATTTCACTTTGTCTCATAGAAATTCATTGCTGGCCCAAACATAAAGGAAAAAAATCCAGATAAGTGGATTATTTCGCTATACATTTAAATATATTTATATTCTGGTACTTTGTGTAGCCTTTTGGGTTTAGCTAATGTAAATGATGTAAAACAATTTCTATCCATGAACTTTTTTTTTTTTAAATCCAAACAAAAAATAAAATGCACATTGCGCCAGACTAATCTTATGTGGTGTTTCACACTGTCTGCTCAAAACTGAAGCTCCGACAGTATGTTGACCACAGTTTAAAGCGGGTCTCAAACTGCATTCCTCAAGGGCCGGTGTCCTGCAGCTTTTGGACGTCTCCCTGCTTCAGCACACCTGGCTCCAATGTAAGCTCATTAGCAAAGCTCTGTAGAGCTTGATTGCACGCTAGTGAGGCAGTTTCATCATTCAATTCAAGTGTGTAGGACAAGGGACACATCTAAAAGTTGCAGGACTCTGGCCCTTGAGGAATGCAGTTTCAGACCACCGGCTTAAAGGTTTCTCTTTTTTTTTTTTATTGCTGCTCGTTCTTCAGAGAGACGTGCTGTTTGCAGGGCTGCTAAAACGGTCATTCCGCTCCAAAATTTAACGCATGTGCTCCTGGCGGTGCTCAAGATTTAACTCGTAATTACGCTCCTCCACATTGTGCAGCTCTCTGATAGCAGAGGGCATGTCTGCTGGTCCATTGCTATACAATATGAGAAATGCTATTTGAACTTTGGCTCATGATTTACATCATGGCAATCAAGGAATGCAGTCAGCTTTTCAATCAGATACCACTAACCCTTCCTGCAATACACGGCATGGCGTGGCTTGTACTACGTCTGAAGTGAGTGCGAAAAATGGAGAACATCCGCGCAGAGTAGCGCTCAATCTGGGTATGAAAATGGCTGGGCCACACTGTGGCAAAACCGGTTAGAGCCGCTCTAGTGGAGAAGCAGCTTTATTGTCCCAAAACTCTGAGTCAGAAAGTGCTTACACAGAGACATTGTTGTTGATAATAAGGAGGAATCACTTGACCTATTTACCTTTATGAAACTCATCCACTTTTCCTGTGTAGGGTATCTTTACGGAAAGTAATCATGTTCATTCTTTTTTTCTCATCTGTGTTGATAAGTGACCACACCTCAATTTTACATACTCCAGAAAAAAATTAGTTTCCTGTTTCTAAAAGTTGACAGTTATGTTCTGAAGTTCCAGTCAACAGATGATCTACTCTTAGAGAGGTGTGGCACTAAGGCACTTTTTAGTGTGAAAGTCACTCATCTGCTTTGAGAACAATGGAAAGGCAGACTGGTTTAACTGTCCTAACGTTTTTTATTACTTTGAAATATATTAACCCTTTAAAAACAGCATGTTTCCTAAAGCCACACATTCATTTTTCCAATCATTTACTGTTCATTATTCTATGTATATAATTGCTTGATTTCCTGCCTACACCTTTTAGTATTGCAAAGCAAATCTGTGAAATGTTCTAGACATCTGACAATGGACATCCAGGAATGTCATTTTTAAATTAAATCTTAAGGGACTGGAAATAGTTAACCCTGCGGGGCATATGAAGTGCAGCACGGCTAAAAGCAGTCTGGCAGTGCAGTTCAGTGGGGCATTAGGCCTGTCATAATTGCATCCACTGTCTGAGGTCAGAAAAGGCCAGCAAATATTGCACCGAATGTGTATCATTGATGAAACCATGTGGAGTGAGAGAAGCCCATTACTGCAAGTCTCAGACAAGAGTGAAAAATGAAATGGCTTTTCAAAAAACTGGGCTGGTTTAACATTTTAGCAGCAGAGTGGTGGAGTAACTGTGTCAGGAGGAGAGTGGAGGGGAAGTGGGCAGCTCAACAGGCTCAGGGAAGATGGAATGATATGAGAGCAAGGTGTAATTTCCTGGGAGTTCCCCAGAGAATCCCAGCCTCTGTCACAAATTGCAGATGCACTGCACAGACACACCCACACAAAGAAACAGATATCTGGAGTTATTCCTCTTCCTCTTTTTTTTTTTTTTTTAACGTGGGCAGTAACTAGCTTCAATAGAAACTACAGCTGCTAGTGAGCAGGAATAGGGCTAATAAAACAAATCGAGTTGCAAATAAGTTACCTGGTGAGTTCAGTAAGTCATTCTCCTTCGGGGCTTCAGAGGAAAAAAAAAAAACTATAAGGAGGAAGAAATAACACAAGAGGGAGGAAAAAACAGCAGTATACCTGCTGTGCTACATGCAATGCTGCACCTGCCACACCTCTTGGGTTAATTGGATTTGGTGACATTCAGGGAACATGCTGCTGAATCTGATCGACTTCATTACACAGGCATTTTAAAATTTCCATATGATTTTCCAGGCCTGAAGAGGGCAGACGAGTCCTTTTTCTTTTTTAATGTGTGGAAACAGAGATCAGTTCAACAGGCTATTTTTATTTCTATAATACAACCTCAGAGACCAGTTAATTTTCTGAGCTCATTGTTTTAGAAAAATCTCAATTTATCATGATTTATGTGGAACAGATTTAAGAACATAGCTCTACAGCAAAGAGTGCAACAACACTGCATCCAAATGTAAGAGGCTTGGCAAACACACTCCCATCACATCCATTAGTTCCACCAATGTAACAATGACAATAGCATGATAACTGCCCGGCAGGCAACAGCAATCAGGCGAAATAGAAGAGTATTTCTCTGTCATGTGAGCTATAAAAGGCATCTATCCACGGAAGTGAATGTGTGTGTGTGCGTGTGTGTGCTCAGATAGAAGACAACATGACTGGAGAGCAGAGAAAATGTCTGGCCTTTATCTTTATGATTCTGTGGTGCCAGTGCTTTTACTACACCAGCACTTCCCTTTAGTCACATCCTTCTTTCGGTTCTGTCTGTGATTGTTAACAACAACAAATACACAATGGCATTTTTTAATTAAAATTTAAAAACCCAATTTACAGTATGGGTTGTAGGTTACTGCTGTATTTTAGGCTAGTGGGCTCGATATACAGAAGGGAAGAGAGTGCTTAAAAAGTCACATTGAACATTTTTCTCAATAAATACATTTCTAATGGAGTTGTTAACATGAAATTCATGCGAGATGCCAATAACAACCAAAGCAGTCCACACATTTAAAAAAAAAAAAAAATCACAATAAATAAATGACAGTAAATATAAAGTTCAGAAATGTAGTCAAATAACTTAGCAGAAAAGCCATTTTGGAAATAATTTTAAAATGTCTGAATTGCTCAAGAGTGTCTTTAAATGATTATTTACACACAAACTGTCTTTAAATCTTAAAGGTTTTGGGGGTTTCTTCATCAAGCTCGAATCTTGAGCTCTTTCCATAGGTTTTTAATTAGATTCAAGCTGGTTGGGCCATTCTAGAAACTTTATTTTCTTTGTCTGAAACTAGACTTTTTTGTTTAAGATTTTCTTGCTGAAAAATCCTGTTTAATTTCTTCTTCAGAAATTTATCAAGTACTTCTCAGTTAATTTCTCCATTTATTCTTCCTTCATTTATATATAGTCTGCCAGTACTTGCCAGTGCTGAGCAATGGTTAGTATGATGTCTTTCAGGTGATGTGCAGTGCCCTTTCTCTCCCACATATGGCACATGTAATTTGCTTGTCCAAATATTCTGCAGCAAACTTTCTTCAGCAGTGGAGTCTTGTGCATTCATAGGTTCCATGATGGATGATTCCATTAGTTAGTATTTCCTTTGGACGCAATTATAGCTGCCAATTTTAAGCCCTTCTGAAGCTTTGTGAGTGGTCCTTGGCTTTTGGACAGCTCTTCAGCTAACTCTTATTTTCTGTATCAGAAATCTTGCGAGGAATATTGGTTGTTGCTGGTACATGTTAAAATTATGTTCTTTCCACTTCTGGATGTTGGTACCAACTGAAGCATTCAAAAGACTCAAGCTATGTCTATATCACTATCATCAGTATATTTGTGTATTGGTATATACTTAGCAAGGGTAGAAAAATGCATTCTCTGTCTTCCAGGGCTGCAAGAAAAAAATTACTTTCTGTTCTTCCTGATTTGGGCGTTCCTGCAGCTTCTTCTTGATGCAATATCCAAACATCATCTCAAATGATTGACCACAAATTTAGCCGTGATTACTACTCTGTCTTGGCAAGAAACACCTTTGTACTTGTCATGTTGAGTTAAGATAAAACTGAACTGCAAAAGTCCCAAGACCTTCTTGCACTTAACCCAAAATGAGATGATTTTTGTGTTCACCTTCGAAATGAGAAAGCTTTATATACGCTAAAAAGTTAAGACTAAACCAGCTGGTATTAAGTTGCCTTCATGGGGGCAGGATTGCTTTCTAAATACTGACAGATTTAATATATATCTTGACTTTATATGAATTTATTAAGGATCTTTTCTTCATTTATTTAATGATGTGTCCTTCTACTTAACTTCACATAAGTTTAGTTATGGAAATGTTTTTATTTTGATTTCTTTGTATATGTGGATTACACCAGTCGCTACCAGCATCTGGTTTGAATTTCAGGTCAACAGGCTCATTAAAAATGTATTTACCAAGAAAAACAATGCCATGCTCAACACTCATTTCCTTCATCAGATGCTTACAAACTACCGATTTTGCAGATTTTTCAAAGACAAAACTAATGTAATAAAGGCAGATGAACATTTATGGATATTTTGAAAAATCTCATTTAGAACTTGCTGAAAACAGCAAAAGCATAGAAAAAAGAATTATCTGTTGAATTGAAAGAGACAAGCTTTTTAAATTACAAAATGGTCCTTTCATAGGAAAAATAGCTTATTAAGGGAAACTGTAATGCAATTTCTGCTGCTGCTATAATAAGACTGGAATAAACTGGGTTTATCATCACATTTACATGTTGTGGAATCCATTGGTGTGGGATAGCTGAATATCATTACTCTGTGGTCACTAGCGCCATTTCTCTTACTGTAATAGTCCATAAAATTCTCAAGTAATCATCTTCTTTAGTCCAGTAATGTCACAGTGTCTTTGATAAACAATGGTATGATTCAGGCAAGATGATGTGTCCTGGGATTCGGCAGCAAGTTTGTCCCCCCTTTATGGTGGAAATGAAAATGAGTCAGGGCGAAAAGATAAAAGCTCGACAAGCATTGCAGTCAATCCTTCAGTTTAATAGCCAGAGGATTCACTGCTAAACAAATGAAAGCCTGCTGATGGTATGAGGGGAGTTGCATGTTATTACAGAATAGAGAAAAAAACTAAAAGGAATCATGTAAGTGCTGAGAAAGCAAGTACTTTGAACACTGCAGAGAGCTCATCCTTCGCAGTACAAAGCAGAGTTAACTGGATGCAACACTTTGACTCTCTGAAGTCTGTTTGCAGTCTCTTTGAGGAGGATTATTGTATAATTCATTGTAGCTCCATGAGAGTGTGTCTGCTGGGCAGTGATGCAGTGACTTTTAATCAGTAAGTGAATTAGGGACAACATCAGCATTTCACAACAAACGTGTTGCCCTCTCATGGGCTGCTGATCTAATTGCAAGAGTAAGCAATAACAGAACTAATCCATGGATGTAACACCACCAGTTTCCCCCCAGAGGTAAACCTTCGAAGCCAAGCAAAGCTTTGTCCTGATTTTGCTCTTACAGTCACAGCTCTAAAATGGACTTGTCCTTTAATGAGACCACTAACCATGCAACAAACCCTCAAGGTGTGTAAACACAGTGGGGAGAGACCGTTTACTAAGCCTTACTTGCTCTTACAAAATCACAGCACAAAACTCAGACTTCCACAAGGCTGCCAACTTTTGGAAATCCATCATGTTTTAGACAGAGATTAGAAGCTCAAATGGATAAAACAGGTTAACTTTACAGTGATTCAACTATCCTGTTTAATGAAATTGGCTCTTGGTCGGTTAGTTCCTTGGCTAAATTGACCAAACGTCCACTAGGTGGGGATGAATTAATGTCCTGTGCCAAATGACTCCTTGTTATAAAAAAAAAAAAAAAAAAAAAAAAAAAAAAAAAAAAAAAAAAAATCTGATATAAAATGGCAAGGGAGCAAAATAACTTGCTTCACTAGGAGGTATAGCGCTTTGTTTTAACAGCCTGAATGAAATGTTAAAATGCCTTAGAGAAAAAACATTTGTTTAATATCACAAAGACAAGCACCAGTCATAATGTTTAATTTGTCTCTTCCATTTGTTCAAGAGCAACATGTGTCTCATCACATTTGCTCACCTCTATTTGCTCAATAGGACATGGGTTGGAGAACGGCTATGCAGTGTAAACCAAAGTGTGAGTGGATTCCTGCCCTTAGAGACGCCAGATGGCCAAAAAAAATGTGTTGGCTGATATCAGCCTACCTCTGAATAAAGACAGGAGTTAGGCTGCTTAGTCGTAATCATTAGGGATCCGATGATGTATTACCATATCGGCTGGTTGGGGTTGGACTTGTGGTATTTGTTTGGGTATGTGACAGTGATGCAGCCCATTGTGGGGTGTTTAACTGAATCAGAGAAGCAGTGTAAGCGATATGGTCATTTTTATAACATTTGGAGTCGCAGAACAGCACAGTCAAACTGACAGAGCAAGTCCCACCAGGTGGTGCGAAGCAGAGAGCTGCGACTAATTCAGTTCAATTCAGTTCATTTATATAGTGCCAGTTCACAACGAATGGTGTCTGGAGGCACTTTACAAAAAACATCAATTCAATCATACATACATTCCAAATGATCCTAGTTATCAAACAGTACAGCAGCTCAATTAATTGGTCAAAGTAGCTAAAAAAAAGTTTCCAAGGAAACCCAGCAGATTGCATCGATTCATTGACTTGCAGCATTCACTCCTCGTGGACGAGCATATAGCGACTGTAGACAATCGTTTGCATTGTGTTGTTGACTTTACAGCAATCCCTCATATCGAGCATGCATGTAGCGACAATGGAGAGGAAAAACTCCCCTTTAACAGGAAGAAACCTCCAGCAGAATCTGGCTGAGTACAAGCGGACATCTGCCACGACCGACTGGGGGTTTGAGAAGTCACAGCAGAATGCACAAGAAAAACAAATGAACTGATGTAGGATTATTTTTGATGTTCATGAAAGTAAAAAGTTAATAGCAGAAGAAGGAGAACGATTAGTTGATGGCAGCATTATCTTAACTGAAGCCCTCCTCCAGGAAGGTATCCACCTAAACATCAAAAACTAAACTTCGGTGCAAAACCAGTAACTGGGGAGAGTTGAAGAGAAGAAGTTGGTCAGATAATTTGTAGCCCTTAAACAAGGTTGACTTGCCCTGATTGTTATTTTTATGTTGAGGTGGCGGGGGCTGTTGTCAGTAGCTGCTGAATATAATTAATAAACTAATTTGTAAACTAACTTAGTTACTTTTAAAATCAAGTAATCAGTAAAGTAACCTAGTTACTTTTTCAAGGAGTAATCAGTTATCGGAAATCAAATTACCTTTTCAAGCTAACTATGCCTAGTCATAGCCATATCGGAATTAAAGTCCGGGATGCTCATTGAACTCTTGCTTTCCACTGGAAACTCAGAAAATCCAAATCCAAGAGAACTTGCTAAGTGAGAAACTTGTTGTTTATACGTAGGGACTGCAGATCATTCTGAACACCATGTTAATCTGGAAAGATACATAAAACGGAAGACAATGTAACAATTAGATAATCAAATATGACAGATTGTACCCAATATCACAAGATTAGTCCTCCACTTAAACACCAGATAAACAAGGTTGTTTTTATGGGTCTAAAACAAAAGGGGTTTTTTTTGCATGCTATTTTTAATTTGTCAATCTGGATTTAACCAGATGGAATGTTAAAAAGGCCAATTTTCTATATTAGTCTATAGATTCTTTTGAATTTAGTGTCACACAAAGCATTTTAGCAAATATTTAATAGCCCACTTTTTTGCTTAGATGTAATAAACAATATCTTGCACTGCAACTACATCAAAATTATGCAATAAATCCTGGGATTGCTGCTTGAAATGGTGAACAACTTGGCAGTTTTTGCATTTGTATCCTATTATCTTTCAGAATTAAGAGGTTTGTGAAGGCATTAATTGATTTAGCAGATCTTACAGTTCATGTATTAAAACTGACTGCTAATGACTTCAAAGACATCAATAGTTCATTGCTTGTATCTGACTTGCCTATTGCAACTTTAAAGCAAATAATTCAATAAACTGGAAAAGTAGCTGAAAAAGCATTTCTGTAACTTGGCTCTACCAACTATAGTATATAATTTAAAGGTGGTTGGCAAGCATCATTCAAGAGTTGGACATCCAGTGGACACCATCTTCATATTTCCCTAAAGCCTCCTTTCAGATTCCATACCTGGTATGAATGTGTAAAATATTTTCTGCTTTGCTCTGGAGGGTGAACTGAGTACTGCCAGAATGCACAGAGTCCGCAAGTGAGCCCTGTTCTGCAGACAGGAAGAGAATAGGATGGCTGAAAACTAGAGGGGCCTCTGTTCCCCACGCGGTCTCAAAAGACGGGATGTATTGGGAGCGGAAGCTGCAGACCCCCTCAGATAATTAAATGTAAGGTATAAATCAGTGTGTAAGCAGTAATCACACAAGCTCCTGACAACAAAACACAATGACCATAAATCCAGAGGAAAATACAGCATCCACATGAACAAAGCCACTGCAATCCCTATTGAATTGGGCTGGATATGCATTTCACTGAAGCTGCACTGTTGAGGAAAAAACTGTTTTAACAGTTAGGATGTGACTTCACATTCAAAATAATTTTAGTAGATTAAGGAGCTTCTAAGGCTGCAGGATGGTTGAGTTTAAAAGAGGTTGTTTTAAATAGACATCGTTATGACAGTTATTTTAAAATACTGTAAATGTTTATAATCCAGCTGATCTCTATGTTTGATCAAGATCACATATATCTGACTTACCAATAAAATACATTTTATCAAAAGCGACAATCACGCCTTCCGATTGAGTTTTAAACAGTTGCTCTCTTATGGGCTCGGGGAGTGACGAACGATAGCGAGAGGCGAACATTTCCGCCACTCAGGGTCAACCCAACATACGGGACATGATAGCGACAGCAACAAAAGTTTAACATGTTTCAACTTTCTTGTGTCGCATCGCTAGTCTGCATGTGTGCATCTATGTGTACGAGCTTGAAATTGCACATGCACAAATTTCGCCGATCTCTTGGCTGGAGTAGGGCAACCAATTGTCATCTCATCGTGCAAGTTCTATAGGAAATGAATAGAGAGGAAGCTACATTCCTGTGTGTTGAACCCTTTGAAAGGAAGAATAGAGTTCTTTTGAGTTTTATGGGTAATGTTTATTAAGACAAACACAGAAAATCTGTTTATAGTTAAGAATATAGAGAAAAACATCACATCTGCTACAGTATCAGCTTCTCTACAGTCTTTGGCTTTGAGACACATCAAGAGGTGGTCCAAAAAGGTCGGTGGCTTTGCTTTACCCAAAGTAAGTTGTTTTACCCAAAGATATACAACTTAACATAGTGCATGATAAAGGACAAGGGAATTTTTTAGTAAATGCAGTCTATTGCTGGAAACAATTCTTGTTCGCTGTATTGGGTCCTGACTCTGCTGGATGAAAACCTTTTGAGAGTTCAGTTCTGAGGACTGTTGAAGGAACAGGACCTACTCTTGCACACAGACCACAAGTAGAACTGATTTGCCAGTGTGAGCTAAGACATATGATCTTGTCTAAGTAAGAGTTCAGTTTGTCTAAATAATAACATTTCAATGATGGGCTAAAATGGGCTAAAGAGCAAAGGGTCTTTGAAGATGAAAGTTGAAGGTCCAAGGTTGGTTCAGGAAACTATTTTTAATGAAGAAATTTCAAATCAAATGTCATATGCAATTTTAATGTCTTTAACATACATTGAGAATATTTATTTCATAGGATGAAAAGGGAAGAGAACACTTTTTTACCACTGACATTTTGACAGGAACAAGTAATAGCTGAAAGATGACATTTGTGTTTGGGAAGCAAAAGGCATACCACTCGCTGTATTGATTTGTCGGAAAATGTGAATGTGTGAGACATGAAAAGAAGTTATCGATCCTTGCTGAAATCATGCTGATTAAAGTCTGAGTGGAGAGCAAGCCAGATAATAGTTCAGCCAATGAATGCATCCTGATAAGGTCAGAATGAGGTGGAACTATACGAGTCCAACCACTGGTTTACCTGAATTTGCTTGAAAACCATTCTCTTTTTCATTACGAAAATGAAAATTCCTTTGTTTACAAATTCTTTAATTCTGCTCTTGCTGCTGGGAAAAAGAATGACTGAGAGGGACCTCCATAGTCAAGATCAAAGCCACTCTCATGTGTTGAGACGTCAACTTTAAAATATTATGCCTGAAGACTTTTGCAGGCTTGTTTAAATAAATAACTACAAGCACGTGCAGTGAATTTAGCATGAAAAGCTAGAAACCTGATGAAATTCACTGGCAAAGATCTGTGTTAAGAGCTGAAAAAGCAGGAAAGATTAACAAGCAGGTTAACAAGCATTTAAAATGTCTTCTTGTTTAGCTGTTTTTCCTTTTAGGACATACACAACTAATTGGATCCATTAGTTTAAAAATCACATAATCTGACCTGAAGCATTAAGCAAAGCTATTATTACAAAGCTAAGCGGAGAAAAATACATTAAAATCCTTGCATTGCGGTCTGTCAAGCAAGAAAGCAAAGATGGATTAGGATGTCTGAGCTTTCAGAATAAACATGTGGTGTTTTTATCCTTTTGCTAATCTGCAGGGATCAAAGCTTGTTACTGAGATTATTGCTAATCAGCACAAAAGGAACTAGTGGATCCAGAAGACAATGATATTACCCTGTGGTGTGTGTTCAAGCCCCTGAGTGATCAATAAGGTTGTAAGCGTGCATTTAAATCACAGTGCCCTCTGCTCCTGGGTAAACATCCATGTGAATAGGGAAAGACAGCTTAGTGTTTTCTCAGTCAAGCCCACAATTTTAAACAATAATGACTTTTTAATGTGGACCTGTGATTACATTGTCATGGTGAAATACGGATCTTCTTGACTGCATTGGAAATGAGGGCCTAAATGTGAAATACAACACCAGCATAGATTACAGCGGCGCACCAGGTAAGGCAATCTTCATAAATTCAAATCTAATCTTAACAGAGCAGAGTGAATGGAGAAGGAGTTATCAGTGAAGGAGAGGACAGGCCCACTTGGAGGCTAGTTAGGTCAAAATAACTAAAACAAGGATGAAAATTGAGAGAAAACGGTCTTCTTAATTATTCATTAGGGGTGTAATGAGATCTTGTGCCACAAGATCTCACAGTTTCATCAAAGTGAAGTCTGAAGAAACACTATCCAGTTGCTGTCAGCATTAGACTTCGTCTAGTGAAGGAAGAGTATGTGTGTGGGTATGTGTGTGACTTAAGCTTCATTCCAGGGGCACCTGATCAGATGCCAGAACCACCTCAATGCAAAGAAGCAGCAGCTATACCTCCAGCTTCCCCTGGAGGATGGAACTCCTCACCCTATCACAAGCCTGAATCCAACTTAATATGGATTAGCTAGGCTTTCAATGTTTTAACAATACATCCCCTAAATATTGCAATTGTTTCTAACAATATATCTGATACAACATTTAGGTACAATCTTTAACAAACTCACTCTTGCTCCTGTTGACAAAGTTAGCATGCCGAGCAGTTTCTTTAAGTGGTAGGCTAATAGTAGCATGATTACTCATTGTTTTATTTATTTGTTAATAATTATATGCAGACAGAACTCAAAAAATTGTGTTGACTCCTCTAAATGGGATATCTGAGCAGGTTACATGGATTCATTACATCAATGAAATGACATGTTTGTAAGACTTGTTGCTTGTGGTATAGCTGGCGTAATAGCGTACAGCCTTAGAGGAGACCAAGGCAACAGCTAACATTACTAAAAATTGCTGAACACCACAAGACTAGATTTCATTTAAACCTTCTCAGACTGGAAAAGGCATGGGCTGGTTCCAAGTATCAGAATATACCAACGCTTTAAACTATGCTTTCAAAATTACTAGTTTTCGATTTTTCAATTTAAATGGTTTCCTTTAAATGCAATACTTGAGAAATTGCCGGAGGTATCACTGCCTCTGCCCCACCTATTGTTGTGCACCATTAGTCACAAGGTCAGTTGCCTGAAAAAAGGCTCCAACATGCTTCCTTATGTCACAAAGAAGAGAAATTCAGCTGTTTGGAAATAATTCTTGTCGACAAAACACGGACAGCTATGGGGTGCAAATTACAGGTGCGCCAACTAATGATATAAAATGTACAATACTATAAGCATTTGAAAAATACAACAAAATCCAAAAATATCTCATCTGTGTTTTTATTCAAGTTGCTGTACTGTAAGGTCAACGACGCTCCATAAAAACATTTCAGAATAGACTGAATGAAGCCGTTCAGTGCCGAATCACAACCTGCTTCTAATAACTGTCTAGAATTACTGGTTATTACTCTTTCCGAGACATGCATCAGTCATATGTCTTTCCCCGGTTGAGCAGGGACACAGGGATGTCAGCGAGGTGACAAATCACAGAGATGTGTTGTGGTGCAAAGCTGGGCATCTGTCAGCACCTTGTCAGGAGCTGCTGCCCTGCATTATCCATTCGCTGCCTGCAACTACAAGTGATCACAGTTTGATGGCTCAAGCCATGCTCCTTGTAGGACATTTCTTATTCAAGTCACAATGCTGTCATTGACGTTTTAGAGCCTGCAGGGCACATATGCTGATAATAGCTCACTTCCTATTAGCAGCCAGCATTCAGACATCCTGACAGAAGTCTTGCATTATGACAACAGCATCAATATCTCACTAAAGGGAGCTCTGATAGTACTTTGGGTTTAAACAGTTGTATTTTTTCAGGCTATCACCTCCAGCACCATTAATTCACAACCTTCCTTCACATTTTGGGCACAGATGAAGATGCCTGAGTCTCTAAAACCTCAGAAATTCTCCTTGGGGTTTTGCTCACATTTGATAATTTATAAGATGGATGGATGGATGGCTTTTTTTGCACATTGATAATGGCAGTTAGGGTCACTGCATTGTCAGCTGTAATTATCATTGCAGCATACATTTAACATCCCTGATGAAATTCAGAAAATGACAATTAGAAAAGTGCATGGCAGCCTCACTGATTTTGCTGTTCTGCTCTTGTTATAGTATCTGATATTTTGCTATTTTTTCATATATAAACTTATCTTCAAGTTATCTAGAGTTCTGACAGAGACACATTTACTTCAGTTAGGCATGGGTCTGTGAGATTTTCTCAACCTTAAGCTCCTACGGTTTCAATGTAAAAAGGAATTAAACGTTTAAAACAAAAATGTATGGCATGATTTAAAGGGGGGTATAATGTAAAATTGACTGAGCTTTATGTCATGTTATAATGTTATTCCCTCATCAAAAACATACCTGGAGAGTTGCTTTGATTTTTTTCATGCATGTTTAAGAAATCCTTGACTCTCCAATGGCAGCCATTTGGGGGTTTAATTTATTTTTAAACAAACTGTTGTTTTTTTTGTTTTAAAAAACAAGTTATTTTATTATTTTATTTTAATTTTAAGAAAACAGCAACACTCAGGTAAAGATATAAAGGTTTATATGTGTGGAAATTCATCCACGTTATCAGTTTAACTTTGGGATGAATGTTAAGACTAGTACTGGTTGCAGCAGTAGTTGGTCAGGGTTTGTGTAATAGTAGTTGCAATATTTTCATTCATTTTATTACACTCTCCCCAACACACTCAGATATCATTTAATACAGACTTCTGTATTAAATGATATCTGTTAGGAATAAATGACATCCTGCAACCTGAACACAAAAAGCACCAGTATTCAGATTGTTAATGAGCAGAGAGGATATGACACACAGTTTTAATTAGCTTTATGCTTGTTATACTGTTTATTTATTTATACAGAGACAATGTACAACATTTCATTAACCTTTTAAAAAGAAAGATGCATGGTACCAGGTTATAGCAAGGAATGTTAATTTCCACCTGTAGTCCCTGGACAGGTTGACATAATCAAAAAGTTATGTAACAGATTATAAAATTGGTGAAAAGCCAGTATAATGATTACTTACTTGCATATCCAATACGTAATTATTAATATTTCACTAAAACTAAACAATCCAGTCAAGACACAAACCAATAGACAAATTGATAAAATCATTTCTTTGCCTTCATCAATAATGTGAGTAAATCTTCTTATTTAAAAGTCATAGTTAATATAATGTACAAATATGTCACCTAATCTTATTTAGACAGATATAAACATACATTATCCTAAATACATCCAATCTTTAAACGTACAGAGGACCATTCTCTTAAGTGTCTCTCCATAATCTACAAGTGGCTTGTGTCCAAAAATGTAAGTCACAGATCCTTCCATAATTTTCTTTTAGCTTGTACAGCTCACTTTATACAAAATGTATGAATATGTACATCACCATTTCCTCTATTGATTTATCATACATTACCTTGTGCTCCCCAACAAGTCAACAATTGGTCTCTGAAACACATGGACACGGGATTCATGTGTAGTTGAGCCCATAGGTGATGGTTTTAGAGGGTTCTGCAAGGGCAGAGCGCACCAAGAATATATATTTTCTCTTCTTACTAAGAAGCCTTTTGTTTCATAGAAGTGTGTATTTTGAAATTTCCACACCTCATGACGCTGACAGAGTAAAAGGTCAAAGTCACTCAGTGTGCAACGGATGTGATGGAGGAATTAGTAACCTGCTGAAAATCTACAGGAAGCGGCTTTCATGGCTCAGCGCTTGTTCTCCCCAAGCAAATATATTTTGATTTCATCGCTACAGATTGGCACAGAAATTACAAAGAAAAAGGGGGAAAAGGTACAAAATGCAGCATTGTAGTATGTGAGTGTGAGGAAAAATATTAAAATAGGTAGGGATTGGTTGAATCTTGGTTTTTCACACATCTGTGACAGGAAATTGCACTTAAAGTGGTCTCCCTGTCCATGTTAAAACATATTTGATGAAAGCATTTTGAGAATAGAGAATTGGAAATAAAGAGCAGCTGAGTGAAAATGCATTTTGTGTGATTCCCTTAAGTCCTTGGACGCCTTTATCTTTCTTGTGAATGATTCTCAGATGCCTCATATACTCTGCTGAAGAGTTTCTCTCATTAAAAAACAATGTGATATCTCCAATTTCTAATTAAATAGCACATTATCTCAAAGACGAGCTGGGATGGAAAGAGACCCTAAAACGAGTTATGAAAAAGACAACCTTCTCATGGTCTAATCATGCTTTTGCTGATATCAATGGTGTATAAGCATTCAGCTGATACTCGGGAATAAACTGGGGTTATTACACAGCTTTTCTATCCAGGAGAATTGTTTTGTTTTTCAAAATCTTTTGGTAAATTGAGAAGCACTTCTTAGTAGATGAAAAAAAAAAAACACGGTTTGTAGGATTTGATGAAAACTAAATATGGATTAAATGTATCTCTGTTTTCGTTCCCATGATTTATTTTCCTCTTTAAGACATACCTTCTGAAACGCTTCAGTGGTTGAATACCATCTTTAGCTGCCTCAGATGTACAAAATACTATTTGTGGTATGATATGAAACGACGGCTTCAGCCACATTTTAGTAACTGCAGTCAAACCCATCCTGACTTTGTGTATTTTTTTCAAAATGCAATTTCTTTGTATACTTGAATATAAAATTTTGATTTGATAATTTAATTTGTAATATTGAATTCTAACTCTAACAGTGCTATAATGATATGAGCAAAATAGAAGACATTTTTTAAAATCCGTTTCAGAGTGATATGTGGGATTGAGTTTTGTTTGTAACCTTGATTTTCAGTTTTGTGTCATGTTTGTACTTGATTTCATGTGTTGCGTTTTAAAGCTACTTTAGTGTTTAGTCTTTTCTGCTCAGTCCTTGTTTTTCTATTCCACTGTTTCCCTTGTATTTGGTTTATAATCTTTGTTGTTGAGTTTTACATTTAGTAGATTTGTTTGGCTATGTTTTGTTGTTGCTTTAGCTTCCTTAGTTCCCCTCAGTTGTCTTTTACTGATTCCTTCCCCACAGCTGAAGCCCACTGTGTTATTCACACTCACCTGTTCAAGACTACTCACTTTTATCTGTATTTATTCTCCTGGTTTCCCCATTTTCATTAGTGAAAAACATCCCGATGTTTGGCTGGCTGCTGCTTGTGGTTTCTCCCTCCATCTCTTCATCTGTTTGGACACTCTTCCACATTAGCTTATGGTAAATTGTAGTTTTAAGTTACCTTGTGAGATAAATAGCAACATCCTTGTGGAGCAAAAGGGTACTAAAATCTAAAACCAAAGCAGTTTCAGTGGCTGACCAGTGAGGGTAACTATTCTGTGTTTCCAGCCATAGTACCTTAAAACCTCTCTTCTGGGTACTTAATTTGTTGGATTCTGAATTTTAGCAGCGGAGAAAGTAAATCTACATGAATCATATTGTCTTGTTATCCCAGCAAAATGATTTCTTAATCTTACAAGCCTTCTATAAACTCTGTTTTAACAAGTAAGTATTTTTAAGGCTTAGAGCAATGCCACCCATGTCTCTATATGTTATAGAGAACACAGTTTTCTTTGAAAAACCTTCTAAAAATGTTTGTGCTTTTTCTGACTTTATTTTGTATCTATGAGTGGTTTGAAACAATATGTGACATGATTTGGTGTTATATAAATTAACTCAAGTGAACTGAATCTGAAACACCTTACTCACATTGAAAATACCTAACTCTTCTTCCCGCAGTAACAGTATTTACAATGAAGAGTGTTGTTGGTGTGACCTGTTAGCCCTCAAGAGCTCAACATGTCCCTCTGAGGACATGTCAGCCACTTGGACCTCGCTTATAGGTACATGCTCATATTCCTACTAGTTTTGGAGATATTTAGAGATATTCAGTTCTCACTAAAGCCTCATAGTGGACAATAATGCAGACATTTGTATGCCATTAATTTGGACATCCATGTAGGATCCTTGCAAAAAAAAAAAAAAAAAAAAAAAAAAAAAAAAAGAATCCTTGCAAACCCTAGCATCCAGGGACAGATTACGACTTTCACTTTCCACATGCTTTGTGATCAAGTAGAGCATGTTCACTGATCATAAGATTACCTTCTCTTTAAGTTTTTAGCTAGGCAGTCACAGATATGCGCCGGTTATACTGAAAAATTGTCGGAATTCAGTCACTAGAAACTTTTTTCTGTGCATTTGTAATTCATGGCAAGTAAAAATAAACATGAATCACAGCAACCCACAGTTTTTGTTGAGTTTAAAAAAATTCAATCTACTGACAGATTTATTGAAGAAACAAGCCAAACCTCACTATTCCATGTCACGTCTCATTTAATTTATATTTCATTATCGTGGTTGTGCACATCATTTTAGTAATGCAGTTGTTCCTATCGACACAACCCGCTGTAGTCGGAGAGTAAATGGCAGCAGCTTTCAGCAAAGTGTACTGCAGAAGGTGCATGAAGTGCTTCTGCTCTGCTGACAACTGGAGCGGTTCATTGGCCTAAATACTCCTCCAAACTCTTAAGTGTGTTCCTGTCAGTTCATGTCAAATGCAGACTACATGATGGGAACTTCATGTGTGTCAGTAATCATGAACATGAGTCCCGTGGTAAAGGGTTTAATCAGCTGAAATGCCACTTTTGTCAGACCAAAGCTTTGTTGAGGCACAGAGGCACAACCGTGTGATGCTCATGTTTTTCTGTATACATGTGAGTGCATGAAGCTTGAAAACAGCAGTAGATCAAGCCTAGAAATTAAGTGTATTTTCTGCATGCAGGAAAAATATATATAGTACAAGATGCCATAAAGAAGTAGCTCTCGTGTGGTTTAGTAGTGTGAAGGAGAGCAGTGTAACCTCCAGTGTCATTAAACTGCCTCATCAAGCATGCATCAGTGATTTAATGCTCTATAAAAAGCATAACTACCCTAAAAAGACACCTCTCCTGCCACAGTGCCAGAGGGCCACCAAGTCGCCTCCTGGCCAACCTGCCATTCTCGGAAATATGACAAGGACACAAGCCCAATGACTTCTCCCAACATCAAGTCTGCCTGGAACTGATAAAGGCACATAATTACACAACCTCATTTATCTCTGCGAGTCAATCCCATCTCTACCTGATGATGGCGGGAACTTTCATGCGCCAAAACCTGGGCTCAATTTCAGATAACATTGTTTCCGGCCTTTCAGCCAACACTTCCCTTACTCTGGATCGCAATGAGATTTAAAGTAATTTTCTAAATGATGAAGAGGTTTCCTGTTGTCAGACTGGCTACGCTCCAGAGGGATGATCAGGAGACCTCACCAAAGCCATCACCCCTCCCTCTGTTACCTCCGAAGGTTTTGTTCATTATTGGTATAAAATTAACTGATATCGCTGTACAGCGTAAGGATTGTATGTATAGATTTATGCTTGGTGAAAATGCAGAAAGTGAAAGAAACAATAAAATGTTATTTTAATACCAGTATCCACCCCAAGCCTAAAAACAAATAGTTAAATATCCTACTCCCAAAATTTTCCAGAATGACAGGTTATGTTGTATGAGAGCAAAACCTTGACATTTTCACAGAGTGGAGGTCTGAATGGATTGAATGGCAATAAATGACACACAAAATATTCTAAAAGTGGTAAGTCAAGTATTCACAATCCTATATCACATGGAAAGCCTGAATGAGAAGCAATCATCATCCAAGATTGAATTATTGATAAAAGCCTAAATTGGTATTGACTGAATCCATGTCCAGATGGAAATGAGCCCGAAAGCCCTAAAAACCTGTAAGGGGAATGACAATCGTACTAAATGTAATGCCATAAGTCTTTTGCAGAGATTCAATTATTAAATCTTTTTTGTATTTGAATATTTGCTGCTTCACAAATACTCAAAGTCAAATTATAGAAGGAAACTAAATATGATGATGCAGGCTTGCTTTGTACAGGAAGTGTCATGAATTTATATGAACATGCAAAGATCAAATAGCTAACAAGAGCCACAATGTAAGCAATTATTTTACACATCACTGACAGCCCAGGCTTCTTTCAGCTGAACTTAAAACATGTTGGAAGAGAATTTGATCATATATTTTTTACAAGCAATATTTAACAAGTTTCAGACTCACAGAGCCACTGTATATGTTCATAGACCTTTCAAATGTCTCTTACTCTCTGTAACCTGTTCGTGGGAATGTGCACTGTATGGCCAAGTTTTAACAACTACATTATAGTTCGTGCTAATTATTTGTTCACCAAATTTGGATTGTCTATTTAGATTCTAAACTTTCTCATCCTTAAAAAAATATGTGCGCAGCGAGAAAGAAAGAGGTTGTCGCAGATCACTGTCCATCCTTGTCATGTGACCTGTTCCGCCAGCAGCTGCCCTGGTACAGACAGCGCTCATCTGAAAGAGCAGTGCTTAGTCTAGCCCACACAATTATGTGTTGAAAAACAAAGTGTTTAGTTTATGAAGCAGGAGAAAAACCTTATCAATGAGTTTTATCTAAACATGATCAGCAGAGACCACACTGAAAGACATGAGCCAAAATTATCAATACCCAGAGCACAACGGAGTAAATATGCAAACGTTAGCCTACCATGAAAGGAAACTGCACTACATGAAGCCAAACTGTTGCTGTATATATATCAGATATACAATATATTACCATATGTATCTGCTTTTCCTCCAAATTAATTGAATTCAGGTGTTCCAACCAGTTAGGTGGCCACGGGTGTATAAAAATCCAACGCCTTGCCTTGCAGACAGCGACTAGTAATATTTGAGATTTTTTTTAAAAACTGTCACTTTCAGGAGTTAAATAATTTCTAGTGTGGTGTCGTGACCAGCTTTGCAATAAGTCCAATGGTGAAATTTTGTCACTACAAATTATTCCACACTCAACTGCTAGTGGGATTACCACAAACTGAAACCAGTTGAGAAGGATGGCACCCCAGCCAAAAAGAAGAGGTAGCCCACAGAGAATCTCAGAGAAGAGTCATTAGATGCTGAGGCACATAGTGCACAGAGGACACCAACTTTCTGCAGGATCAACAGCTACATCCAAACCTTATGTGGCCTTCAGATTAGCTCTAAAACGGTACTAAGAGAGCTTTATGGAATATGGCTCAAAGGCTGACCAAGCGTTACATCACCAGATGCAATGCATAACGTTGAATACGGTGTAAAGCCGTATGCCACTAAACTCTAGAATCTTGAAAACCTGTCCTCTAGAGTGAAGAATCATGCCTTTCCATCTGGCAATCTACTGGAAGAGTCTTGGTTTGGCAGTCGCCAGATAAAAAGCACTTTCCTGACAGCATTTTGTCAAGTGCAAAGTTTAGTGCAGAAGGGATTATAGAGCAATGCCAATTTACAGGAGTTGGGCTCCGTCTCTTAGTTCCAGTGAAATTACCCATAATGCTTCAGCAAACCAAGTCATTTTGGACAATTTCATGCTTTTGGCTCTGTGAGAACTATTTGGAGATGGCCCCTTCCTGTTCCAACATAAATGTGCACCAGTGCAAAAAGTAAGGTCCATAAATGCATGAATGAACAAGTTTGGAAAAAAGCTGACTGGACCACATGGAGTCTCTCAGATTTGCAGTTGAAACTGTTTTAGATATCCTCAACATCAGACTCACTAATTTGAAGTGAAATAATTTAAGCTCTGATGTGCAAATTTAATTAGATGTGTGACTTGGAAAAAGACAAATGAAGACAGAGCATAGAGTAGGCCTACGATACATTTGGCACTGGGTTTTGGTCATCTTGTAGAATACAGATATGCTTTGCATAAGATGTCATTTTAAACCAAGAATTATGCACCAAAGGTTTTCTGCTGATATGAAATAACAGCACTGGGCTGCGGACCAAGTAAGGATGTTGGAAAGCATATGAATAAAACTGTGCACTTAGTAAATATTCTGTAATAACTTCACAAACATATATTCTCTTTTAAGGGAAACATGGATCTGTGGAAACAGAATAATCAAAGAGAACATACCAAAAACATATTAATCCATTATAAATACACTATAAAGTTAGGCATACCTGCAAGCATGTATTTAAAGTATTTTAGTGTCGCTGGTAGTTTTCAACCTACAGACACATTAAGCTCAATATCTCATACAAACATCTTAGTTTAAAGACATAGAACATATCTCTGTAAATATATTTTCAGAAGATTACAGACAGTGAGACTGCACATTACTTCAAGAGGACTTGTAAGAGAAGGGGGACCAATTCTCAGGTTTATCTTCACATCTCGCGTCATTTTCTCAGGGACCGCAGTAATGGGTGTTGTTACAGTAGGTCATGGAAGAACCAGATTGGACTGACGGGGTGAGATCTTGCCGTGTACATGAAATGAAACGCAGGGTCTGTGATAGATTAGGTGGGAGACAAAGTAGACTGCTACACTTATGTTTGAGACAGTCAGGTGTGAAATTAAACTGGAAACGGACACAGACGAGGATTGTTCAATGCAAAACGAATTGGCGCCTGAGTGTGCAAACGACAAAAATATTTAAATAGTGTGAATTTAAACTACAACACATTCCACTCCAGACTTTTTCTGTAAACACTGCAACACTGACATAAAACATGTTTAATTTTCTTCTATGTGTAACGGATATAAAATCTTTGTCAACATCTACATTTTATAAAAAGTAACACTTCAGTAAATACTCAGTCTTCCAGGTACCACTGTGAAAACAGACGTTTTCACACAGCACTACAATAGGGCAAAGAGTTTTTAAGCTTTGTGTGTGTTTTGTCAAATTAAACAAATGAAAGTAACCTTTGATTGAAGCAAATGTTACTGTGGTTGAACAAGTCATCTTCATACTTACCTTTATAAATAATCATTTTAAAATTTCTTGAGTACCACCAAAGACAGCCCAAGAAATCCCCCGTAATAGTCGTACCATATTTTGAGAACCAGGGGCCTAGAGTATCATGAAGGAGACCTAATTTACACTCCCCATCCCATCAAACATATTCTAAAGGTTATTTTTCTGCTTTACCAATCATGATTGTTTAGGTGGTGCTGTTAGGAAATGGTCAGGGTAAGCTGGATGAGCTGCAATAAAAACAATAAATAAAAAATGTGTTATTAGGTTCAGGCAGGCGTGGTTGGGTTTTGCAATCTTAATGTGCTTGCTGCGCAGTTCACCATAAAACATTGGTATCTTTTATTTCTGAGCCCTGACTGGTTCTCTCATGCACTGTGAGTGCAAAAAAAAATCTACATGAGGTTCGAAACCACTTACAGATTCTCATGATATATTTGCCAATTTGAAGTTTTTCAACATCTTATAGCTGAAATCAGATATTTACATGAACTGTATGAAAACGCATAAAGCCTTTGTTTTCTCACCGTCTGACATTAAATCACACTAACATTTCTGTTTTTACAGTCACACTTGCCAAAATTATATATGCCTTTAAAAAAAAAAAAAAAAAAAAAATCAGCCAAAACCCTGATGATGATGATGATGGCATGAGTTTGTAGGCGTCTAATAGGTGAATTCACGACATCTGAGTTAAGTGGAGGCACACTTGTGGATGTATTTTACAGAACCACTTCAAACACACTGCTTCCTTGTGTATCATCCTTGGAATAATCAAAAGCAATCAGCCAGGATACTGGAAGAGAATAATGGATCTCTACACGTTTGATTTATCTTTGTGTAGAACTTCCATGCCTGAAAGTGCCCTATTTATCTGTTCAAACAAAAATATGTGCAATTCAACATCAGAATAAAAACAACAGACCTTGCTGTTTGAAGATGGTAACAGTACTTATGCACAGTTCAATGATTTTGTACCAATATAGACTGAAAAGCCACTCAGAAAGTAAGAAGTTATTTCAACCTGGAGAGGTTGAAATAACACAAAAACAGAGCAGCAATTAAAAAGTTTTATTGACATGAATGAATAAAAGGTTTTTTGGCGCTCAGAACCCGGCAGAAAACGTATATGCTGTAAATTACAATAAACATAGGTGAACATTTAGGTTTAGGATTAGAAATGTCTTCCCTCCCAGGGACCGAAAACTGGTGGTGGAGTGGAGACTGAAAGAAGTCTGATGGAGACGTGAGAAAACGAGGGTGGAGAAAGGATGGTTGTAGCTCAACAGGGAGCAGACGGAGCCATGGATGGCTCCTTATAAGGAGAGACATGCACGATGATTGGCTACGACGAGGCGTGGTCTGAAGCTGATGGGCTGCAGCTGAGATGCATTATGCAGCGACTGGATGCTGCAGGTGAAGCTGGGAAGAGTCTTCCAGTTTGAATTTACGCCTAAGCTCCATTACGCAAAAAACAAAATAGAGAGCCAGAATATCACTAGTATCACTAGTGCAGAATTTTTGGAGACATTTCCTGTGGTCTGATGAAACAAAAATGATAGCATTGAGCCATAATGTTCAACCAGCCAGTGAACACCATCCAAACTGTAAATACAAAGGTGGAAGCATCATGTTGTAGGGATGTTTTTCTGTAGGAGGGACCAATGCACTTCACAAATTAGATGCCATCAAAAGGTAAATATTGAAACAATATTGGAACAACAAGCCAAGACATCAGTCAGAAAGTTTAAGCTTGGAAACAAATGGGTCTTGAAATGGGCTATAACCCTAAGAACAGGGGCAAATTGGTGACAAGTAGCTTAAGGTTAGAAAATCCAATGATGAAATCACTCTGAATTGTGCTATACAAGTAAATTTACATTACCTTGCCTCGAAGAGTTCCATAGTTTGTTCCCAGGAGATAGTGGTGTGGCTTGAAGGGAAATTATTTCACAATGAAGGTCCAAATTTTAGAATAGGTGTTCTGTTTATTTCATACAAATAATTGTGTACTATTAATGGACAACACAGATGAATAGTCTACTTATGAACATAAACACACACACACACACACACACACACATATATATATATATATATATATATATATATATATATATATATATATATATATATATATATATATATATATAATCCAATCATGCAAAGAAGACAAAATGGACAGAAAACATGGACCAATCAATCAGATCAAATATGATTCCTCCTCTTGGAATTAAGATAAATAGGATGCTTGGATTTATGTGCATACTGGTAGCTGAGCCAAAGAACAGAGTGATAAAGAGTACACCTATAGAAAGGAAAATATATTCTATCTAAACCTAAACATGAGAAAATATACGTCAGTTCTCCTTGCAATTAAAATCCATACACCATGCTTCCATGCATCAGGCGTGTGTGTTTGTGTGTCGGCCTGTACTGTGTCTTCAGGGACAAAAATGCAGAGTGTGCTGAATTATTGAGCTGAATTTTCACGGGCTGAAGGTCAGTGAGTGAGGGGGGGAAACAGGGCCTGATAAAAAATTGATGTCTTCATATTGTCTGCTGAGCAAGTACCTTAATCCTGAAAATTGCAGAGATTATTATTTCTAAAGTCAACATTATCCAATTTGTTTCTTATTGAAGAATAAAAACTAAATATGTTGAATCAAAAGAAAAAAAAATGGACCTTGTGACAATGGGCAGTTCCTGAAGATAACACTGATACTAGCCACTTAAACTATGTGATTATTAAGTAATAATTATGATTATATTCTCCATTACATCATCATTATTCATCTTTAAAAGGCGCCACTGAGATTTATGTGCCCCCTGTGCACTGAAACTTTACTCCACTACGATTTCTCCAGCAGAAGAAATCTATTGCGGACTAATTGGATTATCAGTGGAGTATTACAAAATGGTCTCCCAGCTTCGCCTATAGTCTTCTTAATGAGCTCCATCCTCATAAACTCAATGCTGGCCTTCTCTTATGGCCTAATTGATATTTCATTAGTACCTTTCTATTTATGATTATAATGGCTTGTTCCATCACAGTAACAGGCGGGGCTGCTTAAGGGGGTTTTTGTTGAATATATTGTCAGCTTTGCTGTGGTTAAGATATGATGCAATAAAAAAATCTGGATTTATGTTTTTACCCTTTAGAAACATGGTTTGCAAGACCAAGGAGTCATTAAGCAGACCTCAGTGTTGATGTGCTTTAATAACACATGCAGACTTTAGGTGCTATGCTAGTTTGCAAGCAGAAGGTATAATTTATAATTTACTCCTAATAAATTGGTTTGATGCTCTGTAGAAATGTAACTGACAAAACTGCATCATGCTTTCTGTCAGAAGTATAAATATATTACAGAGTTGCATAGGTCTCAGAGCTGCAGTAACTGAATATTTATGGAGAAATCACGATTGCCCCATTCTGTGATATCGGGCCGACTGAAGAAACAAAAATGCTTTGAGGCAGCTGATAAGGAATGACACATGGTTTTCTTTTCTTTTTAATCTAAACTAAAAATGCCTTCAAAGAAAGCGGATCTGAGATTGAGTTTCAACTGTTGAGAGATCACAGCATCCCTGGAAAAAATTGACTCATGAGTGTTGGAGAGGAGGCACCCAACCTCATACTGAGGAGGAGTAATGTGTCTTTGGTCCAGTCTGAGGAACAGTGGACAACATCTCTATCATTGCGGATTTGTGTGAGGAGTGTTACGGGAATAGAGAGTGCTTGCGTTGCCTTTAAAGGGATCCACAATTAGTTGTAATAGTCTTTATTTAAGAAACATTTGTTTCAGATGTAAAAGCAATACAGTAAAAATACTCTTGGCTGTTTAGCTTTTATAAAACTAAATAAAATATTGTCACACAGACGTTGCCATGTTGTTTACGCTGCAATGCATTCTGGGTAGATGACGTATGCCAGGACCTACAGTGCTAGCTCCGTCTAGCTGGAACAGTAATTACTGCATAATAAGTAACATTCAGCCCTTTAAATTTGAATCAATGCGTGTTGAAATAGAAGGCAATGCAGAAATGACGAGAGGAAATGAAGATGAGGAGGACCAAATGGAGGACGAAGAGGGATTCGGCTGAAAAAGCTGGTGCTTGTGCTGCTGCTACTTAGAAATGGCAATCCAACAGTATGCTGCAAAGAGCTCCACTTTCCAACTCAAGCTGTTTACGGTAAGCATTGGGATCAAAACATTTACTCAAATATATTAGAATGTTGTTACAAGGACTTGAAGATGCTCCATTGTCACTTTAAACATCCATTCATTATCTTTCAACTTGTTCTGATTTCCTGTTAGCTCCAGGTAATAGTATTAGCTCTAGCTAATGGTATTAGCTCTAGCTAATATAGTGAACAGTAGATTACAAGCCGATCACACCTGTTAGTTTCAACATATATCTCGTCTATAACAGTAAATGAAAACTTTGAGGCAGTTTGCCTCTATCCAGACATTTTGTGGGCCGCCCTAGTCTGCCTCCACTACCACCTCAAGTTCTTGTGTTTTGTTTATGGACTCGACTCCACTTAGCCCTACCCACGTCATCGGCCCGGCTTGCATTGCGTCGGTGAAAAAATGGCGACCTCCGTAGGTGAAAAATATAATAAAGATATACAATTTTTGAAGTAATTATGAGTTTTTACACATCACAAAGAACAATGTTTAGGTTAATGGAAAAATTACAACATATTCAGGCCAACAAGTTCAATTAGTCATGGATCCCTTTAAGGGATACCCGGTCCTTGTGATACCTAAAGCAAGAACTGTGTCTGCATTCATTGGACAAAGTCAGTTTTCACTATTCACCCTAATCCAGTGTGAACTTGTAGGTGAGCCTCTACTCTTCTGCTACAAAAGGCATCAGGTGAAATGGTTAAGGCATTTGGCTAAGGTTGCATCCTGAGCACCTCCCTTTTGGAGGATTTATAGGCATATCTGACTGAGAGGGGTCCCTGGGGCAAACCCAGATCCTGCTGGAGGGACTATATATTCCTTCTAGCCTGGTAACATCTTGGGATCCCCCACATCAGTTAGCAAGTGTCACTGGAGAAAGGGATGTCTGGGTTTCTGTCTTGGTCCGCAGCCCTATCTGATGATAAGTGGGATGGATGGATGGAAGGATAGATAAAGATAAGTAAACTGGATGCATTTATGTCATATTTACTAAACAGAAAGAAATTGAGACTCAGAAGCAGAATGCAAAACTAACTGGAATGAGCCAGGTATCCAACCTGTTCAAGCTAAAACAGCAACGAAAAGCTTACTGTAGAACAGAAAATGGAAACAGAGAATATACCTACAAGACTCAAAATCAATAAGTTTATAAACCAAAAGAAGCATAAAAACAAACATGCCCAATAATAAACACAAGAAAACTCTACTGGAACCAAACAAACACTCTCTACCTGCTGTACTCCTAACTCTGTCTCTTTGCAGCTTGATTCGTGCTCATGTTGGACATGGTTGAAGGTTTAGATGAGAGTTAGAGTTGAATCAAGGTGCAAGTGTTTTATTTGCCAATAACTGTACTGGGCTAAAGGAATATTTTTTCTATCTCACACTGAGTTGTTGAAAGACCTGTGGATGACGCAGCAATTAGTTTAAATTGCTACTTGGACAACAGCATTGAACAGAATGGCTACAGAACAGTTAGGTGAGTGGATATTTTATGCAACAGATCTCATTAGGTAAGACAAAACTACGTTGCAACTCAAAGTTGCTGTGACCTATTCTGTACATATTTGTTTTAGGACCTTGATGCACCTCACACAGCCAGCCAATGTGGATATGCAATCCATCACACAGTAACAAGCTCCACACCCAAGAAGGCTCATTACAAGCAGGAACCACTCGTCTAATGACTTGTGTGAAAGCAAATCCTTATTTTGTTTGAGGATACAGAACACGTGAGTGCGGCGACTTTTCCAGGGAGTGTCCACAGTCGCATTACAGAAGAGAGAGCAAAGCCTCGCACAGTGGCTCTGCTCTGATCAAAGGAAAAGGACTTTGATAAATGCTGTTCATTAGGCACACCCGAGTGGGTTGAAGGAACAGGTCTCAGACATCAAGGGAGGGAAACAAAGAAAGACCAGAAGACAGAGAAGGGAGGAAGGAAGAGAATATATAAAGTGCCACTGACGGCGAACATCAGTTGAATTATGCAACGATATGGAAACAATATTCACATTCAAAATGTATTTTTTGCTTAAAGTGTTCTTTCAATGTCCAAAACCGGCCACCGGGTGGAGACAACTGTCTTGTGAGTAGAAAACCCTCCTTGCTGAGTGCCTCATTGGCAGTCCACACATCACTCTGACCTGTAGCGTTTTCAGTATTAATCTAAAATAAATGGGGTAGTGTGTCAGTGGGAGAAATAATGTGTTAATGTGTGGAAATGAATAATGGTAAGCCATTTAAAAGAAAAAACACACACACTGCCACTGTGTGGGTAGAACCCACTGCCCTACAAGTGTACCTGACTGATTGTTTTATGGATGGAAGGTGACACACACAAAATGGAGAATGACAGATGAAGTCATCCTCCACTCATTAATATCAACAACTGGGTGATGATCTTAAACGCAACCTTCTCTGGGCTGAAGTTAAGCTGTGCCTGAGGTGCTCGTGTACAACGTCATTACTGTACAAGAAATTTAAGCTGTAATGCCTTAATGTGCTTCACAAGCTGATTTTCTTTGACTGCCAGAGGGGAAAAAAATGCCAATTGGCAATCTGTTTCTCATGCTTGCAGCAAAACAAATTGATTTGATATACTGTCCTCCTACCTCTATGTGGGAAAACATAGGGAAAAACCAACTGTCAAAGGAAGTCTTCTCAGATGCCCTAGATTCAATTCTGCAGATATGAATACTATTTTGAAATCCAATTCTTAAAAATTAAATGAACCGACAGCTGGTTGGAGGAATTTCTGATTTATACTGTTATTTGAAAATACTCTTCACACACAAAGGCCTTTTTCATATATTCAATTCAGTTCCAGGGCAATTCAATTTCACATTATATCACCAGGAATATTCACTGAACATCTATACTGCTCCTCAGGAGGCCTTTGGGGATATAGTGCATATGAAAAACAACATAAGAGAAAGCAGAATCCATATAAAAGAAAATATTAATACTCATCATATCCGGCAACATCGTATCTTAAAACAAAAGTTTGGAAAGGATTTAACATGTCTGTATATCAGTTGATTTTTCTACGCATGCATCTCCGAAGTTAGAATTGGTTTTGATAGATGAACATTGACCTCAAGTGAATGTTGCTATGATGAGCTAATTCTGCAGGCATGCTGCTTTCCACTTCATAGGTGTTTAAATAAGGCTGTTTGGGACATGAGTGTCCTAGCTGTTACTTTCAGTTTCTGCAAAGCCAAGTCTTAAAATATGTGGTGCTTCTTTTGAGCTGCTCTGATAAAAGACACCAAAACTGGATCTTCAAAGATTGAAGATAATTTAAATATAAAATAGATCATCCGTCTGTAACATTTTGCATCAGTGTGGAACATTTCTTATAATCTATCCCTGCCTTTGTTGCTTCAGTCTGTGGGCTTATTAAACAAACAAAATATGCAATTAGATTCCCAGAATTCATAAAAGTTGCATTGTGATGTGATAATGAGGATTTAGCTGATGATGCAAGAGAACTGTAAGAGTGAAACCAGAGCAAGAGACAAATATTAAGACGTTGGACACCATGAGTAAAACCAATGTAGAGCTGAAAATTCATCTTGTATCGCAGTAACTTCAAAAAGTCCACACACCACTTGCATTTTTCTCATCTTGTTTTAATCACAACCTCAAATTTCTGTTTATTTTACAAAGAAATTACAAGATAGGCCAACATAAATTACTGCATAGTTGAAAATGAAAATCTGAAAAGTATGGAGTGTATACAACCCTCCTTGAGTCAGTACTTTGCAGAAGCCCTCTCAATTAGAGCTGCCAGTAAAGCTCTGCACCAGTCTTAAATCTTCTCCAGCCTCCAACAGGCTTTCCTCCAGGATTGTCCTGCATTTAGCTCCATCTGCCCCCCCACCATCAACTCTGATCAGTTTCCCTTTGTTTGCTAGAGAAGAGCATTCCCAACACACGATGCTGTGGTAAGGGTTATATGAAGAGTTAGTACCCCCCACCTCCTCACAGCATTCTGCATTTCAAGAGATTCTCCACCTGAGGTGTGGATCCCTGCAGCTCCTCCAGGGAATGAACACATCTTGGCAGCTTTGAAGTTGTGCAACTGAATACTCTTAAATATTCTCTCTTCACTTCGTGATGTGTGTAACGGGTTCTTCCTAGCAACTCGTGTGGTGGGCCTTGGTGCCACGAGCTCCACTCCAAAAAACTGAGGGGAAAAAAAACAAAAAAAAACACGGTGTGTACATCACAATATGAATGCTGTGATTTTATTTACACACCTCCAAAAACAAAAGTGCTGCGTAAACTGGAAATGGAAAAATATGTGTAATAAGCTGAACTCAATATTTACAATTCTCTTTCTCCAGAGTATTTTTCTTAAACTGATAAACATCAATGTTACCTCCTCTGCAACCACTCCAGCCTAACTCCAGTAGGGCCAGAGGCTCTTCTTATGAATCCTTAACCTTGCCACACAATCAGATCAACCAGCAATTAATCATGTATTTTACTTAATAGAAAAATAAAAAAAACCCCCACTGATGTAACAAAAACAATCAATATTCATTTCCTGCTTTCATTTTCAAGCCCCTGTTTTCAGTTAAAACAATTTACAAATAAAATTACTGGCAAAAGAACACTCGCTTCATTTATAGGTGATACGGACGGCGGACCCCACAACACTACATGGGTGAGTGCAACCGAGAGTCTGTGTGCTTAAACGTGAATGCGTGAGTAAAATGTATACGAGCGACTCCGAGTGTGCACCCTTGGTCGCATCACGGACAACAAAAAAGGAGAGGTGAGTGTGTAGCTGTCATACAGATAGGGACATGTATTGGATCGGTGTGTGCACACTTGCGTTTGTGTGTGCGTATGTGTGTGCCTTCTGCTATCGGCGGGAGGGACGGGACTGCTCCGTCACAATGCAATGAAAACAGTGATCAGCGAGATGCAAAGATTTTGGGATATTATTTTGTAATCTAACCATCTTTTGAACTTCACCGTAACTTTATCTCCAACCTGTCTCGTATATTCATGGTCTTTATGAGGCTGTTTGTTCTCTAAGAACCACTCTGAGGTGGACTCTATGTAAGTAGTGACTTCTAAAGGCAGTTGGGTGTAATGGATTTTTTTTGTTTGTTTGTTTGTTTTTTTTGTTTTTAGGTGTATCAGAATAAAGGGGGTTGAATACCCCCTACATACTATGCATGTTACAGATTTTTATTTGCAAAAATGAAGAGTGTGTACCTTTATATCACTTCAACTATATGTGTTGCTTTGTGTTGATCTTTCACATTAAAACAGGAATAAAAGTTGACAAAATGTGAAAACTTTCAAGGAGTATGAATATTTTTGCAAAGCAATAAATTAGGCTTTGTATTTTTTGAACACAAAGAAAAGAGATCAAGTCTCAATTTGCTGAATACTCAACAGACAGACGTTAGTTCCCTCAGAATTATTAGATTTTAAGTTGCTCCACAAAATCCTTTATATTTGGCTTTAAACATGGAGGATCTGAAGCCTCCCGGACCCATAACTCTGCTCCTCCTCATTATTCTTTACTCAGACAATTAATGGATTGTCTTTTTTTCTCCATCTTTTTGAAAGGGCATATCATGAGTAATAAAGTCCAGATGCAAAATGGTTCTGAAATCTGCTGAAGTGGTTTAAAGGATGAAGGAGCATGAACAGGCTGGGTCATAAACTGTGGACTACATTTAGATCTAAGATTAAGACAGCAGCATGGGCTGAAAAATGGATACATGAAAGAAGAAAGCTGAAGAGCTCTCCGACTATTTAACCACACGATTAATGATTTCTAACCACAAGTCCTGTGTGATGTCTGATGGTTGACCCTTATTTAAAATCTCTGTCCTTCACCCACTTTACTCTCTCATTATTTCCTGGCCACAGAGTTCAACACACACGACTTTTCACTTTCAGATCTGTACCTCCCTGCTGAATAATGGAGCATCAAACCTCAAATCATTTGAAACATTCAAGCTATTAGTGACAAAGTGAATATTTATTATATGTATTCAGCATGTGAGGCAGGAGGAATAGTCACTTTTATATTAAAGTTTATGTTCAGGCAGAATGATGAGCAACAATTTTCACAGACAGCAAATCTTTTCATTGCATCTGTCTGAAGTAGAGCATGACAGTCAGCAGTTCACTTAAAAGGAACATCAAAATTTTGTCAAATGCACCAACTGAATACAAGGAGTGGTGGAATGATCAATATCTATTTCATCTTAGACAGCACAAAGAAAGATGTGGAACGTGCTCAGCTTTGTCTAATACTCTGACAACCATAGATAATGTATAAAGCCTGTCACTCAGCAGGTTTAAAGACTCTATATACTTCCTTTATAAATAGTATCTCTTAACCAACTGAATGAAAAAATACAACCAGACTTAAAAATTATGTTTAGATTTGAGTAAATAAGTTTCACAATTAAGACACCCACTTGCTTAGCCATGCTTTCAGCAATGTTCTCAGCATGTACACAAAGAAAATGTTTCTATTGAGTGGGCTGGTAGCCATATGAAATCCATGTTGCTCCCTTATGCAGCTTGCAGAATTTGTTTGCCAGTGATCCCTTTACTTTAAATATGATGATCAAGCATGACACCAAGATTCACAGTACGCTGGAAAAGTAATAACCACTAAAATCCTTTTCACATTGCAACCACAAACTTCACTGGATTTTCATGCAGTTTTATGTGATAGACCAACAAAGTAGCACACAATTGTGACTTGGATGCAGAAGGATAAATTGTAAATCAACATGTACCAGGAGGAAGCTTGAATCAAACCCACAACCTTCTGATAGCAAGACAACTAATCTACCCACTGAGCTACAGTAAATGGTTTTTATGTCTAACACACCAACATCTGACTCAGTACTTTTAGAACCCCCTTCCGAGCACTTCCTGCTGTTTAAGATGTGATCAGTCCTGGAAGAAAAACTTCTTGAAGGTTGCAAAAGACTTTTGAGGCTGGGGTGGAGGTTCATCTTCAACTTGGATGGTCAAGTGACATTGGCCCAAACATTAAACTGGATGGAGGGTAAAACCAATGACTCATTTGATCTTAACAGCCCTATTAGTGACCCTGACGGCCTTATTAATGTGATTGTTCTGACTACAACTTTTTGCCCTGATTCCCCTATTCAACAGAACCCTATGAGAAGCCATTTGGATGAAACGTAATACATCCAAGCAGTCTACTTTAGGCATGTTGGTTCTAAATCAAATAAAATTCAAGTATGTCAAATAAATTCCAGTCTTTTCTAATTTAAATCACCCCACAATAACTTTGTGCAGCAGACAATTGAAGTTCCGCGCACAGCCTGGTAAAAACAAAGACAAAAAAACTCATCTCACAAGGAAAGTTACCGCTAATTATAAAGGTAAAGTCATTTTAACGCTTAGCATTTCTGTTCACTGTCGTTGCAACTAACATTTCAAGAACCCACAATTTTATTCAGGGAACCACACCACAAAGACAAGATCCCTTCATCAGGATTGTAAATCCCAGAGACGTGGCATCTCATTAAGAGGATATCTTGAGAGATGAAGACTCAGGGAAGTGTGAGTGACAGTAAACAGAACTTGGTCTATGCCATCTGACACCAGATCAGCAGATACTGAATTTCAGCTCAATAGCTAAATCTCTATTGTATATTTCAAAGCTGAGCTGCCGGTATTATGTCTGCACTCATTCATTGGAGCGTAATCCCATATTGAGGAGTAATCCACAGGCTGAGCAGTCAAAGAGAGCTCTCCCTCTTTACTCAGTCAAGCCTAACAGAGGTGGCTGGGGAGATTTTAAACCCCTCCCTGCCATGTCTGAAGGGTCAACGTGAGGTGAAAATGAACTGGAGTCTTTATGTGCTCTAAAGAGGAGACAACATTTGCACACATGTAAAACAAATTGCTAGATTTCAGAGGGGTTTCAGTAGGATGAGCTGCGAATTTTGATTGGTTAGCTTTTGTTGTGTGCTCAGCATAAAAACTGTGATGGCAGTGGTTGTGCAGTCCATCCAAACACACACTTCTTTCAATGCATGCAGAGGAATGATTGACTTGTGCTGCATGAATCATTCATAATTCTGTCTGGGTGAAAGAAATTGGATTCTGTGGGGAGAAACTCCCCACATCAGCGCTCTCCTGTAATTTCTTGCAAGGCTTGGGACAAGGAAAGCTAAATTGCAGTGGGAAACATTACCTTCGAAAGGTACATTGCTAGTTCTGACAGAGCTATTAGCAAGGGGAGAGAGCCCAATGATACGATATCCCCCAGGGAGCAGGTGAGAAGACAGGCGGTAATGATGACAGTCACCACCACTCCCCATCTATCTGCCGCTCTTCTCAGCTGAGTTGGTGAAGATAAAATACTAACCACACACAAAAAATTGAGACAATCAAATGTTATTTGACTGATCCATACTGAGATACAGTGCCTTACAAAAGTAGTCATACCTCTTTGAAATTCCTCACATTTTGTCACATTACAACCACAACCTTCAATATATTTTTTCACCCGCATCTTTTACACTGATAACCCTAAATAAAATCAACTCCAATAAAATCCTTTTAGTCACCTGATAAACTGAGTAACTAAATCCCAACTGTGTGTAATTTAATCTCAGTTTAATTTAAGGGTGTAAAGTCACGGTTCTGTACATTTTCCATACGCTTCAATCAAGAAAAATAAAATATATGACTTTTGTTCCACTTTGGTCAGGGAACAAAGAATCTTTTCCAATTTCTGAAATTAATTTGATTTTATTGTGTTCTAAAACCTAGGAAAAAAGGGAAACGTATAGAACTGACTGGAGATTTGGTTGGATTTTTTTCACTGAATAAAGTAGTGTAAGCAGACGTAGCCAATGACTTGACAGATTATATCACAATATAACCACTTAAAAACGCTCAATAGTAACGTTTACAAATATTTTAAAAAGACTGTGCCCAAATTTCAGAATAAAAGAGGCTTCAAGCACTTTGGAGCTGTTATGATATTCAGACAACCTAGTGTCTGACATCCACCTGAATGCGTCTCATTCAGTGTAGTTTGCTAATTATTCTCCAGTACCAGTGATATTTGCATTCCTCTTGACATTGTATCAGGTGAGTAATTCAATCAAATGCAGAGTTAGTAACATACTGTATTACTGTTGAAGGATGCGTACGCTGACAAAATTTTGGTTCGGACCAAAATTCTCTCTCCACTGTCGCTGTCACTTTTAAAAGCTACACTACAGAGCATTGCACTTTGGTTTTATTTCCACGCATAAACATTCTGCAGGTGTTCCGGTATAAAACAACGCTTTATTCATTTGGTACATGTGCGTATTGAACAGACAGGGGTTTACCAGACATTTTACGCCCAAAGAACAACTCCTGCTGTACTATAATGACCTCAGAGGTTTATTGGAGAACATCAGTGAACACACATTATCATCAACACCAAGGAACACAGCAGACATGCCAGGAATGAAGTTGTTAGGAATTTAATGCAGGGTTAGGGTATAAAGTACTATCTCAAGCTTTGAACACTTCTTGCAGCACTGATCAAGTAGTCGTCTGAAAAGGAAAAGAGAATGGCACTACTCCAAACCTAAAAGGTACTGGCCGTCTGGGAATCACCGACCTTTACAATCCAAATAAGTCAATTTGCCCTCATTCCTATAAAAATAAATTTGTCTCCAACTCCAGTCCTCGAGAGCATTGGTCCTGCAGCTTTTCGACGGATCCCTGTTCCAACACACCTGATTCAAATAAATAGCTCATTACCTGGCCTCTACCAAAGCTGATGGCATGCTGAAGAGTTAATTCAGCCATTTGATTCAGTTGTGTTGGTGCAGGGATGCATGCAAATGTAGCAGGACCTCTGGTCTAGAGGCACAAAACCAACAAAATGGATAGCTTGCAGCTTAAGGTTTATAATTACCAACTATACATATACCAACTATACAGGATTTGTTTGTATTAAATTAAATAACAGATTAGAACCCAATGGAACAGAGGCAGGCTGTTCTACTGCTGTGAAAACAGTACAACTGGAAAACTGCAGGTTGCTGCCCCCTGCCCTAAACTGGTAAGGTGGGAAAGAAGAGCATTAATCAGAGAAGAAACCAAGAGGCCAGTATAACTTTGGAGGAGATGCAGAGATTCACTGAGCAGGTGGTAGAATGTGTCAACAAGACAACTAATAGATGTGGATTCCAAAAGACTACCCTCATGAAAAAGAGGCAACCCATGGTTTAAAGCAAACCATCAGAAGTCCCATTTACAGATATGTAGAAGAAACAGCCAACTTGAAAGAAGATACTCTGGCATGTTGAGAACAAATGCAAAATGCTATGTGTAACGGTACACTAACACCACAGATCACCCAAACACCCCATATTCAAAGGGAACATGGTAGAAGAGCATAGAAGGGATGCTTTTCTTTAGTACTACTATGACTACTGCTGCTACTTTATTTATAAAGCACTTTAAAAACAACAACAGTTGCAACAAAGCGCTGTACAGATAAATTCAATGAACATTCGAAATATGGAAAACACAAAAAAATAGGGACAGTAGCAGGGACAGTGAAGCTTGTCAGAGTTAACGGGAAGTTGGATGGAGCTAAATAGAGGACAATCCTTGAAGAAAACTGGTAGGCTGCAAAGACTTGACACTGGAGCCGATATTTACCTTATAAAAGTACAGCCACAGCTACAATGAAAAGCCCAAGATAAAAAGCATATTCATTTGGCCTAGTCAAAGTCCAACCTAAATCCAGTTGAGCATTGGAGATCACAGATGTGCCCTTGTCTTGAAGTATTGAAATCAGAGTGCTGAAAACAAATAGACATCATACTTTAGGGTTTTATTTGTTAAGAAAGAAAAAAAAGGAAAATCATCAAACATTTTCCTTATACTTTACAATTATATATTTCTTTGTATTAGTGTATCACATAAATTCTAAGATACGGCAATTGGAGTATCTGTAAGCCTACAGAATATGAATACTTTTTGAAAAGCACTTTCAGATAGCAAATGCAAGTGAGGTGAACAGTAAAATCTGACTCCAAATTACCACAATAGCCAATAAATATCCTACATGATGTGGTTTCTCCCTGTTTTGAGAGAGAACATTTTTTCTTTTTGAACCAGAGAATAATCAATTTACCAACTTTGTTTTGACTAATTAAACTCAGAAAGATCACTAAAAACAAATGTTGAGAAACAAATCAAATGCCAAGCCAATAGCAAAAAAACCCAAATTAATTAGTTTTTACAAATTGTCAACAGGAAACAAGCTGCGTCACTTTGCTCAACCTTTGCCCCTCAAGTCTTCTTAACTCACCTGGCAGCGACTGGTACACGTGCTTCGTGCTCTGTCTGTCTTATCGCTATTACCCAGACACCAACCGTAACAAACAACCTGTAATCCCCTTAAAGCTGTAAAAAACACTGCCTCCATAGACCCGTGGCACCATTAACAGAGTGAAACAAGAACTCTCACACAGCTGAATGCTTCACTTACTTCACTTGTGAACTACTTATCTTTTAATTTGTTTTTTTTTCTTTTTACACATTTTTCAGTCTTTTGGGATCTGGATCAATACAGCAATCCATTGACTTTGCAGAATATTTTCACCTAAAGTGGCCTGACAGCAGACATGACGACAAACTTCTCAAAAGCAGTTTGCTTTAAACTCAGAGTTAATTTCATGGTTTGAAACAGCATCTTTGCAAAGCTCCTTCAGATGGGGACGTGGCTCAGAAACCAAGCACAAGCAGTGACATTTGTTCTTGAGCGAATGAGCGTTTGAATAACGACCTTCAGCTTCTCCTACATGTCAGCAGGCTGGCACAGGTTTTGATTAGGAGTAATTAATGCCCCCACATCTGGTGGGAACTCCTTTAGCCCTTCCTAAATTTGTCTGTCTCCAGGTTTTCCTTTTTAGTTTACACACGCCTCTCATCTAGATTTCTCTGTGTCAATCCATAACCTTTGCAAAACCTTGACTGCATGCATCCTGATTCTGAATTTTGAAGATATTCTTCTGAAAATCCCACAGTTTTGTGAGCTAGTGTGGATCTGAGAAAGTCTCATTGTCACCTTACTAGATCCCCGGCTTTTGATCCACTTTCCATGGCGAGTTGTGCTGCTTCCCTTGTTCAGAAGATGAAATGCCTGTTTTCTGGCAACCTGAGCAAAGCAATTTCCCTGGCAGTGATCCTTAACCGCTCTGGCCTCTCCAAGGAGTTGCATATCACTTGTTTGGAGAAAGAAAGGAGGCTGATGGAAATAACAGTTGGCCACAGAATGTTTGCCTCCATCTAACAGCTGACACAGTGCACAGACACTGTGAACAGATAAATATTCAGATAAATATTCAGTAGAGATGCACACAGGTAAAAGGTTGTCACTACATGACCGCATGAATAAACATTTTCTCCTGTCCTGCTGCGTGTACAGCCTTTAAGCTAGTAGTTGAAGTAATGTGCCCGACACAGGATGTAAAATGTGTAGGACAGTTTAAATAATCTTTTTTTTTTTTTTTTTTTTTTTTTTTAATGTTAGAAAATATACATACAACAGTCTTCTTCTGTTCTGCTGGGTTGTATAAATAGTTAGCAACAGATTTAAACACGTTAAAATGCTGTTTGTGACGTTACGGCTGAAAAGTAGTCAATTATTTAAGCATTTTAAACTTTTTTTCAATGTTTAATATGAACAATGTTCCTCTTTACCTTGGCGCAGTTACTGAAAGTACAGATTTATCCTTTCTAATATTATCTAACAATATTTACCAGGTCATTTTAGATTGACTTGATAACCTCATGTTTTTGCAACTGTCAAGAGACAGAAACGTAGATCAGAAGCAAAATGTATGGTAATAAATACAATATATGATAATAATGCAAAGTTTATGGGTAACTTGATACTGTTGCATTAGCATTAAGTTTGGGAATTTTTTCCATTATTTATTTCGATAATAAACTAAACTATTCAACTACAAAAAAAAAAAAAAATAAACCGGTTTGTTGGGTTACAAAATGGAAGAACAAAGGGACAAATTGACAATGCATATATTAAATTGGGCTACAAATTTGTTTAATGAGGCAATATCCCCATATTGGAGATGCATGTTAAGAATATCTTGTAAAAACATCCGGCGACAAAATATCTGGTCTAGAAAAGTAGATTAAAGAGACTGCGGTGTCTGGAACATGATACGACAGATCGTAAGCTTAAAACAAGGGAAATCCCTGAGAAATTATTTCAAAAGTGCCAGACAGTACTGATCTGTAGAAAAAGATTTAAAATGGTGGTATGTACAGTCAAAAAAGAATTAAAAAACACTGTTAAGATACTAGAATAAAAAACTTTACCCAAAGAAAAAAAATGAGTTGGACAAAAAACCCCCCAAAACAAATAAG
The DNA here is from genome assembly GCA_014839685.1 of Anableps anableps. NCBI lineage: Eukaryota > Metazoa > Chordata > Actinopteri > Cyprinodontiformes > Anablepidae > Anableps > Anableps anableps. Next base: position 24,934,117 of record CM026080.1, on the reverse strand, counting down.
TCTGACTGTTTGTTTTTTTTGAGGAGGCCAATACTGACCTCTAAATGTATGGTATTTTGGCTGTTATTTCAAAGCCATGTTAATGGAACATGTCTGTCAACGTTTCCTCTTCCCCCCACACACACAGACTAATTTGAAATCAGAGGAGTGGTTTCAGGACAATACATTGGGTCAGGTTACCCAAGGTAAACCGTACATGATGATCGAGGGTTTTGTTCCAGAACAATGACCGACTCAGCTGTCAACAACAGTCCATTGACCACTGTCCACACAGGGATACACCCTCTCCTTGGCCCCTTTGGTGGCTTGCATTGGCTCAGTAGAGCAGCTGATTCCCCGAGACAGGACCATGTCCTGCCATTATCACTCCCAGCATGGGGTCACAGGCAGGCTGGCTTTTGGAAGGAACTTGATGCGTGTTGATCTGTTAAAAGCATGGATTTTTTTTTTCTCTCTCAGTGGTGGATTATTTTTCTGATAATCCTTACACATCCTTTCATAAAAATAAAAGCCAAACTTCACAGGGTGTGTCTAATATTTCCAGATCAAAACCTTGAGTGTGTGTGTTTTAGGCTGCTAAACTGACTTCGGTTCACTAATGTGCAGTTAATAAAACCCATAAAGTATAAGTGAAAGTAAAAATTTAAGGAAGACTGCATCTATGCATTCAGTCTAGTCTAGGTTTGACAATTTCAATAAATCTGCAGATTGATTCTGGGGGATGTGCACAGATAAATATTCAGTAGAGATGCACACAGGTAAAAGGTTGTCAATACATGACCGCATGAATAAACATTGCCTCCTGTCCTGCTGCAATTACAGCCTTTAAGCAAGTAGTTGAAGTAATTGATGTCCCAAAATGCACTCAAAGCCATTGAACCAAACCGCAAATTGGGTTTTCACCTACATGATAAACAAAGATGGCTCGACCACTGGGCATATTCCTCGTCCTCCCACTAATGGTCTGTTCTGTTCGGGCTCTCATCCATGATGGTTGGCCACGTGTGTGTGTGTGTGTGTGTGTGCAGTAACATTTATGCAAGCAGCAGGCATCCAGTCAAGTTTAAATGTGTGTTAAAGTATGAGTTTCTGTGGTACATTACAGAGGAAAATTGGGGAAGTTTCAATATAGTAGCAATACTTTAGAGTACCATTAACAAAATTGTACACAACCATGCCAGATGTTATTGTATATTTAATTTCTAGTTGCCTAAAAAGATTTTTTTTTTCTGGCTGCAGTAAAAATGATCAACAAGCATATAGTGTTAGGGTAGAAATACTGCTAAATGTAAAATTTTTAATCTTTTTAAAAAGATTACTGGCTAAAAAAAAAATCCAAAATTGTTCAGCCCCCTCTCATTAATCAATGTCAAAGCTCTCATTTGCAAACACAGCAATCAATATCAGTGGTAACAAGCTTTTTGCATGTCTCCGGTGGGATTTTGAACAACCTATTTTGTCAACAATGAAGGTCTTTGAGGTTAGAGGCCTTCCTCACCATCCCTCTGAATGTCTCTCAACAAATTCTCAACTGGATACAGGTTTTCATTTTTGCTGGACCACTAAAAAAAAATGTGCTTTTAGTGTATGGAACAGAACATGTTAATCCTTACCTTTTAACTGGTTCCTTCATTATTAATATTACAGTTCCCCCTGCCTTCAGTTCAGGATTTTCTGTTCAACATGACTCCTAATTATATTCTACTGATAATGCGCCAATTCGCAAGGTTTCCGTAAACCATATCTAAAAGAAAATGCATCTTGGGAAGCTCAAATACCTGGGTGCAATACCACTTGACACACTAATGGCTTTAGCAGTCAATCCAGGTGTACTATTTATTTTCCTTGGTCCTGATTGGCTGCACACCCCACACAGCTCTCCCAGACTAGTGGCAGCAGCAATTAACAAATACCTGGTGGAACTCCTCATCTGCTGAGCTAATCATACAAACTACTTCTCAATCCAACGCTCCTAAGAACGGTTGTAATCATGAAGAAGCATTGTTGTTGCGATGACGTGCTGAAGGTGGAATGTCAAAATAAGTAGGCGCTTCTTAGAGAGACAATTTAAAGGCGTCAAATTGTGAAGTCGAATTTTTTTAAGTTATGTATATACAGCTTTTTTTTTTCTTTTTTTTTTTTACCAACTGAAGATAACATAGTTAATTAATTGTGCTATAAAATGGCACAGTGTACCTGGAAAGTACATAATACCATCCCTTTAAGTATTAAAAACAAAGCTTCCAGATTCCTCATGGACTTTAAACACCAAATCTGATTGATGTCTTTCTGGCCTAACAGAAAAACCTCTATTTTGGTGCTGGGCATTACACACCAAGTAGCAGCAGCCATGAAAACGTATTTAAGAATTTCTGCTGTTCTTATCTGCTGAAATTTCCTGACCACATTGGCTCTGACTGTCTTGTTGACAATGCAAAACTACAAGAGTGATCTGCTAATTTTCTCTCATAAAGAAACATTTTGGCAAAAAAGTGACTGAAATGCAACTCCTAAAAAGAAGATCAACAGTCTGCAACTGGAAGGCTGGCTTCCCAACTCAACATTGTCAAAGCGTTCTTGGACAAACAGACATTCCCTATTATCTGCCAGTTGGTAGCTTGAAGCGCAAAAGGGCTTTAAGGGTTCAACAAGACAGAAAAGCATCACAAATACAGTCCCAGGGAAACAAGCTTGTTAGGAATTAGCCATCAAACTGCCAAAAGGGTTTTACCAAGTCATCATTTGTAGAGCTTAGAAGGGTAAAGAATCATTTTGGTTATTTGTCTTGAAAAATAACTTTAAAAACCTTATTTTTATTTGATAAATAGTGTTTTTGTGATAAATTTCACCAAGCTCCAGAAGAAGAGCAGCCTTGTTTGCTTTGGGTGTTGAACACTTGTACAGCAGACTCAGCATGTGGGTGGCTCGGGGACCTCAGATGCGCTGTGGTCTATAAAGGACGCTGCTGAGGCTGATAAGACCCAAATCTGTTGAGTCCCCTGGAGTCAGGGCTGCCCCTCTACAAGCTTGACCTACAGTCAAAACAAAGTATGTCGCTTGCTCAAAAGTGTGTGCCACAGCATTTCTGAAATTCATGGAAAACTCTGACAATAAATCACAGCCATCAACCCCTTTGGATGTATTAGATTTAATGAAATCTGTTAGTTCAGAAGAGACGGGGATATTTGCTGTAGCAACAGCATTAATGTTTCAGAGAGAGGGGACGTGACAATTCAATTTAGAAATCCAGTCTTTTCTCTATCACAGAATGAGAGCTAATACATCAATAGCACTGTGAATAATTAGAGGTTCGAGGCTATCTTTGGGAGGATCAAGACATTAGTAGCCCGAGGCAAAGGAAATGAGCTGAGTCAAAACCATTTATATTGTTCAAACAAATTGAAGGTGAAAGCATTCATCCAGACTGTGGCTCTGCATTGTTCTGAATTCACAGTCAAATGAACAAGGTCCAGCATTCCCATTCAGAGTATTACAGAATTACTGGGATTTCACTTCATATTAAAATAGAATAAGTAAGCCGGGGAAATTTAAAACCAATCAGGCCTGCTGAATTATGCAGTAAGGTATTCTCCATGCTGGATATTAGATGCCATTCCAAATGGAACAAAAAACTAATAAAACTGAGGAAAAAGGCAAACCGGACTCATCTGTGGTAAACTAAAAGAGACACTTCAGGATTCTTTAAAGTACAGCTATATTCAAAAGGATGTAAGCAGTTAATATCTCACTTGCAGTGGAAAACTCTCTTGGGGTATTTTTTAAAATCCAGATTAGTTGGTCCCAGAGGCTAAGATCAAAGCTTACTTCTACTATCTCAACACAACTCCAGTCACAAAAATGAGAAAGTGGTTTTGGCAAATGGTTTTGATGATTTATTGAACCTTTAAACACCTCATCAAAGACCTTCCTGTGTGAAACACCTACTGGTACTAAACATGTAGAGCATGTTTGGTCAAAGCAGAAGCCTAAAAACCATTAAAAAAAAAGAATAAAATAGCATTAATTGAAATCATAATACTTTGATTTTTGCAAGATTTTTATGACAGACAGATACTGTGACCACAAATGCTTCAGGTGTTCTGTTCTCAGAACATGCTCAGAGAAAAAAACCTAAATGTTGCCTCTTGTCTAACAAGCATGAAGAATTTTTCAAAAGTATGTTAAACACTCACTGACAGAGTACAATCAGTACCCCCAGAATTTGGCGTAAATATATGTGTGCGTGTATATTTCTCAGTCTGACAAAGAAAAACCTATATAAACTGCATCAAGCCAGATGTTGCTGCCAATCCTTGATATATCTCAGGGCCTCAGCACAATAACAATAAATACTCCTTGAAACATGTTTAATCAAAATCTATTGAGTATTTTGTTTTTCACAAAACATTGTTGTTACGTAAACATACTAGCCTTTAAGGGTTAAAATCTAAAACTTAAGAATAACGTTTGATATAAATATTTCAGACTAAGGCAATTTCAAAAGATTTATTCTTTTAAAGTGGAAGAAATAATTTTCTTACAGTAGATCTTAGACAACTGACATGGTTTGTCCTTTGGATGATCAGTGTGCTTTTTGAGATTTGAAAATGCAAAAAAGAAAAGAAATTTGTGTATCAAAATCTATGTTGCTGCCAATCATTGACCATGAAATGACTTCTGACTTATATAGTGCTTTTCAGGATCCTCAAAGATGCTTTACAATAAAATCTGTCATTCCCACTCACGCGCACAATCACACCAGTTAACCCTTTTGCATTTTGTCAGTGCAAAGCATTAACTATATAAACCTAATAGTATTTAAAGGATTCAAATTAGTAAACATTAAGACTAGAGTAGTCTTAACTGACCGACTGATTTAAAGACAAAATTATAAATGTAACATTTACAAACAGATATTTTTGGTAAGGTGACAAAAGAATCTCAAGTGCAGGGGTTGTTTATTCAGCACCATCTTTTAGGAATGCAGAGGGGAAAAAAAATTATAAAATTTATTATATTTATATATATATATATATATATATATATATATATATATATATATATATATTTATATATATATATATATATATATATATATATATATATATATATATATATATATATATATATAAAATTCCCTTCTCACCCTCCACGGGTGGTCTTTCTCAACCTCTGAGCTCGGGTCCTCTACCAGAGGCCTGGGAGCTTGAGGGTTCTGCGTAGTATCTTGGCTGTGCCGAGAACTGCGCATTTCTGGACTGAGATGTCTGATGTTGTTCCTGGGATCTGTTTTAGCCACTGCTCCAGTTTGGGGGTGACTGCCCCGAGGGCCCCGATGACCACAGGCACCACTGTGGTCTTCACCTTCCAGGCCTTCTCCAGTTCCTCTCTGAGGCCCTGGTATTTCTCCAGTTTCTCATGTTCCTTTTTCCTGATGTTGCAATCGCTTGGTATTGCTACATCCACCACAACTGCTTTCCTCTGTTGTTTATCCACCACCACGATGTCCAGTTGGTTCGCCATTACCATTTTGTCTGTCTGGATCTGGAAGTCCCACAGGATCTTAGCTCGGTCATTCTCCACCACCTTTGGGGGTGTGCCCCACTTTGATCTCGGGGCTTCCAGTCCATATCCTGCACAGATGTTTCTGTACACTATGCCCGCCACTTGGTTATGACGTTCCATGTACGCTTTCCCTGCCAGCATCTTGCACCCTGCTGTTATGTGTTGGACTGTCTCAGGGGCCTCCTTGCACAATCTACACCTTGGATCTTGTTTGGTGTGGTAGATCTGAGCCTCTATTGCTCTGGTGTTTAGGGCCTGTTCCTGTGCAGCCAGGATGAGTGCCTCTGTGCTGTCCTTGAGTCCAGCTTTTTCCAGCCATTGGTAGGATTTCCTGATATCAGCCACTTCAGTTATTTGTCGGTGGTACATCCCATGTAGGGGCTTATCCTCCCATGATGATTCCTCCAGCACTTCATCCTCTGGTCCCCATTGTTTGAGACATTCGCTGAGCACATCATCGGTTGAGGCTTTGACCTTGATGTATTTATGGATCTTGGATGTTTCATCCTGGACAGTGGCTCTCACACTCGCTAGTCCTTTGCCTCCGTCCTTACGGCTCGCGTATAGTCTCAGGATGCTGGATTTAGGGTGGAACCCTCCATGCATGGTTAGTAGTTTCCGAGTTTTAACATCCACGGTCTTTATCTCTTCCTTTGGCCAGCTTATTATTCCTGCAGGGTATCTGATTACTGGCAAGGCATAGCTGTTTATCGCACGGATCTTGTTCTTGCCATTGAGCTGGCTTCTCAGGACTTGCCTTACTCGTTGGAGGTATTTGGCTGTGGCTCCTTTCCTTGTGACCTCATCGAGGCTGTCATTTGCTTGTGGTATTCCCAGGTACTTGTAACTGTCCTCAATGTCTGCTATTGTTCCCTCTGGGAGTGAGACCCCTTCTGTGTGGATGACCTTCCCTCTCTGTGTAACCATCGACCACACTTCTCTAGTCCGAATGACATCCCAATGTCAGTGCTGTAGATCCTGGTGGTGTGGATCAGTGAGTCGATGTCTCGTTTGCTCTTAGCGTACAGCTTGATGTCATCCATGTAGAGGAGGTGACTGATGGTGGCTCCGTTCTTGAGTCGGTATCCGTAGCCAGTCTTGTTGATGACTTGGCTGAGGGGGTTCAGACCTATGCAGAACAGCAGTGGGGACAGAGCGTCTGCTTGGTATATGCCACATTTGATGGACACTTGTGCAATTGGCTTGTAGTTGGCTTCAAGGGTGGTTTTCCACATCCCCATCGAGGCTGCAATGAAGGCTCTTAGAGTCCTGTTGATGTTGTACATCTCTAAGCATTCAATGATCCAAGTGTGTGGCATTGAGTCATAGGCTTTCTTGTAATCAATCCAAGCCGTGCACAGGTTGGTGTGTCGGGTTTTGCAGTCTCGGGCGACTGTTTGGTCTACCAGGAGTTGGTGTTTGGCTCCTCTGGTATTTATGCCGATGCCCTTCTGTGCTGTACTCATGTATTTATCCATGTGCCCACTTATCTTAGCTGCTATGATGCCTGACATGAGCTTCCATGTTGTAGAGAGACAGGTTATTGGCCGATAGTTGGATGGGACCGAACCCTTTGAGGGATCCTTCTGGATCAGGATTGTGCGCCCTTCAGTTAACCATTCAGGGTGAGTCCCACTTTGTAGCAGCTGGTTCATTTGAGCTGCCAGTCGCTCATGGAGGGCAGTGAGTTTCTTATATATATATATATATATATATATATATATATATATATATATATATATATATATAAGAAAAAACGTTGCTGCCAATCACTGACCCATCTCAGGATCTGTCTTTCATGAAAATTATTTTATTATTTTTGCTCTTTTCAATTAGAAAGTCTGCAGATAAGTAAACATACTGACCATTAAAGGATTAACCCCCCTCCAAAATTAAAAAATAATAATGGTTGGCAAGAATATTTCAAGGTGAAGTAGTTTTAAAAGAGGTGGATTTTGGGGAGCAGTGGAAAAAATATAAATTTTTCAGTGTTTGGGAAGAAGATAGTTTATTGCTACAAATGTGAGACAAAAGATTTCAAAGGATCTTTGAAGGATACAGACTGCAGAAATTTAGTCTGGGCTCTCAAACTTGCCATTAGTTTTAGCTTCCAGGAGACACTAATCTGGATTCACACGAAATGACAATCCCAAAATTATTATTTACCTGTTTTGTATCCTGTTAAAAGAACCTCTCTTCAAAAAAAATCCTGAAAAGTCTTAATTAGATAAAGCTAGAGAATGAACCAGTATGTGCCCTAATGTTCTTGTCTCTATCTTGTGAAATTATTAAAAAGGCCAAAAAAAAATTGTTTTTATCACACTGAAGTCTTACAATAAGCGTTACATCCAACTCGTAGTCATTTTCTTCCATTTTCACTTCTGTCAGACTGCGCCAGGGCAGCTGTGGCTACAGTGTAGCTTACCATCAGCATGTGAATGTGGCCATGAATGACTGAATGAGTGAAGGGTGTGTAAAGCTCTGAGGAGTCCTCTGGACTAGACAAAGCACTACACACTGGCCATTTACCATTTTTACAAGATTCACTAAAAATTGTTTTTCTTTTTCAACGCTGTTAGGTGAAACCTAGTTGAATACCCACATGAGAACAGTTTCACACAGTCACATCTAATCAATCAGCATGTCCAGAAAAAGAGAATCTGGACAACTTACCGAGAGAGAAATGAGGTGCATAAATGCAGTCAGTCAAGACAGCATCATGCACACGCACAAAGCTGAAGTGTACATCATCCCACCAAGGAATTCCCAGAATTTCCAATTCCCAGATGCCACCCTGCTGGTTAAATACTGATTGAAGATTATTTAATCATCTCCATGAGAATGTCTCCGCATATCTTTGACTAGAAAAGACTGAAATAAAATTCTAGTCAGGGACCTTAATTATGGAAATCCCATGAAGGAATATTGAACTAATCACTTGTCATTTAAATTTTCACAAGAAATTCCAAGCTAAAACTGCTTGATTCAGCTAGAAGAGAACATATTAACCATAATGTGTCAAAATATGTACATTTTACTGGATTGATGATGAGTATTTTATGAGATGAAACGGGAACTCAACATTTAAGCTTTCCCAGAAATAAAAATCTCTGTCACATCATTGTTAAAGGGAGTTGACACGATGAATAAGACAAAGATCCAGAAAGAAATAATTGAAAATAAGACACTAATGAAGTGTTTTATTTATACAGGAAGTGGTCATTTCTTTGTTTCCAAATCAGAAAAATCAAATGGAACATCCACTAGAATCGGAATCTAAGAAATGGAACACATCATTTATATACTCAATGTGTAACATCTTGATGAAAACTAGACATGATGAATTAATAAGTATGATCAGGGATGGTGTGTAAGAAGAAAATGTTTTTTTTTCTATTGTGTGGCAATTACATAAAGACTTCATAGACTTTTAACCTTTTTATATTTTGTCACATTACAACCTCCTTTGTGTTTTATGATTTAATATGATAGACAAAGTCCCCATATTAAAGGGTTTATTTTATTTAGATTTTTTTTTTTTTTTTACAAATAAATACTGCATCCATTTGTATTTACCCCCCTTTACTCTGATGCTCTTTATAAAACATAGGCCAATCAATAGCCTTGAAAAATCAACAAAGGAAGCCATGTAGGACAAACAGCAAACACAGAAGATGCTCGGATCAGAGGAGACCAAAACTTAACCTACATGCAAAACTCTTTATGTGGTGGAAAACTGACACTTAACATCATGCTGAACACACCATCCCCAAAGTGAAACATGGTGGTGGTTGCATCATGCTGTGGGGTTGTTTTTTTTTTTTTTTTTTTTTTTTTTAGAGGGGAAAGGGAAGCTGGTCATAGTTGATGGGAAGATCAATGGTGCTAAATACAGGCAAAACCTGGAAGACAGCCTGTTCGATGGTGACTTGGGTGGAGGTCTGCCTTCAAGCAACAACAATTCTAAACATGCAGCCAGGTCTGGTGTGGATTAAAGCATATTCAAGGGGTAGAATGGACATAAAAAATATTTTTGTTTTTCATTGGACTCTGAAGTTTTTCCTGCCTTTTTTGTATTTTAGTTAATGAAAGTTGATTTGTTTACTATTTTGCCATCAGTTTATATTTGGGGTTCATATATATTTAATAAAATTGTTTTGATCTTGATATTTTTGCAAGATTGCATTGTCTGTAATGACAGGTGGGTGAAAAAATAATAATTTAAAAAAAAAATCAATGAATAATTCCCTCCGAGATCTCCATTCAACTCAAAAGCAGCATTTTAGAAGAGACATAAGAAAGCAGGAGAACAATATTCACTTTCTGTTTTCTTCACTACAAGTTTGTGGTCGTAAATAGTGAGCCAGTCCCCCACGAGCCACCTGGGGAGTTAATATTGAGTTGTCTCTGGCGAATGTGCTCCATCTCTAAACCCAATCAATGTTTAATATTTGTGGCGGCTCAGGTGAGAAGAGGTGATGAGAGTCCATACGGATGGACAGAAAAAAAAAAACACACACAGGCTATCACAACAAAGTTACTTAAACACACACACCTACTGTAGGACAATCATTTACACCTGCTTCCAACCATCCACCATGAAGCAATGAAAGTCACACTCTAAAGGGAGAGAAAAGTAATAGGATTGCTCAATTAGGTGCCGAATGGCTTTCTGGGGGCCACTATTTCATCTCCACTGCCACTGGAAGCAAAGTGAAAAGAGAAGCATGGGCTTCTGAAAGTGAGTGCAGACATAAGCTGCATATTGGAGAGACTTTATGGCCTTTATGGCGCAGATTTCATACTTTCTGCAGCACTGAAGCTCTCAAGGCCTATTGTGAACATCACCTGGATTACATGCACATTTATGATGTCCTGAATCAACCAAAGCACTCACTGAAGGTATAAAAGTAAGATTATATATATTCATGCAAGGCTGCACAATATAGCTTTATTTGTGTTAATGGAGGGAGAAACAAGGGAAACACTTATAGGAGGTGATGCAAAAAAAACAACATCTAAACCAAGGACATGATTTACGTGAAATTTCTGCATCGCTTTGAAGGTTAGGTTAAGAGACAGTAATGATTTTGCACTAATTCATTTGCTTCTTTTAAAGAACAATACCCACAAGAAGCCAAAATAGACATTTAGTCCAGAGATTTGACCTTCCTTTCATAATCACCATCACAGAGACTAAATTATTACTTTAGAAGCTAATCAACAATGATTTAAGGATAATTACTGGTTCAGATGGGTGTTAACTTTTTTCTTTAAGATGAAATCATTCAACATCATGCCACATAGTACAAAATCATCCAAATGCATATACACACAAACAATGAAGATAACAGTTTGTGTTGCAACAAGAAATCGACTGTTGACCATCCTAACTCGTCAATCAGAAATGGAAAAATCCGATGCTTTTTCCGATCATTGAACACTAATAAAACAACCCAAACAACATTCTTTGATGTGAAATTTGTTACTGAGGTGAAACAGATTTGATGCCAACACTGAGGTGTTCAAATTTAGATAATGGAAAGCACACAGACGTAAGAGGCTATAAAAAGGAGACCACACATCCTACGATATGTCAGGACCTCTCTGTGGATCAGTCAGGCTGAGAGAGCGTGAGACCTAAAGCAGATAACATGAAGGCTGATCAAAGAACAGCCATGATACTGGATTTGGAAATATTGGCAGTCTTTTGGAAATCTCAGAGAGAAGTATCTACATTTTGTACGGAATGCAAACAGAAATTGCAGCACTACAAATGCTAATTGTGCTAACCACCCTAATCGCTAATATAAGATGCTAAAAACAGTTTAAGTTGTGATGTAATAATTTTGTTTTAAAATATTAAAACCTTTATTTATAGTGCTCTTTACACATGCTGTATGGTTTGCCAAAGCTCCAAATACAAATAATTAATTTAATAACCACTTACAGCAGAAACACTAAAAACTACTATAATGCAGTTCTTTTAACTTTTCATGTTACAATTTTTAAAGACAGATCAGAATCACCTAAAATCAGAAAAACCAAGTACTGAGTGCATAGAAATGTACATACTTTCAGAAGCCTGGCATTTGTGCTTAAAACATCCGTTTTTGATTGGTCTAATGCGATATTCTAATTTTCTTTACTTGTAAGCCATAATCAAGAAATTTGCACAAAAAAATAAATAAAAGGTTGAAATATTTTGTGCAATGAGTCTCTATAAAATGACCATTTCACTTTCTGAGATGACTAGCAAGAAATATCGCACTTTTATGCAATATTGTAATATTTTTAGATGCACCTGTATTGGTTTAAGAACAACAGGATGTAATCCTGCCTCCCTCCTTCCGCTGTAAAACAAGAGAACATGGATTTCTATTTCAGTAAAGTTTAGGGAAAGAGAACATTAATCCTAGAAGAAGCCAATGGAAACTGTGAAAGAGCTGCAGAGATCCACAGCTCTGGTGGATGATTCTGTTGACAACTCCTACACTCCACAAATCTGACCTTTTATGGCAAAGAGACTGGATGAAAGCAATCCTAAAAAAAAATTGCTTCAAGCTACAAAAGACTTCAGATTGGGGCGGATGTTCACCGTAAAGCGGGACAACATCCCTGAAATATACAGCCAGAGTAACCATGGACTGGTTAGGATCAAAGAACACCAATGTGGTAAAATGGGCCTGTCAAGTCCCGAAGTTCATCTCAGAGTTTGAGCTGTGTTTCAGTCTCTCTATGCGCAAAGCTGGTGAAGATATAACGATGCTGAAAGTCATGTATCATCTTTCTTTCACTTCACAGCTACACAGTACTTGGTGTTGGTCCATCACAACAAAATACATGAAAGTTTGTGGTTGTAACATGTCAAAATATGATAAGAGACCAAGAGTTTGAGTACTTTTGCAAAACAGTGGAGGTCCCACACTTATATAGTTCATTTTAGTATCATAATTTATCAGTTTTGTTTACTGAATGTCTTTAGTGTTTGCTGTGTTCATATTTTAAAACAAATCATTTAGGTTCAGAGTTTTTTTTAAGCAGATCCACCCATTAAAATCGGGTCAAATTTCTACAGTTGATTCAGGCTTAGAAGACAAAAATGCAAGACTCTGTTTTATTTAGAACAAGATATGTCATGCTTACTATATTTCTCGGTAAAACATAGAACTAAAACCAGACCCTGAAATGATCTGCCTACTTCAACCTGGTAAATTTCTACAAATAAAATGCATTTCCCATGGTCAGCATAAGGTACAAAGGTGAAAGCAGTGAATTTTTTCATCCACATTTTTGTTACCTCAGCAACCAGAGATCGATAACATGCACAACATGTTTTGCCAGTGCATCTCTTAGCTTGAATTCTGTAACTCCAGGGTTTGGCATATGGGGATTTTCATCCAACCAGTGTTTTATTTACCGAATTACTAATTCAGTACCGGCTTGTTATCCGGCTCCTCTATGTGGCCGGCTCCTCCTGGGAGGCACTGCTCTAATTGTGTTCGGCAGATCTGTGGTGTAGAATTGCTGAAATCCCTGACTCGGGCAAAATGAGAATATCAATAAAAACAGACCCTGGATGATCTTTGCTCGTGGCAAAACTGCACTGCACTGGATGCTGAGGTTTGTAATTACATTCCCCTGAATAATTGAAATGGCTGTCCTCCGGCTGTAAGTTCATCTAACTGAATGTTCAATATTGCAACATTTTATATCACATATTTTACATTCCATCTCTCTGGCAGTATTTACAGGAGACATCTCAAATGTCACACCTGCTAAATGCGGAGCCCTTAAAAATCAACACATGACAATGGCAACCTGGTCAAATATTTACTCTTTTTGACCCCAAAAACCTCTGAAGTATTGGCCATCTTGTTTACAGCAGGTCGTGCTGTCTGATGCTGAAAATGCAGTTGGATCTCCAAGGTTCTGGTAGTTATCTGTGGAAGGAGGAGGTGGTCTGGTTATTCCGCACTCATAAACTGCTTAAGAGCTTTTATAGGAATGCAGCAGCACAGGAGGGAATGTCAGTTCATTATCACCAAGCTCTCTGTTCCTCTTGATGTCTGCTCCCACTGCAAGGATGTATCTTCATGTGGAAATGTATATGTCACCATGCTTTTCCAATCCAGCAGAGCACAAAGGCACAGTGTTTAAATCATTAGCCTACACAAAGTGAAGAAATTCCTCACAGGGATGGGTTTTACCCACAAACACAGCAAAAGCTTCACTGTTCTGAGAACTGGTTGCTAAATAAATGCCTTAATTAATTAATGCAGCAATAAAACACTGGTTTAATCTTCTCGATTTATTTATCTTCTGGGATTTTCTCTGACCTTCACTACATTGAGTCTTGTTTGTTTTCTATTTGTAGGAGAAGTCTTCACAGCACAATAAATATACATGTCAGTATCGCATGGGAATTGGTGCCAAATCGCTTTTTTTGGTTCTCATTATCATCAGGCACCACTGCCGGTTTTTTTTCCTTTACGTTGAAATTACTGTGAATTGCAAAAGTATTCATACCCTTTGGATTTTTTCATAGTTTTGTCAGTACAACCACAAACTTTGTGTGGTGTTCATTTGCATTCAGCCCCCCCCCCCCGAGTCAATACTTCGTAGAAACACCTTTTACAGTGGATCCCAGCTTGGAGCTGATTGGCTGTTTAACTACCCTTTCAGGCCTTAATTAAAACACCTGTAGCTTTACTGAGATTAAATTACACACAGGTGGACTATATTTACTTATGTGACATCTGAAGGCAACAGGTTACACTGGATTTTATTTAGAGGTATCAGAGCAAAGGGGGCTGAAGTTTTCAGTTTTTTTTTTATTTGAAAAACATTTTATAAACCAATTTTTCTTTTCACATCTCAAAAATTGCACTTTGTGGTCATGACATGACATATTCCAGAGGGATGAAAACTTTTGCAAAGCTGAATATTTAATCCTGATTGACTTTAGTCTTCCTTAACAGCATAAATTAGCAAAACAGAAAATGAACATGTGAAGATAATTTAGTCTATTCCACACAATAAACGAATTACTTACTAGAAAGTGTACAGTAGCTTTAGCCTTTTTATTACATGCATAAACCTTGAAAAATCCCTCAAAAATAAAGATAATTCAGTCCATACTCTACAGACAAGTTATTACCCACAAAAATGTCTCCTTCCAGCGCCCTTCTTTGCCTGTTCATTCTAAACCAATTACAGTCACTGTATGAAGTGTTAATCTACAAACCATATTATACAGAATAATGCTGTAATTCAATTGAAAGAAACAGATCAGAGAAGACCTGGAGCTCACTTAATGACCTGACCGATGATTTAGAGTCTGAATGTGATTCTAAGCCAAAGATTTAATCGCACTCAGCAGTTCTAAGAGAACATCCATTCTGCATGCAGACCGAATGTGTGACCTTGGTTAATATGCTAGCTTCCTATAATATAAGGCCTTTCTTTTCAATAACCCGAGGGATTGATTCCGCTCCGTGACCCAGAGTTCAAAGGAAGGGATGATTGCTGTTTTAAATATGTCTCATTATGTACAGCACAAGGTAATGTTCTCTTACCAGCATAACTCTGATGGTTAACTCTTTCCTCACCTTCAAAGTGATTCATTGTTTTGCGAGCCCATCAGTTATTAAGCTAAGGAGAGATGAATATCATCTTTCCACATGGCTCTGACAATGCAGTGCGGCAAAAATAAATCACTGGTAGTCAGGTTCATATTTTAAGCACAGTTAGCATATGCTGAAATGACAAACTGTGTATGGTATAACTTTGAGGTGAAAATATCACTCCACACAAATATATACACAAAAACTGAAAAAGAAAATAGAATATGATCTGATTGGTTTTGTTTAAAAATAAAGCATATTTTATTCCAACAGGTGCTAAAATACTGTAACATTGATTTTTAAGAGACCATTATTGCTGTTTATTATGTATTAATTGTATTAATATATAATATAATCGTTAGTTATTGTGTTATTGTACTTTGATACATGAATAAACATAAATTTTACATTACTTTGCAAAGTAAAAATTATGCAGAATATCCCTTTTTGCAATACTATTATCAAAGGAGGAACACTGATATTAGTTGATATAAACTGCAGTCAGCTGACATGGTGCTTATCGCTTGTCAATTGTAGTTTTCAAACACCGATACCTTACTAAGGGTGACGGGAAGCTCTTCAGTTTCAACATGATGACCGACTCTTTCTGTCTTGTAAACACTAGTAAAGTGTAGGAGGAGTCTTTCAGCCAGCTTACCAGCAGTGTGCAGAAACAGGTGGGGGAATTTTACTATATTCTATATAGCCAGAAAAAAAACTCTCTTCCATCTCCTTAAAATCATTTTAACACCTTGGGATCATCCACAATGAGTTGGGAAGTGTTTCGGGGGAGAGGCACGTCTTGACTTCCCCACTGGAGCTGTTACCCCTCGCAACTGGACGAGGATGGACGGACTGCATCTGCTGATTCTGTTGTTTCTCCAGTGCCTTAAAGTTTGTTAGGTAAATCACTTTTTCTTCAGTGTTGGGTTTTGTCAAATAGAAACAAAAACTACGAACCACTGCAGAGAGTGTGTGGTGAGGTAATTATAGGCAGTGGCATATAACAGGTATAGAATCCCAGCAGGAGGGACCTCTCAGGAGCTTTCCAGCTGCGTTTCCTTTACGTATTTACTATATCTATACACTACCTCTGCAGAATAATATCTGACAGCAAGAGAATAATGTAAATATATATTATGAGCCCATCTGTGTCCTCTCAAAAGCAGCAATAACACGTAGATTCTCATTTGCTACTTGCTCACAGAAGCCCTTAATTTTAGCGTCAGGCAGGGGAGCGTTCGACACACAGTTTTGGTAAGTTTGTACAAATGTTAGAAAACCAAAACTCTTACATATTTTAGAACACATCATGGGCTATAAACAAGGCGGTTATATTGCTGTTCATCTAAGGTGATAAAGGGTAACAGTGTGATGGATTGAGCTGTTCTGCTTCTTGGTTTGTGCACCAGCTTTTGCTTCAGTGATCAGCAGTGGTTGGGCGCCGGCCAGAAATCCCCTCAGATAATAGAGAGCAAAAAAAAAAAAAAAACTGACTTGAGTAAGGATTGCCTTTTTCAGGCGACCTTCCACAGAAACAAGAGACAAAAACCAGAAGAAGGGAGGGAAAACAGACTCTGAAGGGCTAAAACACATAATCCCCCCCTCTCTCTGGAGTATCAGTGCACGGATATGGATGCTGAGGGCATACACTGTATAGAAAGTCGTACCTGTTATCTCCTCTCAAAGATACTGCAGGATTGGATTCTGCCAGATTCAATTAGAGGCGGATTTGAGGCGTCGCACTCCCAACATTCCAGCGAGAACATAGCAGATCTCTTAGTGTGGTTTTCATCAAGAAGGCCATTATATGACACTAGCAAATGCAAGAAGACACAAACACACAGACAAATTATATACAATATACATTCCTCACTAAATACAAAGTACTTATAATGGGTCTGCATAGTGTTATTTACTGAGTTGGGCGCTGAAAATGAACAAAACATGCATCACCATGCAAGTAAGCTCATCCAACCACCGAAACACTGAGGTGTCATTAGTTCTCTTTTACAGGGGATGTGCATGTTTCAGACTGCAGAAGGCTGAGCATCAGCAAGCTGTTAAACCCCACATAGAGGGGTTTTAGAATCCACACTGAGGCATTGTCTTCATTATCGGGACCCAGCACTCCTGGCCTCCAACTCTCAGCTCAATAAATATGGATATGAGAGGAGATTTATCGACAAATGTTGCTGAATAAGGCCGAGGTTGAAGGAAATTGACTGTGAAACATTGCTGGTTCAAGTAGCTGTGAAGCCCAATAGTGAAATGCATGATGAAATTATTTGCTTTGTCAAAGCAAGGCTTTTGCCCAATTAGCCAGCTAATGCTGCTTTGATTACCTGGCTTTGACTTTGTCCTGCTCCCAACAGCAACACACAAACAGCTCTCAGGGACACAAAAGCAATCACTTACAATGAAGAAATAACAGCGAGGAGTGTCAAAACAAATCTAGAAGTCCGGAACAATGACTCTGCTCCATCATTTTCACTTGTTTGCGAGCCCCATTAATGAATAAGGACTGCTGACTTGATTGTGGATGCTGTCTATGAGTAGAGCAGGTTGGGCGATTGGAAGTGAGACAGGAATTAGGATTTAATCTGGCAGATTTTTACTCAGTAGACCAAGTGTCCTCACTTCACCCAGCATGAAGGAATAGCTAAATTATTGACATCCAAAGCTTTTAAAGATTTTGGCCTGTCTCACTTAGTGAACTAATGTGGGTTTAAATTTTTTCTTCAATCAGAGAGCCAATCAGCACCAAAATGTTTAATTCCAGTAAAGAGGTGACCTATTGTCAGTGCAATGAATCATACATTGTACCTACACCTAATAACAGGTGGCATCAAGCATTTGGAATAAATGGCAATGAGTTTTTTACTTTGTTGTGAAGGATGAACAAGTGAGGCATGTTTAAAGTCATGCCAAAGCATCCTAATTGGATTTAAGTCCTGAATTTGACTAAGTCACTCCAAACCCCTTTATTTTGTTTTTGTTTATTGAGCCATTCAGAAGTGGATTTGCTGGTATGCTTTGAAATATTGTTCTGTTACATAACACAAGAGTTTTTGAGTTTGAGGCCACAAAATGATGGCAGAATATTCAACTTCAGGATTTTCTGCCAGAGTGCAGAGTATGTATTTCCATCAGCTCTGGCATGTCACCCAGCAGAACCCGAACCATCACACTACCACCACCATGACTACATGCCTCTGATGTGAGAATGTTTATTTAGTCATCAGAGACTTGAAACTTGACTTGGTGTGAAAGAGTCAGCTTCACTTGAACTTGCCCTTAAAGACTTGCAACTTTATTTTGACTTGCTCCTTAAACAGTAGCAGAGACTTTTACGTTGTCTGTCATTTTGACTCCCATGGTCTGTCATAATTTATTTTTACTTGTCAATTTTCAAAATTATAATCATGAAATATTCAATTGCATTTACTTTTCATTTGATTTTAATTAATATTCAACAAGCTGAATGGAAAGGCAGATAAATACCTGTAACTTTTTCTCCGCAGTGACAAAAACCACTTACTGTGCCCCCAGTAACTAGATATAAACAATGAAATTAAACTATTGCACTTAAATTATGGACCATTCACGTGCTGTGGGCTGAACGCACAGTCTTATAACTCCCTTCTAGTCCGCACGGACATGAATTTTCTCTGTGCTGTATTGTAGGCTTATTAAATGTGCCACAGAAGCTCGAGCCTGACACAACCATTAAGTAAATAATTTTGTCTTGGGCTATGGGTCTAAACTCTAATCTGTGCTCTGCTGCCACACTGAAGACTGGAATTACAAGCGCCACTTCAGCCAACATTTCAAATCTGCTTCTGAACCAGATACACTCTCAAGCGTCCATAACTCTTCAACCCTCTGTCAGCTCCCAGATTGTGAGATTCACTGAGTCCAAGTCAGAGATGATACTCAAATGGAATTTTTTTTTCGTTATTGATTGATTTAGTTGCCGCCACAATGTATTCTGTGCGTAAAATTGAAAACGTCAGTGCGTCTGCACCAAGTGGTCAGGTGTGTGAATTGTAATCTGTCAAACTGATGGATGGCCTTCAGATTTTTCCATCACCGTTTAAAAAAACCTGTCAAATACAGAGAATATTCGGTTAACACGACCGCTGCACTAGAGACTCAAGTTGGGGACAAAGACTTCAGACTTGATTTAGAGTTCCCCCTTAATGACTTGAGACTTGACTTGAACTTTACAGACTTGACTTAAAGTAAATCAGTTGTTAACCTTTATGGTACATGTACAAACTGTCCAGCACTACCAGACAGACTATGGTACTTTGGTGCACTATATCTATGTAGCATAAAACAGTAGTATTTTAAGATTAAAGTCCACTTCATCCGATCATATCTAAAACAAATCATCAATGAGATAAAAAAAAAAAAAAAAAAAAAAAAAAAGTCATTTTTATCAGTGTATAGATCTACTTTATGTCTTTTCTACAACAAGCTATAACTTTGACCTGAGATCACTCTCCACCATGGGCAGCAATTCCCATTATACAGCTTAATCTCCACAACAGCTTCAGCTTGACCACCACTTGTTGTCTACTGATCTCATAAAATCCCTCTGTTTCAATGGCAACCTATTCCTGGCAGCATGTTATTCTTCCATCAATCCAGACAGTGAAACTGCTTGCCTCCTGTTTGCCTCAAGCCTCCAATTGGTCTTTCATTAAGGCTTCTGTCAGTTGTATGGCCCATCTTTTCTCTCGAGCCTTCTCAGGCTCTGAGGGCACCATCAAATTGTTTAAGGATGGATGATGTGTCAAGAAGGTCCAGAGGAAATGGAAACATCCCTATCCATCACCAGGAACCTTTGATACAAACAAAGAACCACAAATGGAGACTTGCACCCAATCACGACACAAGCATTCAGACCTTCATGCTGTGTAATGTTGGCATCTACTTGCCTGCTGAGTATCTCAGACTACGACATCTCTGCCAGGAGGTACTGAATATTCAGTGTACTGACTAACAAAGGCACTGTTGGGCTTCTTAGGCCTGCGCTGAGTCAATACCCATTTTAGTGTTTTTCTTGGACAAACTTTTCATGGCAATACTAAAACAGCCTGTTGAAGAAACTGCATTTATTTAGAAGAAATTCAAACTATTAAGAGCTACAAATATCACACAAAACAAATTAAAAAAAGCTATATGTGGCAGAAAACTGACAATGCACATCTCCCTGAACACACAATTCCCACTGTGAAAGATGGTCATGGCAGCATAATGCTGTCAGGGGGATTTTTTTTGTGCATGGATAGGGAAGCTCAGAGTTGAGCGGAAGATGAATTGCACTTAAATACAGGGTAATCATTGAAACAAAACCTTTTATCCACTTGAGGATCTGTTTAAAGGTTTGACCTCTCCATCCAATCTGACTGAGCTTGAGGTATTTCACAAAGAGGAATGGGGAATATTTCACTCTCGTAGAACATGCTCAAAAATTGCAATGGTAACTGAAGCAAAGGAGGCTCTACGAAGTAGGAAAAAAATAACATAAAGCTGAATACCAATCTATTCCTTTTATATGTTACTTGTAAGAAACATTAAAAATCATACATTTTTCCCTCCCAAAACTTTCTGCTGATCTATCATATAAAATCTAGTTTTTAGTTGTGGCGTGAAAAATTGTTAAAAAGTTTAAAGGACATTGATAGTTTTGCAAGGAATTGAATTTAATGCAGACACAAAAAGTTATCCAAAAGGCCAAAACTGCTGCTAGCTGTTTCTCATGGTGCAGAAGTAAGAATGCTATGCACCCTTAGCTTTGATCTTAATTTCCTCTACAGAAGCAACTCAAAAAAAGCCTTGCATCACAGCATGTCTTCAGGCTATAATTGCTCTTGTTTAAACATCCCCCATACAAAGCAATTTTACACCAGACAGCCTCATTTCAGGTTTCAAAAGGAAATCAAACTAATCTGTTACCTGTCAACAAAATAATTCATAGCAGTTTTGGAAAGATTTTCATCACTTTAGATGAAAAATGTCCAACATCAAACAGCCTCAAATGTAAAATAATTCCAGCAAGACTTAATTTTACGTGTGATAAGTGGTTACAATCTTTAAGAGTTGAGAAATGACTGTCAGGGAGACTGGTAGGCCTCCTTGTGGTCCCCAAACTGCACTGTTATGTCTGTGGCCCAATCCACTGTGACAGGTCAGGCCTGACCTTTTGCCCTTCAAGACATTACTGAAGCATCTAAGCATGTCAGCATAGAAAGATTGAGGGAAGAAGCAGAGGAGGAGGGTGATGCGAGAGGACAGTCCTCATGATGGTGTGAAGCTGAACTGGGGGGTGGGGGGTTTGGAGAGGCTGGTGTCCTTGGGGGAATAGCAGGGGTCAACCAGTTCTGGTTATTAAAGAAGCTCCCCATAAAACCCTGTCCTGCTCCATGCTTACATCTGGTATACTGTGAGAGAGGATGCATGACGGATGAAATCAAGAGGAACATCTTACTGATAAAAGTTCCAAAGAAAATCTCTGAATATGTGAAATTTGTGTTCTATGCTAATTAAAAACACTGTTTATCCCATAATCAGAGGTATCATAGAGATGGAAAGGATAACTGCAGAAACAATGCTGTACTTTTCCATTCACACATAAAAACACATTTTCTCATTCATGTCGATAGATGAAAGCGTGACGCACTCCCTTTCCAACAATCTTGAAGGGCGTTGATAGGCAACCAGACCCTCAGGAAATGGACTGCTGTTTTTTCTGGCAAATAGAAATACATGCAATCTATTCTCCTGTCAAAGGCCTCTGATCCACAGAAGGGAGTTTGACATGGTCAGTGAGAAAAGGCTTCAGGCAAGCAAACACACAGAGATGCCATATGCACACAGAGGAAAAAAGAAAACAGCACCAGAAGAAGCTGTCGGATATTTTGAAAAACATGCATTTAGCTATAACAAATTAAAAGGAAAAATTAGGTGTAACTCACTACAATTAAGCTATTTCAACTTTTATATGTCCCAGATTAAAACCTGTTGGTGGATACCACATTCAGAGCTGTCAGGAGTGTAAAAAGAAGATTGCAATATGTCAGGTCTGGTTGTTTGGAGGCGGTGCGGCAATGTGAAGGGCAGTTTGAGGACAGCTACTCCTCATTTGGTAAGAAAGAGCCTATAAATACACAGAGTAAACACAAGCCATCACCAGATCTGCTGGGACTGTGACTCCACCTGTGTTGGAGCACTTACAGCAGAGACCGTGCCAAAGAACTGAGACCAGAATAGTTCTGTGCTTAACTTCAATGACTTTGATTTTAACCTTGTGCCGGGAAGTGTTGTGAAGTGGTGTAGTACATCTGTATGATAGTGTGTTGGTCCCCCTTTTGCTGCTAAAACAGTCCTAATCCAATGAGGCATGGGCTCTACTCGACCCCTGAAGGTGAGCTGGCAACAAATGATTGCAGCTGACTCAAGTTTTAGAAGTTGTGAGGTTGGGCCTCCATGGATCAAATTTGTTTTTGTTCCTGCTTCCAACACATCAACTCTGAGAACAAAATGTTTACTTGCTACTTAATGTATTAGTGACATGTTATAAAATAAGGACTGAATACAATGAATTCAAAACCAATGAGTCCATAAATGATTGTGTGTGTATTGCAATGGTACAGGGAATACGCACTGAACACAAGAAGAGGAGGATGTGCAAAAAGGCATGGAAAGCCAAGAAACCTGCCAAAATCACAGTATGTATAAGCCATTCATGGTGCTATGTTCAAATCAATATCAGCAGACATAACATTAAAACTCATTGCCTATCAAAAGTTTGCTCATGACCAAAGTACACAGCTGCATTTTTACATTTCTCAATGGTCCAGTGAGCTTTGTGGGAGCCATCATCCAGAAATGGAAAGAACATACTTTAAAATAGTCATCTCTAGTGTCCCCTATAAAAAAATTCTGACAGAGGTGTCAACAGAATAATCAAAAAAAGTTATCCAAGAGCCAAGGAAGAGTGACAGCTCTAGAAATAGCAGATACATGTTCTTCCATCAAAACAATAAGGAATGTACTCAGCTGAAATTACCTCTGTGCAAGCTCACTGCACAAGAATCCTGAAAAAAATGCTGAAAAAAAAACGGATGTGAAAGATTGCTTAAAGTTTGCTGCAGAGGTTTTGTGCAAGTCAGTCAAATACTGGGAGAATATATTCTGGTCAGATGAGGCCAAAGCTGAAGTCTTTGGATGTTTGGACGAAGAATTAATTTGCACATCACACCAAAAACACCATGCCAAAAATAAAGTTTGAAGACAGGAACATCATGGTGTGGGCTGTATTACAGTACATGGTACATTCAGACTTAACTGAAGGTAGAATGAATGGAGAAATGTTCCGGGAGTTTTTGATAAGAATCAGAAGACGAAATGAGTGTGGATTTCTAGGCAAAACAATAGCCCCGAACACACAGTCAAGGAAGCCTAACTAGTTTCAGAAAAAAACTAAAATCACTTGACTTATATCTGCTTGAAAATCTATGGAAAGAACTGAAGATCAGAGTGTACAGGATGGATACCAAGAATCTTCAAGATTTGAAGACAGTTTTTGCTGAAGAAAGGGTCAAAAATGACACCTGAATGTATGTAAACTTGTTTCTCCACACAGGAGAGATCTTTGCAACAAAGTTTGTTCGAGATTTCTGTAACGATGTTTATGTCCTGTTTCCTCTACCATTCAAAGTTTTATGCATAACTTCATTTGTGGACTCATTTGGTTTGATTTATTTATGTGACTGAATTATTTGGGTTGCTGGCAACATTTGGTGTAAATTTCATGTTAGTTGAAATTTATATACAGTATGTGCTCCTTTAATGTTGCGTAGTACCTATGACTCCTTCCCAACAAAATTTTTTAGCTTTAGCATTTTTACATTGGTAGAACCTGTTTAACCACACAATGATAAACCTGAACAGCTTTAGGAACATTTAAAAAGAAATGCATGCATGGTGCAGCAGCAGGAGACTAATGACAACAGCTTAAGCACATAGAGTTTCCAACACAGCAACAAAATGACAATACAGCCCAAGCACTCTTTGCATTTTAATAATTGTATATCCTGAACACCCTAGGGAGAGGTGCATGTAGGTCTGTGGATGAGCACATAAAAGCTGTGGGGGGAAAAGGGCAGTCTGAATCCAGAATTGACTTTTCACGGCACGTCCTCAGAGGTAATCAGTCATTCTGACTGGCAGTGTTTGTGCTAATGTTCACACTTGTTTGGTAGCCTCCTGCCTCACACATGTTACACCAGTGTGTTCTTTCCTGCCTTGAAATTATGTTGTGATCTCTCACTCCACCAAATGCTAAAGGAGACTCAGAGAAATGCACGGTTCACCCTTTACAATGGCGGCAGGAGGAGAACTGAATCTTTTTGTCTAAAGATGGGAGAATAATGAAAAATGTAGAATCTATCTTGGGCTGAGTGGTTCAACTCATGGCTTTTAGTTGAATGAACTTATAAAAATTGCCTCGCTTCCCTCAATAAACATGATTAAAATAGAAAGACTATCTTTATGCAAGACATTTTATCCCTCCCTAGATTTTTTTTGCTGGCATGTCATTTTATCTGCAGTGTCTGTGCACTCTCGCCGACTCTTATCACTGCTCACTCCTCTACAAACAGGATCCATCAGCTAACAATCAGACGAGAAAGAGAAGAGGTCACCTACACCTACACACTGATGCCTCCTGAAGCGTCTGCCTCAGGAATGATAGCCTAAAGAGAAAATCTGTAACAAGGAGAAGATAAATCAGACATATTTCAGTCTTGGTGAGCTTTCAAGGCCATGTAGTTTAGGTTAAATGAAGACTGAAGATAGACCATGAAGAGGGAAAATTGGATTATAACATTAAAACAAAGGACAAAGTAAATGGAGTTTCTTCATCGTGTGACTGATTCAAGCAAGATCTAATTATGCTGAATATCAGTGGTACGGAGCAGGCTGAGAGTTATAATCTCATTTACACAACAAAAAATGATAATAATTATTCGCTCATTTGGCAGTTAGAAGGTTGTTTGAATTTGGTACCTGGCTGGATCTCCTTTTGCCCTGAGAACTCTTACGTTTTCATGTCGTAGATTCAACAGTGTCAGAAATATTCCTCATACATTTTGGTCATTGTTATCATCATGCTCCAGATTTGTTCACTGCACATCCACGATGTGTTTCTCCTGTTCCACAGCTTTCTATATGTGATCAATTAGACTGGGATCTTTTGAGTTTTGGAGGTCTTCAGAGTGGACTGAGCTCATTGTCAAGTTCAGGAACCAGTTTGAAATCATTTAAGCTCTGTGAAGAAGTTGAGTGCACTGTGGTCATAAAGTGATGGACAAGGTCAGCATCAATATTCTGACCGCCTGTGGTGGTTAAACAATGGCAAGTTTACCAAGAAAATATCCCTCAAACCATTATAGAACCAACACCAGTCTGAACATTAATACAAGATGGGAAGGATCCATCTTTTCATGCCGTTATAATGAATTCTGACCCTATCATCTGAATGTTGCAGCTGAAATCTCGACAAATCGGACCACAAAACATTTTTCCAATGTGTTGTTGCTCAGATTTAGTAAACCTGTGTGAACTGCAGGCTCAGTTTCATGTTTTTTGTTGATAGTAGTGACACTCATTGCGTTCTTCTGCTGCGGTCGCCCATAAGGTTCAACTTATTCAGAGATTGCACTGAGCATAGGTTGAGTGAAAAAGGGACATTTGCAGGGCTAAAAAGGAGACGGCTCTGTCTAACTCTGTCTAACCTTCAAGATAAGATGCGATAAATTGCCTTGTAATACTGTTCTAACAATCTTAACAGGAGATAAATCAAATTGATCGATCAAAGCATTTATTAGTGAAATACAGAAATTCATAGAATAGGTAAAACAAAAATACAAAGGTGGAACACAAAATGTTTAAAAAGTTTCTCGATAGCTACTCAGTCTAAAAGGTGTCACTTTTTGTTTAGTTGAGTACCAAGATTAAAAGGGGATGAATGAACGCCTACATTTGCACCTCCTATATCAGGGCACCCTTAAGGGCCTTCCTAAAAGTATAGCCTTAATTCATCAGACAGGACATGAGAAAGATCTGTTGTAATCACTGTTAAGATGTGTGAATTTTTGATTGTGATTAGAGTTTAGATCAGTCTTAAAAAAAAAAAAATCTAACCCAACCCAGCCTGAGCCCGTTGACATTGTATCTGAGCCTAATCCAACCCAACTAATTCACCCTAATTAGAGGTCCAAGCCCGAAGTAAACCCAACATATTATTTTAAACCGCTACCAGTTTAAAATACTTCCAGACCTCTGACTTTGCACTCTGTTGGCTTATTAGTGTAACCTTCCACATTTAAACTCCCTGCTCCTCTATTTAGACTATAACAGTTGGATTAACAGATCCTCCATCAACTTCCATCTTGTTTAGTTTTCTCTGCGCTGTATGGATTGTAGGCTTATTAAAAACAAGCCACAGAAGCCCGAGCCCAACCCGACTATCAGCCATATAATTTTGCCCTGAGCCGGCCTGAATTTCAGGTTGGGATCAAGCTATAGATCTAAACTAATTGTGTTTAATACAGACTGTTGACCAAAGATTTGCTTCAAAGCCCTTATCTCATCTCTTATGGACCTCTTTCAATGTTTTGTATGTTTTGTGTTTTTAACCAAAGAATAAGATACTGACACTAGCTAAACACTTAATCTACTGAAAAAACTAGCATATGTGATGGAAGCAGCCTAAAACTCATGTCAGGTCTCTACCGGAGGGCAGCCTCATGGAGGAAGAGCTCCACTTTGCTTACGGGACTACGACACTTTCTGCTAAAAACCAAGCAATAACGTAAACTATAACCAGGATATGGCAAGCATTTTTTAAGAGACAGTTTGGGAGTTATTAGGATTTTAATTGTATTTTCTGAACACATAAGGGAGTATATGAGCCACACAACCAGGAAGATCTATGGTTGACTTCGTAGCTGACTGAGCAGCCATGTCCTGCTGACCCAGATTCCTCTGTGTTATTTGTAGTAATTTTGGTTATTATGAAAGATGAAATTAATATTTGTCTGGTGTTGAGCAGATAAATATGATGTATTTATTTTGACTTTTATTATAATCACTCAGTTGAGCAGGCTAACATAAACAAACAACATGGCTCAGTCCCCTGGAATAGCAGTGGTGTTTACAGCATGCTTCTAAATTTGTTTATGACTTCAAATGTAACAGGAATGAGTTCATAGTGATTTCTGTCCTTCAATGTTTCTTATAATAGGACCAAATGAAGAAATTATAACCAAACCTGATAACTTAGCCATTAGCCAGCTAGTTAGGAGCAAAACATACAGTGGCTTGCAAAAGTATTCATACCCCTTGAACTTTTCCATATTTTGTCACATTACAAGCACAAACATAAATATATTTCATTGGAATTTAATGTGAAAGACCAACACAAAGTGGTATATAATTGTGAAGCTGAAAACTGAAAATAATTTTTTTTTGTCAAAAATATTTTGAATCATGTATAATTTTCTTTCTATTTTACAATTTTATGTCACATGTCACTTTGTGTTGGTCTTTCACATTAAATTCCAATGAAATTGAATATATGTTTGTTGTTGTAATGTGACAAAATATGAAAAACCTCAAGGGGTTATAATCCTTTTGCAAGTCACTGTAGGTTTCTTCCTCCAGCAACATCATTTTCCATATATGGTAAGGAGGAGCGCTTTCACTGTCCGGCTAAAATTATGTCTCAAAATTCTATGAAAAAAGGGTTTTAGACATCTTTGTATAAATGCAAAACATTTTTAGATATAGGTTTCTTTGATTTGTTCAGGTTCATTTATATTTGCTTTGTGGTGAAAAATATTGCTGGCAGAAGACATTTAAGCGCCTCAGTCATCTCATTATGAAAGTAAATAGTTACATGTACAGAAGCTGTTTTTACATCACTATGTTAAATTTCTTGATAGAATTAAGCATTGCAAGTAAGACAGAATGTTGTAACAGCTCTTCTAAAGTCAAGTGGTAGCATCAGAGCAGTGGCTGGATGTCATAAGCATTGCCAGTCCAATGTGGGGGTGGTGAGGCCATTCCTGCTTCAAATTCTCTGATGATCAGGGCTTGCTGATGCACTGTCATGGGCAAGCTACCAATGCTGCTGCAAGACTCCTCTCCTCCCTGCTGCACCTCAAACCCAGATATTCTGTTACCACAACAACAAATCACCACACTGCAAAAACACAAAATCCTACCAAGTATGTTTGGTCTAGTTTCTAGTGCAAATATCTTGAATACACTTGAAATATACTTATTTTAAGTCAATAATTCCTTAATATTGATGAAAAAGTTCTAGTTATAAGTGAAATAATCTGCCAGTGGAACAAGACATTTTTCCCATATTATAAGCTAAAACGTCTTGTCCCACTGGCAGATTATTTCACACATAACTAGAACTTTTTCATCAGTATTAAGGAATTATTAACTTAAAATAAGCTCCTATATCATGTAGAAAAGTTACTTGTAAGTTCGTTTTGTCTTATTTCAAGTGTATTCAAGATACTTTCACTAGAAACTAGACCAAAAATACTTGGTAAGATTTTGTGTTTTTGCATGCTCAACACAGTCAGGGAGCTCTCATGCTTTATGAGCCTCAAAAGACCTCTCTGTGGAAACCATCCACATTGTCATGGGTTTTTAAATGTCCTTAGGGGGCCTAACTGGCTGCAATCACTCAACAAAATTTGGAGAGCAAAGTCACATGAGGATAACATCAGGAAAATTATACATTTTACAACAAGCAAGTGTGCAATGGCCTTTTATAAGTTGCTAAATCATGATCATCTGAAGCAGCAGCTGATGTTGGCCTGTATGTTGCTTTTTATTGATTTGAGAATATAATAAACAGTGTAATACTGATTTAAGCATAAAATTAGCCACCAAAGGGGAATCATGTGCCATTCCTTACATTGGGGGTCTTCAACTCCAGTCCTTAAGGACCAGTGTCCTGCAACTTTTCGACGTGTCCCTGGTCCAACACATGTGAATCAAATGGCTGAATTACTTCATCA
Source organism: Anableps anableps (assembly GCA_014839685.1). Taxonomy (NCBI): domain Eukaryota; kingdom Metazoa; phylum Chordata; class Actinopteri; order Cyprinodontiformes; family Anablepidae; genus Anableps; species Anableps anableps. Next base: position 24,904,809 of record CM026080.1, on the reverse strand, counting down.
GTATGCAGTTAAGTTCTACGTAGTCATGCTAACAACCTAATTATTTGACTCGGGTGTGTTGAAGCAGAGATGCATCTAAAAGCTGAATGACACTGCCCCTTGAGGCCTGGAGTTGAGGACCCCTGCCTTTCATGGTATAAACATAGCACAGAACTTTCAGAAGCCATCATTTAGAATCATCTGTTTCCTCCTTTCTTTGTGTTATACAGCCCCCCCTCCCCTCTCTAATATTTCCAGCAGTGAAGCCTCATCTCCAGCATTTGTTCCCCTGCTGTTAAGCACAAGAGGAAAAAAGCAACTGCTGAGATGCTTCAGACCTAACTGTCTGCATATTCTTCAAAAATCTTCTTGGGTCCTTACAGGAAAAAATACTATTTTTCGACCGCTACAAAGCAAATTAAACATTGGGTTGTTTTTGTTATGTTTTTTGTCAAAAGCAGTGACTTCATCTCATGCAACAAACAAATGTAAAATAACAGTCTTATCAGAATTCAGTGCATTTCAGGATAAACTAATTCAGTTCCTGGTGAAGAAGTTGTTTTTAAATTTGGAAGATCAATTTTTATAAGCCTGTGGTTAAGTTCCAATAAGATCTTGGGTGGGCATGTGTGTAAATGTGAACACAACTTAGAAGAGTGTTTTATATATAATGAGTCAATATTTATGACAGGAAAAGCCTTTAGGGTTGGTTTCAGTTTGCCCAAAATACAATTAAGAGGGTTTTTTTTAAATAGATATGGGCAGTTGCCCAGGGTGGCATCTGAATGGAGGTGCATGAGCATATAATAAAAATGACCTAATTGTCAGCTGTTCTATTAACATATTGTTATTGTGCTTATGTATATGCAGACAATTTAAGTTGGCACATCAGTGTGTTGAGTAGTAGTTTCTCCCTGGTGAAAACAGGGCAAATATGTTGAATGCTTTAAGTTGGACCACACTGCATGGAAAGGTGTTTGGGGGAGGGGGCACTGCTCACGCTATGTGCACTATGTTATGCTATGTGTGTAAACATTTCACTACGACCACAACTTTCTGTTAGTACAATTTCTTTCTGGCACTTTTTCCTCATGGATCAATATGAGTTCTGATGTTTGACTTGTCCCACCCAAACACTTCTTTTCTCATGCAGCAATAAATTTGACAACAAAAATGTTTTCTTTTGTTTGTACATGAAATCCACAAACTGCAGTAGTTTTGAACACATCGTTTACTATCTGCATGTATTGGATAACAGCAATGACTACACTGTCTCCTAATAATTTGATGGCATGACATTCATCCTGTCCTTGCACTGAGTCATTTAGTAACTAATCAGCAGTATGTTTTGTGTCAGAAAACCCTTCTCTTTAGAGCTTTGGCCAGTCTCCGTGCTCTGCTTGTTTGTATTTGATACATGTTTCGGTGTTTGCAGAGATGGCAGCTGTAGACCTCAGTAATTGTCCTTGACAGAGTGGAAGAGAGCTGTTTCAGCTGGTGGAGATCAACATTGCGCTGGCCGTGCCAATCATGTGGCTCAACTCAGCCAGGCTGAGATGGATCAGCCAGTCACACCGTTAGAATAAAGTGACTCTTCTGTAATGGCCTGTCGGGATTTCATTTTCTAGGTGACAGAACACATTTACAGGACTGGGAAAGGCTCAGTTGCTGATGAGATGTTATTCTTGGAGGCAATGCAGTGCAACAAAAAAGGGATATTTTGCTCTTTTCTTTACAAAACAAGTTTGTTTGGTTTTTTTTTTTTTTTGTTTTTTTTTTTTTTTTTAAAAAAAAAAAAAAAAAAAAAAAAACTCTACTTTTGTGGGATTTTGGATTTCAAAGCTTTATAGATAGCAGGGTAACTTCTAAAAAATTAAAGTTGTTCTCTAAATCATTAATCTTATACTCTTTGCATAAAAACAAAACTATAATTAAAACAGTACAATCCCCATAATTTTCTTAGAGAATATTAATGTAATTAATGTAATCTCTTTTGCTTATTAGTTTTGTATATGGCAGTGATACGGGTCAACCGGTTCACTGCAGCTACAGTGAAGGTCTAAGGGTTTACAAAGAAACCAGGACACATAAAAAAAATACCTGCTCGATAACATAGTGCATTGTGGTTTGTAGCTCATGAAATCGGTAATGATAGTCATAAATGATAATTACAAATGTGCCATCTTGTTAAGATGTTATTGCCTGTGCAGCTTCTAACCTCAGAGCCTGTTCCGTCATGTGGTGCCTCTCCCCTTTACGGTTAGCGGTGTTCGTACCTGTTTCCCATCAGAGGATCCTTTCACACCAAGCTGGCACATCCTTCACAATCTGCATTCAACCCAAACTGCGCAGCCCTGTAATCACAAATTCCCCATGTTGTTTATAGCTCAGTGAGTCAGTAGCATGGACTAGTTTACCTGTGGGCTACAGAGGGAATGTCTCCAGCATCTTCGACAAGAACAGACAAAAACTCTGGCCTCAGGAAGCTTCAGTGATTCTTGAGTTTTGTTACCCGCTCCACCATACATAACCTCACAAATTTATTGATAACTGAACAAAAGCTGTGGTTAAACAAGAGTTCACTGTGGTGATATTAGGCAACACTAAATTATATTAATAGCCATGAAACCAATCAGTATCTCAAATTCTTAACAAAACCAATTTAGTGATCTCTGATAAATATCCAAAATTATCTTTTTTTTTAATCTGGATGATATGTACTTTAAATCAACATGAAGAATTATAAATGTGTTAATAATGAATTCTAAGAAAAATCAACAAGAGCTAGAAAACAATGGAATCAAGAATTTAGTTTATTGTTAAATAGATAACTACTTATAGTCTCAAAAAAATGTGATACAGAATAAAGGCTAACAAAAATGAACAACAGTAATTAATTATCAGACTATTAACTAAAGGGGGACTTTCTACATTAGGAAATGATCATATGAAATAACACTAATTAAATTCTGTAAAAATCTGAAAATAATCAGGAGACTGTCAGTTTCTCAGAGGCTTCAAGGCAGAGATTATAAATATGGTCTAGTCCTAAGTTCTACCAGCCTTTTTATTCTAAGTAGGGAAATAAAAAAAGGGAAGATGAACACTGAACCACCTGGACCTGACAGCTTTGCAAACACCAGAACTCCTACAACAGAAATGAAAAAGAACCTTACTTTGGTTCAATACAGGGCTGTACTGGAATTTGGCCTTGGGATTTTGGTCCAGTTGCCCCACCCTGAATGGTTAAACATGACCTCTGCAGTTGATCCTTATAGACATTTGTTCATATGCTGGTACTGAGTTGGTAAACAATTAAAAAAAGAAATGTAAGGAGAGTTGTATAGCTCTTAATGCTCACTCTATGAAATAACAACAATGTGATTTATTAGAACTAAAACATCAATAGTAAATTTTTCATACATAAAAACAAGGAGATCCACGACCAAATATATGAAACATGTATTATTTGTTTTAGTTTTAACAAGTGATATTTAGTTTATTTGGTTTTTTATTTGTTTTTTTGGGTTTTTTTGGTGTCACTCACTATATGAGTTTAAAGTTGACTTTGTTACTGATAAATTCTGACGCTAAACACCACACAGAAATTTCACCATAGTCATGTTTATACTTTATATATTTATATTTTATTCAAAGTATGTAACTTTTTGGACATATTTGTTGAAGCTGTCACTATGTCGTGACAGTGTGGTATGAGACAGATAATCTATGAAAAAAAAATTTAAAAAAATAAAAATCAACCTCCTCTGCTTTCTTCCAGCGCTTCCAGCAACTTCAGAAATACACCTACACTTTAATTGCTAAACCTGACATTTAAGGGGTTAAGCATTAGATGATTTATGAACATTTACTATAAATGGTGAAGATTGTTGCAGACATTAAAAATGGCATTCATGAGAAAAATTTGGAAAAAAATATGTTGATATGTAATATTTCTATGACAATGTTAAAAAAGAAAAGATTTTGTGTGCGTCTGTGTCCAAGGGACGCTTGATTGGCTTTAAGCTTTCTGGAGCGTTTTAACCAAACAAAATCAGACTATTAACAAAAAAAAATGTTCCTCTCTGAGGAGAAACTCTTTCTGTTATGAAAAGATTGTGCACTACCTAATGTGATGTTGTTCTGGTACTGGTGTGTTTGGCATTCTCATCTTCCAGCCACCTGTTATGTAAACAGCTAAGCTTCATTCACTCTGCCTGGGTGATGTTCACACCAGTCACAAGTGAGACTCTCTGCTCTGAGCCAACTGACTGTAACAGACAATTTTCGAATCGATGTTCATCCTCCGCAATACAAGGGAATCTGAGGCACCGAGCACTTTCCCTTCTCTCCCCTTGTCTTCGCCCCTCTTCTCTGTTCTCATCTTCCTCTCTCTTCATCTCTGCCCAAAGTCTCCATGGGTTGTATCCATTAGCCACTCTGTCTGCTTTCCCGCTTACAGAAGTCGCCTTTCAAATCCCAATCTGAAGTGACTATAGCCTGGGGCCTTAAGGGACTTCATCATCGCCATATCCATCTCACACCTGGAAAACTGGAATCAAATGGGCCAGGAAGAAACTCATTACTGTGGTATTCCTCCGTGGTTGTAAATTGTGATTTGAAGGATTGTAAATTTCTTATTGAGGTTTTTTTTTTTTTTTTTTTTTTTTGGGGGGGGGGGGTTCAAAAACACTAAAGAGGTGTGGAGAGATGCATGCTCCATGCATACGTCTACTTGATTAATCTGGGCTCTGCAGGTCCCAGCTAGCGACAGAAGCAACGTTTCCAGACTCGGATAGAATTCACTGCACAGAGACTCCCATCGAGCTACAATATGGCAATGTTTACACTTGCTCCGAGCCATGTAATAGGGATACTGCCTTGCATAATAAGTGCTATTCTGGAAGTTAAATTTTAATCCCCCAAAGAGCGCATCACCTGAGAAAATTAAGATCCAAACAAGCATGGAAAGCCATCTCTGCATTTTAATGCCATCTTGAAATAAACGCCAGCTGCGTGTAGAAGCTCCTGTGAGTTGAATTTGTTGATGGAATTTAATATATGAGTACATTGTACTTCTGAAGTAAAAAAAAACGTGAGAATAAATGAAACTTATTTTTAGAACTGTTTTTAAATGAGCACCTGTTATAATGCCTTGCAGAAGTATTCACACCCCTTTAACTTTTCACGTTTCATCATGCTACCTCTGCGTATTTTTGTAAAGGTTCTATGGGATTAACCGAAACGAAATTGAGCATAAATAAGAAGTGGGAAAAGATGCATGGTTTAAAACATGGCAGTAGCTGCATCATACAGTGGGGATGCTTTCCTTCAACAGGGACAGGGAAGCTGGTCAGAGTTGACTGAAAGACAAATGGAGCAATCCTGACAGAAAACATTATTGGGGCTGTAAAAAGCCTTGAGACTGGGGGGTTAATACCCAGACTTAGCAATATGATGGCTCAGATCAAAACATTCTCATATGTTAAAATGACCCAGTCAAAGTCCAGACCTGAATCTAATTGTGAATCTAGGTTGAAAATTGATGTACACAAAGAATCTCCATCTACTCTGACAGAGATTGACTTGTTTTGCAAAGAATAATGGGTAAAATATGTATAACAATAATCCCAGGTGTTTTTCTCAGACCAGTTCACAATCATGCTCGACACAGTTTGTGGTTCTTACGTGTCAAATTCTTCAAAGTTTAAGGGCTATTGTCACTGCACGATGTGTTCCGGAACCAAGATCTGTTCCGGAAGTGCGATCTGTACCTTTAGCTCATTTGCACATGTACCGAAACAAACGCTTCCGGATCATTCTACAAAAGCATAACATTTATTTATATCAATTAAAATACTACTTGCTATAACAGGACCTATTTTCCTAGACAATGTTATAATTCACTTAATGAATAATAGTTCCTATAATGTAGTTCGAAGATTATAATTTAGCAGAAAATTGTGTATTGGACTCATGGGACTTTACACTGTCAATGCGCCCTCTGGTGGACTCATCACAGACAAAAACAAAGACCTTTATTTTATAATAATCACATTATTATTATTAATAATAACAATAATAATGTATTACACTACCTGTCCTTATGTTTTATTATTGTACATTGGCACATCCATTTGATTTTTTTTTTTCCAGAAATTAGAAGTCAAAGCAGTCTTGCAAAATGAAGTGAAACTTTTTTATCTTAATTTCTTGTTATTCTCTTTAAATCGAATACTATTTTGACGATTACAGTGAAATACAAAAAGAAATAAAAATACTCTCCCTGAAGTATTTCTTTTAGCACATGCGCAGATTAGCTGATGGTACGGATAACGCTTCCGGAGCAGCTCGTGCAGTGACCGTTATGTACGGTTGCAAGGCAATGTATGTCAAAGCTCAGCTAAAGAAAATACTCCGACAATGCTGGCACCTGTTTGACATACGCAAACATTCAGTCTGTTTAGCATGGCTTCGTGAGCAGCACATGGTCATAGAATTTCCAAGCAGTCAACTCAGAAATCCAAATAAATGTGTTTCAAACGATTATACTTTTTTCATAGTTGTGAATTTAACCGCTCCTGGCTCCTTTTTTCCTGTCAGCTTCTTATACATGTGTTCAACTCGAAGCGATTTGGTCTCCAGTGCTTCTAATTTTCCTCTGGGAGCACGCGCGTTGTGAAGGGCAGCCAGTCCTCTCCGTTTCTCATTTACATGACATTATTCAGAAGGCTCCATTTCCTGTTCCCATGACCCCTTGATGTCTTCAACCCTGTGTCATCTGGCATTACCTCTGCAGAATTTAATTTCTGGTGAGCAGAGCATCCTGACAGGGCTGTCCATGGATCCTGTGAGGTCATATTCTTCAAATCATATAAAGTTGATGTGCACAGGGAGAAACTGTTGCACTGCACCCAGTGCTGCACTATTATACATTTTAATATTATTACATAGATAGAAATGCAAAGTCACATATTAACAGTGTGATTTATTTTTCTGATACAAAATGTAATATAATAATTTAGCTATACAAGAAATAATAATGAATAACTAAAGATTTTTTTTAAATAAATAAATACAAATTTACATATTTTAAAATATGAAAACAAAGCCAAAAAGACATTAAATAAATGTCGCAGCTTGTTTATATCTCGGGGGAAATCAGTTAAGAGAAAACAAGCCGAATAATCTGCCAATAATTGCTGATAATTTACAACTGGACTACAAATGTTTCCAAACAATAAAACTATTTGCATCCATCCGTTACAAACTATCTGTTACGCGGCGGCTATCTGGTTAATTAGATCCAGCGTCTAATCAATGTGATTTCTGACCAATTGCTCGTAAGTCACTGAGCAACAACAGTGCCAGCGTTCAGAGATTTACAGGTCTGTCAATACACTTTTCTAAAATGATATTTAGTCTTTTTCCATGAGCATGAATTCCAACCCTGCTGATGCAAGTTATTGATTGGCTGAATCCCAGCTGAATGTTAAAAAAAATTAAAAATAAAAAAAAAAAACCTCTTTCAGATAGCATGTTGGCTTTTTAGCCTCAAGCCTGAACGTTGTGCGACATCTGCCTGAGAATTCACAGGGTCTGAGATCAGGGGGAAGAACTGTTGCCTAACCTGGCCTTCCCACAAGAACCTCCTGAACGCTGTCATTCAAGATGCTCAGGTGTTGCTACACTATCATTAGTGGTCATTGTTTCTGGGAAGAACAGCCCAGATTGTGTGGGAATACCGGGATGGAGGCAGCGATGAGCTGGAGACCTGCTGTTGAACGGCTCATGTTTTCCACCTACTTGGTAAAGGCTATGGATCATAATATAATCAGGATTCTCTGCTTTAAGCTGTGACTTGGCGGCTGTGGAAAGTGGAGGTTGAGGAAAGTTGAGTTTGAAAATCAAAACCTTGATGATAATCAGGTTGAAAGAAAAAACACTTTCTTTTGCATTTCAAAGCCTCCTGCTGTAAAAATGACAGGAAACAAGCAGCAGACCCAAATCTGTCACAAATGAGTTGTTTACTGGTAGATGCTCTGTAAACATCATTATACCACAGGTCACTCAGAACATAGATGATTCATTTAAAATTTAAATGGGTTGTATCATCTCTTCTGTGCCAAAATATGGTTACCATCCTGAAATGTAGAAAAAAATAACCGTGGTTTCATAAATGCAGTCAGAAAACGTGTCCATATTGCTGCACTAAAGCTATGTTGGCTGGGGGCTCCTGGGTGTATCATTCCACTAAGTCCACTGAGACCGTTTCTAAACTACTACACGACCTGAGAAAGCTCAGGAATGTATCACCTTTGATGCCATTGTACAAATGAGAGCTTTTGGCAAAATCCAAGTGTTTACTCGACTGTTGGAAAACCGAGTGGACTGATGAGTTACAGCTTGTTATGATGGACACAGTCTGCAGCATGAACTAACAGAGCTCAGAAGTTGTTCAGCTGAGAAAACACTGACAAACCGAAGACTATGTTGACCTCCACCTACTACTGGGAAGGCAACTATTACTGAAAACTCTGCAGAGCCTTACTTCAAAAAAAATCTAAACTATCCTTTTGAGCCTAAGCAAATTATAGAGATGAATAAATATCAGGTCAAATTATTTAGCAACAACAGAGTCTTGAGATGCACTGAGAATTCAGATACCGACTGGAATTGTATGATTTTCTGCTTTTTCGGCCCAGACTGGTGACCAACATATCGGAAGCTCAAAAATCCAGTCTTTTAAAACTCAAAGTGAGGTATTTTCATGAGTTAGCGTTATGGTGTTTAAAAATGAAGTCAGAGGAAGCACAGAAATGTAAAAAGCTAATTAAAATGAAATTATTTTCTGTAATATTTCATGTTTGTGGTTCATCAAGACTGGAAGCAAGAGCAAGAGTTTCAGCAGATAACAGGAAGACTGAATGAAGATCAGCGAAGTTGATCTGCTTTCTCCCTTTTAACTCTGTTAATGGGACATACTGGATTTTAAAATGTTGGCAGCAAAATTTCAGATGTCTGTAAACTATGTAATGACTTTCATTTTAAAATAATTGTAAACCTTCTTTTACACATAGTGGCGTAAAATCACCTCTGCTCTGAATATAATCAATCACTGCTCACAGTAGGAAGGTAAAAAAAAAATATATCACAATTTTAGTGCTGTTGTTAAATCTTCCCATCATTCTTAAAGAGTCATCAGAATTCTGACTGGTGGATCTCGAAAGAAAGTCATTTACTGGAATCCCACATTAGAAGTCATCTTTTTGCTTGCAAATTAAGGTTTTATAGCATAAGAAATATAAAAAAGGAAGAATCCAAACTGTAGTCGGCTCATCAGATTCAGTTCATTTAGGTCAAATCTGTGCATTTACAGTAACTAGCGGATTTTAACAGCACTCATTTGTTGCTCTTAACCTCAGACTCCTGAATGTGTGGAAAGAATGAAGGACATGAATACACTCAAAATCTGAAAGTTGAGGAACAATTTATGCAAAACTTGATGGCAGTGAAATGGGGATCATAGGTCCATTTCAACAGTCCACAAAGTGGTTTTCATTAAATGAAAATGTTCTGCCAGTACTGCCTTGCCCTCTCCCTGAACTTTGTACTCGTGAACCCTCTGTGGACTCCCCTCATTTCTGGATGTTTCTTTTAGACCTCACAGCTTTGGAGCAAAATATGTGTTGTTAGGGCTGAGCGATATGGCTAAAAAACATATCAGGATATAAGCATTTCATATCAGTCGATATTGATAATTATTGATTAGGTTTTATTATATCCAAAATACTGCCAAACAGGTGACCTGACCTGTCCTCTTTTATTCACAACGTCTTCTTGACCTGCTGCCCTCATTTCCTCCTTTCTCTCCACCCTATTCTTTTTTATTTTTAAGCAGTTATGGGGCACGGTGGCAAACATGAAACTGCTCCCACATACTCAGAGGTACTGTGTGTCAGAGGTTGTGCTAGACTTTCTCTGTGTCCGTCATTTTCACTGACTGCCTCACAAAAAAATCCCGTCACAATCTATTTTTTTCCCATCAGATTGTAAATAATAATCACGACAAATTCAACCGCATTTGAGCTTAATTCAGTGAAATTAATATTTAACAAGCTGAATGGAAAATCCACATCGTGCCATCACACATCAAGCACATAAATACATGTAACTTTTTCTGCAGTGACAAAAACCCACTGACAGTGGAACCAGTAACTTCATATAAACAATGAAATGAAACGATCGCACTTATTTATGAACGTGGACATGAATTGCGCACCGGATTGTGCATAATCAAATATCTCAGGGTTCTGATGTTGAGCTGGAGCCTGAATACGAGCTCCGCTGCCGCACTATAAGCTGGAATTACAGGCGCCGCTTCAGCCAAAGTTTTAAAATCAGGGAGTCTCCATTTGAAGCAATCAGAAGTCAGCTCAAATCTCCCAGAATCCATTCCTGCACCAGACGCACTCCAAAGCCTCCTGTCCATAAGTCTTCTTTAAAAAACCGGTCAAAGATGGAAGACATTCTGTTAATGCGACCCCTGCTGTGAGAATCCTCTGAAGGGCTAGTTAGTTGATGCCACCAAGCTTTCTTAGCTGGGCCCACAAAGGTTAAGCGACTAAAGCCTTTTCTCTGCCTACATCCCCCAGAATGCTGTGCAGGTCTGGACTGGCATTCAGTGAACTTACTGAGCATTCTATCGGACGTATTTTCAATTGATATTGATCACGTGTCTCTCACGATAGATATTATCCTTCAATCGCCTAGCCCTATGTGGTGTCCATGTTTTTAAATATTGCGGTGCTAAATCATGCATTATTCAAATATAACTATAAAACTTGAAATAATTCTAAAACATTTTAAACAATGTTAAAAAAAAAAAAAAAAAAAAAAAAAAAAAAATAGGAAAGAGTGTCCCTACTCAAAATAAGAGCACTGCAATTATAATCAGCACAATCCATACTGGGAAGAAACAGCGCCATGCAACATTTAACACACAGAACCGAGTGCTGTGGCACATGTTGTGAAAATGTCACAATCAAATAAAGGAGCTTCACCACTTCTCTTCGAAGATTACTGGAAAGCCTGTTGAAATATCTAAATGTCAACTGTGCATAAACACTTTCCAATTATGCTTTATGTGCATGCAGCAGCTGCAGGGCAGGAGGTCACACATCCCTTTGTCGAGCCTTAAATCCCCCCTGGGTTTGGATCAACACGCATAGAATTTCTAAGGACAGCACTAAGAGGAAAGATTTAACCACACATCAATCTGAAATTTTAAACTTTAAATGACCAAAAATATATCTATATATCTTTCTTTAAAAGGTTTACATCCCTCACCCGATCATAAAAGCCCTATTTTTTTGTCAGCAGCCTCTAGAGGTCAACAACCATTTATTGCCACAATTGTCTCATGTATGATGGAGATGATGATGACTGCTGGCTGCCTGTCATCATAGCCCCACCAACAGACATGTCATTATTGTTAAATGATAGGTCATTTGTGGCACACTGGTGCAACAGGCCTTGCTGGACCTTCTCTGACCCTTTTACTAATTACACCCTGAGGACTGAGAAGGAGCCAATCGTAGGAGAGCAGTTTGGCTCAGTGCTCTCCAACAGGGGATCTCCTGTCTCGTTGCCAGTCAGATATGTGGTTGTGCTTGTCCTTCCGAAGACAATTCCATCTCACGAAACATAAGAGGCCCTCCTGTGGTTCAAAGACATGCTTCAGGCCTTGAGTGAGCCTTTATAGCTCAGCCTACTGTGCATCCTTGAAGGTTTCCGGTGTATTTTTGACTCTTTGTCCACTGGCAAACTGTCTGTTGGGTTATTGCACACCAGGTCTTTTCAAATCTGTTTTGACGGGCTAATTGCCCAGGTTATTAGCATGCACAGCTAGCCCTATGCTCAGACTGGGAAGACGAAATCCCTGCCCAATTATTACAGTCCCCGAAATGGTGGCAGAACGTACTCCCCACAGTCTGGTTCAGACAGTTTTTAGCTTTCGATGTAGCAGCTGGTAACCGCTCACTGTCAGTATTTTAGGCAGGCTTCTGAAACTGAAAAAAAGATACCGATATAATACAACTGGTAAAATGCAATGTTGGTGGTTTAATAGGAGTGTATTATAAGTAAGCTGCATAAATTATATAAATGCTCAAAAAGGAAATCAGTCTTACAGTCTATCATCTTACAGAGTGACGTTTTTTTTTTCCATTCAGTGATCTTGATTACAAATAAAAGCCATTTTTGTATATTTCTCAGGAAAAATGTATTTTTAGGATCAACACTAAGATTTACACTGAAAATCAATGTAATCAAGCACTATATTTTTTAATTATGAAACTCAATTATGAAATACAACTGAAAAAAAATATATCTGGACACACTTAACAGACATTTCATTTTTTTTCTCTTCTGACAATAAATCAGACTAAACCTTTCCTGTTTTATGTCAGCTAACACTACCAAAATAATAACAATTTGCTAAATTACAAAATTATGAGAGTTGTGTAGGAAGGTTTTTTTTAACTCAGATTCAGAAGTTTACATATGTTCCTTAGTTGTTGGCAGAACTGCCTTTTAAAACTATGTGACTTAGGCTCTAAGCTTGGTTTCCTTTCACAAGGTTCTCAAAACAGCTTGTTGGAAGATTGGCCCATTCGAAAGACCCATTTACATCCAAGCTTAACTTCCTGACTTATGTCTTGAGATGTTGCAACAGTTTTTCTACATAACGTTCTTTTATCATGATGCCTTTTTGTGAAGTGCACCAGTTCCTTGTGCAGCAAAACACCCATCACTGCATGATGCTGCCACTCCTGTACCTCACAGTTCGGATGGTGTTCCCAGGTTTACTACTTTCCCACTTTTTTCCCAAACTGTATGGATTTTTAGAACAGGCAGAGAGAGAACACCGTAGAACTGAGACTGCAACCACCGACATGTTTTACATGAAGAGAGGTCTAAAATCGTCAAGGCAAGTGGCCCAAAAAAAGTAAGCTATACAAGTAGATAAGGCAGACTATCCTACACAGACATAAACAGACCATGGTGCAAGAGCCTTTTGAAATTTGTGATAAACGTCAAAGCTCAACGATAAACCATATGTAGACTGTGAGAATCTAATAGGATTAAAAAGCCTCTTTTTTGTCTCAAGACAAACTAGACCAAATTCGATACGACAAGGAAAAAAAAAATCAATTTCAGTTTTTTTCTGTTGTTGTTTTGTTTTTCTTTTTTATCAACATCTATATGTGACACGTAAATGAATGAGAGTTGTCACATAGGAAACCCAGATAACTGAGACAAACTTGATCTCCACACCAGAACATTTATGACTGACAGCAGATCATGTGATTTATACTCCTGGTGAAGATATAGACATCTATGATGATGTAAAAGCTATATTTATTAGGAGTGTGCACAGCTTTCTGCAGACAACTATATAACACTACCGCCTGGGCTGTTGGCACTTGAGCTCCATTTGCTGTGAATTGAAATAATGTAACTCTAAAGTTGTTCTGTGCGCATCCATAACCATAAATACCAGAAGGTTGTGGATAGATTTAAAACAAATCCATCCAAGGCTGAAAACAATGTTTCGTTCATCTTGTTTTGCTGATCGTCTGTTGCTGTTGCTAAATTCATGGGTTTTATTTTCTTCAACTAAACTTTTGCAGAGCTGCGCTTTTGTGCTTTTAATCTAGTCGTCTAATCTTCCAGCACACCTGGTCTATTTTAACTCATTACTCCTTTTGCATTTTTTTAGTTTTAAATCATTGTTTTCTTTATTTGTTTTATATGTAAGACTTATGGCAGAAACGCATGCCATGAGACAGGCAGAATGTCCCGGCTGGTGCTAATGCTTTAGCTAAGAAAACAGAGCCTTTTAAAAGGACATCACTGACACTAATGACACAGAAATACTCTGCACTACATCAGAAAGTCTCTTTTTTTTTTTTTTTTTTTTTTTTTTTTTTTTATTTGCAGCCATTACACGGCTAAGTGTAAAAGCCTGCTCCAGCACCATGTTGCTCTGGTTTTAAAGCCTCTGCAGGGGGGAGATATCTCTGTGCCGTGATCCATAGAATAAACACTTTATTTGCTTCAAGCTCCACATGTTCAGATGGCTGCGCAGAGGGAGAGGAAACACATGGGACATCACAAGATTATACACTCATTGTATTCACTGCAAGGTTAAATCAAGGTAAATTCCATGCATTTTGTTTGAAATCCTTCTGCTGAGATTAAGCTGGATTTTTTTCAGTCCAACATAGCACCTGCATTTTTCATGATAAGTAAACAAAACGGCCCATTCAAATCAAGAAATGATTATCCCTGAACAAAACATTTTGACCTTTCCCCCTTTACTGTCTCCACACTGCATCTACGGTTTTACTGAATCTGTGAAAGACATTGGGTCAATGCCAGATCAGATACGTGTGAGCGTTTCTTTTGTTTCTCCTGAGGACACGCTCAACATCCAAATTATTCAGCACCCTTGTCCTCATACTAACCCACCTCCAAGTCCTTTGTCAGAAGCTTCATTGGGTTGAAGAACATGGGCAGCAATGATAAGTCTGCAAATGAGCATGTTTTTTTTTTTTTTTTTTTTTTTTTTTTTTTACAAAACATGGGCCAGGAACAACAGTTCAGGCTTTTCCTGCATGACTGCTGTCGTGTAAATAGCAGCTCTATTAAGAGCTTTTTCTGCAGTGGCTACAGTTTGACATCTTAATTCATATCATCACTGGAAAAAACAGTTCTTATACACCGTTTCTTACAAAATGAGTCATACCCCTTAAACATGTTTTACATTTTGCCGAGTTATAAACACAAACGTCAATGTAGTTTCTGGAACAGATCAACACTAAGTTGTACATAATTGTGAAGTGGAAGAAAAATAATTCATTGCTAATTTTTTTTTTTTTTTTTTTTTTTTTTTTTTTTTTTTTTTTTAAACAAAACCTCAAGTGTATCACAAAAGTGTACTAAACCCCTATGAATGAACCATATTTACAGAACCACACGTCACTGCCACCACAGCTGAAAGGAAGGACTTGAAGGACAGCGAGTCTTGGAGACACTGTCTGTTTTCCAAAGTCTATCTTCTAGGCTGGTATCCTGCATGTTTTAGATGTTTCTCTGGTTCATCACACCTAAATCAAATGATTTTTAGGCCGTGGAGAAGTTGAAGACCTGCTGAGGAAGTATTTGTTTTTGTTGTCAGGTGTAGCGGTGTAGAGAAGAGACACGTCTAAAACATGCAGGACACTGGCCCTTGAGGACTGGAGTTGGACACACCTGCTCTAAACCACTGCATTGAACCTCTGGTTGTAGCCTAAGTTTAGGATTACTATCTAAAACTGAAACTCTGCCCCAGACTTAAGTCTTCCATTGTCCTGTATTTAGACCCATCCATATTTGTGTCAACTCTGAAAAGCTTCCTTGTCCCTGCTGAAAAAAGATTATCCACACAACATGATCCTGCCACCGCCATACTTGACCCTAGGAATGGTGTGTCAAGGTTGATGTGGAACGTTAGCTTACCACAAGAACAAATCTTCTGAATTTAGGCCAAGAAGTTCAATTCCGGTCACATCTGATCAGAGCACCTTCATTCAACATCTTAGCTGTATTCTCTACATGGGTCGTGGTGAATTTCTCATGGCTTTCTTTAAACAAAAGATTTCTTCTTGTCCATCTTCAACAAAGACCAGATTTGATTAATGCTCTCTTTGCCCAGTCAGTTTTGCGTAATGGCCATTCTTGAGAGATTTGCAGTTGGCTATACGCTTTACATTTCCAGAAAATGGACATTGTCAACGTCTGGGATATTGTTTTCTAACCAAACCTTGTTTTAAACTCCATAGCTTTATCTCTGACCTGCCTACAGTGCACCTTGGTCTTTAGGCGCACTGTAGAAAGTGTAGACACTTCCAAAAGTGATGTTTGTTCACTTTTGGAAAGTTCTGTGCACGCTACATAGCATTGTTTCATGTATGTGATGACAGTCAGGAAGAAATTTATGTTACATTCATTTACAGCACATCCAGCAAACTTTTAAGTCCTCTTTTACCATTTGACACTGCTATAATACAGCAGCATCCCTTGAGTACAACAGATAAGATCACCATTCTATGGCATATAGTTAAGTATCATCATCAGACAAAGGACAATACATCTCCAACTGGAATATTGCATGTCTGTGCCTGGAAGATTCACAGCAAACAAAGCCCTGTATCCTTCAGCTCTTTCTTTCATATATCTGTTTCAATATCCTGTATCCTGATGAGTCGGAGAATGGGGTGTTGACCTGAGGTTTAAATCCCAGGGAAGTCCATTATGGTAAGACAGAGCAAAGTGCTGATAGAGGAGAGAGATACAGCCTTAAGGACAAAGAATGTACATGCCCACCTGGCTTTATAGGCCTGTCTGACCATCTTTGTTCCAGTATGTACTTTTTAGTGCTTATTTCATCTTTATAGTTTAGTGTCTTATGTCTGCACCACAGGCTCCACCACAAAATAGTGAACAGAGAGTTATAGTCAGTCTGCTCGGGGATCCTTTTTCCCAATACAGCTAAATCTTTCCCGGTGGATCAAACCCTGTCAGATAAGCGCAGACAGTTATCAGTCCATTTCATCCACACAGACATCCCAGCTCGGTGGTGGTGGTGATTATCTCAGTAGAGGGGGTGGGCAGACCCCATAGACTTTGGGGATCATTGGAGCTGAGTTTTCATTTATCAGATCTGCTCAAATGTATCTTTATCCAAAGCAATCTTTATCAGGAATGAAAATCAGTGACTTGCAGGTGAATCTCATTACATTAGAATATCACAGAGAAGTTAATCTATTTCAGTCATCCAATAAACTTATTTTATACATGCATTAAACAGCATAAAACATTTCAAGAGTTTATATCTGCTAATTCTGATGATTATGGTTTACAGCTAATGACAATGCAAAATTTGATCAGAAAATTAGAGTAATACATTATTTCATAAGAAATATTATTGTTGATGATTTTATAATCAAACATACTGACCGACTGAAAAGCATGTTCATGTACTGTACAGAATATGAACTCAATGTTTGGTTGGGGCTCGCCTTGCATGAATTACTACACCACTGCAGCATGGCGTAGAGGTGATCAGTCTTTGGCTATGTTGAGGTGTTAAGAAAGCCCTAGTTGCTTTAAAATCAGCCTTGAGCTCATCTGCTTTGTTGGGTTTACGGTCTGTCATGTTCCCCTAAAAATACACCATAGATTCTCTCTTTTTCATGGGGTTTAGGTCTAGACAGTCTGCTGACCAGTCAACTGCAGCAATACCATGGGCATTGCTACTTTTGGCAGTGTCTACAAGTAGGAAGTCAGCCTGTCCATAAAGCTTGTCAGCAGAGTATAATGTGCTCTAAAATTTTCTGTCGCTTGTGCACCTCTTTCAACCACACTTTTCCTTCCACTCAACTTTCCATGAACATGCTTTAAAATTATGCTCTGAGAGCAAGCATTTTTGACGGATACCTTTTGGAGTATATCCCGGATGTCTGACAAGTCAGAAGTCTGCATCGGCCATTTTACTGTAATTTTTGTTGATTGTGAGGACCCAAAGGCAAGTAAGTGCACAGCAGAATCATAAATAAAACTTACAGCCATATGAGGAAACATGAAGGGAAACCATGAGGAACACATGAAAACTGGCTGAATAAAGGAGTATTTAAATACTAGTGAAGTGATTAATTGGACAAGGATCAGGTGAATCCAATCAAGAGAAGGCACGGCGCACACAAAGCTAAGTTAACAACAAAAGAAGGCATTGCAGAGACCCGAAGAATAACTCAAAAAATAAGAACTCAGACAAGACTAAATGTCAGAACAGGATCATGATAAGTATGACCATGACATTGTTTCTATATTGTAAACCCTTTTTAATTGGTTTTATGCCATATTCTAATTTTCTGAGGTTTGTATTAAGCTCCAAGCCATGGTCATCAATATTAACATGCTTAAAATGTCACTGTGCAATAAATCCATATAAAACAAGCGTCTCTTTTTGATCTGAATCACTGAAATACAATAGATCTTTAAAAAGATTCTATTTTACTGAGATTTATCTGTATGCAATCTACATCTTTGTAACATATTTTTAAACAACAGTTTTAAATGAAGACAAAGCGACTACCTTTTTTTATCCTGCAGAGTAAAAACTGATCCCAACTCAGGGTTATTTTTCATGTATTCGTGCACAGTTCTCTGATCCAATCTCAGCAAACATAAGGAAAACTGAAGTTAAAACAATCTGATCTGTCAGTAGCACAATCCTAAATTTGCAAAAAAGAAAAAAAAAAAAAGATTTACTTTAAAGTCAAAGATGGGAGTTGTTTTTTTGTGTGTGCCACGATGCATAATATGGTTATCTAAGAGCTGAGCAGAGCAGTTTAAAAGTGAACTGAAGCCTTGTATTCACCCTCATTAACTTCAGAGCTGCTGGATCTCATAAAAGGACATATAGTGCAGACGCTTTTAACTCTACTCCACGTATTCATTAGTCTCAATTTTCCACAATACATCTGACCTTGCAGCCACTGACCTATGGGCTTGTAAACATAAAGCAATTTCAAACGTCCTTTTAAAACGAAAAGCAAATCAGTAGTAAAAAGCATATGAGCTCATGAGGAAAGGACACTGAATATTCAGCTTTTAGCAGAACTATTACAACACGCTGTTAGAGGGCCCTTACATGCATTTTGTTGAGGACCAGGCTTTAAAAGGAAGACCACTAAAAACTGTATCAGATAAAAGCTGCATAGAAACACACATGAAATCTGGCAAAAACAATAAAAGTCTCTTTATGTTTTGCAGAGCGCGTCTCAAAGGCTAATAATTTGAATGTTGTGAACAAACACAACACTTACCTTTAAAATTTGGGGATTTATTAACTGCACCTGATGCTTGCATCTTAAGGCCCAAATCCTGAATCCTAGCCTTTGAGAAATTGTCCAGTTAAAGAGCTGATTATACGGCTCTGCGGACAGGCAATAACAGCCCTGGCTCTCGACAGATGCCAGCTTTTTTTTTCTATTATCAGACATGTGTAGAAAATTGGGTGGATTGGCATGTGGACAACAAATTAAGACTACTGCTCTGGCCACAATGACACATTTGTTCGTGTTGAGACTCATAAGGATATTATGACTGTAACATCTTATACCAAGAGGACACTTTTGGAGCCTCACAGACTCCCCTTTTCTCTCCCTTTTCTTCCTGTTTTTGTAGACGGTTAAAAGCTGCTCTGCAGTTCAACAAAATGTTAAGAAGTTGAGATTTTGTTGCTCGAGTTTCCCATCTTCCTCAAAATAGCAGCTCACCGTAAATGTTTCTGTTCACATTCATGTATTAAATGTTGAATGAAAAGCCACGACTTGATTTTTCTCCAGACAAATCATCGTTTAGTCCCCCAATGTTTTGTGTTTTCCTAAAATGTATATTTACATATAAAAGTTTTTGCAATTCCATTTTCTTGAATGTAAATTAGCTGTAAATGCAATGAACTGTTTGTTTCTCCACAGTTTATAGTCATTCATACCTATATTTGTTGCAAAGATGTAATAAATTCAGGCTGTCAGGGTGCAAAAACAGACCATCAGCCTGAATGGGTCTACGCTCTTAAAACTGTGAAGGACTAAGAGTTGTGTTACGCTAAGAAAGACCAGGGCTCCTTCCATTTAGACAAGTCAGATTTTTAAGTGTCAGCAAAAGGCACAAATCTTTTAAAACATATCCTTTTATGCTAAAACATCAGGCCATGATTTTACCCCAAATCTAGCCCTAGGAGCAATATAAGTGTCTTGGTTTAGATTAATTCATGGATTGGGGCTTCATCTGCAGTAATCTGGGTGATGCTCCAGTGTGTTCTGGTAAAGAAAGAGCTCATGTACCAGCCAGTCTTTGCTTTGACCCTCATCTAGGATCATGAGATATGAATCACGACCTAAAGAACAAGATCCCAGATGCAAGCAGCTGCAGTTAGCTTCCTCCATAGGGTGGCCGGACTCTGCCTTGGAGAGCTCCATCATATGGTGGGTCGTGCAAGTAAAAGTAGAAGCTCTGCTTCTCCGCACCAAAAGGAGTCGGTTGAAGCGGTTCAGACATTGGATCAGGATGTTTCCTGGATGCCTCCCTTTTAGTGGCACGTTCTGGTGGGAGGAGACACCAGGGCACACCCAGAACTAGTGTCTATACATCCCATCAGACCTACAGTATGTCATGGTTTCCCCTGCTGCACCCGTTATCCCATAAAATGAGACCCTTGCAGAACCGCAGCTGCAGAACCCCGAGTTTAACTCACTTAAAATAAAACCCTACAGTCAGATAAATTATTGGAGTAAATGCACAGATTTTCTGCCAGTAATTATCTTGGTAACCATTGTATGTTTTCCATTGACAAAAATAATATCTCAGAACCTCCTTTAAATAAGCCAACCCTTAAAAACCCAAATGGGGCTTTAGTGCTGACATCTCTGCATCACACAGGTATAATTGTGAGCTCCAGTTCAACATTAAACCACTCAAAGGGTATACTGTAATTTGTCCCTTTTCTTTGAGATCCATTAAAAAGATGCCATAAAAGCACTCGCCTCCGCTGAATGCTGCTCTTTTACAATGTGCACAAGTAAAATGGGCTCAAAAGAGATTGAACAAAAAATATGTCACTAACTGGGATAATTTGCAGATAGAAGAATTGAAGCTTATTTAAGGATGCAAAAAAGAAAAAAAAAATCAAAGCTATAAAAGTCAAAAACCATTCAATAGTGCCTTCTGATTGTTCAGTGCTCTCATTTAGATATAATTACATCAGCTCTTCCTAGTACCACCCTGTGCTGAACCACGGCCTGTGAGGCACCATAAAGTCGTTGATGATGAAGTAAGTGGAAAAAAAGACTCTTTTGTTACTTTTCAAATGTTATTTTTTATCTCAGCGAGCCTAGAGGACTGATCCTTCCAGCTACTGGGGAACTCTTCATCCAGAGTTGATCTTTTATCACAGCAGAGCCGGAGGGATGTGGAGAAGCAGATCTCTGGAGAGCACTCAGAGACAGCAGGGAAACTGGAGTACAGCAGTGATCAGCATTCCTGTCTTCACTGGGCATTACACAATGTTAAAACTTGACTTTTAAGGGTGGCATCCAGCGCTCCTACCTCATCCTCATCCTCTAGTGATAGGCTGCTGTATCCTAATAGCAGAAAGGAGCGATATTCTAAATCTTTAGAATACACCACAGTATCATCACTGTTCCCAATAAACACAATAAGTTATGTTTACATTCCTGCTGTTCTTTCCACAGGTGTTTGTGTTCTTGTAAATAGTCCCTTTTTGCACAACTGTACTGTATAAAGCACACTACCCAGTTTTGTTTTGTTTTTTTGTTTTGTTTTTTTTTACATTATCTTATTACACTTGTACATTTGAATCTGCATTGACTATTTTTCTATAACTGTAAAGCTTTGTGTTTGACATTACTATACAGTAGTTTGGGGGGTTTTTTGACTGTTTTTTTCATGTTTACGTCTGCTTTCCTGTTACTTGCTGCTGATACACTGAATTTCCCATTGAGGGACAAATAAGGTACTGTTTTACTGGTAACTTTGGTAAAAAATGTGGGAGAAGTCTTAAAATAAATCCATCTTTTATTGCAGCAGCATGCAGTGAAAATAAAGACTAAATCCAGTCTTTATTTTTTATTTTATTCATAAAAAACATGTATGATGAGTAATAATGGTTTTTATGAAAATATTACTTCAGGTTGGAGCATCTAGGGAACTATGACCTCTCGAGATTGTTCACAGTCCTGTGTCTTCTCTTGTGTTATCTTTTCTTCCTAAAAGTTTCCTTTAGGATTTTTGTTTTAGGACTAAGATGGCCATGCAAGAATATTTTATGAATCATGTCTGTGTTGATTTTGCATGTTCTTTGGGTTCTTGGCCTGCTGAAAGACTCACTGATTAACCAGTCCAGTAGTCTGGCAGAAGCAACAAGATTTCCTGGCATTTAAATTCAAAGTATTTTTGAATTTCATTTAAGTGATACTAACCCATTTTTAGGGGCTGAACTGTGGAGCAGTTGGTAGCACTGTTGCCTAAGTTCGAATTTCGGTCTGTGTTTCTGCATGGAGTTTGCATGTTTGCCACCGATTATGTTTGCAGGGGTTCTCTCTGGGTACTCCGGCTTCCTCCCACAGTCCAAAAATATGACTTATGTTAACTGGTCTCTCTAAACTGGCCATATGTATGAGTGTGTTTGTGCATGGTTGTTTGTCCCGTGTGTCTCTGTGTTACCCTTGTGGTAACTTCTCGACTGGCAACCTCTTGCCCAAGGACCTCTGGAGGTAGCAGCCAACTACCCTTTGACCCTGCATGGATAAGCACGTAAAGACAATAGATGGGTTGAGTTTCATAGAATTCCAGGTTCCATTTCCCTAATAAAAGGTTCCCAAGGCTTTTGAAGCTGAAAGAGGTCCACAGTATCACAGATCTTTCACCTTACCTAACAGCTGGAGTGATGTGCTTTTCCCTCATATTCATCTTTTGTTTCATCCCAGACAAATTTGGGAGTGTTGTTGTAAAGCTCAGTCTTAGTTTAATCTGACCAAGGCGCACAGTTCCAGTTACAATCCAGGTAGTGCATGTTTTTGTTTGTGATCGTAAGACAGAAAACGCTTTTCTCTGGCAAGCCTCCTACACTACTAGATGGCATGTAGATAATGTATTATGGATTTTTTTTTTTTTTTTTTTGAAGACATGTTGACCTTAAGATTCCTCTCTTTGCTTCAGTTCTTTTCCAGAGAGCTTTTGAAACAAAGAGGAGTTCTTGTCTAGGTATTTTTGTCAGCTTCAGTTGTTTTAAAGTTTTTAATTACTGCTCTGACTGTATATATGGACAAAATTAAGGAAATGGTCATTGTCTTGTATGTCATTTCCTGATTGATAAATATCAACATATAACCGCCTTACTTAAAGGTGACCTATTATGCTCCCTTGAACAAGCTAGGACAGGTCTGTGGGCTATACAAAACATGTTCATAACAATTAACACAAAATCCTTCTCAGATATTGAGATTTCACCCAATCAGTTCTGCCTGTTTTGAGCTCATTTCAGAACAGTACAAAACACACAAGACATCATTAAGTACTTACATTGCCATCATCTGTGGTATTTTGACAAACAGGAGGGACAGAACCTTCCTTCAATCGAAGCCTTTTTGCAAATCCTGCTGTGTACTGTTGGTAGTTTTGGAATGACTCCTTCCTGAAACGATTAGTGTAAACCAAACTAAAATTGTCTTTGGCAATAACGCAGACCTTGCCATCAAAAATAAAATCAAGCCACACAGCTCCGTTGTCTGGCAGTACATGCACAGACACATGTTCTGTAACGCAGCCAACAACAAAACATTTCCCTTTGCCAGCAGCCATTGTGCTGCGGTAAAATCAGCAGAACAAACGTGATGGTCTTCTTGTAATGAAGTAGGTGGAGTTCCACTTGGGGTTACCAGGTAACAGAATTGTGATGCAACAATTTAGAGGTTTTTGAACCGGATTGCTTTGCTGACATTAGCAAAACATTTATAAATTGCTAAAAAAAAAAAAAAAAAAAAAAAAAAAAAAACAGCTGGGTTGGGGTTTTTTGCACTTGGAGTGAAACATGCAAAAGCTGAATTTTGCATCATAGGTCCCCTTTAAAATGACACGTTTGTGTGTCTTTCCTATTTTGAGGAGTGGCTAGAAGAAATTGGCCTTTGTGTGGCCTCACATTTATGCCCACAGACAACAGAAAAAAAAAAAAAAAAAAAAAAAAAAAAAAAAAAAAAAAAACTGTATTAATAATTAAAAGTTCATTGACATTCTGATGAACTAAGACATTAAGGTATGAATTTAAAGAGTGCTTTTGGGGCGGGGCTCAGAGCCTCCCCTCCCCAATTTCCATGGTTACTGTAAATAAAGACCAATAGTACCACAGAAAATCTTTTACAAATACAATTATTTCCAAAACTTCACTGTACTCAAATTAAAGGCTATATTTGTCTGATGTTTTCTCTCTGAGATTTTGGTTCTGAAATCTAAATTTATTTTTCAAATTTTTACAGAAATTTACCTGGGGTGCCAATATTAGTGGGGGGCATTTGGATTTCATCACAGTCTGTTGAAGTCTGACTCAGTCATACTGACTCCACTGGATGGCCCCGAGTCTTGGACTGCACAACTGGCAACAACCCTAATTTATTAACCTCATCAACAGAAACAAAAATAAAACAAAAATGAAATTTTAAGACAGTCTAATCTGAAAAAAGATTTAAAACCAGAACAATAAATGTCTGCATTTATGATGTAGTTAGACTCACATGAATATGGTGCACTAAAACCAATGTATGTATGAATTCATTACTCATTCTGTTTTAACCCTTATTGATATTGTCAGCAAAGACGAGTGTGACCCAAGGACAACCCCATTTATGTGTGCTGTTGCTTGAATGCTTTTGAAAAGCTTGAATATAAATTACAGTAAAATATGATCAACATTTCCATTGAAATAACTTACTTGTTAATAGATTTTGTATATCTCAGACATCTGTGAGATCTTATGAAGCTGACACAGTTCTCTGAAACAATGTCTTCTGGTCCAGAGGTTGCTTTAAAGCCTTACCCTGACTTCTTCAGGGCCAAATCATCACCTCCAGTAAAGGTCATGGGAGACCATGATGGATGGGCACTGCTGTGATTTAATTTAAAATAAAGAGCAATAAACACCAGGCGCATGCTAGTGGCACAGGGGGATGATGAAGGACCCATTAGTTAAGCAAAGGTCGTAGACTCCTCCCCTGACAGGCGTTGTCACTAAGCCATCACAAACAGCGACGTGGGACGTGGGGGCCAAAGAGGGTCAGCGAGACACAACAGCCCCACAGAGAATCTTCTGTGTACGATCTGTGTGCTTATCAGCCATGTCAGAGAGATTGACTGAGAACGAAGGAGGAATCTCAGTGGGGTTTAAAAATGTACTATCCTGACATGCAGTCAGGTACTGAGCTCACTCCGTGTTTAGAGTAGAACCATTAACCCATCGTCATCCAGATTTGAAAATAACAATTACAGGGCAGCATGTCTCATTTTGTGTCATTCATATGTGTTTGTCTACAAGCAAATTCTTAAATATATTTTACGTCATTATATTCTACTAAGATTTTGATTGATATGTTTAAGGTAGCATAATTGTGAAGTGAAAGGAAACAGATTTATGGTCTTCAAAATGCTTTTATAAATAAAATCTGACTCTGTGGCATTTTACAAGTCAAGGTAAGGCTCTGCCCCAATCTCAAGCCTTTTGCTGACTCAAAAAGGTTTTCTTCCAAGATTGAGCTCCCTTCATTTTCCCATTAACATTAACCAGCTTCACTGCCCTGCTGAAAAAAAGCATCCTCAGATCACAATGCTGCCACAACAATGTTTCATTATAGGGATGGTCTGTTAATTTTCCTCCACACACATTATAGTTGTTTTTTCAGCAAATGCCCTACTTGAGCTGTGGATCTCTGCAGAGTTACCATGTTACACTGAAACCTTTGGCAGTGACAAAATGTAAAGCTATTCAAAGGGTATACTTCATAAAAATACTGTGAATATTAGCTCATGTTTAATGTGGAGTCCATATATTACAAAGCCAGGATCTTACATTTACAGAAACTTTAACTTTTTAAAGAAAAACTTTTTATTCTGAGTGTAAATAATCACATTTCCTTTGACTAAGCTTTTAAATGTTGCATATTTGACCCAAATTGCTTTGCATTGAAATTGTTCAAAATCGTGCTCATGGGTGCACAGTTTTAACACAAACTGCAAATTATGACAAGCCATTCACATCTGCAGCTACTGGAAACAGCTTCATAAAGTGAACATGAATAATTCTGCTCAGTGAAGGTCAAAAATCAAAGAGAATAAGATGATCATATTATTCAAACCAGATTTTAGATGTTAGATTTTAGCTTTCATGTACTGCAAACATACGATATAGTACAAATAAGTATATATCCACAGCTGATGTTCATAAACATAGTTCACAATCTCTTGTCGAAACAAACAAATTTAAAACACTAATGCAGAAATGTGCACAGCACAAGGGTAATTTGCTGCCTTCAATTGCTCCCACTAATGGCATCTAATAGGTTCCGTGGGCCAAAATAGTGACAGCATGATGTATTTGGCCAGAGAGCAAAGCTAATGACTGCCATCAAATGTGATTTCAGTTTTCCGTCATGGTTATCTCAGTGGAGCCCAATTTATTTAGTGCTACCTTTTAAACCATAGCGTTTGGCAAAGACACATGGCCAACAAAAACATGAGCGAAACCTATCGCCTATTAGAGCTGCTGATTGGGTTGTTAAAGAGACACCACAGGTTTGTTTTCAGCCTGCAATAATGATGACCCTAATTGTGCCATTTAGTAAAGGTGGAGGTGACAGATAGAGGAAGTGAGGAAACTTTGACATAATGTGTCAAACCGTATAAAAGTAGGAACTTGACTGATTGAGAAAAGTTCTGATAGAGGAGGAGTTCAAGCATTAAAAAAAAATTGGAAATACCAGTCATAGTAAAGTCTAAAATCTAAATAATTTTGATTCAAACAAAAACATACTCTTCTTTTTTGTCATTTGTCACTTTTCATTTGATTTTTTATTTGTTTCCTAAAAGCTTCAAAGATATGTGATGAAATCTATAGTGTTCACGGACACACCAGAACACGGCTGTGAAAGAAGTGCTACATGAATAACGACTGGGGGTCCCAGCTAGTCAAGCTGGTCCAGTGCTAATTCATGGGATGTGGTGTGCTTCCAGATGGTTAATAGATAGTAGACCTCTTAGTAGAGCACAGCTTGGAGATGACACTCAAGAAACAGCACCACAAATTCACTTTTTTGTCTCACACATAACAGGATGAATTTTTTTTTTTTTTTTTTTTTTTTTTTTTTTTTTTTTAAACAGCTGTGGGTTTTTTCTTGAGTTCTTATCAACGTTCCTGAATCCAGCTGCATACTGTCCATGTAGACAACAAAGTGGTGGGTCTGCTTTGAGTTAGACTGGTGATTTCTTTTGATATTTTTTTTATTTATAATACCTTTATTAATCTTCTAGGGGGGAAATTACATTTTCAGTACAGCCTGTCCAAGGTAGACAGGTGTCTGAGGGTGTAGCCATCTTGGGAGGTGCTGCCCTTTTTTTGGCAAGGCAGGTGAAGTGTCTTGTCCAAGGACACAATGATGGAGACAGACGGAGCGGGGCTCGAACCAGCAACCCACTGATTATGGGACCAATTACATTACCGACAAAGGAGACACCTTCCTGGTGTTTGGGTAACTGCTATATGATCCTCTTACATCTGACAGGCGAATAATTCACCGATAAACTTTGCACAAGAAAAACTATGTTTCTGTGTTTATTTTAATATATCTGAAATTACAATACATTGCATGTTACTTGTCAAAAGAAAAAAAAACACACCACAACACATTTTTTTGGCTTTTTTCCATATTTGACTTTTTCTTATCACACAGCTTTTAAAAATAAATCCTTTATTGAACCAAGTAGCACCTTTATCAGCTTACCATTCATTTACATGTATAATTATTACAGCCGCTTTCGGAGCCGTTTGCCTAAAGAGCTTTATGCAAATTGTAATTAACAGTAATTAAAATGAAGGCTGCCATGAATTGAAAAAGGATTACCATTGCATCATTTACAAAAACCAAATTAAATCTAATGGCTTCGCTGTGAAATCAGCAGGGACTCTGAGATGGTGCCAAGCATGTCTTGTCTGACATTAGGACCAAAGAAGTCAGCAGAGGGGCTGCATTGATAGACGACCATGAGAAAACTGATGTTAATCTTTAAATGGCATATTCACTCAAATAATTAAAGATCCTTATGTCTAAAATGTGTAAAATTGAAACTGTGTGCTGGGGAGACAATAGGGGACCTGCTAAAACATTCAATTGGCTGGGGAACTTAGTTGTCTAAAGAGACGTGTGCACATCCTCATGTTTGCCAGAAGTGTATGCAGTTGCACTTTGTCAGTACTCACAGCCCTTTAAATCAGAGACTGATTTCTTTGTCAATTTTTCTTTGAAAAATAGCTCGAGCTCAGTCAGATTTGATGGAGAGCGTCTGTGAATGTCAGTTTTCAAGTCTTGCCACAGATATTCAATAGGATGAAGGTCTGGACTTTAACAGAGTGCAAAGCTAATAGTTGCCTATTGACAGATTCTTCCACCTGGGCTGTGGATCTCTGGCCTCCTCCAGAGTTGGCATGGGTTGATTCTCTGATTAATGCTCTCCTTCCACGTCCTTTCACTGCCATGTCTTGGTATGTTTGCAGTTTTTCCATGTTCTTGACATTTTTAGATGACAGTGGGATATTGTTTTATATCATAATCATGCCTCAAACTTCTCCATAACTTCATCCTTAGCATATGTGCTTGGTCCTTGGTCTTGATAGTGCTCTTTGTTCACTAATGCTATTTTAACAAGCCTCAGACATTTTCATAGAACTGGTGTACTTGTACTGTTAATAAATCATTCACAGGTGGATTTAATTTACCAAATAGGAGTTTTCCAAAGGTAATTAGCTGTACTGGATTGTATTCAGGGTTGCCAGAGTAAAGGAGGCTGCATACAATTGTGGATATGTAGTTTAGATTTTAAAGAAATAAATAGTGAAATTTTGCAGTGCAGAAAAATACCAAAATTATTTAATTGCTATACAAGTTATGTTTAAAAGCAGCTGATGTATTTTTGGAACACATTTAATTGTAAATTGTTCCATTTTCTAATTAAAAAGGGGATATTATGTATTTTCCAGGCAGGTAACTTGATGTTTATCTGTCCAGAAGTTGCAGATAAGACAAAATAAAATGCCTTCTAAACCTATTTTTAAAATATACCAAATTGAGGTAAAGTGGTTAAAAAAAGTGGTTAAAAATTAAAAAATTATAGATTTTGTGTCTGCATTACACATAAATAATTTTTTAGGAAGAAAATATTTATTTTAAAGTTTAAAGTGTGCACACACCCCCTACCTCACCCGTTGTACATCACAATGGGAATGTATGCCATGCAATGCATACGTCCTTGTCACATTTACCTATGAAGTGTTCTTTCACACTGTTTTTATAAAAAGAAAATCAGAATGTTGATGGTCTTTGTTAGAGGGCTGGGGGGGGGTTACAGGTGTATTAAGTATTAAGAACACATTAGACTCTTCATTACATGCAATGGTGGGTGTTATACTCGATAGTGGCAGTTCATGAATGATGTGGACTTCGTGTGAACCAAAGTTTAAGGGGTGTGCGTGTGTGTGGGGATCAAGTAACCACATTACTTTTTGTTGTTACAAAAATGCTGTATATAGTCATGACTTAAAAAAAATTTGACTTCGTAATTTAACGGCTTGAAATTGGGCCTCTGTCTCTTTAAGAAGCTCCTGCTCTTTCTAACACTCGTCATCGCAACAACGCTCCTTCATTAAGGCTTTAACATCATTTTTACCAGCGTTGCACCGAGAAGTTGTTCATAGGATAAGCTCAGCAGATCCACAGTTCCACCAGGTGTTTGCTAATTGGTGCTGCCACTTGTCTGAAGGAGCTGAGTGAGGGAGTCGCGAGGGACTTCATGGAAAAGATGTGGAATGGCTGCCACAAGATTTTCAAGGATTTCTCAAACAGGCATGAAAAAATCAAAGCAACACTCCAGGTATGTTTTTGATGAGGGAATAACAATATGACACAATATAAAGCTCCAAAAAGCAGATTTCACATAATGCACGTCCCACTCCATTTAAAAGATATAGTTTTTAATCAACAATATAAACTTCCAGTAATACCCCAGAAATAAAATAACAGCTGTGATGCAGGTGTATTCTCTCAATGGGAAGTCTGAAACACTCACCAGCAGGAAGAAGTTGTTTGAAAAGTTCAACAGATTCTTAAGCAACACAGAATGGAGAAACTTTGACACACAGCAACAAGCATTGACGTATGAAAAAGCAGCCAGCTGGGTTTCAAGTCTAAATGTCTGCCTCGCATCATCACATCACAGCTTTCATGTTCAGTAGGTTATTAACTCCTTATCTTGTGCTGATGTGCACATGCAGCATATCTGAGATTAGATCCATATGTTGACCTGAGGCTTTTAGCATACATTGGACTAAAGTAAGATTCTGTGGAAGAATATTATGTAAACTCTGAAAATGCTGATGTTTGGTCAAACTTCAAAAATCTGCTTTCTTTTTAAATTCAGGTCATTCATTGACAGTTTGCCTTTGATATTTGTGGGATTGGTCAAGACTAAATTACCTTGAAAAGAAATGTCACACCTTTCTTCCCCCTTTCTCTGCTCCACCTGCACAAGTTGCATTTTAAAGAACTGGGTTGACATTTAAGGAAATCTATAGTAGTGTTGACTAAAATGTTAGACTGTAAACATATCTTATGTTTGTTCTGTAGATATAAAGCTAAACTGTGAAGCTGGATAGCTTTGTGTAAACAAAAATGAGCTAACATCAAGATTTATCTGGTGCTTCCTTAGACTTCGTTCACACCAAAGTAGGGATAAACTGTAAGAACAAAAATCAGACAAAGATGTGATGGGTTCCTCCTGTAAAGGTCTTCTACATGTTTCCACATGCATGCTCAGTATGAGGGATGACTGCAAAGTTAACGACACCATACAATCAACTTTCCTCTGCCATACATGCTCAATCAGGAGTGATTTCTGCTAAATCAGTGACTAGATACAATCATCTGGGTTTCCTAAGATAGAAAACTTCTTTCCAATTGATGTAATAAACTGAACTTGACTGCATTATTTTCCAACTAGAATTGAATTGTTATATATGTAACCGACTTTGAATCTGTCTATATGACTGAAATGAATTGTCTAGATAATCTTATATTTCATGTCAGGTGTCTTGATATAATTTTGTTTGGCGAAGCCTCCATGATCAGAGGTGCATTTTTTTAGATTAGCAAAAAAATCTTAGCGCAGTGATACCTGGGATGGTAGCATTCTGAAAAGATAGCAAGGAGAGCAGCAGCAGAAAATCTGTTTACAAAGTACTATGAGTGCAGCAGAACCAAGAATGATATCAGACTAGAATTAGGTTTTCCAGATTTGCTATGATCTAGCCACATTCAAACAGCTACAGGTGACCTGGAGATTCCGAGGCTGTCTTTAGGTGGTGTGAACGAGGATAAAAAATAAAAATCTATGAATACAGGAACCCAAGATTTCTGAATAAAAAAAGCATTACTATTGGTGATTATTATCCTTCTTTTGACTTGCTTTAATCTTGTGCATCATGGTAAAGCACTAACTTCCTTCCTTGTGTGTTTGTTCTTTAGTAAAGTTTGACAGCAAGCACACACAATAAATTGACAAGCCACACATTTTAGACACATCATCCCAATTCTGTTTCTCTCTTTCTTGAGCCTATCTATTAGTCAGCTAGCTATAGATTTCAGACTTCTCTCAGACTATATTCCCATTAAACTGTCAGACCAGATTAACTCCAGATGAGTGCAGATAAAATCCAAGAAATTATCAACTCCAAGATGTAGAAGATGATGAAAACTGAAGAAAAGGATTAAAAATAATAACTGAAGGTATATGATAATGCATTGAGACATTTCTTAAATATAGTCTGTAGACTTAAAAGGGGACTTAATATGCAAAAATCCCTTTTTGCACATTTATGTATTTCTATTTGGGTTTCTTCTGCTTCTGAAACACCCAGCTGTTTTTTTTGCAATAAGTTAATGTTTTTTGGTGTCTGGAAAAAGAGCAGTTTCAAAAACCTTTCAAATGTAACATCACATATCAGTACGCACTACCCCTTACCTAGCAACCCCAGCCAAACCCGGCCCCTCACCTAGCAACCTAAGTGGAGCTCGAGCACATTCAGTCAGCTGGTTTTACCGCTGTATGTGCTGTACAATGGCTGCTGGAAAAGACAAGTTCTCTGCTGTTGACTTACCATTCGGAAACCGCTGCTACATCCTTGATGGTTGTGCCGGAGGCTCCACTTCTTTTGCTTCTGGGTCTGACTAAGGGTCCAAGATGTGCCGCTGTACAATTGTGCATCTGTTTGCAGCCATCTGAA
Organism: Anableps anableps; assembly: GCA_014839685.1. Lineage (NCBI taxonomy): Eukaryota > Metazoa > Chordata > Actinopteri > Cyprinodontiformes > Anablepidae > Anableps > Anableps anableps. The sequence continues at coordinate 24,872,606 of CM026080.1, read as the reverse complement.
CGTGTATAAAGTTGCAAGTATAAATGTTGAGTTGGGGGGCGTGGCCAGCAGAAGCTTGTTTGGATTTAAAGTGACAAGAAGCCCTAAAACAGCTAATTCTGAAAAAAAGCTCAAAATAGGCAGAACTGAGGAGGTGAAATCTCATTGTCTGAGAATGAATCAGTGCAAAAAAAAATGTTATCAACATGTTTCGTACAGCTCACAGACCTATCCCAACCTGTTTAAAGGAGCATCATAGGTCCCCTTTAAACATGTTCTTATTAATGGGGGTTTATAAAACAGGGAGGTCCTAATGCATGTTTAACCAGTTTCATCTGAAATATTCAGACTTTACAAGATTTCAGTCTGTCAAACAATTCATCAGCTTTCCTCACATGAACCCAAAAAGAGCAAAGGAAGGTGAAAAATCTTAATGAGGCCAAGGCTGGGGGATAATGATGTCTCAATCAGGAGACTACTTATAAGGCATCATCTGCTCACTTATGTGTGTAGTCCTGACAGCCAGAATAATAATGGCTGTCACACATCAGTGAAGTAACTGCTAGACCTTCACAGCCAAGGATGTATTATACTTGTTTAGCTTGAGTATTTCCTCAAAGATGATGAGTCAGGAGAGCTTGAGGGATACTTATTAAAAACTTGCTTGGAAGGGGCTCATAGTATGATGGATGCTAATGCTGCTGAATTTGCACACATTCATTTTGATTTTACGATGAAACCTTCCCTAACTTTAAACATGCCAGAAAACCTTCATGATGCAAGGTTGCCTTAGTTATAGATATATTTCAAGTAAAATATAGTTAAGCGCAAAGAAATTGTTCGATTGGAATCTATTTGGCACACATCCAGTACATCAATGAGTATGTAAATTGCTTAATTTATATTGAGCTGGCACATCTTAAGTGGGCACTAGAGGACGTAAGTGGTCGAATCATAAAAGGCGCAATAGTGTTGCAGGTAGCTGAAGGAGCATCTCACAGGCAAAACAGTGAGTGAAAGTCATCGGACAGAGTCAAATCAAATTGCTCATAAAAATTCCTGTTTTCTGTGTGTAATGAGTTGTCAAGACATGGTACTGGTTGGCATGAGGAGTCAAAATGAGTCCAGTCAGCAGTAGAAATTGGCCAGAGTGCAGTAGAAAGGTTTAACATGGTTTTAAAGAGTTATGGTTTCAAAACCGCTAGAGTTTTCCTTCCTAATGTTTCTGCAACTTAAATTTTAATAAGAAATCAGAAAATTGTCATATGTTTCCTTTGGCTGTTTGGAGAATATAGTAAAAAAAAAAATGCCATAACTCCTCCACCTGCTGATGAGCACTGCTGACAAGAAACTATTTTGCAAAATGGAAATATTTACAATCACAGAAAACATGGATAATCACTGAGTGGAAACTAATACTCCTATGCAGTTTTAAAACTACACCAGGCAAACTACAAGCAGAGTATCTGTTAAGCAGATGACTAATTACCAGCTAATAGATTCTTAATAGAAGAAATAAATAATAACAGAAATAAAACTGAAGTTATTATCTTTGGACCTAAAGAGGAACAATCTAGAGTCAGTGCGCAGCTTCAGTTATTACAGCTAGAAACTAGTGATCAGGTCTGAAATCTGGGTGCAGTGATGGACTCAGACCTGAACCTTCAGAGACACATAAAGACAATCACAAAGTCGGACTTCTATTATTTCCAGGATCAAAGGACTAATGTCTCAACAAGATCTAGAGAAACTCATCCATGTGTTCTTCTTTAGTCACATTGATTACTGCAACAATGTCTTCACAGGTCTGCCTAAAAAAAAAAAAAAAAAAAAAAAAGACAGCTGCAGCTGATCCAGAACGCTGCTGATCGTGTTCTCACTAAAACCAGGAAGATAGAGCACATCACCCCAGTTCTAAAGTCCTTACACTGGCTCCCTGTAGCTCAGAGAATAGACTTTAAAATACTTCTGTTTGTTTATAAATCACTGAACATCTTAGCCCATTGAACTATATTTGCTTGATGATCCTTATGATTTTGATGCATTGATATTTGCTTGATGATTTTGATGAGTTTCACGTGTATTTGCTTGATGATTTGGCTGCATACTTGCTTGATGATTTTTATGTTTTGGATGATTTTGATGATTTACTGTACACTTGATTGATGGTTTTATGATGTGAAGCACTTTGAACTGCGTTGCTGCTGAAATGTGCTATACAAATAAACTTGACTTAATAAACATGTTACTCTTTAAGAAGAAGAAAGCCAAAATGTATATTTGTGTAAATAGTGTGAAACAAAGACACAATGGTATTTTCACTCATCATTATCACACTATGAGAACCTCATACTGGCCGATAAATGTCTAATAACTTTATCAGCTCTCATCTGAATTCATCCATTATGATCATCGACCAAAACAAGTTAACTCTGTATAATAAAAATGTTATGGCACATTGTCATTTCGTTTAATGATAAACAAATGTCTATGAGTCAATTTCTTCTTAACTTCAAACCAAGAAACATGATGTGAGCAGTTTTAAATACATCAATGCGAGGGCTGCAAGTGCTGATGAAATATGTACCCATTTTGGTGGAATATGGGCCGAGTTAAAAAAAATGCCTCAGGAGTGAGAACAATGAAAACAAAGTAAAGGGGTTTATCCTTTAAGAAAATAATCTCTTGCACTTCCTCTACCGCTCTATCATCTCCATTATGCCAGCCACAACTCCTCAAACAGGTGTCCCTCAGAAACCGAATTCAGTGATTTTTATGATTTGTTTCAGTAAAGGGGTCATGACAACAAATATCATTTTTCTGTGATTTTGGGCCTTGTATGACCTGCTGTGCACTGATGAGACTGTGTGAATGTCAAGAGTTGGTATCAAAAGCCCTGCTCATAGGCAGTCAGCTTTGTTTCCTTGCTCAAAAACAGACAAATCAGAGAACAGTTTATCTTTCGACGTAATTCATATTCTCCAATTAGAGCACACCATCAAGCAAACGGCCCTCTTCTCCCTTTCCCACCTCCCCCAGCTGATACACCAGCTAATTTAAGGGCAAAGTTGCGCTAGCATGTCTGACTGCTCCACTTGAGAAGAGGATGGCTACTAAAAAGAGGAGATGTTATGTCCGAGGGTGCTTCAAAAATGGATGGAAGTTTCCACTTGCTCCCGAAGGATGAGAGAATCGGAGAAGAGTAGCTGGAGTTCATTTATGGGGAAGTAACACAAAATTATAACCCCAATTTGAGATGAGGTTCAGTGCATTTTAATGAAGAGTTTCCCAAATATGGTTGTAGCCAATCAGAGTGAAGTCAACTAGGTAGAGCCACATATCATTACCGTACCTAACCTTTTTACCAAGGAGGGAAATCTGGCCTGCCAAAACAACCCCTACCAAAGGTAAAGTCATTTTTTTTAAATGAAAATCTTTCGAGAACTGACATATGCAGCAATATCAACTACATGAATTAGTTTATACAGTGGTGTCACCACTCCTTTAATATTTCACCATTTAATGCTTCTGACATTATGCAGGAAAAGTGCCTCTGTTATGTTAAAAGAGACCATGATTTTTTTTTTAGTAGGGTGCATATTTTGGGGGGATATGGTTGGGAAATCGGAATAAATTAATTTACTTTCATTTACTTTCCTTTATTGTCATTTAAATGCCAGTTTGATTAAAATAAATTTGTATTTTGACTGTAATCGGACCATTTCCTCTGGGTGTTGAACTTTTTGTGTCTCCAAGTGTATACTGTTCAAAATCAGAATCAGCTTTATTCACCAAGTTTGTGCGCACAAACAACTAATTTGACTTTGGTTCTGTTTTGCTCTCAATAAAGACATTTAAAATATATAAAAAAAAGCAAAATAAAAAAAAAAGTTGCTTCATAAAAATATGCATTTATACAGTACTTTTACAAAAGAGGAGGACAGGGTTGAATTAGTGCAAATATCCATGGTATTGATCTGGATTGTTAAGTGTTTATAAGAGAGACAGCCTGGGGACAGAAGCTGTCTCTGTGGAAGCTGCTTGTTGCAAATAGCGATCTGTAGCACCGACCTGAAGGTAAAAGTCTACATTTCTGTCCAAGATGTGTGGGTTGTGCAGTGTTGCATGTTGCCTTTTTCCAGACATTGTCCTGTACAAGTCCTGGATGGAGGGAAGGTCAGCCCTCAGGATCCTCTCTGCAGACCTTGTTTGTTGTAGTTTGGAGCTGTCCTGTTTTGTGGATGAGGCAAACCACACAGTGATGGACGAGCACAGGACATGCCTAGAAACATGAGTATTTGGATGTTTAAAAGGACTTGTTCACTCTATAATCAGGACTTTTTTAATTTTATTTCTATAATTCCTTCTGTTTTCAGTCATTTTGCTTTCTGTGTTTTCTTTGTGTTTTGTTCCCTCTGTTTGTGAAGCAAAACTTTGCTAAGTGAGTAAACAGAAGGCAACTGGACTTCCTGTTTCTTGAAGATGTTTTACCTCTCATCCAAAGACTTATTCAGTATTGACAAGGAAGAAGGAAAAAGTCCAACTGCCCTCTATCTAAGCACTTGTGATTGTCATGTCTTGGATGAACCAGAATCTACACCAACAAAGAACACTTTGCCTTTTGAAAAATACTTAGCAGTAGTTAGCATTTGCATTGAAAATAACTAAATTTCTGTGGTTGTACAGTTTAATTTCTGCCTTATGACCTCTGGAGTTTGTCATCAACCCTCTGTTCAGCAATGCCTAAAACAAGTTTTAAAAATACAAACTGCTTGTACAAAGCTTGAAATAGACACTTTTTTTAGTCTCCTGATGTAAAATGTGTTGCGGAGCGTTGCCAGCTAATCTTATGGATGGCAAGAATGGGTAGCCAGATTTAGAAAGATCAATCACTGAGACTCTACACTTCATGGAAGGAATTATGAAAATCTGTAATTGTTATTCATGAAAAATACAATCTGACAAAGTAGAAATTTCCCTTCCACAATAGGCTTGCCAGGGAGTGGAGTGAAAGAACATGCTCTGCTTTATTGACAGCCCAGGGGAACATGATTCCCTTCAATGAATATCATTTGGCATATCCTCAGCCCACGCCTTCAGTAATTTACAGTATTGATTTGAAACAAAGTCATACACTGTGAAGTGGAGAGGAGAGTACAGTGTTTTCATTTAATGCTTTAGTAATCTAGCTCCTGGTTTGGTACACAGCGACCAACGACGATAAAACATAACGTTTGAATCTGGTCTGTAGGGAGCCGTGACAAAGGCATCTGTCAAGGTGAAACACTGGCGGATCATAATCAAGACTCGTGCTTTGAATGTGACATCCTGATGCCTCCAACTCGCTTAAAGAGCAGCATTATACACCAAATAAACACAACATAAAATAACATCACTTAATTAATCTCTTTTTGTAAAATACGTCTAGTTATTAATGACATTTCCCCTTCTCTTTGACGCTTCTAATCAATTTCAGATTGTATCCAGGTGATTTAATTCGATTTCATGTTGCTGTGGAGCGATTTCAGGATGCACAGCATTCATCAAAATATTATGCAGGGTAAAAACACAGGGGACACAGGGTAGTCGCAGGTACAGCCAAATCAATCAGATTCTGCTGATCCCCCTCTGAACAAAACAGGCCATTCTTATTCTACTGGTATCTCAGTATCTCTTTGGGTGATCCACAACAACGACAAGGCATAACATAATTTAATTAAATCCAGCACTTTTATATGAAACAAAAAGTAATATTACTTTACACTTGACATTTATGTGATATTTTTTATGAATACTGTAATGTTAAATAAGAGTAGCAATATTAAGCTACATTAAATTTTATTAATGTTCATCAACCAGTCTCATTACTAATTCACCTTTCCAGGAAGTAGTCTATTATATGTTCAGAAGGAAAACAGCTGATTTTTGTATATTTCTCAGGATTTCAAATTTATTTAGAATCAACACCAAGATCAACACTTCAACCTCAGATTAAAAAAAATTATTAATAAGAGCGCATCAGTAAAATCATCAAAACTGATTAATCTGATAGTATTTTTCGAAACAAAAAACATATAATCATTAATGTATAAAGTTTGATACATTAATAATATATTAATACCAATAAATCGAGGACTATTTTAAAGCTTTCTGTATTTTTAAACTACTAATTATTTCAGAATATTAACCTGAATACAATCTTTGATTTCCCTCATTTATCTCATACAGAAATGAATAAAAAAACCAACAAGACAAGATGAACTACATGTGTCTACTGATCCCACAGTCATAAAAGCAGCAGCTGTAAGCCAGATGGGTTTTTTTATGTCTGCATGTAATCATGTGGTTGAGGTCTGCAAATGCGTATGTATTGTGTGTGTGTCTGTGTGTGAGAGCGTGCATCCTTTCCTTGTTTGCAGGCCCCAACATCTGTAAACAAGGAAAAGATCATAACAGCTTCTTGAGGAACACAGGCCTGACACTCCACATAAACCACAAGACAGGCAAGGGCCAAGACCCAACAGGCCACTTCTCCCAGGAAACCCAATGCATCAACACGATGCTAGACCCCTCGGCCGACTGAAACGGACCAAAGGACCCCATCACACCCAGCAACCCAAAAACAGCCCATCACAAAGAGATCCTCCACATGACCAAAGAAACACAACCCATCCAGAAAACAGTAACCCACAGGGTTCAACAATGCTCATATAGGCCCCACCATTATCTGTGAGGCATGGAGCAGTCTACAAGCTGTTCCAGACAATCCAACCCTGCCTCTGGGGGAGGCAACAACAAAACCCCAACAAACGAAATTAAAGCAGCCCCACAACACAGGCCATGCAACTAAGCCAGGCAGGGAGATGCCACCAAACAAGCTGACGCTTCTTTGTGAACCCATATTGGGTGAGACTGGGTTTTGAAAAATCTCAAGTTTGGTGAACAAATCTGAAATGATCAGAAAAGAAGAGTGATTGTAAGTGAAAGGTCAAATCGGAGGTGTTTGTGTGCACACTACTTAGGTCCAGGAGACCCTTATCATGTATTAGTTATAGATCATAAATTTCTTCTTCCTCATTTCGATAGTAAAATGCTTACTACATAATGTGCTTCTACACATTATAAGGAGTATCAACATGGCCAACCAGTGAATTAAATTCATCAGTCTTATCTTGATGGGTCCATCCTTCTTTTTTCAGAAAGATTAATACTTCTGCTCGGCAGATGAAATTCATATTCTGCCACCCACTTTGTATGTTTGTACATCTCACTGTGTGTGGCTCCCAACCAAGCAGTGAGCTGAAATCTGTTTATCTGGAATATAAAGGGGTTATTTCCCAAGTTCGACCTCCATGATGTCCTGGTTCATTCAGTGTGTATGGAACTAAAGCCAAGCATGCTCATAATTTACTGGTCTGGAGCTTTTCCAAGATGCTTATCTCACTGCAGAGCAACGAGCGGTTCCAGACCCAGACTCCACGGCTTATCTGATCCCACTGCTAAACTAAACCTACGAATTTAAATAAAAGCAAAACAAAAAGGTCACCAATGGGCAATTTCTTGCAGCTGCTGCACTTGATTATCCAATAAAAGAGGGCTCAGACCTTCACTCGACTACAAAACCCCGAAGTGCTTCAGTTGAAGCAGAAGATTTCTCTAAACTGTCTCAATCTGCATCACCTTTAAAGTCTTTTCTTTTTCTCTCCCTCTCTCGACTACCAGCAGAAATCCAATTGCCTCTTATACAGCCACCCTCCACATCAACCCCCCTGAGATCTGACTCTATTCACACCTCCGAATGACACACACTTCACCCAATCACACAAGCATGAGGATGGGGAATATAAATCATTAAAGCTAGATCCAGTCTAAATTCCCCACTCCATGAACTGGTGCACTTGTTTCATGAAAACTCAACTGATGGTAAGGAGCATTTAAAATCTTTGCATAATTATTGTTCCGGGAGTGATAAATTGATGACAACAATAAACTAATAACCTAAAGTGAACCATTTCTAATTGAACTAATCACATGGAGTCCCTCTTATCTCATATGTCATATGTTCTACAAGATGCTTCTCCAACAACAGGCTCCCAGCAGGGGGGGCAGAGGATTAGAAAAGGATTCCTCTGACAGCTCTGGAAAACACACGACTGAGCCTGCTTTCTGCAGTCAGCTAGAAGAGTGTGCTGCCCGTTCACACACACAGCAGGCTACAGACGCCGGCACACGCCAGCCGCTGAGCCAGCTGCCCACTAATCAGCTCATTAAAATGGAGATCCAGGTACAAGTAGAACGGCAGTATGAAGATCAGCCACCTTCATATCTTAAGCCCTGGGCAATGTCAAGATGGATTTGTCGTCTTTTTTTGAGACTGGAGTCTCAGTGTCTGATTACTGTTCAGCTATTAAATTACTTCAACAAAGTCTGAAGCAACTCGGTTTTGGCATGAAGAAACTTTTTTGCTACAACAATGATATCACTGAAAAATGCACCGACGTGCTGAAACATTAAAGAGATAAATCAGGTTATGCGAAGTGATGGTCTATGGAGCTGTTAACAGCAGTCGGTTACTTACAGAAGCTCTTTGCAGAGCCCTGCAATAGTATTCATGCTGCTTTAACTTTTTCACATTTTCTCACATTATAACCACAAACCTTTAGGTGTTGGAATTTAGTAGAACAGTTGTAGTGGAGAATTGTTTAAGGTGAAAGAAAATGTTACATGGTTTCCAAAATGTGTTATGAATAAAAATCTGCATGAGAGCAACATGCGTTTCTGTCCACCTTATGAATCAATACTTTGAAGAAACAATTTTTGCTGCACACATTTTGGAGTATGTCACTATCAGTTTTACACACGTACTGATTAAAATCCTGCTAGAAGAGGAAACGTCTTCTTCGGACTTCTTTAGACACAGGAAGTGTTCTCTTGCCACACTCCCACATAAATCAGACAATGAAAGTTTTTCTTGTTAACAGATTATTCTAAGTTGTGAATCTCTGACAGATATAGACCACTTGGCTTCTCTGATTGATACTCTCCTGACAATTTAAGTGAACACTTATGCCTCGGTAAGTTTTTAGTTGTGCATTGCCCTTCATAATTTCAGATGATGGATAGAAAAGTGCTTTGTGAGATGTTCAAAGCTTGTGATGTTTTTTTTAACCTAAAACTACTCTAGACTTCTCCACAACTTTATATCTATTCTGTCTGCTGTGTTCCTTGGTCTCCATCATGTTTGTTCACTAATGATCTGAGGCCTTCACAGAACAGCTGGATTTGTATTGAGATAATGAACAGGTTGACTTCATTTGCCAGTTATGAGACTTCTGAAGGCATTTGGTTGCACTAGATCTTATTTAGGTGTAAAAGTGGAACTGTTGCTGAATGGAAGTACATTTTTTAGATTTTGACTTGTAAAGGTGAAAGTAAACCATGTATTGTTTTCAGTTCGCCTTGCTGTCATGCACCACTTTTGGTTATGTATCCCATAAAATCCCAACAAAATACATTAAAGTTTTTGGTTGTAATGTGAAAAAAATGTAGAAAATTTTGAGAGGTATGTATATTTTGTACAGAGAATTTGAAACTAATCTCTGGTCAAACTCAAGTCTGAAAGTGATTTTCTTCATCCTAAATAAAATGCAGTGAATGTGTTTTTATACACTGTTATATCTCCATAAGTTTTCCATTAGATGTTTTCTTGTATTGACGACCACATATGTGCACTACAATAAAGATTACATGTGAAACATAAAAAGCAACATGAAAATAAAGTTTTCTTCAGTTGAAAGTAATTTTATTTGGTAAGTGAAGGTTGATCTAATTTTTGATAAACACAGAGACCTTCCATTTATCCAAGATCAGGTCATGGGAACAAAAGGTCAAGGAGGGGAACCTAAACCTTAAACCTGATATCCCTCTCCCCGGCAACCCTCGTCCCAAGGTATTCCCAGTCCAGAAAGGTTTTATATATATATATATATATATATATATATATATATATATATATATATATATATATATATATATATATATATATATAGTGCATCCAGTGGGTTCTGGGTCAGCCCCAGTGTTTCCTCCTGGTGAAATTTTGTGACAATTGTGCCATTAAGCGCATCCCACTTCTATGGCCTGGCTTAGCTGGAGCTCAAATTATGTATGCTACAACATCAAAGACATAGAAAGGCGATGTTTATTTGCTTAAAGCAGTTTTTCTTCATACAGCAATAAAAACACAAAAAAAGATACCCAATACAGAGGTACAAGGTGTATGCCAATTAACTCTAGTTTTTGACATGAACTTCTTTCTTGATTCTATCATGATAATGGCTGCTAACTATAACTCTACAGAACCTCAGCATTGCTGATATTCCATAGGAGTTGCGGAAACATCTCCGAACCACTGGGGCATGGACACATGGTATTTCCAGCACTGAAAAATTAGTCTGGGATGGTTTGGTTCCTGTGGGTCATGGCGGTATCATTGGGTCGATCAGGCTTGCTCTGGTGCATCTCATTGATACATTGATTGGAGCTCTGGGTAGATTGGAAGCGAAGTCAATTGACTGTCAAAACCACTGACTGATCTAATTAATCAGATTCAGCATTAGCAGTCGAAGAGACGACTAACAAATGGATCAAAGCTAAAAACCCCTGCGTTTAATTTCTTTCATTTAACTTTTTAAATATAAAATGCAACATAACCAAAAGAGCTTGATCAACCCCCAGCATGACATCATTAACTTCAGCAGGAGAGACCATTGCTCTCCTTGAGAAATTGCAGCCCATCTGCACATCAGTCACAGACGAGACATCAGTTTCTCGTCTAACAACGTTGAATCAGTGGCTGCATCAACCGCCTGGAACGACAAAATTAAGCGCCTAAATTTCCCTAACAGTGTGTGATGAGTGATGAATCTCTCAGCCTTGTGGCCACTCTCATCATTTACCAGAGCAGTCCTGATGTTCTTTAGATAGTCCTGTCTGACAAAGAGACTGATGGAAAATACTGTATACATGGTGGAGACAGAATGATAAGGTGGGGAATTGAACTGAAACTGAACTATGGCATCATTATGGATGTCCCTTTGTCTTAAAGAGTTTCTAAGAACACGTGAAGACAGAGAGAGAGAGAGAGAGAGAGAGAGACTGTGAGAGGAATTAACGAAGTCATTGCCACTGCTGTTCACATTCTTGTGCATCAAGTCAGGTAGTTCTCATTAATAAAGATTGCATCAGATTCTGAATTGGAAAGTGAAAATAAACATAATGGATGCATAAATTAATGATTTGAGCAGACATGCTTGATGAAAAAAGAGCAGCTTCAGTGTATTTCTCAGGTTTTTTTTCTGTTACAGAAAATTAACAACTCATCTTAATGAGCATCATAAAAAGTCTGAGGTGATAGATATGGAACTAAATGATTAGAAAGAAAGATTATTCAGGTTAATTTTCCTTGGCCTTAATTTCCTCATGCTTCAGCTGGCAGTTGAGCGAGGAGCTGAAAGTAAAGCACTAATGGTGAACATTTAACACATGACCTGCGAAGACATGCCAGCTATTCTGACAAAAGAACAGTGGATGAAAAATTTACATCCCAGATCACCTCAATCAATACTCCCATTAAGCCCTAATCAACTGACCATTAACAAGCTGTTTCGCAGCAAGCTAAAGAATTGTATCCAGTTATGCAGAGCAAATAATAAGCAATGTAAAACCATATATTCAATTATATGAATTCCAAAGCTCGGTTTCATCTGTTTAAAAGAAACTGGACTGCACTTCAATTTATGTGCGCACATTAATTATTTACATGAACAGCGCAAGCGCAGGTCAGAAGTTTACAAACAGTCACCGTAACACTGAATTTTATGAATTTCAGATGTTCACTGATGCTTTTGAAATGTTTCTTTTAGCATGGGGGGGATTACACAGATACTTTATCTTCAGCGGTTTGAAATCTGGAATTCAAATTAATATTTTAAACTTCATTGAGTGTTTTCTTTAATCCACACTAAATTGAAGTTATATACACATATGCCCTTATAATACTGGGGAAAATTTCCTTTCGCAAACTGAAGAGATTGTGGATATTCAACCTCTCTTCTCGTCATAAACTGCAGAGCTTATTTAACTCGACTTGGTTCCTGGCACGAACCAGATGTTTAAGCGTAGTCCATGAATTTTCAAAGGACGTGATGTTAGTGAAATTTCAAAAAGCTAAAGGTTAGCCTGCGTTATTCATTTCAAAACCATTTTCATGGGTTTGGAGTCCCTGAACTTTTAGTCGACCCAGCTGAGTGCAAGTTTCAACCATCTAATCAGACAATAGGTTATAGATCTGTAGAGCTTTGCATTGCATACTCAGGAGGTAATACAGCTAATTGATTCAGGTGGGTTGGCTCAGCTACACATCCAAATGTTGCTGGGCACTGCTCCCTGAGGACAGCAGTTTGAGAACAACTGATCGAGCTGTTGATTTGAGGTGGAAAAATTAGGAGGTCGTTCTCCTCCTTTATTATATCACGAGTACACTGGGGCGAAACAGCCTCATAGCATTATGCTGCCACCATCATGTTTGGAAAAAAAAAAAAAAAAAAAAAAAATGGAAGACTGAGAATAGTAGTTCTTTTGTTTTCATATATAACCATTAAAAATTGATGCATGTTGGGAAGGTTTTCTTTTATGGTATATGTCCAATATGGAGAAAACATTTCTGTATTTGCATCAGGCTTTTATTAAATCCATAGCACACAAGTTGTAGGTTTCTGTTTATATTCAAATCTATCTTCACAGACGAATCTTTCTGTCACTGACCAACCGAATCCATGTTTTGTCTACTCAAAGAAAACAAAAATGCCACAACAGGAACACGACGCAAACAAAGATGGTTTTATCCACAGAATCTTTGCTGTCTGGGCTCAAAAGGTGTGGCTACAGAGATAAACGAGGTGAAAGAGGGATTAAAATGTCCCCAACGTTCAGGGTGTTTAATTGAAACCTCCCTTGGGACGCCGTAAAGGGGATGAGAGGGCGGGAAGGTTGTCCAGCGAGCCACCATCATGGAATCCATTCCCTCTCCTTCTCCTCCTCTCAATAGGAGATGATGAATAGCGCAACATCAGTATCCTGAAGGGGACAGGGGTGTGCCTCTGTCGCTCGAAGACCAAACCTTGTGGCCTTTGTGGCAGAGATGGAATATAGGAGGTGTGGCTCAGGTGTAATCAATAATTAATCAAAACATTAAAAAAAAAAAATTTCACTCTGTACATAATATACATACAGTGCCCTTTAGACACAATGCTATATCTGGTAAAAGGTGTGTAAAAACCCTGAAGATAAACTAATCTTTCATTGCAGCATAATAATCTCACACTGAATATGTACAATCGATGATAATTGTTCATTATTAAGACATTATAGTTTTCACGAAACAGAGTTTTGGTTATATATTTAATTTATTAGGTAGGGACAATGCAATTAAAATTTCTGTAAATGCGCCAGAATTAGCCTAAAGGCTATTTTTCATCTGTTGTCCCAAAAATGCTCAATTTGTCATGCTAAAAACATACAAAAGTTACACAAACAAGGTTAAAATGTACTAAAGTACACAGATTTGCCAATGAAATACATTGGCAAATACAATCAATACCAATAGTAAATACATAGCAGGGAAACAACAACACAATCATAAAACGTATAAGAAGTAATTACAGCTAAATTAAATCATCATGCACATGAAACTGTATGTTTGGCATTTAAGGAATTAATTCCCTCCCTTTCTCAGTATTCCTGGTTCAGTTACTTTTTTGCTGTATTTAGCAAGTATTCATACTCCCCTACCAAACCTGTTTTGAAAACAATTGCGACTCGTGTCAAAATTTGCAACTTTTTCTGACGTTATTGGAGACTTTGAAACGCTGATTTAAAACCATGCATCATTCATACTCTTCTCAATCAGCAACATGTGTTGACTTGGGCTCCGAACCCATCCTAAAGCCCTCAAAGTCATGCAGCAGTCCCTCCCAGGTCCAGTTAGACCAGGTGATGTTCACTTCTCCTTCGTGCCCAAATGGCAAATGAATTGTGCATGCCATCGATGGTGTTCTTTAAGTTGATTTGGAATGGTGTTGTAGACTGTCGACCAGGAAAACGTTATGACTAAAAAGCTCCAATTTTTACTGTGACTTCTTGTAGACTCCTAAATTGACCACAAATTTAACCAAACACACCAGTCTCAAGAAAAACAGACTAACAGAGTTTTTTTTTTCCAAACACAGAAAAAGAAGTACGATTGTGACTTGTGAAGTTAGAAAAACAGATCACGTCTCGTGATTGTGTGTAGTTGTAAGCATATTTAGGGTGTTTTATTCTCACTTTTTGACTTTTCAACAGCATTATTTCTCTCTCCTGCAGCTTCCAGTACGACATGCACACGGTTGATTATGCAAATGAAACAGGGTCATTTAGTAACTTCTGGCAACTTTTATCACACCCACTTGCCTCTCTCGTCACTGAGCAACTGGCAACAGTGTCCTTTTATGAAAAACATTATTTCAGATGAAATTAAAACACAGTTTTTACATCAGTGCAAGGCCAAAGCAATTAAACAGCGTTATGATGTGGAGGGCACCTCTGACAGGTGGTAATTTACCGTTTTTCTCTGGTTTGAAGGTAGACGATAAACTATTACAAATGACTTATTTGTTAAAAATTCAGCCACTGAGACCATGATAGTATTCTTGTGCCTCCCCACCCTTCCCTTCCTGAAGGGAAGGGATGTGGCTGACAGTTCTGAGTGATGACTTTTGTCAAATCAATGAGATGTGAACAAGTGCTGTGATAATGTTGTTAGCCAGCATCATTTTCACTTGTTCTTGGTTCAGCTGGTGATTGATAGGGGTGCAAGCCATTTTGTCCAAGGTCAATAGAAGCAGCAGTATTAGGCGTAAACTCGCTGTGCAGCATCTGTCCTTGAAACCGCACCACAGGAAACTAAAGTTAGCATGTACAACCTGCTGGTCCGATAATAGAGCCCTCAAACTAGACATAATGGTATTTTTTTCCCCCCCATCCTGAAATATAAAAGCAATATGTGCTTGTGAGATTACAATACTTGACACCAGTGCTTTTGAATTGAATGATATTCGAAAAGATGATGATGAATAGAGAAAACCTTAAAAATGAACAGACTATATCCAAGGACCGGTTTTTATAAAATGCAGTGAATATTGCACAAGGATAATTTATTATTTATGGTTTTAAACTGCTAAAATTTTACCTCATACCACTCCTATAGTTTAAAATCTTTCTAGTGAGATGGAAGTGAAGGTAAAGGAGCATAGAGCAACCCAACACTGCCCCTCCCCCACTTGCTGCTGCATAATGCCGATCTGCTGGCTGAATGAAGGCTCCAACACTTTTCCAGAGCCAAGAAAGAGCATGTTGTATGCTAATGTTAGATGGCAAAAAACAGATAGTCATGGTGTAGAAACTAGGGGTCAAAACTACAGCTGGCAAACTATACGAGCAGCACATTTGTTATTTTGACTGTGTATTTTTTACTCTGGAGTGACAGAATGTGAAGAGCATAGCATTATTTAAATCTCCACTGTGTTTTTGTCTAATTTTAGATAATATTTCCCTGAAAGTAGAAAGCAATTTAAAACATGCTTTAAATTGAACTTGTTGTATAGTGCTACTTAGCTCATGGTTGATTATGTGGCTGCTGCACTCCTGTTAGTTTTACCTCCCACTGAAACCTCTAGTGTACCCAGTAACTTAGATTTTCAATTAGCCAAACTGAGAATATTAAGCAGCTGAGAAAATTCCATTTCTTTTTGTTAAACAGATTAGAAATGCTTACTTGATTCTCAATTAGCTGCTTAAATAAAGCTGTTCGCATTTGTTTGTGTGACATTCAGTTTAATACCCTACTATGCAAATTTTTTTTTTTTTTTTTTTTTTTTTTTTTTTTTTATTTTTTTTTTTTTTAATGCAACAGTGCAGCCTGAGCAGCAGAAAACAAATGAATCAGTCTGAGTTTCGCTCCCCCCTTGGCTAGGAGTGATGCAAAGCATGATTGGTCATCCTCATACATATAGACTAACTTATCCTTACTGTAACTTTCTGAAGTGAGAGTTAAGCTACATTAAACTACATTAATGTTCATAACCAGTCTCGCATTAAAGGATGAATTCAGCTTCCAGAAGCAATTAATTACTAACTAAATTCCCCACTGATCAAACTAATGTTGACCAATTTATTTCATTGAAACAGTTTGCTCTTTTTTCATTAAAGAAATAATACTGGAACTTTATAACATTTTAAGCTGTTTAGCTGATTTTTCTTGCCTAATAAAAAGGTAAAATAGGTTTATTACAAAAACAGTGTATCTCAGACTCTCACTTCTGCTCTTAACCATCTGGTGGCACTCTTCCAGCTTTTCATGACATACACAGTGGGCTCAAAGCTGCAGTACCTGCTGAACAAAGGCTTTTGTGATCATTTTATCCACACAGCAGCAGATTCAGATAAAACATCTACAGGTTGTTTTTTCACTGCTTCCTCTTCTTATTTTACACGTTAAAATTTTATGTTTTCTATGATTCTAAAAACAAGCATCTGATGTCACCAAATCCAAAAATGCACCCAGTTAATAATGAACTGGATGCATCGATGTCAGAAATTACCAATTTATGCTACATTGTATTTAAAACATGCCTGGTGAGTGTGTAAGCACCTCATTTCCAAACACAGAATATGTCTTACTGTCGTCAGCTGACCTCGTTAATGCGTTAATTATCATACAAATACATCTGTTAAACCGTTTTGGGGTTTTTTTTTTTTTGTTAATTAAAATTTTTAATTTTAAAGACTTGAAATAAAGAGTGATTGTGGAAAATGTGTGCAAAATCAATACCACATATATCCAAACCCGTTGCATTGAGTTAATGCAGCCTTTATGGCAGCTTTCCTTTCTGTGTCATGATTACTTATGGTCACTCTATCAGCTAATGTCCTCCACAGAATCAAAACGGCCCTTGTTGTGGGAGGAATTTATCTGAACTCCTCCTCTATTTGAGTGGCAGCGACCCCCCCCCCCACCACCACGCCCGGTTTGACTGTCAGCAGCCCCTTCTTCACCTCCCCTTCCCAGACCCTAATGAGCCATCTCCTGGGGCAGGGCTTTACCCCCACCAGGGGTAAAGAGGCCATCATGTTGCTCATCTGAAGACGACACATAGCCTTGACTTCCCCCTAATTGTGTGCCTGTGTTGGCTCATTTGTTTTCATCGTTAAAAATTCAGCCCCATATTTTCTCCTCCCCACTGATAAAACAGGCTGTAAGCAATTTGTGAAAAAGGGTGGTGGTGGTGGGGGGGATCTTCTCTGGTGGCTTGGGAAGGCTCAGAGGCCCTCTCTTTCTCTGATGTATGAAAACATCTAAAGACACACAAACAAAACCAGACTTACAAAGTACAATAAAAAAAAAAAAAAAAAAAAAAAAAAAAAAAAAAAAAAAAAAAAAAAAAAAAATCACTAAACACATAAACACTTATTTTCTCTTTCATTCATTATGCAGACAAACACGCAGAAGTACACACACTTCAGAGAACCTCTTCCCCTTGGGACTTTTTGCATCTGTGGCGAATTTCAAAGTAGTAAACATGAAGCCCAGACTGACTGTGACCTGTAGGAGAGGAGACCTTTGGCAGAGACATTAAATATTGATGGGCTAAAGTTATGCAGATTGTTTATTGACCGACTTCACGGAGGAAAGTAAGAGAAAATCCCATCTGTCCAGCAAACTCCATTTCTAGTGTAATTGGACTGATTTCTGTATACCATTTCAATCCAGCTCCTATTGAGAGGATAATTTTGAAGTATGCTCCCTTGCTGAAGTGCTTCTCCAGAGAAATGCCTCAGTTTGTGCAGAATGGATCAAACTAATGTTTCCACAATTAGCCTGTAACATCTCAATCACACACAATTAGGACCGAGTTGATAGAAGCACGCCCCTCCTCTCTGTCGCTTGACTTGACTGTGACATTTGCCAGGTGGTGTTTGCCTCCACCATGCTTCAGTTATTATTAGCCTAATGGCCTGGAAGCATTCAGTTGATCTGATGAAGGAAATTAAGAAACAAGTATGCTGCGCATTACAGCCAAGGCCATTCTTTCAAAAGATCCTGCTTTATACACTGACTCAGTCATGTATGAAGTGTAATGGCAGTGTCATGGAAATGGTGCCTTAAAAGGGAAATATACCAATTTTTTTTTTTTTTTTTAAAGAGCATTTTCATGTGCTACAGCTGTTTAAAAAAAAAAAAAAAAAGGTCAACAGTTTACTTCAGTCTTGCAAAAATATTTAGACCTCATTTTTTCCCCATATTTTGTCATGTTGCAACCGCAAACTTCCTTGTGTTTCATTAAGATTTTAAATAATATACAAAAACAAAAGTAATGCATATTTGTGGAGTGGAATGACATGGTTTTCAAGATTTTTTTTTTACAAATAAAAATCTGTGTGGTGTGCATTTGTATTCAGCTCCCTTTACTTTGATACCACAAACTGAAATCCAGTGCAACCAATCTTTTTCAGAAGCCAACTTCTAAGCAGAGTCCGGCTGTGTGTAGTTAACGTCAGTATAAATGCAGCTGTTCTCTGAAGGCCTCAGAGAAAACCGCATCATGAAGACCAAGGAATGCAGCAGACTGGTCGGGGAGAAACTTGTGGAGACATTTCAAGCAGAACTGGATTATAAAACAATATTTAAGACTTTAACATCTCAACTAACTTTGATTATTATTGAAAATAATTTTTTTCAGTAACTCAATTCACATCATGCAGAATTAATTACACAGACAGATATTTTGAAGCCTTTATTTCTGTTAATTATGATGATTTTCCACTAATAGCTCATGAAAACATGTAAAATAACAATATTACAACCAACCAATAAAAAAAATAAAAAAATAAAATAAACATAGGCCTAATGAAAAGCATGTTGAATACCTCCTTAAAGGTTTTCATTTTTAAAAGCTTCTTTCAATCTGGCAAACAACCCTCATCAAAACACATTCTAATTTACTGAATATACAGCAGGTATTTAACGCATCACATTTTTTCATAGTAAACATAGTAAACATATTTCTAAAGGTGCTACTGACATGAAATTTTCACCAGGTGTTGGCAACAACCCAAGTAATCTGTACATAGAAAGAAACCAAAACAAATAAGTTCAGAAATTAAGTTATGTGTAATAATGTAAAATAACAGAGGGAAAGGTATTGAACAAGCTTACTGATATTTATTTAATAGTTTGTACAAAAGCTTTTGCTGGTAATGACAGTTTCAAGACGCCTCCTGTATGGAGAAACTAGAAGCATGCATTGCTCAAGTGGGATTTTGGCCCATTCTTCCACACAAACAGTCACACACATCTTGAAGGTTCCACGGGCCTCTTCTATGAACTCTTGATTTTTAGTTCTTTCCATAGATTTTCAATTGGATTCTAGTCAGGTGAAGCCAGCTGGGAGCTTCCTTGGTTCTGTGTTTGGGATCACTGTCTTACTGAAATGTCCACCCTCGTTTCATCCTCATCATTCTCGTAGATGGCAGCAGAATTTTCTCACGAATGTCTCGGTACATTTTTCCGTTCATCCTCCCTTCAGTTATATGAAGTTTGCCAGTACCACCCGCAGAAAAACAGCCCCACACCATGATGTCCCCACCTCCAAACTTCACTGTCTGAATGGTGTCTTTGGGGTGATGTGCAGTGCATTTTATCCTCCAAATATGGTGTGTGTGTTATGGCATTCAAGGAGTTAATTTTTTTCCCCTCATTTGACCAAACTCTGTTGTCCCAGTATTTTTACAGTTTTGTCCAAATGTTGTGCAGAAAACTTTAAATGAGCTTCAACATGCTTTGTCTTCAGAAATGGGAGTCTTGTGTGGTGAGTGTGCATACAGGCCATGGCCGTTGAGTGCATTGCTTATTGTTGTCTTTGAAACAACTGTACCTGCTAATTCCAGATCTTTCTGCAGCTCTCCACAAGTGGCCCTTGGCTCTTGGACAACTCTTCTGATAATTCTTTTCACTCCTCTGTCAAAAATCTTGTGAGAAGCACCAGGTCATGGCAGGTTTATGGTCGAATGATGTTCTTTCCACTTCCAGATTATGGCCCCAACATTGCTCACTGGAATGTTCCGAAGTTCAGAAATCCTTCTGTAACCAATGCCATCAGAACGCTTTGCAACAATAAGGCTGCAAAGGTCTTGAGAGAGTTCTTTGCTTTTACCCATCATGAGATGTTCCTTGTGTGACACCTTGGTAATGACACACCTTTTTATAGGCCATCAGTTTGGACTGAATCAGCTGATATTCATTTGTACTCACAAGGGGCAGAATGGCTTTCTGATCACTGATAGATTTCAGCTGGTGTTTTGGCTTTCAATGCCTTTTTCCACCTCCCTTTCTGTGTGTGTTCAATACTTTTTCCTTGTGTCATTTCACATTATTACACATAATTAATTTCTTAACTTTTCTGTTGTGGTTTCTTTCTATGTATGGCTTACTTGGGCTGTTACCAACACCTGGTGAAAATTTCCTGTCAACAGCACTTTTAGAAATGTGTTTGCTATGAAAATTCGTGATGAGTTCAATACTTATTTTACCTGCAGTAACTGTATATACAGCAGGTATATACTGTATATTCCACACGTGCCTCAGCCATGTGTGGAAGAGGTGAAGTGAGGGATTTGTGAATACACAAAAAGAAACAATAGCAGCAGCAAAGCAAAATTTGTCTGTGACAGACCTTAGAAGATGCAAGAAGTGTTGAAAATCTGGAGAAAATGTTTTGACAGCTCTCCATTTCTGATATGTAAATTCAGAGAGTACAACTCTCTCCCACCAATCTTCTCTTCAGACTTTCATTCACATGCTCTGAGAGAGGCACCGAGAGAACTGAGCGCCAAATCTTTGCTTTTACTGTCGGCAGCAGAAGGCAACCTATGTGACGGGAAGTTTGCTTCTACATAAGAATGAGCTGCAGAAACGGAAAACTTGTTTCCACAGTGTTGGTCTTATATTTGTCAATTAAGTAAACATCTTTTCTATTTTCAGGAAATAGTTTAATTTTAACAAAACAATTTGGGTCATGTACATTTCCTGTTGGATATATTTTTTGTTGAAGTCAAGAGCGAATTTCATCATAGCTTAGAGCAAGAACAGATTGAAACAAAAACAAATTACAGCTGGCCTTTTCATTGTCTCCAAAGCAAATAAGTAATTTAAAACAGCTTTTTCTAAGACAAAGAGATTGCTTAGAGAGGCATACTTTTCTACAATGAAACAACATGGTGTATGTAACAGCAGAGAGTGCCTGACTTGATTTTTTCTTTATGTATTCTTGTTGACATAAAAAAAAATCTTTCTAGTGGTAATTTGTCAAATAGATGAGTGGCCATTTTCTTGCAGCACAAAAAAGGAATGAACACTCCTATTTCCTCCAAAGAAGTGGAGAAAATTTGTGTCCTCTGCACAAAACATCTGATGATGCCCTCAAACTCCTCCTGCATGTTCCCAACAGTAAATAACTGCATAAGTATTTTTTTTTTTCCTTTAGTGTCTGAGCAGAAATCAACTGATTGTATGTCAGCATTTCAACTTCTCTTCCAGCCACTGATTGGTTAAAAGACAACCTGAAATTCATGTGAAGCATTAGCCCAACATTAGCTCCCGAACCAAACAACATGAAAACTATGTTTCGATTGTGTCCTTGGACAGTGTCCAGCTACACTACTATAGTGTGCCTATACCCTCACAAGTAAAACAGACTGATTACGGGGGAAATTGTGAGAATTTTAGCTGCTTCCTATCAGCACTGTTATGTTTTACACAACCACTGAATCCCAATCTGAAATGCTCAGGTCACAGCTTGGACAAAATTAATTGCTGGTGTCCATCCCCTTGAAAGTAATATTGCTAGTTAGACCCAGAGCAGAAATTACTTCTACCCGAGAGCTGCCAGAATTTACATTTGTTTAATAAAAAATGTTGGCAGGTACACCGGCATTGCTACAGAGAACTTCCATCTCTGGGTAGGGTGCCAGTCTCTTGGTACTATTCCAGCATTTCTCCTACTTTCCTTCTGTTTACAAAACAACCAACCATGTAACTCTTCAATCATATAAACTCAAATTTGTGTAGGAGACTTTCTTCTTACTGCATTTTTCTTTGGCTGCCATAGTGTAATGCATTGTTTCCGGTGTTTAACCTTCAGAGAGTAAAATTATTACTATTCAGACTATTCTGGCGACATTTTTAGCACCTCAGTTTGTTGCTTATACCCTTTTTTATGCATTTTTTTTTTTTATTTTATTTTTTTTTTGCCTAACAATGGAAACGAATACAGCTATTGCAAGCTGCTACTGAAAGAAAAAAAAAAAATCTCTAAGTGCCTCACACTTTGTACGTTTGATCATCTACAAATCCTCTCAACATCCATGCCGCTTTAAAAGAGTTTTGACGTTATTAACCGCATCCACTAATGACATTATCTTATCTTGAAATGAATTATCTTTCAGTTAGCTTTATCTCTTCTACAGATTGGTTAATTAGTAACCATTTTGTAAATATTAGATTACAAGGCAAACATGAAGCCACACAAACACAACAATGAACTGGGGAAAAAAAGGAAAGTGAAGAAATTAGAAGAACAGCCTGTTGAGCCTTCAGTGCTCAACAACGTAGCTTAAGCATTGAGTATTACTAAAACTGATCTATTCATTTATGTTCTTTGCAGAGATTGTGATGGAAACAAATACTTTAAAAAGCTGGATTTGCTTTTTTAATTGATGCCAGTACCTATTAATACAGAAGTCCATATGACATGTTGTGCGTCACATTTTGATTTCAAAAGAACGAATTCTTATGGAAGAAGCATCCTGCTAAGATGTACACTCATCTCACAAGGACTCCATTGTCTCAATCTATCAGCATGAGAGATCAACAATATGGGAATGGTAGGAGGTTTATAAAGATAAAAGGGCAAGCAGAAACATTGCATTATGACTAATATGGTTCATAATCTAAGCAGAGTAAGACTATGATGCATACCTGTCACAACTTCTGCTTAGAAACAATCCATCCTTAATGTTAATGCTACATTCCTCACTGTGAAATGTCATATCGGCTTCAGAGCATGGTAGATTATATTACTGATGCAATCCAACAGGCAGTAAAACCATGGAGGATCGTTGTGTAACACCTTCTGCATGTAGAAAAAGCACTTAACCCCCTGTAAATGAGTCACATAAATAAGATATTGAACTGATGCTAGTGTGATATATTTTCGTGTTAGTGACTCTGCCTGTATGCTGTGGCCTGACCTTCTATTTGGGCCAGCCAACTCAGCAAGGATGCATTGCTGGGAATGAGTCCAAACCAGGTGGCAGCTTGTGGTTAATCCCTTTGATGCAAATGTACAGCCAAACATACCTTCAAGGCTGCCAGCAAGGGGACGCGCGAGGGAGAGAAAGCCCAAGAACCAAATTGTCTATGAGATCTCACTTTTATCTCTGAGACAACAGACAAATAAAGGGAGATAAAGAAGACAGCGATGCAGTATTTTTGCCTGAAGTAAGACACCTGTTACTGTCTTGACATGACAAGAAACCAGATCTGACAAGATACCCTGGAGAATGGGCTTCTGCTTTTTGTTGTGCATAACTGAGCTCTTCTTGCTACTAGAGGTGCTTGCAAGCCTTTTTTTGAGAGTCTCATTTCACATGCACACAATACCACAAGTGTTTCTTAAATGCATACACATTTGGCTGTCATTTGGCTGGCTGTCAATATACAATAAGCTCAATTCTTCCTCAGCTGTTCATGTAAATCAGCTTTAAATGTTTCCCCAAGCTCTGTCTCTCATTGCTGATTAACCTTCATGGTTCAACACCTACTTATAGAAATGGACCAGATCCATGGATCCGAGACATTGCACTTCTCTGGGATCGATTTCTCCTTAATATTAGTTTTTGGATTCTACTGTGATCCAACGTCGTCTATCCAGACATCGAATGCCATGTGCCAAAACCACCTGCCTGCCTCAGAGTGACCTCAGGCATATCAAACGGCTGTTGTGCCAAGATTTCCCCATCATCTAAACTGAGAGACGAATAGGGAATATCACATCCAGAGACCTGGTCCATCTCCTTTAGAGGTGAATATGATCTGAACCAAAAGTAAGACACTCGTTATCTCCACTTCAGCTGTTGTCTGGTGGTGGAAGATGTCAGATTTTTAAAGGTCTTTCTTTGAACTTTGACTTGATCTTATACTCTAACATTAACCCGATTTCAAAATTCTGGCTGAAGTGACGTTGTAATTCCACTCTCCAGTGTGGCAGCAGAGAACAGATTCAGCCTTCAGCTCAACATCCAAAACCTCATGACAATAGCCTCTGCACAAATCCGACCTGAGACATTTGATTACACACATGCGGGTGCACAATGTGGACCAGGAGGAAGTTGTGAGACTGTGTGTTCAGGATACAGCAGGTGAATCATTCATAATTTAAGTGCAATCAATTAATTTAATTTATATGTAGTTACTGGGGCCACAGTCAGTGGTTTTTGTCAATGCAGAGAAAAAGTTATGCATATTCATCTGCTTGATGTGTGATGGCGGAGTGTGGGTTCTCTGTTCAGCTTGTTCAGTCTGAATATTAATTCAACCGAATGAAAACTGAATGCAATTGAATATGTCAATGTTATCATTTCAAAAATTGACAGGTAAAAATAGATTTTTTTTTTTTTTTTTTTTTTTTTTTTTTTTTTTTTTTTTTTTTTTTTTTTACCCTGTCAGTCAAAATGACAGACAATGAAAATAGCTGCAGAGGTTGCACTAGACATCAGATCTTTTTTGTACTATTATCAATTTAGTTTCTAAGCATTTGAGCGACTTGCGGACATTCACTGACTGTGTATAGAACACTGAACTTTCATCTGGCAATCATTAAGTATGAAAATAATAGGTTCACTAACCTCAGCATCCCAGATGCTTAAAACTGAAAATGAAACAGGTGGGTTGCCCTATTATCTGATTTACAGGGCTAAAAGTTTTCTGACCACTTGCAGACACTTATAAAGCACTGATATGCAATTCTACAAGGTCACGTAATTCTTAAATATGAAAGAAAATAAATAAAACAAAATGGTGAGATCAAAGCAAAAGTAACTGATACAGCAGAAAACTAAATTCCACACCTTTGATCACAATATACATGCACTATTCAAAACATGAGTACATTGAAAGCCACATTTCAGATGCATTAAATAGCTTGATGTTCCTTAAAATCCCTTTCATATCCTCACATTTAAACCTGCAGGGCACACTTTTCAATACACCAACATGGCAAGATAGGAAACAGTTCGACAGGAATTTTTCATCCATTTTATTCAGGTAATTTTTTGAAGATTTTTAAATACATTTTACAATTCTGAGAAATATACAAAAATCTGCTCCTTTTTTAAGCTTTACCATGACAAAGATAGCTCCAACAAAAGGAAGAACTCATTGTTCAGATTGATCATATAAATTTAAATTTACTAACTTATGACCAGTCATCTAAATTAATACAGCTCAACTTTACTACAATCGTAAGTGTGGGCGAAAGTTTTTTTTTTTTTAAGTCTCTGCTTGTGTAAGTCAATAGTTCAAAAAACTAAAGACAGCTCGCTTGTTTCCATTTCAGTGATTTCTGCTGTTGTCAGCTACTGTATGTAACAGGAAAATATAATCCTGCAAAACACACAGAGAGGGTGACTCACTGCTGGCAGCCATGCCCGAGTGAGCAGACGTTAAACAGAGTCAGTGTCAGTTTATTTCCATGTTTAGGTAAAATGATCCGTCTTGACAAAACACACCAATGCTTGCCACACTGAGTGCAAAGTACACAGAAAAAATAATAATTACTATCTGTTTCAGAGTGCTGTCAGTGTGTGCATAGCTGTTGTGATGGGCAGACATGTCCATACCTACAGGGGAAATGCTGTGAAAGAATCCTCTGAATGGAAGACTGAGACAGAGTAAGCATTTGTAGGTGATGCAGGTGGAGGGATGGGGGGGCAAATCTGACAGACTGATTGGCATGCAGGTGGAGTTCTGCTTTCTCTGAATGCAGCAATATTTTTCCAGCAAGCAGGTGCCACTCAGTTCTATTCAAACCCTAACCTCAAAGCACAGATGGTGCAGGACTGAATAACGATTCTGCTGCTGTTATCCCTTTTGAACCCAATACAGAAACACACTCCTAAAAAAAAAAAAAAAAAAAAAAAAAAAAAATCATTCTGTTTCCTGGAACATGGCATAACATGCAAGAGAGAAAAGTATTTAAGATAATATCCAGATTTTGGTTTTTTCCCTATAAATGTATGCTAGTAATGAAAAAAAAAAAAAAAAACAAAAAAAAACACAAGTTTACAATTAAGTTATTATTATAAAAGCACATTGAAAAAAAACTGCTGAATCTGTTTGTGTGTATCTGGATTGATGACATCCCAACAGGATGCAAGAATTGAACAGATCAGCTGACATTAGGACACATTATGGCTGACAAGCGTCTTGACAGATTTCTATATGGATTCTGTTTTGCCCGTTACAGATTTCTTCTATTTTTGCTTTTTTGTCACTCTTATTCTGATGTTGAGATCAATAAACATTTAATGTATATCTACCAAAGGTAAATTTAGGAAACATAAAATGCAGGTTTTCAATGATGACTTCATTTGTTACAGTATGTGAAAAGAAGCTATGCAAAATTGTAAATTTACTGTGAAGAACTATTTTTTCGTACAATTTTGCTGGCCACACCCAAGCAGACCTGTTGAATGAAGCAATCACTTAAATTTATCAATAATTTATAAAGCAATTTACCTTGATGTAAAGTAATTCAGGAACAGATTATAAACAGTCATCAATATTTATTAGGCTGGGGGAAAAAAAAGGTACTGGCTAAAGGTACTATGTCTAAGGCTTTGGGACTTCAGTGAACCACAATGAGAGCCAATATCCACTAGGGTTTTCAAAATAATTGACGTCTCAGTATAACCGATGCTAGCAAAATGTTTTAGCCAAAGATACTAATTTGTGTCAAAATCTGCAGCCGCTCATCTGATCAAAACAAAGAGTTGCTATACGTTTTAAAGTCTGCTAACATGGCGAGTACATTCAGAAAAAAATACGAAGCACCCTCTTTAACCGGCAAACGGCATTGTTCGGAGGCGCTTTCCCTATGTGGCAGATGGACAGGAAATACCTAAGAATGCTACACATGCTAGCTGCACTAATGCTACAAGCTATTGCTACGACATTGATGCTTGAGGGCAACTTAAAAAAAAAGTCAGTAAAGCTTCTGTATCTGCAACAGTGAAGTAGTAAACCTCTCAGAAGACAAAAGATAACGCTATCTGTTTAAATATTAGCTTCAGAGCCACGGAGTGGACAGCCCAGTGACAGTGACCTGTCTGAGATCCCCATCAAGATGCACTTCCTAGCTGCAAAGTTCTGAACCATGCAATGCTTAATTGTAATCACGCAATGCACTGTTCTACTGTGGTACGAAAATGTTCATCAGATGATGGCTCAGTCCGCTACTAAATAGTAAACAAGCCAGTGCAACCTCCCTTGCTGCTGTAGCTGATCACTAAAGAAAATATTCAGCAAAATTAGCAGAAAGACATAAATTGTACAGGGCTGCTGTTAAATACATCTGCACTGACCAGATCCTTGTTTATAAAAATTATGTTTGATTGCACAAGATCCATGTTTCTTTTGAAACAATGTACTTTACAATAGAATGATCCTAATTTGTCCCTCACTAGTAACATTTATTTGTATTAACAGCAAACTGACACATGGAAGCACAGTGGCACACTAAAGAAAAGAAATTATAGCAAAATAAAATAATTGCAGAACTAAATCAAAGGTACACACTCCCATCAAGGTTCATAACATTTATACTAAGTGTTATCTTGTCTCCTTTTTTAAAACAGGAAAGTCACACTTTTAACATATCTATATATTTTTAAAGAGTACTAAATTGTTCAATACTTATTGGTTTTGCCTTAACTATGAAAGTTAAAATTTTGCTCTTAACTAAAAAGAAGCCTCCATTACCACAGTATCAGACATAGTATCGAGTATTTTGCTTAGTATCGGTATCGGGTTTGAAATTATAGTATCCTGACAACTCTAATAGCCACAAATGGATAAAACACTGAAAAGCGGTGAACTTTCCTGGAAGTAGGATGGTCTTTAGCTGCTTTCCTGTAAAATCCTGAAGGAGAATGTCTGGCCATCAGTTTGTGACTGTAATGTACACTTTTGAAGCAGGACAACGATTCAAAACACAAAAAAGTCCACCTCTGAGGCACCACATGGCTCAGTGGTCGAGCAGGCGCACTATATACAGAGGTTACAGCCCTCAACGCAGTTGGCCTTGGCTCCGGGCCATTTGGCGCATGTCTTCCCTGTCTCTTCCTGCCCTTTCCTTTCTCCTGTCCAGCTACTGTTGAATAAAGGCCATGAAAACATTTTTTTTTTTTTTTTTTTTTTTTTTTTTTTTTTTTTTTTTTTTTTTTTTTTTTTTTTTTTTTTAAAGTCCAACTCTAAATGGATTTTAAAAAATGACTGGCCTAATCAAAGTCTGGACTTCAATCCGGTTGAAATGTTATGCCATGACCTTAAGCAGGCCATTCATGCCTCCTCTAATGTGGCAGAATTCAAACAATTCTGGATGCCACTGGTTCTCTTTGTAAACCACTTTTATGTGTTTTATTCCTGGAATCTGTACAGGGTTCTCACATACAGTCGTAACATTTAGTTGCATCCCTCTGGAATACAAGTAAACACTTTTGAAAGAGTAAATAATCCAAAATATGCAAATAAAGAGGAAAAAACAAGTAAAATACAAATAAACAAACTCAAAAACTTCTCTTTTAAGCCTTATGAGAGGTCAGCAGAGGGATATGGGTCTGCAATCTTGTTTTAAGAGTGTCGATTTTCTCTCGATTAAATAAAGTCTTTCAACCAAACAGTAAAACAAATACAGTAAAATGACCATTACATGTCCAGTAGGGGATAAACTATGCCTCAAGTGATACTGATTTACATTTACAGAAAGGTCTGGTTGGTAGCTTTAAAAACTTGCATAAAATGGACCTATCAGGACTTCATGCTAACATGACAGCTCACACTGCAACACACCATGCACAGGCAGGTGATCTCCATCCTGCAGTTGCCTTCAGGGGAGCCTTTTGTGAGGCACTGTAGCTTTCACTCCCGCCTGCTCTCATACTCAATAATGGGGACACAGAATATGTCAAAGTCAGGCTCTGCTATCAAGTACTCTATAATTGTGTGGCGTGGCATTCAAACTTGACTGCAGCTATGAGCTTCCAACAGCCCTGTCAAAATCAAAATGACAGGAAAGCAGAGATAAGAGGTGAAGATACAGCTTGGTGCCTTGAGGGAAATGAGACACTCTTTCTTTTTTCTTTTTTTTTTTTTTTTTAAAGGTTTCTTGTTTAAAAAATACTGGAGTTACTGTATTTAAAAAAGGATGTGGTGGAAAAAGTAAACAACTCTTTGAAAATTGGCAAAATTGCATATGTTTGAGAAAGAAAAATGTAAATGGTGCATTTAAGCTGCAGTATGTAACTTTTAGAAAAACTATTTTTCTCCATATTTGTTGAAACTGTCACTATGTCGTGACAGTATGGTTCCTCTGCCTTCTCACAGTACTCCCAGTGCTATCTGGAAACAACCAATCAGAGCCAAGAGGCGGGTCTTAGCGCTGTCAATCACCCCCCTTGCTCTCTGTTACTACGCAGCTCACAGAGACTGTTGTGAATGCTCAGGCTAGTTAGCATGGCCACCGATGACAACGGATAAACCGTTTAAGTTGTTTCTCCGCCATTAGCACACTTAGCAGCGTGAAAATGAGGTTGACTGACAGCGCTAAGACCTTCCTCTTGGCTCTGATTGGTTGGTTTTGGTCAGAACGACTCGGGAGTGGTGCATTTCTTCAGAGAGCAATAGTGCCGCAGGGAAGAGGTGGAGGAGATCGATTTTTTCACAGATTATCTGTCTCATAACATACTGTCACAACATGGACACTTAAAAAATATGTAAAAAAGGAGTATGATAAGAAATAGTGCATATATTTTAGATTTTTTGGGGGAAAATAAAACTGAGAAATCAAGTATATTATTTTCCCCTTACAATTATGCATTAGTATGAGTTGGTATGATGACATAAAATCCCAATAACACTGATTTAAGTTTGTGGGCTAAGGCATCAAAATTAGTTTTGAGAGGTTTATAGTTAATCGCTATGAGTGGTAAGTATAACTAGAAAAGTGCTGCATAAATTCAGTTCGTTTGCCATTGATTTGTGTTGCTTTCATGCCGTTTTATGGGTCAGAAACTACAGATTTTGGGAACCACCTACTATGCCCATGTTATGATTGCTTGTCAAAGTAGATTTGAACAAATGTGGTCATTCTGGTGTCTCACTGTAACATTTTAGTAACAGAAAATCTCCCCTATTTAAAACAAAGCTCTCAGTGACAATTTTAAATACCTAAGTATCAATGCAGAAACCACAATGGTAAAAAAAAAAAACAAAAAAAAAAAAAACATCTATAATAAATCATACTGCAAACTAGAGCAGGGAGTATTTGCTCTGTCTGGTTTTCATATTTCCAATACAGCATTAATCGTTTCCCTACAAGGTTTGGCGGCATTTATTTTGTTCTGATCAATAGTTTTAGTTTACAATTTTAGATTATCATGCTTTATGAGAACGAACTGCCTGAAGCCTCTTGAAATAAAAACCATCAAAATAAAATATGTTGTGTGTTATCCAGCTTGTAGATTTGTATTCTTGGATTTTTTTTAATATCTGCACTATTTCAGAGGGAAATCTTTCTTGATGGGAAAGGATTCAGGGCTCCTTCTTCTGTTGAGTAACTGCTTTAGTTTATAGCTTTGCCAGTATTTTGGATCCTGAGGGGCTAACAATAACATGCTGACACCATTTTATCCATTTAGCAGAAAATGAAGGGAGAGTACTTTGCAGTTTTATGATCTTATCCCACTTGGCAAGATTTCTGTCGCTCCTGGTATGTCGTAGGCCCAGGGCGTAGAAAATAGAAAATAATATGCTCTCTCTGTTTCTGTGTGTGTGTTACAGTTACCAAACGCCTACACTCAAATATTCCGTTGCGCACTAAAATTTTTGTTCATGCGTGGGTGTTGAAACCCATGAGTGCTCCATCTTTTGAAATAAAATAAAATATCAGAATGGCTGTAGTTGTCAACTCAAAACCTCTCTGCGGTTCTGTTTACCAGCCTCTGGTATCCATTCCTCCTATACTGAATAGTCCAATGTGTGCAGAGAGAATCAGCAGAATCAGAGGTAAAGGAAAAGTTCAGACAGTCAGCGCCAAAGCAGACCTACATCAGGTGGGACATGCTGGGATATGACTGCCTGCTAAATGTTGGGCTTCTAATACATTTTGGATACTGATATTTAGGGCTGGGTATTGTCAAGAACCCCACAATTCGATTTCAATTCTTTGGGTCACGATTCGATTTGATTTGATATTGCTTTAAATGCTTCGATATCAATTTCATAATAAGAAGTACACAAATAATGCATTACAGTCCCTGTGGATACTTTTGGGATATTTATTTCAAAAACTCAAAGGTTTGACAGTGGGCTCCAGAGTAGAACTTTTGAGAAACACAATGCTAATCATATCCATGTGAATGCTAACCGAAAATATGAAGAAGAAGAAGCTTTACTTTAAAAAGGGACAGTGTACAGCTCAAACATAAATGTCATCATTTGATGCACTGTACCAGATTATAGCCTAAGCTAATTCACATCTCCAGTCCCGTCCAAAAAACATTTGGAAACAATGACGTCAGTCACATAATTTTGTACTTGGGCCTGGTTTTCAATCACGCACCGAACAAAAAATAAACAATGGTGGACCTTGGCACTCTGTCGGTGCTGGCACACTTCTTCAGATTATTTGCCCTGTTAAAGCTAAAACTGCTCATTGTGGAACATTTATGCCATCAGCGAAGACGCATAGATTACATGAAAGAAATCATACGTGCACCTCTGAACAAACAATGGGTTATGACAACGTGACTCTGGATCAGAAAGTTCACAAAGTTTCACCGCCTCCTACAGGCCTGGCGTGTACACTACATCATTTCCAGTGGCAATTTTTCATTCTGCTGTTGTGTAAATGCAGTTTTGTTTTTTTGTTTTTCATTTACGCAAGAGAAAACGTTGGAAACATTGTGTAAACAGCACCTTGGACCAGTCAGTTTAGCTTGATATAAACCCAGACGAAAGATCAGATTTAATATCAGGGCTGCATATAGACATAACATTAACTTATGTCTAAATTAGGTCTCAGCATTGAAATAAGATCTATTGCTCAGTGGGAAGAGACAAACTGGCAACATATGTAGGTATAAAGCAGGGGTCCTAATTGGTAAAGAGGCAAACTGACCTGGAGCTGGCTGTTATACCAGTAAGCTGATGTCCAAGACAAACGTTAGAGGTGACATGTTGAATAAAATGTTAAAATTGTCACTTTGTTTTGAGACACAATTTTAGTTTAGATTTAATCTAAGAAAGTAATGTTATAATCTGTTAGAAAACCTGAAATGTCCTAAATTGCACACAGTAATTATATGACATCACAGGCTTTTTGAGACAGCAGGTAATACATTATACCCTGGTATTTTTTATAAGTGCTTAACTGTATAAAAAATAGATGCAGACCCAATCCCAGAGCATAGAAGACAGTGAGTTTCCTGGCAGACTGTAAATCAATGCCTGAGCTCCCCTGGGGTCTCTCAGTAGCTGACAGTGCCAGACCTTGTTTCCACTTCTTTTCCACTTCCATTATTTCCTCCATACTCACACAAGTGGACAAAATATCAACGCTCATGCATAATGAATGCGGTAGCAAGGTGACAGTTTCAAAAGTCTCATATTTGTGCCAGAGCCTGATCAGAACTTCCTGCATATAATCAGAGAGAAGGGCATTAGAGGTGAATCTTTGACTAAATAATCATAAAGAGCTTCAGTGAAACAGCTGGGCGCCATTTTGGGCCGTTACCATGAAACAATGCAGAAGTGTACAAGACTTGATTAACTTGGACCAATAATAATTATTAATTTCATTGTAAGCTATTGAAATGAAAATCTATGTGAAGATTTGCGATTTGTGGTGTAAAACAGATGCAGAAGGCAGCAGAAAATCTACTAGACCACACATTCAGAGTTTCTACTCCCCCGCAAACACAGTAATCATTAAGTGACAAGTGAAATGCAGGCCTTGTAACAAAAATGATTCTGTTTATTCTCCATCTGTGGTGACATCTGTTTCGTGCTGTTCTCGCTCCCTGTTTGCCAGCATTTGGCATCACTACATTCAAATGCTATTTTTATCTAAATATACAAGAGCGAGGGAGGTAGCACATCTCTTTGTGTTTGATTTACTCGCTGAGATTTCCTTCATTTTAGTTGCCAGGATTTAATTACATTTATTTGAATAGCTGTTAAGTAAATTAAATTTGTGTGTCAGTTCAAAGAATAAATGACCACCCTCTTGGTGACACACTAAAAAAATAAAGCTTTTCATTTGTCAGTGTCAAGCAACTGCATATAAAATGTGCTTTTCTAAAAAGCAAGGAACATTTCAAACCTTCTGGCTTCAATGTTCATTTATCTACAAAGACTGCGTCCCATCAAGAGTAAAGCTCAAGTCATGATACATGGTGTTTTGGATATTTCACCATCTGGAACATAGCTATAAGGGTCATGGATGTGATACAAAAGATTAGTTTACGAGTTTCAGAATTACACATGCTTGTCTCGGATTGCATTGTGGTAGGTCATTCAGTCATAATTTTTAACCCAAGACATAAAACTGTCTAATCAAGATTATATAACAACTGCAGAAATACGTCTCGTCTCCCTCAACAACAGTGCTTTCAAAAAGGATCTTCATCATTAGATTTATAGTTTGGATTAAGTAAAACTTTTTCTTTACAATTTAATTTTGTCTTAAATTGTGAAATCTTCTTTGTTAGTCAATGTGCTCACATAATCTGAAAAAGGAAAATAATTTTATGATATATTCTGGCAGTCTTTCATGTTCATTTTGCCTTTAGGCAGGGCACAGATTGAGAAGTAATAGTCTATGAAATCAAAATGAGGTTCTTTTAAACACTAAAAGAATAAGAAGTGGGATTTACCACACACAATTTCACACAGGCAGGTCCCAGTCGCAAAATGAATGAATGTCTAAGGTGCTGTTCAAGAACTTTATGCATTTATGCAGACCAAGTCCTTACCCAATAAAGAGGGGAGATGGTGCACTACATGTTCCAGCAATCAAAATAACCATGTGCCAGACACATCACTTTAAATAAAACCAATGCTTTTCTGCACATGCTGCTGTAAGGCAACGCATTTCCTTCAAACCATTATTGAAAAAAAAAAAATCTATATCTTTCCAGATGATCCTTTTAAAAACAGTGGTCCTTAAAGGCCAAACAAAGACAGTTTGAAAATTTGATTTCTGGAAAAACTTGATGTTATGCTTTCTGGCGATGCAGTAGGAAATGTTTTCTCTCGCCCCACGGCAGGTTGTTCTCTGGTTCTGACCTTAAAGTGTTCAGATACTTCTGCGTGCATGCCCTCTGCATCTACACATGGATTTTCCCCAGAAGTTCTGGCTTCCTCCATTAACATCAAACATGCACCTTCACTGCTGGGATAACCCAAAGGGCACCATCATTCCTTCTCAAAAGTTTCACAGCAGACCACCCAGGATTGGCAGGGGTTAGAGACCACAACCACCTATAAAAAGCTAAAATGTGTGAATACTTCAGACCCACTCTAAAATACTTATAGTCGCCTATTTTAATAGTCCAAACACCAACTATACCTTAACTTGCATTAATACAGTGGCGGGCTGTGCATTTGGTACCTGGGCCTTCAGAGGGCGGTTTATCGATTTAATGACGTCACAATTAATACACCACCCAATACTATATTTAAAAAAAAAAAAAAAAAAAAAAAAAAAAAACGCAGTATAACGAGGCCTGGTATTTGAGGTCCTGTTCAGCTCCATCATCAACATCAGTATTGAGTGACTGTACTTCAAGCGTCCTGCTCTGACTGCACCATTCAATTAATTTTTGGAGAAGAAAGAGATTACGCAGCGCTGTTTATTTGTCAATATCGCGTATTAAGATTGAATACTATTGTTAAAGAAGTTATGACAACAAATTTAATTTTTCTGTGGTTTTCGGGGTGTAATATGACCTGCTATGCACTGATGAGGCCGTGTGAATGTCAAGAGTTGGTATCAAAAGCTCTGCTCACTCGCGGTCAGCTTTGTTTCTTTGCTCAAAAACGGACGAATCAGAGAACAGTTAATCTTTCTACGTAATTCGTATTGTCCAATCAGAGAACACCATCGAGAACACAGCCCTCCTCCTCCCGTCCCCTTCTCCCCCCCCTGCTGATACACCAGCTAATTTAAGGGCTAAGTCGCGCTAGCATGTCTGACTGCTCCACTTGAGAAGAGGATGGCTAATAAAAAGAGGACCTCAAAATTGGATGGAAGTTTCCATCCAATTGAAGATGAGAGAATCAGAGAAGAGTGGCTGAAGTTCATTTATCACGCGATTATAACCCCAATTTGAGACCACGTTCAGCGCATTTTAATGAAGTTTCCCAAATATGGTTGTAGCCAATCAGAATGAAGTCTATTAGGTAGCGCCACATATCATTACCGTAGCCAACTTTTTTTTACCGAGTTAGGAAATCTGGCCTGCCAAAACCACCCCCTCCAAAAAGGTGACTTTTTAAGAATGAAATTCTTTGGAGAATTCACATATGCAGCAATATCAACTGCATGAAATAGTTTATACAATGATGTCACCACCCCTTTAAGTTTAGACCACTCCAAGCCTCTACACTATAGCCGAAACTGTGCGATGTATGTGAAAATAAAACATACAATACTCACTCAGTTGCTGATTATTTCTTTATAGACATACTTCATCCTCCTCTCATTCCACAGGAAGACTTCTCTGACTGTCACAGAGCTGATTTCTTTGTTCCAGTTCCGGTGAATATAGGAATAGTCACGACCAGAGTTGGAGATTAACTCTGGCTTCTCCAAATGTTCTCAAAAGCACCACAGTTTGCAACTCTGGCTCTGTTACCCCAAACACCAAGTTGATCACTTGCAAACAGGCCTTCCCAGCAATATCATTTGCAATGCTCCTCAGAGGCGGTAAGCCAATGACACCGCTCATAGTTACACTTTTCCAGGTACAGTGAAGACCGTCCTCGCTTTACAATGTCCAGTTCTTTGTGAAAAAGTCAGCCTTGAAAAATGGATTTTTAATAATTCCTGAGACCAGAACCATTTGTCCGTCTCCGTCGACCATTGCGGGCATAAAACAGAAAAAAAAAATAAAATAAAATAAAAAAATAAATAAATAAATAAAAAAAATCACAAGTCTTAATGTGCGCAGAGTGCAGATTGCTGAGCACATGCTTCGCGAGGCCAACCGATACGGTCGCTCTGACCATCCTATCAGAGGGCGGAAAACGTCTGACGTCATTGTAGGCCTTCCAGATGGTTCTGTGAGGCGAATTTGATAGATGATTGGTTTTTTAAAAAAATTGTTCTGTTGCCATATCGTTTACTTAAAGCTGCAGTATGTAACTTTTTTTTTTTTTTTTTTTTTTTTTTTAATTTTGCATATTTGTTAAAACTGTCACCATGTCGCGACAGTATGTTATGAGACAGATAATCTCTGAAAAGATCAAGCTCCTCCACCTCCTCTCTGAGCTACTATTGCTGTCTAAAGAAATGCACCTCTGCTGACCTAAAACAACCAATCAGAGCCAGGAGGAAAGTATTATTGCTGTCAATCACCCTCATGTACAAGCTGCTAAATGTGCTAATGGTGGAGAAACAGCTTACCATTCCAGAAAAATTGTTTATCCGCTGTTATCAGTGGCCATGCTAACTAGCCTTAGCATTAGTGGCAGGCTATGTTGTGGTGAACCAGCTGTAAGGTAGCAGAGAGGGGAAGTGTGTGAGCAGCTACAAGAGGGTGATTGACAGCGCTAAGACCCTCCTCCTGGCTCTGACTGGTTGGTTCTGACTGAGTGGCGTATTTATGCAGTTAGTACTGGGAGCACTGGGAGAAGGCAGAGGAGCTTGATATTTTTCACGGATTATCTGGTTTATACTGTCACAACATAATGATAATTTTGACAAATATATTAAAAATATATATTTTTCATAAAAGTTACATACTGCAGCCTTTATGTAGGTATGCTCTATGGATTCTGCAGGTCCTGGGAAAATTAGATTGAGCCTGGCAACGCATAGAGACTAAAATCTGTTTGGACAAAACATTGATAATCCACACAGACATGTAGGGATGCAACGCAGTCAAGAGAAACACTACAAAAAAAAAAAAAAAAAAAAATTAAAAAAATAAATAAATTAAAAAAAATAGACCATTGGAAGCAAATTTACATTTAATTGAGCAAACATTATTACTTAGGTTGTCAATATATGTTAGGGATTCTTATAGCATTTAGGCCCGCAGAGAAGGACTTGCAGGCCACTGTATGAATATGTACAACATATGTGGAAGCCATCTTGTCACTGCTGCAGAAGCTAATATCTACAGTCTTCCATGTTTCTGGTCTTGGTATTACAGCCAGTCAGTAAAAAGTAAAATGGACAGCGCTCCTGGCTGCTTTGCAAACGCCAACCAATGCCATGTCAAATACCATTGTGCCTGGGTATTTCAGCTTCCCAAGTTGCATTTTCTTTTGGATATTTTAGATACGCAATACTGAACTGAACTTGCCTACTCAATGAAATCAACAGATTGCACTGCATTTTCAATTTAAATTTTTCACACTTCCTCAGCATACATGAGTCAATATGCGATTGCCAAGTTTTGGACAGTTTCTCCTCCAAGCTGAAGCACTGAAACATTTTGTTAACTTTCATATCATTTTCTTGTGCTTTTAGTAAAAAACAGATCTATCATGTGATAATCCCATTTTTCTTCTTTATTTCCAACTTCTGCCAAATATTTATAAAAGTCTCATTAAATGTCTTTATTCGGAAATATCATAGATTTATCTGCAGCATTTAATTTTTAATCCTCAGAGTTGTATTAGAGAACCTTTAAAACGCCCTTTGACAGTTCAGGTCCAACATAAACTGCAACTCCAGGAAAAGGATTACAGTTGTTAAAGTGTTTGTTTGCTGGTCAAACAAAGGCGATGTCACTGCAAATTCAAACATGCACACTCTGATTCAAAGACTCACATCACCAACTAAGTACAAAGTGTTCCCATAAAATGGAGGAAGTGACAGAAATGTCGGCTTAGTCATATTGGCCAGACGGAAATGCTCAGGACCCCTCTCATCTAGTCTGTGATCAACTTAGCGCTGTAGCACTTTAGGTCAGTGCTGTTGAGACAAAGAAAAGATACAAGAGGACAGTTTTACTATACCAAGTCATAAACCCATTTTATAGCGACTCTCATAAGTCTCTCACTCCTTATCCTTTTAGCAGTCGACGAGTCACAGCTTGACCATAACCTCTGATCTTGCTCATATTTGCAGTACTTAGATTCTTAAATCCAGCTGGAGTCCAGGAAGTTGAAAGCTGGGTCTTTGAAGTTTGCTGTAATTAACATGTAATTGCATTTCTACTTTTTTTTTTTTTTTTGACAGCAAATAACACATGTACTTAGTTCTTTAGCAACACAAAACAAATGCAGCATTGCTCATACTTTGGCAAAATACACTGGTTTTATGTGACAGCTTTCTGACAAAAGCCCTTTATTTATGTGAGCATGCTACTGTGAATTTATAGACAGAGCTGTAATGGTGTTATTGCTTACAGGGGTGACTAATGAGCACAAGGTGAGAAGTGAAACTTGTCATTAGAGTGAATAATAAGAGGAACAAGCTGAGAGGGTCAAGTCTGGTGTGAAAGAAAACGGGGGTGGTGATTGAAACTGCCGTGAAAAACTTGAGATATAGGGTTGTGATTATACTGAAAGGATAGACATTTAGGCCCACCTATCATCTAACACCTTGATTGCATGTCTGTCACCTCTCTGTCAGACTGACTGCTTCATCAAACGTCTTTGTCTGCTGCAGTACTCCATTTGGTTCTGGGCTGTTCTCTGGGGACCACAGAAGATGGGACAGGAGTAGTTGGTAAAAAATGTGCCAAACCACAATGGGGTTTTACTAACTGAACCTGCTTTGGCAAGTCTCAAAATTTTAAATTAACTGTTTTTAATTTTTAACGTGTTTGATCAGAGGACACTAATACCGATTTACATGATTTGGTAAGTGCCTTTCATTTCAAAGGGGGAGCAAGAAATTATGCTACAGGAAAATAATACATGCCACAAAAAAAAAATTCTACTTGAGCTTGCAGCTCTTACAAGTCAAGTTTATTTGTATAGCACATTTCAGCAATAAGACAGTTCAAAGTGCTTTACATCATGACAACACAAAAACATCATAAACACATCAGTCACTGGTTGTGAAACCAGTAACAAACATTACATTTTGTCAAGTGCCATTATTAAAAACATCAATACACATCAAATATGTTGGCCAGTGTTCCAGTTATTATGGGTCAAAAGCAACTCTAAACAGGTGGGTTTTTAGCCTTGATTTAAAGGAACTCAGTGAAACTTACATGCCTTGTATACCAGATGTGTTGTTGTTCTGCTACAGAATCAATACATCTGCAACTGAAATACTACATCAATGACCCAATAATAAGATTATTTAGTCTTGTGATATGCTATGTAGATTCTTCACACACTCATTAGCATGCTGGATGCTCAAAACAGAGTGAAATTAACAATGTCCTATTTTTGTTTGGCTAATAATTATTTAAACTCTTAAGGGCACTCACAGCATTGAAATTTGATTTCCACATTGCCATGTGATAATTTATAATAAAATAACTGGATATGGTGACATTACAACAAAAGTAATAGACCCAGTGAAAACACAACAAAACACTGAATTCCATACCCTTGATTCTGTCAGGATCTTGGGTTGTTTGGGGTTTTTGGGTTCATAATTTTGATTATTTTCTATCTGTGTTTGCATTAGTTATTGTTATTTTCATTTGATCTGCCTCTCTCTCTCTCTGTCTCACTCAGTATTTAACCACTTCTCTTTCATTCATTCCTTGCTGGATTCTCCCATTACTTCCCCACTCTCTTCACGCATCTGGTTCCTGTTTTGTTCTGCTCGGACTCCCAGTGTTCTCCATGTTTTTGAAGTTTTGTTAAATTATTTCTTTATGAAATATCCCTCATCTACTTAGTGCCTCTGCCTCATTTGCATTTGGATCCCCCACTTCACCACAACATGACAGATCCCAGTATGCATGCACTATTCTAGCCGGCATCACATCAAAAGTAGCATACATACTTCTATGTTACAGAATGTGATATTTCACAAAATCTTTGTTTCTTCAAATTAAGATGTGTGTTACATCTGTTTTTTAGGACGCCAGAAAACATGGCACGATAGAAACAAACATTCCAGGTGGGTTAGACATGAAACAAAGGATGAATATGTGGAGAAGCACCTTCTGTCCACTGTTATGCATGATGAATAATCTCCATTGCTTGTTTGAGTTCATGACATCATGAGCTCTTTGAAATACAAGGACAACTTGTATTGAAATCTGGTGGGCTCTGTCAGAAACCTGAAGTGAAATGGACATAAAACTGTTCTTTTTCCTAGGGAAAAAGAACAGTTTTATGTAAAAGAACAGGAAAGGACCTAGGACTGTGGACAATCTAGAGTGATTGTGCAAAGAACAGTGGTCAGTGATTGCTCCCTTGCGAAAAACAGTTATTTAACATTGTATTATTTTCCCCACACAAAGCTACACCTAAGGCTGGAATTTCCCATTTTTTTTCAGTGTGAGGTTATGCTACTGTAATAAAAGCAATTTAGAGGGTTTTTACAAATCTTTACAAGAGCTTCCAATAAATATGTAATGATCAGAATGAAAGCTTAAAAATCATGATGTTTTTCTTCAATGTTTCAAAACACATTTGTTGTCCCACATATACACTTGACAAACCAAAGCTTTACTAATGCATACATCTGTGATATTTTATTATTTTAAAAGCTTTATAAAGCTACACTGATCCCATCTGCCTTTTTGTTTGCAACAATATTCACTTCTTTTGCAGTTGGATGTATTTTATCATTTGCCCTCACACAAAAATGTAATATTTAAAAATAATAAATTAGAACAGACCAAAGAAAAAAAGGTCAAGGCAAATTTCCTTTCAGACAAAGTAGTCTTTCTTTGGAGTTGTCATGTACCACCATCATTTGCCCCTTTATGCTGCTGATGTTGTAATACTAAATATTTTATATAGGTCGATATATATGCCATAAAATTTCACCATAATATGTTGCAGATGCCAAAAAACAAATCTGCTAATACGTTGATAAAACCGCACCCATGTGTTTTTTTTCAAG
Organism: Anableps anableps; assembly: GCA_014839685.1. Classification (NCBI taxonomy): domain Eukaryota; kingdom Metazoa; phylum Chordata; class Actinopteri; order Cyprinodontiformes; family Anablepidae; genus Anableps; species Anableps anableps. The sequence continues at coordinate 24,830,916 of CM026080.1, read as the reverse complement.
AGCTGAGAGACCTTTCATGACGGTGCCCAGTTAACAGTTTCATGGTCACAGCCAGGAAGACAGAGAAAACAAATGATGAGGTGGAAAATACAAGGCAGTGCTGCAGTTCATGGAGGCTTATAATACAAAGTTTCTGTACTCCCATCAGCTAAAAATAAGAATCAGTTTTATTCGCCAGCATCTGTGCTGTTCTTCAGGTACTTCAATTTCAGTCAAAGAATTTAATGACCACTGATTTAACCCTGTGATGGTGTTAAATATAGTTTCAGAGGCTTGTTGAGTTGGCTAGATGAAAAGAAAACAATGGTCCTTGCCAAAACAGATTAAAAATTTAGTTCAAAACTTCTTTGTAATAATAGAATTTAAACACCACACTTTTACATATTTTGCATCACGTTCACCTTTCTTTCCACCGCGCCTTAAATGTTTTTCATATCCAATAACATATTTGTATATAGAAAAACAAACAGGGAGCAGTAGAACTTTTTTATGGTGGTATGTATATGTATGAAGTCACTACAACACTCACAAACTCATTAGCTTTTTCACCCTGAATAGTTTGTGAGAAACTCCAATAATCATGGGGAAAGTATGTCACTTTGGGATGAGAAAAACCAGTCTTTACTGTTGATCTCCTTCACTTCTAATATTACAAAGAAGAAGGAAGTTAAGTGTCTGATAAACTCAGCAATAACACTACCTTCACTCAAATTCACCATGGACAATTGGCATCCATCCATCGTCTATCCCACTTATTCTTGCAGGGTCGCAGGAGGCTAATGCTTATCTCCAGCGGTCATTGGGTGAGAGGCTATGAGATATGAACCCAGGACCCTTTTGCTGCAAGGCAACAATGCTACCAACTGCACCACTGTGCACTCACGTGAAATAGCAAAAATACAATATTTTCTATTAGATTTCTTATTATTCTTATTCAAGTCAGGGTGAACAAGTAACATGCAGTTTACACTGATTCTTAAATCCTCAATGAATCATTTTTCCAAATTAACTGAGTTAACCCACATTTGTTCCTTAAGAATAAATACATTTAAAAATCAGCCAGTCTTTTCAACAGCTCTTTGAAAGTGATAGATCTATAACATCTAACACCTTCAAAGAGCCATAAATCCTGGTTCGAACCTAAATTGCTAAAAAGAAACGTTTCGCAGACACTTCATTAAGCACTCACAAAATAAATAGGAGTTTCAAATTTACTAAAACAGCTGTCAAACTGCAGGTAGACTGACACATGACAAAATAAAAATGGAAAAACATGAAGATTAAAACCCCATTCTGAACAGGGTCAAGAAGCAAATTATTTCCAAATCGCTTCTTCTCATAATGTCTTCAATAAAAGGCCTCACAAATGGTTAAGGGGTTATAGGGTGCCAAATGACATCAAAATGACAGAATAATTACAGTCAAGGCTATTTGGCAGGAGTAGAAAGGGTAAGAGGGAGTAAGGAGGCTATAGAGGGTACACAGAAGTGTCTAAAAATAACAAAAAATTGCACTTTTTAAAGATTTTTTTTTTTTTTTTTTTTTTAGATAATATTGTTTTGTGCTGTGAGCTTCTGCCTCTTGATTCCTCCTTTAGTTGGGTGTTTGCAAGACTCAGACACCCCACACTATTCCCTAGCCAGGAGGTACGGCTTTCCCAGTGACCCCAGTGTCCTCAGTCAGACTAAACAATGATACTGGGTCACCTCCTCGTGGCCCAAGACAGATGGCTGGCCCATCTCTGCAGTCCCAACCACGGCCAAGGTCACCTCCCCTGCACATAGAGCACCTGCAACCCAACACCTCCCTCAACACCTTCATCTTTATTCCTGCAACATCTAGCATACACACACATACACAACCCCCCAATGTTTAAGAGAGGAGAAAATAAACAATTGAGATTCTGCTCATGTGTCTCACAGATGAAAAACAGCACAGATACAAACCCCATCAGTTTAGCTAAAGATTACCTAGAAGACATTTTTCATTTTATGCTCTTCTGACTTCATTTTGCATGTTTTGCAAAGATAATACAAACTGTTGAATAAAGAGTTAAATTGCAATGGATGCCTCCCCAGCAATACTGCAAATCAATTGGCACCTGTGTCGTTGCAGGAAATGCTTCACAGCACACTACTGAAGAGGAGGAATGGTATTGACGAGAAGCTGTGATCCATGAGACAGACTAGCTGTCACCGTCACAGGAGTACCTCCCTTACCCATTCAATACAGCAAACCATCAGATCAATGTCCACAGCCACAGAACCCCCCCCCCAGCAAAACTAATTATCTGAGCATTTTTTACTGCCAAGTCCCCTCCACGCTTTGTTTATGCAGGCTGCAATTAGGGAGGTAGTCAATAAGTGGAGGCACCGGTGAACAATGGCAGGAGGTTGAGTCTTAAGAAAGCTGCCACAGCATATAGCTGACATTCCATGAGCATATATGAAAAGGCCTGATGTGTAACCACACACAATTTTTCATTACATCAGGATAGGTGACGAACCGTTTTTGTGAGTTTCTCACAAGTCAGGCCCGAGTGAGGTTCTGGAGCTCTCCATTCTGTAGCATCAGCTTCTCTTGAAGTGTGACACCGGTGGGTCTTTATACCACTTCAGCACGCACAATTAAGCTGCTGTGAATATTTATGACAGGTTTTAAAGATGTCTTTCTCAGTCCCCCAGGTGTCACAAAGTGGCTGTAATCAGGATTCAGAAGAGGCTCCAGTTTTCAGTCGATAGCCGGTGTGTCACCTGAGAGCTGTAAAATCCAGGGTTCTTCTTCGCCTCTGAAGCTTGAATTAAGCTGCAGAAACATGTTACTGCGGCAGACGAAGATCTCAACATTAACTCTACCATTAACACTGAATGTACACAAATCAGGCATAACATTATGACCACCTGCTTAATGGTGTGGTAGTCCCTCTGTACTTTGAAGGCATGGCCTCCACTGGACCCCTGAAGGTCCAGTGAAGTCCCTGAAGGACCCCTGAAGGTCCAGTGGAGGCCATGTATGTGTACATGGCCTCCACTTTTAATTAGTTTTAGGATGTGCGATATTTATGTTGTGTTAGCTTCTGTGGTTTTTATGACTGTTTTTATTGTAAAGCACTTTGTAGTTTACTGTGAAAAGTGCTATATATATAAAGTTGACTTGTTTACTCACATGGAGATGAAAAAGCAGCACAGAAGGTTTTACCCCACACCTCAACATAAACCGAGTAACTCCATAATGTACAGTGCCCTCCAAACATATTTGCACTCCTTAAACAAAGTTTTATATTGGATTTTAAACAATAGACCACCATAAAGAAACACTTAACTATAAAAGTGAAAGGAAAATACATGTTAATGTGACAATATGGGGAAAAGTTTTAAGGGTGTGGATAGTTTTAGAAGGCACGGTAAGACATGTATATGTTAATCCTTGGGGTTTTGAATTCTGCAGCTGAAAATTTTACAGATATTAACAATAATAATGATAAAATCAGAAATATGACTTAAAAACTATCAGTGTAAGAGCCAGATTGATTCAACAGTATATCAACAATAACTCAGAGCTAAATTCTTCAACTGAAACTCAGTTATGACTCCAACAAGTGCTGGAAAAAAAAGTAGAAGGAAAAAAATATTGAGTAATAATTGAAATCATAGCTGTATGGAAAAACAAAAAGATTACATTTTTGGCTGGCTTGCTAAATAAAGATGATCAAGTTGATATTTTATTTCAAGAAATGCTGGTATTTATTTATTTATTTTTACACCAACAACTTGACGTTTATTATCACAGGAACCACTGACTTTAACTTAGAGCCTTCAGACATAAGGAGAATGGGAATGAAGGCTTGCTCACCATTTCATTACTCACCACCAGAAATGCGACTACCTATTTTCAGAGGATAGGTAACATTTGAGAAAATTGCGTCATGGTCATGTTAACACTGAGTGTCCTCACTCAAGGCAAAGACCTTTATGTTAGAAGTGGCGCAATCAGCTTTTAATTGTCCTCTAGAGACCTACTGAGCCTGATCCAGTTTGCAAGGAGCTTCAGACCTTTACCATGCAAACGATCTGTGGTAATATCTTTAATTAAATTAAAACCTTAATTTTCCTCAGCTGACAGTTGATTTCCTGGTAGTGTAATTACACAGGTTTAGAGTGGGTACTGGTGTGGTCATTGCCACATTAGAGCACTGATCCCTGAACATCATTAAGCATTTAGTACTTCAGTTTAAATCTGTCTGTTGCCTCCAAAAGAACTAAAGATGCAAAGGTGCTCAGGTCCAAATCAGTACATTAGGAAAAAGAACCTAATGAAGTGGCCACTCTCTTAACTTCAGAACTTACTTTATTCTTCCTGGCACAAATTCGACAAGGTTTCTGAAACGTTCCTCAAAGATTTCAGTCCATATTGACAAAATAGCAACACAGCCACTGCACATTAGTTAGCTGCACATCCATGATAAAAATCTCCTGTTTAACCAAATCCTAAAGATGCTCTATTGAATTATGATCTGGTAATTGCATAGGTGAGCTCATTGTCAAGTTTAAGAAACCAGTTGGAGATTATTTGAGACATGGTGCATCATCCTGCTCCAAATAACCAACAGAAGATATGAACATTGTGGTAAAATAAATTGACATGGTCAGCAATCAGCTAGGCTGTAGTGACTAATAATGCTGTTGGTAATAAGGAGTCCAAGAAAGTATCCCGATGCCATAATGCCACCACCATCAGTCTAGACTGATGATACAAGACAGGATAGATTTATGCTTTCAAAGGACATTTTATTCCACAAAACTGCCTCTCACTGGACAGTCATTTTCTTGCCCTTCTCTGTAAACCCAAGAGAGGTTTCTGAGATACTCTGAGCAGCCAGTCTTGCTCCAACAATCACAAAAAATGATCAGTCATTTAAATCCCCTGTCTCTCCCATTCTGGTGCACAGTTTGAACTTCTGCAAGTTATCTTCACCACATGTAGATGCTCAGGGTTGCTTTAATGTGACTGGCAGGTGTACCAGTTGATGAAGTTGGTGAGTGTATACATTGAACCTGCACATCATGTCCTAATATCAATGAATAACTATTTTTTGGAAGATTTTAACCCTGTAAATAATCTGTAAACATAATTCCAGAAAACACGCATTGACAGTTTTGTGTTTTTCTTAACCATTAATCTTTTACAAACAGCTCCATTTAAAAACAGTTTAGGAGCCTTCTTCCAGCCTGCTGTTTGGCAGTTTGTTGCAACAGGAGGGGCAGAGGCAGTACAGTATTACTCCATGCTTCAAACAGCCAAAGAAAAACTGTAGAAAAATGCAGTTTCTTTGGGATCTCAATTAAAGAAATGAAAATAATTGTAAAAGGTATGATATAAATTAATGGTTTTGAAACTATACAATTTTAAAACGTCTGTCTTCATGCCGCCACCAAGCCCATGCATGGTTCTAATTTTACTAATATTTATGATCATATCTGTTCTTTCGTCAGGCATTTCATTGATATTCACACATTAAAATCAAATCTAATACAATCATAGATGACTCATGGAAATGTATCTGATGACCTTTTGCCAGCAGTTCATAACCTAAATATATTATGCATTTTTAGTGCTGCAGTATTGAGTTACATCCTTAATGAGGAAGATTGATAAGCCGTGTCTGTAGGCCACGATGGCATTTGTGGGTGCACATTCAGTCACTGCTAACCAGCACAGTGTTTTTACATAACGCTTTCAAATGTGCTTCAAACATGGCCAAATACTCATAATCTGGAAAACATCTACCATTATATCTATTCCTAAATCTGAAAAGCCTAGAGAATTAAATGACTTCAGACCAGTTACACTTACGTCTCTGCTTACAAAAGTTTTTGAAAAGGTAATTAAAGGACATGGTAGTTGCCTCTATATTTGGCAAACTAGACCCCTTACAGTTTGTTTCCCAGTCTGGTCAAGGTGTTAGGGATGCAAAACTTTTCAATTTAAATAGATTCCACAATGCCTTGGAGAAACCAAAGTTGCATGCAAGGATTTTATTTGCTAATTTTTCTTCTGCTTTTAACAAAAGGCACATGTGCATTTTAATTGATCATCTTTCATTTTATTTTGAATTACCAGACCTGCTTTTACTGTAGCTGTTAGATTTTCTCCAACAAACTCGAGTCCAGTGGGTTTGTGTGCATGGACACAGCTCCAGGCTTTCAAGTTTGGGTTCACCACAAGTTTGTGTCCTATCCCCCTTGCTTTTTATAATGTACACAGGTAGCTGCAGAACGTCTCTGGACAGCAGCTATATTGTAAAATTTTCTGATGACAGTCCTCCTGTCCCCTCTTCAGGGTTCTGAATCAGGTCATGGTGAAACTTTGCCTGTCTTTGTTAAGTGGTGTGATCTTAATGTGTCAAAAACAAAGGAACTTTTCATTGATTTTAGAGTCAGAGTTCTGGAAGTGAGCAGCATTCACAATGAGAAGGCTGAGATTGCGGACTCCTATAAGTCTCTTGGCGCTGTGTTTGATTATCAGCTAAAGTTTGATGTAAACACAGATCTGACTGTCAACTCTTGTAATGTTTTAATCTTAAAATGAAAGTATTGGGACATTTTCCTTTATCTATTGCTTTAATGGGATGTCAGTAAAGGACAAAAACACCCTAAATAGAATTATTGGCCTCCAAAATCATTGGACTCCAGCAGAGATGTTTGAGCACTCTTTGGAAGAAACAGGTAGCTGGAAAAGCAGAGAAAATTATCAGCCAGTCTGAATCCATCATTTTAGGTGAATGTCTATTAGTGCCTTCAGAACAATATTATATTGTGCCCAAGTCCAGAACTAATCACTACTTAGTCCTTTATTCCCTCTACTATCAGACTGTTGAATATAGACAATTCCTAAAGGATTTTTTTTAGGATGCATGTTAGAGGTAAATGTATGGACAGGTAGGCTAAAAATGAATTGCATATTGGGAATAATAAAGTTGTCTGAATCTGAAGAACACCTTTACATTTAAACAAGCACGTTTGCTCAAAAATACACTTACTCTTCAACAGCTTCTTCTGTGGACTGTGACCTGGAATAAGAAGGAAAAGTTAGTTTTTAGCAGCATGGCTTCTGCATTCTGTATTGTTCTCTGCGACATGCTGTCTCATGCTGAAGAGAAAGCTGTCAACCTTCCTTTTCATTACCTCCACATTGTTTTTCAAACACCAATAACACCCAAGAAATTTCAGACACAAAGCTTTAAGTGGGAGCAGTGGGCTGCATGACAGTCAAAGCTAAAATTAATTTCCTTTTTTTCCCCCTTTTTCTCTCTATAATTGTTTCCTTTCATGCACAGTGAGTAAACAGTGCATGGCTAGCTAACCAAATTCCACTGCCCTACAGGTATGCAAACAATTACAAAAGCCTGTGTTTGGTATTATTCCCTGCAGCTGCTCTGATGAAGGCAGCAGAGTGGTGGTGCCTTTTAATCAGCTCCAATGTAGGGAGCTTCCATGTGTGACCAAAATCCCGCCAGACAATCTGAAATGCATCAAGGCAAATAAGTGTTAGTCCCTTAATTTTAACAAACATTTTGCTCTGCTTCTTTCTCTCTACCACTGTGTTGCATCGGAATCACAAGTCCAGCCTTAGAGTCCATTCAAAGCACATTGAAAGCTAGAATCAATTCATAAACTGGAAAAAAGGCAGGTCAATGAAAACCTCTCAAAAGATAAACAATGCATTTCCATTTTATCCCAGGAACAATAATTAATTCCATTAGTCCTGACTTTAACAAGGTGCTGTTCAGTTGGGATTCTACCTCTAAGCCTTACAGCAAATCACAAATACTAAAGGAAAAAAAAGAGAACTGATATGCTTATTCATGCACTAATATAAACAGTATTCTGACCATTAATGTTGGAATTGTCTTAAAAGGACATTTGATTTATTAAACAAGTATGCTCGAGAATTTCCAAAGAGCAACGCTTTTGTTAAGATAAAATATTTAGTAAAATTTGAAGAAAAATAAATGCTATTGAAGGAAAACTATTTTTTTAAGGTTAAAACTGCTTCCACTTGCTTTTTCAGTGCATGTGAGACCAGAAAGGTAACGGCAGCTTTGTTTTTGAATTCTCTACCTCCAGGATATATAAACAAACAAGCTTGAAAGAACAGTTCTTTCTAGCCTTGGTTTGACGACATGTTCTTAAGAGTTGGTGTGTCAATTAAAAAAAAAACAACAAAAAAACCTTCTGACTTCTGTTTGCTTCTGGGACCTCAGTCAGTGATGAAGAATAGGTGATGGTGAGTGGCAGATGAACGGCAGTGGTGGACTGACCAGTCGATCCAACGAACCAAGAGGTTATGTGCAGTCTGACTAACCGAGCCTGAATAAGCTCGTTAAAATATTCAGTTGAATTGTTTATAATTGCTGTTGTCTTCTCTAATTTCAACAAGATTTTTATTTCTAATAGCTCATAATTTGCTTTTGAATTCCAAAGAAAGAAATTGCCGAACATTTTAAAGCCTTCCAGCCTCAGAGTGAACTCCAAGAAGACAGAACCACAGTGACCCAAGGTTGTTCAGTTTACAGCTGAGAGAGCCAACTGAACCAGGAGAAGAAGTCCAAGTTGGTTCCGAGAAAGAAAACCGCATCCAACTGATCTAGAGATACACCTTCCAAGTATTGGTGTTTCAACTATTAAAATAGGCAGTTAGAAACATTTTTAGAGGGGGTCTCAAGTTTATGCGGATATTAGCCGTTCACGGGCAGCTGTGGTCCTTAAGCCCCTGCCAATACCCAGAGAAAACTGTAGAGAAATCCAAATTCTTTTTTTATTATTATTATTTTTTTTAATGTAAAGATTTAATTAAATCTTTATTTTCCTATTTGGTTTGGTCACCTGACAGGTTCAGATATGTTAAGCATTCTAAATACCTTTCAGGATTTATCTTTAAGTGGTTCAATTTCATGTTCATGTCTTCTTAATTAACAATTATATTAGTCTGATCAATATTTGTTTAATAATTGATTCACTTAGAAAATAGATATGATGATACAATTTCCAATGGAAATGTTACTATCCAACATTAGATATATATTTATAATATATTCTTTTCATTCCTTTCATGCAAGGCTGAGTGACAGAATTTACCTTTTTGACAGACTTTTAATTATGTATGGGAATTGAGAACCGGTTCTCAGTCGTTCAGTAGATGAGTTCATTGTTATTGTTTACATTGGCCATTCGCCCGCATGCGATCTAGATGTGTGGCAAAATAACTTCCAGCTGCCGTTCTCTTTGTAGGGTTTTACTGTTGCTTCTGAACTGAATCATTCATTTTAGTGAAACAATGAGTATACACTCTCCATATGTTTTTAGCGCTTCAACTCAAGGACTTGCAGCGGTACAAAAATAAACTTGTGTATGATGAATACTGCCATGCCGGACTTGTATCTTGACTGGCTGGACCGACAAGGGGACAAATACCTGCCCCTAACTCGATGGAGAGTTATTGGAAGAATACAAGTCGCTAGAAGTTTTCAAATATTTTGGCTGTGGACATGTAAAAGGTGCATTATACAAGGATATGAGCCCCACCAGCCCTGAATGCTTCAGCCCAAGTCAAGCCTGGGCTTGAACCAACCCGTTGCATGATCATGGATAGTGTCAGCACTGCACCTGTGTGACAGGCAAGTTAAATATTAGGTATATTTTTTCCTGATTTGATTATGAAATATAGTCCAAATAAATTGTTTTTCCTGTATTTAGTGTTTATTTAGCTGTAGGCAATTTATTGTCTATAGAATTTTCTAGTTTGGTATAGATTTGTGTATCTATGTAGGTGCAGGTGTACATATAATGATGCAATTGTATATATTGACCAGAAAAACAGGACAATTATTTCTAGAAAGTAATACATCAATGATACTTTAATTGCACAATTTCTATGAAATAGAAGATAAATTGATTGTTTAAATCTTATTGAAATCATTTTTATTTTATTTAGAATAAGGAAACAGAAGAACTCAAGTTTTGGAGAAGAGTGGGACTAAATAAGTTTGTACATCCTACTATTCGTTTTCAAATATGTTTCATTTTGTTCTCTTGTTACTTTTTTTGTATATGTTTGACAAACTTAAACGACTACTTAAACTTGCAGGCTAATGTAGCTACTTCTGGGCTGATAGATTTTTAACCCCTGACCTCCTAAGGGAGTGCCTATGACCCTGTTTCCTGTCATTTGATCCCAATGGTAGGTCATAAAAAGCAAAATGTTCTTTCAAGTCAAAAACCATTACCTTCTCCATCTCACCCAAATTAATCTAATAATAATGATCATAATAATAAACCTACTAATCATTCTAAAGAGTCTTTTCATAAGGAGCATGGTGTGTAATTTAATTCAGTAATACATGTTAACACATACTTGTTTTACCAAACAAAAAAGTGGCGGCTCGCGTTTACTCACCGGAAGTATATCATCGTGATTTTGTCTATTCCTTGGAATCGTTAACCTGCCTGCTTAACAGTTCCGCTTGTCGGTTCCAGTAACGTGTGACGTATTTACGTGGTGACGCAATGTACACGCTCCGTATTTTGATTTAGAAATTATACAAGATCCCGTCACGGCAGAAGCGCTCCAAAATATGGTTACATTTCACAAACAGACGATGGGCCGGTTGCAACATGTGCAGAGCTTTAATCACAATAAAAGGATGAAATACCTCCAGCATCCTCAAACAGCTGACCACACAGCAGGCAACTGATTGGCACAAAGGTAAAGCGTTTGATACGTTGCTTAGCGACAGCGGTGAGTCTTGAGGCGGGGAGCTTCCAGCACAGCGTCTCCTGCCATGAATGTCCCAGGTAACGTTAAGCTCCTCCATGTCCTGAGTGTTGTACTGTATGAAAAATCTTCATCTCATATTAACATTTACAGTCATGTAAAAAAAAAAAAAAAAAAAAAAAAAAAAAAAATTAGAATATTCAAATTCATAGTATAGTATAGTGTGTGTGTGTGTGTATATATATATATATATATATATATATATATATATATATATATATATATATATATATATATATATATATATATATGTATGTATGTATGTATGTATGTATGTATGGATTCCGATGAAGCTCATTTGTCAGATTAAAAGCACCTTTTGAAAACAACCTTTGTGTTGTAAGATCCTTCCTGAAAAGGCAAACATGCAAATTTATCTGCACAAAAACTGTTGATGAGCAAAAAGTTGCATTTCATGTTAAAATGTTTACTTGACAGAGGGATTCTTATTTTTTAAGCCAGCTTTAATTTTGTTTGAATCATATATAACATGGTGCATAATTTGAGTTAAAGAGTTTATTTCCTAACTCACTGAGAATCAATAAGTGAGATCGTTAATGGAATCGATAAATAAATTCTTATCAATAACCATCCATACTTTTGATGGATTTGAGGATGATAAAAGTAATATACTTCATTTAAAAAGACTGATTTGGTTTTTAATACATTAAGATGTTTCCCATGCAATTATATTTCATGCACCACAGTAGTTAGGGCTTTTACTATGTTTGATATATTTTTCAAAAGTTTTAGTATAATTTGTTTGAGGAGCAAAACAAAGCGCTTCACGACTCAGATGGCTTCCTGACATCCAGCTTAAGGAGGAAGCGTCCTCCTCCCCGTGTCTCAAAGGAAGATGGGCTTTGTTCTGAACACTGTTGTAATGATCTTTGACAACATCAAAGAACTGCACACATTTCTTCAACTGGTGTGCTAATGAGAAACGACCATCCTGCACAAGTGTGATTGCAATAGCTTCATTAAGAGGAGAAGTAATATTTTGCATCTAGCTCTGTGTCTGCTGCCGATGGGAGCTCCTGCTACACAGACCTCACATTCACTGAGGATCAGTCAGGATGAGTGACTCTTAAAACACTTCTGATCCATTTTGATCTCTTAGAGCAACAATTAGGGCTGCTTTCTGTAATAAAAAGACATGTCAAGTATATTGGAAGAGGATGACATGCTCTGTAAAAATCTGTATTGCACTAAAACTGAAAATTTTTTGCTCTGGAGATATTCTGTGTGTACAGCTAAGCTGTTTATTATTGCTTTGAGAGCTTGAGAGCAATTTACTCGAAACAGAGAGGGAGCGGGATAAATTGAAATGAGTGGGGTTAACACTACATGTCACACAACATAAACCCAAGAAATCACCAGAAACCAAAAGAGAGCAAGAACAATGGAGAGAAATGAGATCTTGACCCTGGGTTTAATTCCATCTCTAAGACACCAGAAGGAGTTTATTTTCACCACCGTGTTCAGCAGCCATGAACTGCTGCAGCTTGCCTCTGTATTTACAGCCTGGTCACCTCACACTGCTATTGAAATGGATTATTCTGTAAAATTGCTCCTTGTAATTTATTAGGTTTATGGTTATATTAACTGTGTTGTCTTTTAGTGTTTGTGAAAGTGTCTGAATATGATGTCAAGACAACTAAAATCAGAATTCATGAACCAGTGTGATCAGCTCCATTTTCTCGTACCATTTGCTTTATTTCTGCATCAGAATCACAAAGCAGTTTACAAAAACTTCCCACAGGAGCAATCCTGCCCTTAAAGTCCCACAGGTTAGAATAATTGAGAATCAGTTTTTGCATCAAGTCACAGTTGCTTTCATTTTAGCTACAAACCCAACAAATGCAGAAGTTAGAGAAAAAGCTTTTACATTTTGATTATTATTTGAATCAGCTTGCTTGGGAAAGCAATTTTTGGTGCATATTTTCTGAATTGGGAGCACAGCTCAGGTTTGCAAATATTTACTATTTTCTAATAGCATTAAGCATCTGTTCCTAAATATACACTATACTCATACCTTTGGGTAAAAATAACTAATGTCTGATGCTAGGGCTAATAAAGAGTGGACTGAAAAGAATAACTCATATTCTGAGTTACTAACAAAGTTATATTGGGGTTAAATATTCTTAAAAATATATAATCACGATTAAAATAAAGACAGCCTCTTACATCTGATATGACTTTGGACAACAAAATAATCTCATAATTGCTTGAGTTTATGAAAAGTTATTTAGTCAAGGTGTAGATGTTGATAAGGGATTCACCTTTTGTTGTTGTTTTTTCCCGGTTAGAAAAGGGCATACGTATTGTGATCAAGGCTGTTGAAGTTACAGGATTCAGGACAGGGTACCTGACTTTTGTTCTAACTTGACTGATTCATTTTCCTTTTCTCCCATGTTTAAGGGTCCATTTAAGGATTAATCACTGAAATTAATCAGAAAGTAGATCATGTCAGTAGTTTACTTACGTTGACATTTAAAAAAAAACAAAAAAACATCCATGGTAGCTTTGGTGGTGATCAAATTAAATGCTATAGTGTTAAATAAGCAGCAAGGTGATGCTGGAGTGTCTGTGTCTGTGAAACAAGACAGACAGACAATGGTATAATGGGAGTATAAATATTACTCAATGAACAATAATTTCATAATGAGTGAGGATCACCTAATCACACCAAACCCTATTTTACCAGCTTATTTAGGCGGCAGCTATCTGCACTTCTTGGTGCAGAAAATCAGCTGAAGATTCATTACTCAAGCATCCTTTAACATCATCACCCTCATATGTTCTCCTTTAATTATTTCAGATGCATTGGTTCCCCTCATTACAATTAGCTATGTTTATGGTAATTTCTCTTGAAAAGGGCAGAAAAACCCTCTCACTGAGGGAGATAATAATCTTGATTATTCGGGATCTCCAAAAGATGCATAGGCCACAGCCTCCAGTTTGCTTGAGGCCAGTCTCACCTACAAATGGAAATAATTTCCACTCTCACTCTTTAATTATCCCCATTTTAAAATACAGCACAATATAATGATGAGTGATCTTTAACAAGTATACTAATCATATCTTACTCGGACAGAGCAATTATTTATAATTTCAATGTAAAAACCAATAAGATGTTTCTTTGGATCACACTTCACCACTAAAGCAAGTTAATACATTTCCAGGTTCCAGTAACACAGATTTTTGTCTTCTTTACATAAAGAAAAACTCCATATTTTACAGAAAGCAAGAGCAAAACACACACTTCCATACATGAGGGTGTAAGAGATGTGCATAGCAGCTTCTAGTTGGACACCAGAACAAACTGGTCTGATATGATCTGCTATTCTCTCAATACCAAGTGTAGGCACAAGGGCGCTGGTCTCAGAGGGCATCTATAATTCATCAGAAGTTTTCATGAATTAACAATGATATAATAGAACCATATATGTATTGCATCTAAAAACAGGAAACAATTATCACTAATGTTCTTTTCCTTTTGATAAGAATCAAAATGGGAAAAAATGCTCTGTGCAACAAAAGCTTCTAAAATTAGGATTCCATTTGTTCAAAATTATTTAAAGCAGCAAACATGTCATCTTTCTTTGAGAAGCAGTTGCCATATTTCTAATTTTATGTCCTAAAACCACAAATCAGTTCCAGTCCTTGAAGATTATTCTTAAAACTGAAATCATGTTTTTTAATGCTTTTTGATAAAAACAATCTCTCAAAAAAATTAAACCGCAATATAGTGACAGTCCTGTCTCATGATAACTTGCAATATAACTACAAGGCCAAAACTCATTTTATTTGCTATAATTAACACCAATTTCTTGGCAAGATGCAGGATCCTGGTTGTTTATTTGGTCACACCACAACTGTACCTTGAAAAAGTATTTTGCATCCCTTTAACTTTTTCATTTTGTCATGATACAGCCACAAATTTCAACGTATGTTATTAGGATTTTTTATGATAGAAAAAGATAAATAGGTGCATAACTGTCAAGCGGAAAAATGAGAATACCTGGTTTTGAAGTATTTCACAAATGAAAATCTGAAAAGTGTGGCATCCATTTGTACTCAGTGCAAATCCAGTGCAAACAGTTGTGTTCAGAAGTCACCTATTTCTAGCTTCTAGCTTACTTTCCCCCAGAAAGTTGAGGGATCCAGACCCAATGATCCATCTATAAATGTGAGCCCATTCAGCAATGCGGGTGCATCTGACTTACAGCATAATTCTGCTCTGAGTGGTCAGCATAATGAGAAAAGAACCCTACAGATTCAGTTCATTTCATTTGACTTTCAGCTTAATATCATGCTATGTGTAGAAAACTAACACTGCACAGAGTTGTGAAAACTCCATTCCTATTATGAAATATGGAGGTGGCTGTGTCATGGTTTGGGAATGCTTGAATAATGGAAGAAAACTTGTAAGCAACTCTAAATGGTAAAATGGCTCAGTCAAAGTCCAGACATAAATCTAATCAAAAATGCATGACAGTTGAAAATTGTCTTTTTCCTTCCACTTGAGGTATGAACTCTCTGAACCAAAGTCTTTGTTGTTTTTCACTTGTGTACAAAGTTACAAAATGGTTCTTTATATGAATTTATCAACATATAATCCTGATGTGAAAAGACCAACTTGGACCAACTTAGAACTTGGAAGCACTTGTGCTTCCAAGTTCTAAAAATAATCTTATCTTAATATTCATTAGCATAAAAGGACCCCACAAAGGTGTCCATCTGTCTCTGTGCTTGCGAGGGCAGATGCCCCTCACCCTATGGTCCAGCTCTCACCCTCTGAGCCTCCCTCATCCGAAACAGGCCTTTTAATTAAAACATTTCAGCATCATTCAGTTTTCACGTACAAACTCTCTCTTCCTGTGAAATGAGCCGGTCAAGCTGAAGGTAGTGCAGAGGCCTGCTGGGACAAAGATGGGATAAGAGTTGACATTATACAAGCACTTCACAGCAGGATGGGGTAAAAGATTTGCGATAAGACTTAAGTCCAGCTGCCCCTCACTGTAATGCCAAAGAAAACAGCTCAGCACTGCCAAATAGGAAGTTTGTCTGAAAGAATTATTCAGGAATAGCATATTTTTGGGGAAAATATATTCAAAAGAAGGGGAAAAAACAGCAATTGTGATCTGACAAGCGATTGCATGAGTTCTGTTCAGTTGTGAGAAAACTGGACTCTTGTCCCAAGTGAAATTTGGATATAAAGATCATAATAAAAGGACCCACTCTCCTTCCCCTGCTCATTGTCGTACTCAGACATCTTCTGTTGTCTTTTTGCATCTTTTAAATTCTGTCATTGCACAGGCATAGATTGCCCCCACAGTTAAAGTTGAAATGATATTCTGGCTTCACTTTGCTTGACCACAGAGGAGGTTTTTTTCTCAACCAGCTGAACCAGATCTATGTTGTGTTCTTGTGTGAGGCTACACCTGAAAACAGCAACAACAAAAAAAACAAATTCTACAGTAACATCAACTCTTTGGTGAGCTAGATGAATGAATCACTTTTTTAGAGGATCCAGGCAGCTAATTTTAATTGGTTGTTGGTCTACGACAACCAATAAAAATGCTTTGAGTGTACTGCTGAAAACTTCCCAGTCAGTTTTGCTTTCCGTCTGCTTCAATTCACACAAAAACAAATGCTATCTTCAGTGTTAATTGTAAATCAGATTAGAACTGGACTATTGCATCTTCCTGCTATTTGTTTGAAATATAGCCAGTCAATGTTAATAGAGCTGCTTTCAAAATTGCTTTGGCCAACTGAATTAACAATTGCTGTTTCTCACTCTCTTTATAAACACATTTGACTGTTTTAATATCACCAGCTGGTGTTTATAAATTCTGCACAAGATGATGTCTGTAACTATTGTTGGCAATTTTCAGGAATACATTAGAATGTAAAACAGCATCGACAATCACTGTCATTTAAAACTGCAGCTAAAATGTAAAGAGCTTAGTACGTTTCAGACCCAAAACGGAAACCAAAACCCGGCAAAGATAAAATGCTTCTTATTGATCATTATTGTGAACATGTCCAAGCAGGAATGGGGCTGCTTCTCAGGAGCACAACCAGGTAGGAATGTACAAACAGGAAGTAATGGTTTACCTGGAAGCAGTGGTTTCCTAGAATTTCCTCTTGGGAGACTCTAACCTTCATCAATTGGAATCCTTGCAGTTCAGGCAATGAGTTTGAGGAGTGTGTTCATTGTTCATTCATCAGGGATTGTTTCACCCACAGGACCGTACAGAGAAGGGAACTCTAAATGGTGTTGGGTAAACAGTCCAGGTTGGCAACAGGGAAGGGTGATTAGGCAGATAAAATCCAAAAATCTGTGAGGCTGTGATCAAAATCCAAAAACATGAAGCAGTGGTCGGAAGTGGAGGTGCAGGCAATGATACAATCAGTGAAATCAGGGAGCAGGCAAAGGATATGGTCAGGAAGCAGGAAACGGGTCAGCTACACAATCAGGATATCAAACATGAATGAAGGCTATGACAGGGTTTGGCGACATATGATCTCGTATTGAGTGCAGTGCGGGAGTTAATATAGGCAGCAGACACCAATAGACAATAAGTAGCCAGCAGGGACGGGAGGAGCAGAGCAGTGGAGCAACATGAAACATGTTCCAATTTGATCCTAGCTTTAAACAATGCAGTCAAGTTCAGTTTAAAATTCAAATAGGTAAGTTTTCTGTTTAAGGAGACCCAGTTGATTTTAACTAAGTCCTGACTTTGCACAAATCCCTCCTGTTGAACAAGCCTGTAGCAACAGTGAAAATAACAGAAAAATTGGATATAATTCTGAGCCTTGAGGTCAAGCTGATATTGAAATAATCAGTGGGGAAAAACTGGGTGAAGAAATCCAAACATGAGTGCATGTTGCACACAGCGACATCCTCCTGTGGAAACAAATTAGTGTGTTGCTGGGGCTCGCCAGTTCAAATGCAGAAAGGGACAGCAATCAGGAGAAACACATTATATTTTGTATGTAAAATGTGTTTAGAAGTACTACATAATCAAAAATCAATAATCTTGCCACAACTGAATTTTGCAGATTTGAAATGTTGGCTTCTGACCCGCTTATGCAAATTGTTCCTGCCAAAACACTCACTTCCATTTCTAACGAAGATACACATCACATTATCGAATGCGAAATAAAGAAATTCAAAATCCATTCATGGTGAGAGTTGGTTTAGGAAATTGCATTTTAAGCTCTGATTTATAGATGATTTAGTAAATTGCTGGTACACTGATTTGTGTAGGTATAATGTAGCCATACATGCATATGTCTGTGTAGACATATACATATGCATGTATGGGTTAAAATATAACTAGTTTAATTAAGAACTTATAAAGATAGGGACAGGACAGGATTTTTTTCTTTTTTTTGATTGTTCGAAAGAAAGAAAGATGAATGAGATGTTCTTGGGCTCTAAATAGATGTTGCTTTGTAAATAGTTAGGATTTTGCTCATTTACTTTTAATGACTGTAGCAAATTAATTTCAATTACTACACGGGCAAACAGACACAAAAACTAAATGAAAATGTTCAGTCAATCCTAAAATACTATGTTTTCACAGAGCTACAACTATAACATTTAAATTCTCATTGCAGCTATTTCATGCTATTTTGGCTCAAGTTGAGGCACCACTGAGAAAGCAACATCGTCTCCCCAGCCTGTCTACCAATGGTAATGCTTAACTCTGTTGCTGGCTTAAATTAGCATGTGCTACGCATTCCCACAGTCTCTGAGCAAATGCTATTTAGAAAACACTTCATTATGTTCCACAAAATTAAGCCAAATTCAGTGGCTAAAGCGCTAAACAGATATTTGAGTAAATTAACCAGGTAGGTGCTACACTTTAGGCGCATATGGAACAAGATTTTCATACAGGGTTTTATTTTCTGGCTAATGCAATTATGTAGCAATTTACACCCCCCATCATGGTTCTGCACTGCATTTTTCTTCAGTAAGGTGCACACAGTCGAAATGTGGCATGATGCCGGTGTCTGTTTTTGAATACGATGAAAACACAGCTGAATTGTCTGCCATATGCTCCACCATGCTCAGGTTTACCATCAAAACAGCTTCAAATTGAGATAATTCATCCCTTGTGTTCCTGTTTGATTTGAGCTTTCACTCTGAGCCTACTTAGTCTCAACATATGACTGCTAATTAGTATTTTTTTCTTTTTCTAGGACAAGACATTACATTTCTTGGTACTTGAATGTTGACAAGATGTGATTCATGTCAACTGCATGCTCTAAACTATGCTCTCAATGCTGCAGCCAATGGAGGTTTTCCCTCTAATGTTTCTTTGGATGAGTGACTGAAGAGCAGCGGTAAATCACCTGAAGTGGAAATATGTCTACAAACACCATTTAACAATGCCTGATGAATATTCAGTGCTCTTCAGCCCAGGCAGGAAATCCCCATCAGCCATTTCACAAACTATAGCGGATAATTATGCCACCTCCAAAGCGAGGATCCAACAGTCAGAGTTGTCTGATGCCCCCAGCTTTTAATTAGCAAAATTACTGCATACTTCGCCCTCCATTGATTACTGCTGTGGGGATTGATTATTTCCATACGTGCACACATGGACACACACACACACAAAAAACTGCCACAGGTCGGAAACTATGGTTCTTTAAACACAATTTTAGTGCTTTAGGTAGCTGTGAAACTTTAAAATAAAATCTTTACTTAGACAAAATGGAAATAAAATATAGACATTGTAATGCATTTAGGCTTCATTCCATCATTTTTAAAAGAAACCTTTCTTGTAATTTACAAAAACGAACAACTGACCCAGATCCATAGAAACTGTATCATGCATTTATTCCCAAAATTATTTGTACCCCTCAGAGTTATACTCAGTGTTCCTAGGACCAGAACTAAACACACCTCTACAGCTCTGGAACGAACTCCCTGAAAACATGAGATGTGTAAACTGTTCATTCCCTTAAAGCTGCAGTATGTAACTTTTATAAAAATATATTTTTTTTCTGCATATTTGTTGAAACTGTCATGATAGTATTACAGTATGGTGTCAGACAGATAATCTGTGGAAAAAAAAACAAAAAAAAACTGAGCTCCTCTGCCTTCTCCCAGTGCGATCTAGAAACAACCAATTAGAGCCAGGAAGCTAGGCTAGTTAGCATGGCAACCATTGACAACGGATAAACAGTTTTTCTGGAACGGTAAGTTGTTTCTTTGCCATTAGCACATTTAGCAGCGAGTAAATTGAGGTTGAGTGACAGCGCTGACACCCTCCTCCTGGCTCTGATTGGTTGGTTTTGGTCGGGAGCGGTGCATTTCTTCAGACAGCAAAAGTGGCTCAGGGAGGAGGTAGAGGAGCTTGATCTTTTCAGATTATCTATCTCATACCATACTGTCACAACATGGTGACAGTTTTGTAAAAAACATTTTTGTAAAAGTTACATACTGCGTCTTTAAACAAGGACTGAAAACATTTGTTTAAAACAGCTTTTTAATCAAATAATCTAGTGAACTGTTTTAAGCATTTGTTTCTTTTATTTATTTTATTTATTGTATTTTCGCATTCTTTCATTTATACAGTGCTTTGTGTTTATGCTTTGTTGCATACTTTTTGTCTTTCCTTTGATGTCTTGTAACACACTTTGTTACATCAAATTAAGTTGGAGTTCAAGTGCTTATTGCAGAGAATATTATTTTGCTAATCTGCTACTTAACACTCTGAGTATAACAAGCTAATAATAGCTGGCCTATTAATCAGCAGTAGGGCCTGCCCTCTGTGTTACCTTAATAAGACTGTGGTGGTGCGACTTTAGCTCCCAGAAATATTTTTGAAGCAGGGCATACTGCCACATATTGCATTTTTTGAGCAAGCAGCAGCAATTCTTTGTTTTTCAAGTCACAGAAAAGTCATCACCAAATAACTCTGAGGTGAAGATAAGTCCAGATATCACTTCAAAACTTTTGGACCCATTTCAGTACCAACTGGTGTGAATGCATAACATGTTTCTTTTTTTATCCAAATGCCATACTGTTGTCTACTATGAACTTTTGATTTTTCCCTGTCATCAGAGGACAGATTGGCTGCTGTCACATTTGGCCAGTAGGTTACTGGCCATTGTTTTCAATAGAAAGAGCAAATGTTGCAGCTATATGGTTATGGCACCTTTTTTGCGACATTTAGACGAAAAGGGTACTTGCAGTCTCCAACCATCCTGACATTCAACAACATTGGATCCATGTTATGTTAGGACCCCAGCCCACCCTCATGTCTCGTTCTTGATTCAGGTTGCAGCTGCCACAGCCCTGCTGTCAGACTGCAACCGCAGCATCTCTCTCTCTCTCTCTCTCTCTCTCTCTCTCGCCCACCCCATGGGGTACAGCTGACAACACCGAGCCAGACAGTCAGCTTGAGCACAGCAAGAGAGCCCTCAGCTAAAGCTGACATATTCCAGGCCCCATTTCAACAGATGGAGTTTTTACAGGTACCGTTTGGGGTAAAATACCTCGCTAGAGGCTATAGCATCTGGTCCATCACAAATTGGATGGTGCACCCCGCCTTATTCTCCTCACACTTTACAACCAAACCCTATCACCCTACCCTTTGTTGTTTTCCCCTCTGTTATGTAGGAGAAAAGCACTGCCCATCAAAACACAAACATATTCCCTGAATTGGGCCATTTACAGGAATCATTAAAAAAAAAAAAAAAAAAAAAAAATCTTTCAGACCCTTTCACCAACACAGTGCCTTGCAAAAATATTCATATTCTCTGTAACATTTTCACATTTTAACACATTACAACCACAAACTTCAGTGTATTTTATTTGATAGACCAACTCATCAAATTTTGTGAAGTGTAAACATGGTAATAATGTATGGCAGTTTTTTTTAGACATGTCCATTTTAAATGTGATAAAAGTGCACAAAATGTGAGAAAAGTAAGCTAAATATCAAAAAACTGTCTGCTAAATCTTTTGCATTCACATTTTACATTTGGCACCCCATAAACACAAGTAGTGCTGAATTGTGAGGTGGGAGAAAAAAAAATTATACATGGTTTGATTTTTTTTCTTTTCTTTTTTACTAATAAAAATCTGAAAAGTGTGGCATGCCTATGTATTCAGTGCTCTAAAACCCCAAAATCAAATCTTGTGCAATCTTATCTCAATATCTCAGAACTGTTCAATCCAACCCAGAAATTTAAAGCGTAAGGCACAACTGCCAACCTACCAAAATATGGCTGTCCACCAAAAGACAAGCAGGGAAAGGACTCTGGACTGACGTTGAACCTCCAGCAGGGTAATGACTAAACATACAGCCAGAGTCTAGATGTGTGGTTTAGATTAGAGCTTATTCATGTGTTAGAAGGGTCAATAAATGCCCAGACCCAACTCAAACTGACAGTCTGCAGAACATAAAGACTTTTATGTTCACAAACACTCTCCATCCAGTCTGAATAAGCCTCACCGGTTTTGCAGAGTTAAACACATTTCAAAACATTTTCTTTTCCCTTCACTTATGGACTACTTTAAGTTTTCTATCTCATAAAATCCAAATCAAAACACACTGAAGCTTGTAGATGAAATGAAATGATGTGAAAAAGTTTATGCCATATGAAAACCTTCACAGGGTGCTGTAAAATACTCAAAATCTCTCAAACACTTAGCTTGCAAACATAGTTCAGTTCTATTCAAATCTTTCTCCTACTGCTGAGCTAAGGTAAATGAAATGACATGCTGTTGAATCTCATTTGTGGAGAAACTTGGGCCAGGATGTCCCCTCCACATCTTCATCACTCATGCGGCGCTCAATAACCTTGGACTCATAATTCTATGGCAGTGATTTAACGACTTGCAAAATTACACTGGGCTGGGATGAGCCTGTGTAGATGTTGATATCTCTACTCTTTACTGTCCTGTGCGTCGTCAGCCCAGCTCGTGTTATTTATCACGACTTACGCTATGACACATGAGCAGCGCCCAAACGACCATTCATCTCCACGTTAAATAACACATGCCAGGCCAGGCAAAGATGAGAGGGCCAAGGTGAGCTACGAGGTTTTGAAAACCATGGCAGGTGAATTACAGCCATCAAGGAGTTCCTCTCAAGTTGTGCTGCTGTGTATTTTCCTGAGGCCTGACAGGCTGTAAAAGGAAATTTACACTTGTGAGGCATTTTACTCTGATTAGATGAGAGAGCAAACTCATACAGCTGAGTGCAGTTTAAGTGTTATTATATTGGAGGAATCCACACGTTTACCACTGTCTTATGTGGGAAAAGATGCGAATTCTGAGGAAAAACAGACTAGACACTGAACAGGCTTACAGCTGTAGTCTTTGTATTCACTCTTTGCAGTGAAGCCAGCAGGTTTGTTCATTTTTTGCATAACACACTCGTGAAACAAAATGGGGTTCAATATCTGAAGCATCTCAGTCTGTGAATCTCATGTATTCTGCGAGAAAAATAGCATGTATATTGTGCTGTATGTCAGTTATTAAGAATTCATACTTTCTTACTATTGATATATTCATGAGGCAAAGACACCTGTTTGTAATGCTGTTTTTAAGTTTTAAACAAACAAGAATCAGTATTAACAGTATACTGCACTGAACTCATTGATATTTTTATATATGGTGAATTATACCAGCGCTGGAGTTTACTGTAAATATCAGTTATTACATGAGTATACCTTCCAGTTCAGATCCCCGGTGAGTATTTATTCAAACCCACCAATTATAATTCAGTGCACAACACTCCTTCACAGCAATTACTGCATACTGCACATTCTTAGTAATTATTCACTGAAAATGTGGTGCAGCAGCTTGAGCACATAAAAATACTGTATACATTACATAAATAGTTTATCCATGGAGTGATACACATTTGTAGTGCAGATATACGTGCATGGTGTTCTGGCCCTGCCCACCTTGCTGCAGAGCTTGCTATAATATCCACATTAAAGGACCTGCATCACCACATTTTAGAGCCAGAAACTCTCAAAATATTGAAAGTATATAACATAAATAAAATCACATCTGGGACTGTTATTTTCCTTCCCCAGGTCATTTTTGAAATCCCACTTTTCTGACACAAAAAGAGCCTTCTGAATCAGGTAGGAACTACTGTATATGGATGATGATGCAGAGGGGTAACGCAATGTCTGAAAGCTGACTGTTTTCTATGGTTAAATAGAAAATGAAAAGTCTTGTCAAAAGACCATATAATGGCAAAATATTAGATATTTAGACACTTATTGGCAACACAAAAAAGGATATAGTGAGCACTTTTGCTCACCAAGAATTGGCTGAAATGACCACAAATGTCTTGTAGTACATCTTGGGATTCTCCAGAGAAAGCTGAAGAGTATTAGGGGGCCAGGGGGTGTCTGGGTTCTTCCTCTGTCCCATTACCCCACCAACCCAGTACATAACTGGTGAACTCTTAAGTTTTAAAACAGCTGTTGCAAACTAAGAGCATCTCTAAGTAGTTGACTGAAGGCTCACAGGCAGAGCAGCCAGCTTGACTAATCGACCGGCTAGCATCAGAATGCTAATATTAAACTTAGCAGGTGTTTATAATATAGTTTGGCTTCTGTTTAAGTTTTAATTTATTCTAAATAAAAATTGTTTGTTGACATTATATTTCAGGACATTTTTGAGAATTGTGTACTAGCCATAGCCTTATTAATTTTCCCAGAGAAGTTAAAGCCCCTTTTTGGAGGATAAATTGTAAGGAAACCAAGCGTGTCAAATAGGCTTCCTAAAACAATGAAGAAAAAAAAAAAGTCATAATTTGCTCCTTTATTTCTATGTTGCATCCCATGAAGATGTAATGGACAGCGCCCACAACAAGATTAACGCGAGTCTGACAGCAAGACAATCATGGCAGAGAAGTGGCCTGTAATTCAATCACTGGTGCAGGACATGTCATGTCAGTTAAGTCTATTGACTTTGACAGGCTACGCGAGGTGGTGGCAGTCTCCTATTGACAAGGGGGAGGGGGGGCAAGCAAAGTGCTGAAGCATCATTGTGTAAATGAGGGGTCTTTTCTCCTTCACCTTTGACGAGTAGTTTCGAAGAGACTCGCCTAAAATATGAAAAAGAGGATTGTGTCTCTACACGTTAATCTATGAGGCTTCAATGGTCTAATTAGTAGCAGAGAACAGAGTTTCCTGCATGTTCACTGAGAAATGTATTAAAATTGTTACATGTTGTAAACAGGAAACATTTCAGATGGTGCATGCACAGCTACAAATAACTTCATATATGTCTCAACTCAGATGCATGCACAGCCACACAAAGTCCAGATCCCACTCATTAAATAATTAACGTCAGACTGAGATGAACTTTCATTTAATGGATCTAGTCAAGCCTTGTGGAGAAAAACTGATGGGCCACATCGTTTGAATTTCCTCCCAAACTGTGAGAAAAATCACTTTGGAGGTTTTATTGAACAAACAGCAGCAGGAAGCAGAGCATGGCTTCTTAATAGCATGACTAAAATCACTAAACATAGCTTTTGTTTTGGTAGACTCACAACAATGGGCTATTTCTTAGCACCTAAGATCAACAATTTTGGTGTGGATAAGACACATTTCTTCACTTCTGTCATTTTTGCAATAGCTCTGTTGGAAATAAACATGCTTTGTCCTTCTTGGCTTTACAGTCAAAACGCAAGATAAACAAAGGTACACTAGGTATGTTTGGATTATCCATAATAAATTCACAAGACTGACTGAGGTAACTGGGGTGTAACAATAAATTCAGCTCACAAGACAATTAAGGTTGGTCAAAAGACCCAGATAAGACGGGATTTTAGCAATATTGTCCATATTTTGCTCTTAAAATTATAATATAGGTTTGACAAACAACACTTAAAGAATCTCTGTTCAGTGTAGAATATTACAATCCAGAATTTTATTAAAACCATATAAAGCAGGTTTTATGCCTGTCTAATTTCTCATGCCACAACAAGCACATAAAAATGCATCTACAAATAGCTTTAAAGTTTCATACAATTTGAACTATTTGGTTTTTAAGTAAAGTAAACATACTAAAAACTAACAGATATTAAGTAGTTAATGCAGATAATTGGACGTATTTCAATTCCAGCAACCTGATGTAATAAATGAACTATGAAAGTTTAGCTGCATGCTGATACAGTTTCTGATATTAGCAAAACATGGTGATGTTTGTGTTGAACATTTTCTGCAGCTCCAAGCAACAAGCATCATACAATAGCACACAGAATAAATATATAGCACTTACAGAACTACCTAATACATAGCTGTTCAAAATTTCTTTGATACACAAACAGTATTATGCCAGTGTTGCAGTTTCACCATAAGACACATTTTTAATATGTTGTGCATCCATAATAAAGATGGCATAATGCAGTCTGGCTTCCTTAAAAAGCCAGTTGGGGTATTCTCACTGTGCAAGCAAATCATGCATTTTTGTCACAGGGTCAAAATATTGTTTCTACTGAGTAACTAAAATGTTTTTTTGCATAACATTGGTCAATGCTTTTAATACATAGATGCACGCGGTTGAGTTAATGTACAGAATTTCATATCTGAGACCCATAATACTAGCTTAACTGGAGAAGGTTATTGAAAAGACATCACAAAAACGTACCTACCAGTCATCACTGAGAACAAACGAGTGTAACCATGAGGAATAAAGGAGAAAGCAGGCATTAAAAACAGCTATTAAAAGGAAGGATAGCTTGGTTTAAAATAAAATTTGAAATTTAATCTATGGACTAGGGCAAAAAGGCCCTAAAACTCCAATAGTTTATTTCAATGAACAAATTTAAAACTGTTCAGCTGAAGAGTATAACTGCTATTCTTAAACCCATTTTAAATTATTTTATTAAGTCTAAATCTTATGCTCTATTCTTGCAGGGTTTTTTGTTTGTATTTAAAGCTGCAGTGTGTAACTTATAAAAAGAAATTTTACATATTTGTTAAAACTGTCACTATGTTGTAATAGAATGGTATAAGACAGATAATCTGTGAAACCCCCCCCCCCCCCAAAAAAAAAAAAAGAAAAGAAAAGAAAACGAGCTCCTCTGCTTTCTCCCAGTGCTCCTAGTACCATCTAGAAACAATTAATCAGAGCCAGGAGATGGTCTTAGCACTGTCAATTACTGTGCCTGTGGCGCTGCTCATCCCCCTTGCTCTCTGCTCCACTGCAGCCAGCAGAGACCATCGTGAATAATCAGGCTAGCTAGCATGACCACCGATGACGACGGATGAACGGTTGTTATTTCGCCACCCTTAGCAGATTTAGCAGCAAGTAAATGAAGTTGACTGACTGAATTTTCATGGTGTTTTAATTGTGTGTACCTTTTAATTATTATTTTATATACTGTACACCAGTGTTTCAAAGACATTTGTAATTCATCTGTAAACTAAGACTAGAATTTAGATCAGGCCTAAAAAAAAAAAAAAAAAAATCCAACTCAACGAGGCCCGAGCCTGCAGACACCGTATCCAAACCCAGTCCAACCTGATTAACTCTAATTAGAGGCCAGAGCCTGATGGAAATCCGACATATTTTAAAATGCTACCAGTTTAAAACACTTCCAGACCTCTGACTTTGCTCTCTGTTGGCTTAGTAGTTTAACTTCCTGCATTTTTAGCTTCTGTTTAACATCTTCTAGCTCCATTTTGTCCCTTGTTGTAACCGCAAGGTGAGTCAAGTGCAAATTTACTGGGATGTGTGATTGATAGGAACGGAGCCACATGCGCATGCGCAGTGCTGTGTTTGTTACAGTCCAATTAACTTCCACACCTTCCTTTCTTTCCTCACCAGGGTAAACTTCCTCCTCCTCCTCCATTTGGACTATATTAAGTTGATTAACACATCTTTATATGGTCCATTCTTGTTTCATTTTCTCTGTGCTGTATGGATTGTAGGCTTATTAAAAACACGCCACAAAAGCCTGAGCCTGACCACCAACCACATCAGCTTGGGCTTGAGCTATAGATCTAAACTCTAGCTTAGACCTTAATTTAGCTGAAGCACCAGCCTGGTGATGTACAAATAGAAAAACAAAACAATAAACATCTACAGGAAATTGACAGTAACAGCAACAGAGTCTAACCTATAGTATGAAATCATATGATCAGACATAGATATGGTGTGGTGTTAAATCATTTCATGACATCCAGATTGTCCCAATTCCTCCCCTTACTTATCCTTTTTGGGATCATGATTGGTAAAGATAATTTTTTTAAATCTCTGCTCTTTGTCTCTGTTTATGAGAGTTCAGAATGTCGATTTTCTTAAAAAAAAAAAAAAAAAAAAAAAAAAAAACCTTTGTCGTCGTTCTGTTCTGCATGGACTCAAGAGTGATGGACAAAAGGTTTGCCAACATACACTACTGCAATCACCCTATAGTTCTTTACCAGACAGACTTCACTTTGACAAGAAATTTGTGGCATTTGAATTTCACAAGTTCTCATGGCATATATCTCCTTATACCCCTAGTGGCTTCTGAAGCCTTTAAGCACACCCATCTGTGGTTGGACTTTCCTCCACCTCACTGTACATGATATGATTCCTCTATAATGCATGCAGAAAAACACTGCACACACAGATGTGGGCAAACAAGCCTACACAAAAAGAGCTTGAAGGGGGTGTACACACAAGCATGACGGAAAAGACGGCACAGAGCACAAGAAGCTGCTGCTGCTTGTGTAAATTGACTGATGCTGCCTCCCCTTAGCCAGATTAACTCCACAGGGCAAGGAAGATGAGAAGGGAGGGAAGAAGTGTGATTGGGGGGCTGGGTTCTGCCCCTCATCAAAGAGCTTTTCTTTTCCCATCTTTGCCTTCATTTTGTGGGTGGGAGTGCCATCCGCAGAGTGGGCAGTCTATAGCTGCTACATTTATACCAACAGAGATTATTAAAGTCTTCAAAACATCACACATAAAATACTGTTAAATCTACTTCAGTAAAGGAATGGAAGCTGATTCTGTGGTTGTGCATAGACTAAGAGCAGAGCACTAGAATACCAATGAATAACTTGCATCTTCCTCATGACTTATTTGAATGTCAAATTCTCTTCCATGTTTTGGTTTGCCAGGTCCGGGCCCCCAGGCCAGGATGTTTTAATCTATTGTGTGGGGCCTAAGGCCATGAGGGCAACCCGCGCCCTGAGAGGCAGGTCTGCTGACAGTTCTCTGCTTTCTATTGTAAGGCTGTCACATCCCTCTCTTAGATCCCCCGCCCATCTTCGTCTTCTTCGCTCCCTTGAGTGGGTGTAATTATATTTAGGAAGTCAATCCAGGCCCAACCTTCCTTTACCTACATTTCCTCCCAAATGCACATCTTGTTAGCTCTTCCATAATCCTGACCCAAGGCAATAATAATGACCCCTATCCAAGACAATGCCCCCCTAACAATGAAAACATGACTTATTCACCCCCTGTGGTGGAGATTTAATGGTTGGAGAAAAGAATATAACTAATTATTAATTATTTCTCTTTTAGGATCATAATATTTCCTAAATATGGCTCATCTGGGATGTAGTCAAACATCCGATTGTTCAGCTGCAGTGACATTTTCATAAATCATGCATGTTAAGGTTCGAAAACAGATAATTTAATAGATTCAGTTCATGACAAAGTTAGCTTTAAGAGAAGCCAGTGAAAGATCATTGAAAACCAATACTGCTGTGAGAGACAAGTCAAGGATAAATTGAGGTGTAGCCATGCCCTGCAAAGATAAATCTTGTTTTAGACAAAGCAAAGGGGTTGAAGTTCACCGTCCTAATTTGATCAGGGAATATTCACTCAGCTTGATAATAGCTTTAACAGCCAAACTGTAGTTGTAATTACATCATCTGCTTAATAACCGAATATGGCTTCTGCTAATGTAATTTGCAATAAAATGGCCAAGGATTGCTCTAAAGTTGTCTTAATTGAGTTAGGGGGTATCATTTTCGACAAATTTGCTGGTTTCCATCTTTTTAAATGGAGGATTTGCTCATAAACAGAGTCCCTATGGAATTCACTGCCTGATCAAACATGAAGAAAGAACCAGTGCACCCAATAATAAAACTCTTATTACAGCACAGCAGCTGCACAATGGCACACATTAAACAACCAGTCAAACATGGTTGTGATTTGAAACTATTTTACAATATAACTTTAAAGGTGTGTAAATATAAAGTAAAACATTCAGTGCCTTGGAGAAGCACCCATATCTGTTGAACTGCATAATTGGAAGGAAATTTATTTATTTATTTCACACAATTAAAAATATGAAAGGTGTGATGTGCACATGTATTCAGCCACTAATACTCTGATACACTGAAATAAAATACAATGTAACCTGACATGTTTATTTAGTGTACAAACGGCATCAGGAATAAATTTGTGCAGTAGTTTAAAACAGGACTAGTTTATGCAACAATATCCCTGGAATTAACTTTGCAGTCCACATATCTGGCCTTTATTGAAGAGTGGCAAGAGGGAAGAAAAGTTAACAGTTTGCCACAAGTCTTGTTGTAGACATGGCAAAGAACTGAACAAAGCTGCTCCAATCAGATGAGACCAGAATTTCCCTAAATTTAATTAAATCTGTAGCAGAAGTTGAAAACTGACCTTCACAGATGCTCTCCATCCAATCTGACTGAGTGTGAGGGACTTTGAAAAGAGAATTGGCAAAATGTCAGTCTAGTTGTGGAAAGCTGAGAGACCTCCACCACCAGCACAAGGAGATTCTACAAGGTATTGACTCAGGGAGATTGAATAGAAATACATGCCACACATTTTGTTTCATTAGATAAAATATATACATTTCTTTCCTTTTTACAGTTAGGCACCACTTTGTGTTGGCCTGTGACATAAAATCCCCCCAAAAAACTCTAGTGACATGGCTTTTCACAGTTCCTGACATGCATTTGTCTCTTCCAAACTTTTCCAAGCCTATTGCTATCCTCAAATCAAAAATAAACTGCTTTAAACTCCTTTACATGAAATAAACAAACAGCTAACTTCTGGCATTGATTATAAAAGGTATTTTCTTAGTATCTGAATCATGGATACTCGCTTGTATTGCAAATGGAAAATAGGGGAGACAGAAGAAAAAACACCCCAGCACAAAGCTCTGGCACCATCCCTGTCTTCACCTTAGAGATAAGCTTCAGAAATCTTGATCCATCTATTGCAGGGTGAAAACAATGAATTTTACATGGATTCTTTCAAAGAGAAAACTGCAAGGGTTGTGAAGAGAGATGGCACTGTGGCAGCCCCCCCCCCCTAGCCCCCAGAACTCAGTGCAGACCCCCTGCGAAGAACTTTGTCTGAAGTTACTAAGAAGAGAGGAGATGTCGGGCTGCTTGAAGCACTTCATATTTATGGCTGGGTTTGAGTGGAGAGGACTCATCCATCAAACACAGCATTTCTTTTCATTGGGCCTATGTGATGTTTTAAGAGGTGATATAACGTAGTAATAAAACTTACCATACAGTAGCTACTGAATATGGGTGAGGGTTATAGCATTCTTTGTGAATAAATTTCCTCCAGTTTACACTGAATTCAAAGAAAGAACGTAGGAGAGTGGCCTGAGTTTGTGTCTTAGAGGGGGGGATGGAGATAAATTATACACATAATTGTTTAGCTCATAACAAAAACTACAACCATGCATGAGGTACAGATTTTGACTGATTTTTTATATCAGTTACATTTTTAAAATCAAAGGCATGTCAATGTAAGAAAGCTAACTTGAGTAAATATAAATAGCAGTTTTCAAATGTTGATTTCATATTTAAAAAAGGAACACAGCTATCTACCCATCATCCCAGATATCCCTTCCCTCACCAATACCTTTATTCTGGGAATTCCAAGGAGTTCCTTGGACGGAAGGGATATGCATTTACTCTTACACGTTCTGGATGTGTCTCAGGATCTCCTTGCCTGTGAAACCTCCAAAAAGAAGTACCCAAGGGGCATCCTCAGATGCTTAAACCATTTCACCATTTCCTTCGATGTGGAGGAGAAGGGGCTCGACTCTGAGTATCCTTCTCCTTTTGATACAGTAATTATTGTGAACTAGACACCAAGCTACTGACCTCCATGGAAGAAGCAATCCACTTTAGTCTGTGGTCCATTAACGATTGCTTTTCATATGATACTAAAATGGAATGTGGCTGAAAATCTGAATGTTTGTGAAAGAAATGAAAAGCCAGATATAATAGTGGTAATCTGGGAATTAAAGTAATAATAATAAAAAAAAGTTGCACTCTTTATATTGTCTACACCATATAACATGTGATATACCATATCATGGTTATATATGGTTTGTGAGGAAGCCCTATTTTAAAAGGTTGTCACAAAAAGTATAGTTTAACTCCAGTTTCTTGTAATAAACTAAAAAGATCTGATTTTCTTTCCCATGCTGTGTGGATTCTGTGGCAAGTGCTTTTCAACATCTCAGCAAAGAAGACCTGTGACAGCGACCAACCTTGTAACATGAGCCATCTAAGGCTTTTAAAACCATTATACAACTACAAAGTAATTTAGGGACTAATCAAACTGTGGAACAAGAAGCAAACCAACACCCCACTTGGTTTTTATCTTCATAAATTATTTGTCGTGTTAACTTCAGCTAGTTGTTACCTTCTCCATCAGAGCATTTGGAGGTTTTATGGTGATGTGATTTATATGGGCTTGTGGCACATTAATGATGCCAGGGAGCTTTTGCGTGCCATCCATATTCATGAACAACTGTGTAGAGGGAGCTGTAGAGATGAAGGGAGGAGGAGGGACCATTGCACATCCGCCAAGTCTCCAAGGCACAAGGTCTGGATTGCAGAGCTGCCTCAGGTTCACATGCCTGTGGCTACAGACCCACCTGTCCAGCTAGACTCATTGCATTCCCTAAGACATGCTACAACTGAACAAAGGAGCTGCATGTTGAAATGTGGAAATATAAAGTCCAAGTGACTAGCTTTCAGTTTGGTTTCATTGAATTTTAGAGGTCATCTTGTGTGATGTAAAACTAATACCAACCAATCCTCCTCCTAATCCCTTTGCAACATTTAAACGCCACAACCTCTAAGACTCTGAAAAATTCAGTTTGCTTGGGGATTAACAGGTTTAAACCTTTGAAAATAAATCAATACACAATTTTGCACATTAATCTGTTTAAGACATTAGGCAAGGAGCAAGAGATGGGTGTCATTAGAATATTTTATAGCTGTATTTGGTAGCTGTACTGCTCGAACCCTAATGTGCATTAGTAGATTTTCATAGCTATTTTGCTGGCACAGTGGACAGAACAATGCTGACTACAATTCCGCTGTCTAAATGATTGCTTTTGTTTATTTTTACACGATTTACAGTGCCTTGCAAAAGTATTCCTAAGCCCTTTTTTCCACATTTTGTGTCAAACTATAATCATAAACTTCAGTATATTTTATATGATTAAACAAGTAGTGCAGAGTTTATTTGTGAAGTTGAAAGAACTTTATACTTTTAAAAATTTTGATTGAATGAAAATCAGGCATCCATTGTTATGTACCCTCTTTGCTCTAATACCTCTATATAAAATCCAATGCAAACAATTGCCTTGTATAGTGACCTAAAAGACCCCACCTGTGTGTAATTTAATCTCAGTATTAATACAACTGTTCTGTGAAGGGGTCAGATGTTTGTTAGACATTAGTGGAACACTGAGCAATATTTTTGAATTATATTTGCTTGATGATGTTGGTGTGCATTTGTTTGATCTTTATGATTTTGATGTATTGATATTTTCTTGATGATTTTGCTGTATACAGGCACAATGATTTTGATGTATATTTGCTTGATGTTTTTACGATGTAAAGCACTTTGAACTGCCTTCCTGCTGTTGAAATGTGCAATACAAATAAACGTCACTTAACATTACTGAACAAACAGCATCGTAAAGACCAATGAATACAGCAGAATGGTCAGGAGAAAAAAAAACAAAACAACAAAAAAAAAAAACTGTAGAGAAGCTTAAAAGCAAGCTGAGGTGATAGATTGGCTTTGAACATATCAGATTTAATTCAAGCCATCACATGAAAAGGGTACGACTCAATTGTAATTTACCAGGATACGGCTCTCTACCTAAAACGAGATGATGGCAAAGGAGATCATTGATTGGAGATGCATCCCAGTGGGCTATAGTAACGCTGGAGGAGTTGCAAACATAGACACAGCAACCATGTAGAAACCAACATTGAATTTTTTAGCCTACTTGCAAAACAAGAGGAAAACTAACATGGTACATCACCCTGAACACACCATCCCCATAGTAAAGCATGGTGGTGATGGTAGCGTGATGAAGTGGGGATTTTTTTCTTGAACAGGGACAGGGGAACTGGCCAGAGTTGATGGGAAGATGGATGGAGTTAATGTAGCATAGTGGGGAAAAAAAACAAAAAACAAACAAAAACTGTCAGGTTGCAAAAGCCTTTAAACTGGAGTGGAGGTTCAATAGGACAACAATATTACAAATGCACAAGTGCATCTTTTTGACTATACCTCTAGTATACAGCATTATATTGTACTATAAATGTAGAAAAGCAGTGGAAATACACAAAGTATGAGGGAGTATAGTACCGAGGCAGCATCTTGGATGTAACCATTGCATGATAATAGACTATAAACTATATGTAATGAAATCTTAAAATGACTATATAATTGGACTGGAATGAATTGGACTGATTTGAATTGCATATAAACCTATATGTACTGGATATGAATTGGATCTGTGAGTTTTGTATAGCGTCTTGAGGTGACATTCATTGTTTGGCACTATACAGATAAATCTGCATTGAATTGACATATGAAGTACATTCAGGTTCTGTTAGAAACACTGAACTATGCTATTAAGCATAGGACCAGTGGTCATATTTCAAGCAAAATACTGAAAGAAAATCCAAGCAAACTAAAAATACCTCCTGCTGTTCTCCTATAATGTTATTCTCTGACATGGTTTATTTTGCCTGTTTGAGTTGAAAAACTCAAGTGGTCTCTGCTGCTGATATAAAACCTGGATTTATTGTTACCTCTATAACACAAGACAGCAAGATTTCACGTCCTGTTAGCGATCATGATCTAATCAATGAGCAACACCTTAAAACTGCTGACAGGTAATTATGAGGGCAGGCCTACTCTGCGACATGCCATTCGGGTAACCTGTGGTAATTACAGAGGAGAAGAAATATCTGCTGAAGGTTGCTCACGGTGCAACAAAAGCCACCAAGAGTGAATTGCATGTCTACTCCTGGGTGAGGCCTAATTTGCTTCTGAGGTTAAAATCAATAAAAGCTTTTCATGTTGGTTGCTATGGAACAACATATACTAAAACACAATGAACATTACCTTGGGAAAACTGGCATCAAACATAATATCTCCATTGCTCTCCAGAACAATCTCTTTTTCTTCTTTTGAAAAAGAAACAGACATTGCAATGACATAATGTTGATTTTGTTGTTTGCTTTAAGAAATATTCTTACCATGACAAACATCCAAGCAGAATTGTTGTAAATTCTACAGCATCAAAACATAAAAAGCATAATAAAATAAAAAAAATAAAAAAATAAAAAAAATCCTGCAACTCCGATCTTAATACATCAGGGAATATGCAAACTTTACCATCTTCCATATGGGCCTCCACAGAGAAAAATAATCATAAAGGAAAATAATAGCATATTCCTCCAGTAGAATAAATGTCATCCCCAGAGTCTATGATATTCCTAAATCATAAAGTTATAGTTTCACATTAACAGTACATCATTCACAAATTTCTAGATACAATTCAAAAATTTATGCTTCCATTGTAGTATTCCAGTATGTCACTGTCATATCAGCCTGTTTAAGCAGTTCTACTCATTACCACTGTAATCAGAGTTTGTGCACCTGCAGTAAGAAAGTGTATGTGGGAATCTGATGCAGGGAAAAAGGTCACTCTAAAGCAAACTACATAAAAGCACTTCAGGGAGCATCATGATGGATGTTATTGACAAGCTGTGACACCAGGTCGCCATGATATTCAAACTGGATGAATACTTTGGTTAAAATTTTCAATTACAGTCTAAGATAAAAATAAATTGTTATAATTTGGCTCATGTGCTCCAACTTAAAACAAGTTATATTACATTTTTTTTTATTTCACTGGACAAGTATCTTCAATGACAATCTTGGGAAGTAGCCTTATTAGCTTCATACATTATGACATTAACTAGGTGACCATATTTATGCTGAATCCGTTTCCTAATGCCTTCCCTTTTGCATTGATTTCAGCTCATGGTTAAAATATGCCACTGAGAATTGCGACTCTCCTCCAAGAAGCTGACATATCAGTATTTCATATGTGCCTATGTGTTGTGTAAACAGTTATTATAACATGCTTATTTAGGAAAAAGAAAAATGATGAGGTCAAATGTGTCCATGAGAAAAAAAAAAATTTTTTTAAATAATCTAATCAATATACTTTAGGGTATTTAAAGTGCATTTATATTTTTGATAATGTATTGGCTGAATACTAACAAAAAGATGTAGTATTCCCCTGACAGAGTCAACTAAAATGTTTGTTTTTCATAGGGGAAAAAAAATGTTTTTACATTTTATTCAAAAATTACTTTCTGTCTAAATCTTTCCTATTTTGTTATGACACAATTTACAAAAAACATTTGATTATTTCCCTTTTTTCAAGGTTAGAAAGAAATTAAAATTATAGTAACCAAAATACATTGGTACTAGTAAATATAGTGGTGGAGTGAAATACTTTTAATTACAAGTTTAATATTGACATTTTTTGCATCCCCTTTGTTTCCAGGTATGCTCAAAACAAAACAAAACAAATAAAAAAAAAAAAAAAAAAAAAAGAAAAAAAAAAAAAAAACTTAAGGGCTATAAAGTCATGACCGTTTGATCCCCCAACCCAAAGACAACTTCATTTCATTTTAATATCAGTTTGAGGTCTAATATGTTCAAATAAAAAGAAACAAAAATATTCTACTTTATAAACTTCTTTATCAAAGATGATTAAACCATAGCTTTTATCAAAGTTTTATTCGACTCAAGAGTTTAAAGAAAGGGCTGTATTGTCTAATTTAGAGTTCGAATATCTATTGTTATATCAGAGAGGAAAAGAAAATTAAGAGAAGGAATTTCAAATTTTAGGAACCAGTTTTGTTACGTCAGCTTTTCACACCAGAAGAGCCAGTATAGGATGGGAGGGGGGAAAAAAAAAAAAAAGGTACTTTCTTTGTGGTCCAGAATCTAGAAACTGGCTCATTCATGGATCTAAGAGACTAGAAGGCTGTTGGTTTTGATTCAGTCCGTTAGATGCAATGGGGGAGCTGGGTAGTATTTAGTATCAAACCAAAAGTCTTTCAGGAATTAAACTTATTAGATGATCTTGCACTGTGTATAGGGTAAACAAAAACATTTATTTCAACAAGCTGATTGGACTTATGTCAACTCAGTCGGGCAAAATGTCTTTCTGCTTTTGGTTCCATTAATTTTCTATGTCCCCTATTATTCTATCAAAATTTTGGGGTGTTTGTTCCCTTCTCCAGCTGTAAAGCAGCAAGACGAGAGGTACTCCTTGGACAGGTTGTCAGGCCATTTCCAGCTTAATCCAAAATCAGTAATAAAAACTTTCTTACAATTAGAAACAATTTTCACCCCACTTTACACTGTGTTTTCCATCTAATTACTTTGATTAAATATTAACCTACTTCTGTGTTAGTGTTTGAACAGCAGACAAACGGCTTCCATTTTTATGACTCCAAGCTTTAATGAAGTACAAATACAAGCAAGACTGATGCAGTCTGTTGGTAATTCAAAGAACACATTATCCTCTGACTGTGAATGAACAGCAGTAAAAGAGAATGGGGGGATTGCACCAGCCTGCCAACCAACTCAAAGAGACAAACAGCAGGATGCGCACATCCTGCCAACCAAGCCGCCATCACAGCAACTGTCGCCACGCAGCAGAGCTGCCATCACACGTTTAATTTGTACGCATCCTGGACATGATTGGCTGTGGCGTGAATTGTGAGGCAAGAAGGGTCTTATTTTTTTGAGTAATTAACCCTTTCACTTGCATGTATTCTACTTGAGAAATTACAAGTCCTGACAGGCTCCTGTCAACAACCAGCACTAATCCCACTCTTAATGTGTGAGACAGAAAGTGAACACAAAGACAATGTTTGGGCTGTCATCAACGGGGTGCTTCGGAAACTGTCTGCAGACAATGCACTGCATCTCAGCAAACCAAATGAAGGGGACACTCACAGCTGTAACGGAGATGCCTGAAGAGAGAGGGCCTTACAACTCATAGAAAGTGACAGATGAAAACACATTTGAAAAAAGTGTGCGAGAAGGACAAGAACTTTGATTCATGGTTGAATCTAAAATATCAAGATGTGCTTCACTTTTTCCATATTTCCTGTTACAGCCTAATACCAAATTGTATTAATCAAAATTCTACACACATACCAAATTATGACAATATAGAACAAAAGTTAGGTTTTCCTTTGCTAATTTATTAAAAATAGAAAACCAAGAACTCACATTTACATAGGTATTCACAGCCTTTCCCATGAAGGTCAGAATTGAGCCGTTTCAACTGGTTCGCCTTGAGATGTTTCTACAGCTGAAATGGAGTCTTCCTGTGGTAAAGTCAGCTTACTGGACTTGATTTAGAAAGGCACACACCTGTTTATATAAGGTTCCACAATTGACAGTGCAGCTCACAGCGCAAACACCAAGCCGGAAATCAAAGGAATTGGCTGTAGACCTTTGAGACAGGATTGTCTTTAGACACAAATCTGGGGAAATATACAGAAAAATTTGTGCTGCTTTGAAGGTCCCAGTGAGCTCAGTGGCCTCCATGATTTGTAAATGGAAGAAGTTTGGAACCACTCGGACTCTTCCTAGAGCTAGTCAACCATCTAATCTGAATAATTGGGGGAGGAGGGCCTTAGTTAGGTAAGTCACCAAGAACTTGATGGTCACTCTGTCAGAGCTCCAGCATTCTTCTGTGGAGTAAGAAGAACCTTCCAGAAGGAGAACCATCTCTGCAGCAATCCTCCAATCAGGCCTGTATGGTAGAATGGCCAGATGAAAGCAACTCCTTAATAAAAAGGCACATGGCAGTCTGTCTGGAGTTTGATAAAAAGCACCTAAAGGACTCTCAGACCAGGCATTGTGTTTGGAGGAAACCAGGCATAGCTCATCAGGGCAATACCATCCCTGCAGTGAAGCATGGTGCTACCAGCATCATCCTGTGGGGATGTTTTGCAGCAGCAGAAACTTGCAGACTAGTCAGGAAAGAGGGATGCAGCAATGTACAGAGACATCCTGGATGAACACCTGCTCTAGAGAGCTCTTGACCTCAGACTGGGGCAGCGATTCATTTTCAGCAGGACAGCAACCCAAAGCA
This sequence comes from Anableps anableps, assembly GCA_014839685.1. Lineage (NCBI taxonomy): Eukaryota > Metazoa > Chordata > Actinopteri > Cyprinodontiformes > Anablepidae > Anableps > Anableps anableps. The sequence continues at coordinate 24,791,623 of CM026080.1, read as the reverse complement.
CATGGCCAAGAGGTCAAAGAAGTGGATTCAGAACCACTCTGTGGATGTTCTGGAGTGGCCAAGCCAGAGTCAAGACTTGGATCTGAGGGAATATCTCTAAAGAAATCTGAAAATGGCGGCACAGACATCTCCCATCCAACCTGATGGAGCTTGAGAAGAATTGCAAAGAAGAGTGGACGACACTGCCTAAAGATAGGTGTGCTAAGCTTGTGACATCACATCCAAAAAGATTTGGGTCTGTAATTGTTGCCAAAGGTGAATCAACAAGGTATTAAGCAAAGGCTGTGAATACTTACATGAATATGATTTTTGGTTTTCCATTTTTAATAAATTTGCAAAAATCTCAAACTTTTTTTCCACATTGTCATAATGAAGTATTTGTGTGTATAATTTTGAGGAAAGAGATTAATCTAATTCAATTTGGAATAAGGCTATAACAACAAAATGTGGAAGAAGTGCTATGAATAGTTTTCAGATGCATTGTATAAAAATATCAGTTTGTGTTCTGAGTTAAATTCAGTCATTTTATCTTGCACCCGCTTCAAAAGTCAGCATTTTTCCCTGTCAGAGTTGGACGGTTATCAGATAACACCTACCCCTTTGTCCCATTTTCATCCACATGACCATGCATTTACTTCTGAACAAATCACTCACCGTTGTAGTGCTCCTCCATCATCTCAGAGTGTTTCATTAATCCATGTCCAAAAATTACTGGGATGCATTACAGACTTCACAACTTTTGTCCAGCGCCAAGGAAAACAAGTCAAAATTGTCTGTTTTCTTTGCAGCTTCGGCACCAAATTCCCCGTGATGTTCCTTACAGAGAAACACATTACACACTTTTTTCTCAGGATAAATTAGTGCTAAAGACTCTGAACAGTCTTTGATAAACTTCCCATCAGAAAATTCCTTACCATATCTTGGAATATTGTGGGACATTACAAAGCCATGTTGCTTTCTCAGTTTAGCTGGCAAGTCTTCTGATGCTCGTCCGGCTCTGCTGCAATCACATTTTTGTACTTCTCTCTGTATTTACTCACAAAATAGCATCAATTTTTTTTTTTTTTTTAAATTTATTTAGGGGTATCAGAGGAGGCTAAAACAAATGCTCTGCACACTTTTTGGATTTTTATTTTAAAAAATGTTTTTAAGCTACAGCATTTTCCTTCCATTTTATAATCAAGCACTACTTTTTTGGGGTCTATCACACAAAATCTCCCCACACCAAAAAAAAATTAAATAAAATGAAGTTTGTATCATGACAAAGACAAGTTCAAGGAGTATGAATACTTTTTCCAAGGCATTGTTAATGACTGAATGTTAGTAATTACTAAATATTATATTCTTCTTTGGAGAAAAAGCTATAACAGAACTACACATGCAACATGGAAAGACTAAAGCTTATAGCCTCTTCCTAAAAACTGAAATTTTAGTTTCACATCTGTCATGCAGAAATAATGACTGTTTTGTTTGCATTTTGTTATTTGGCAGTTTCTCACAGACATCAGCTGCCGTTTTTAAAGCCTGGACACAGCATTATAATTTGGCTTTCAATTTCAAAGTGAGAAAACAAAGCAAAGGGAAAATTTATCACACTTAAACGTCGTCAGCACATATGAAGCCATTCATCTTGGCAGACAGCTTTATTCAATGCAAAAGGTTTTCCTCACAAAGAAAGCAAAGCTTTGGAGATAAAATGGGAAAAAAAAAAAAAAATCAGATGTTTCATAATATTACAGATATGAGTTTCAATCATTTTTATTAGAGGCAAAACATATGTCTAAATTAAAGTCTTATTTCATCAACCTGGAGTGAAAACATGAAAGATGCAACTGGATGTTTGAAAGACTGAAATAATTCAAGCAAAAACTGGATTTTTAATAATCATGTAAATTTCACCAAAAATCTTTCAAAGCCTTCACAGGTGGCTTCCCCCATAAGCCATCTGCATTAAGTAAATGGTTTCACTAATAAAAGGGTCACTGACAGATTTCAGATTACATCCCAATGAAGGTTTTCGTTTAAAATGTACCATATGTAAGAAAATAAGGCAGTTTACATGTATCAAGTATTTTATGGTCAGTGTGTGAACAGATTGCAATGCATCTTTAATGAGATCCTGTGATTTTCCTGTGCATTAAACAGTCAGCAACAAAGTTTCTTCTTTGATAATCCTTTAATATACCTCACATTTTTATAGGATTTAGCTTAAGGATCATTTATTGTTTAACTTGTGAAGACCATTTTCAAACCAAAGACAAAAACAGACAGACTTAAAGTAATATTTTCTCACCCAGCATCACGTCCTAAACAGGATCTTGAATGATCATCCATCCATCAGTCACGTTTAGCCTTGTAAGGTTGCGAGGGGGCTGGAGGCCATCTTCAGCAATCATCGGGCAAGAGGCAAGGTACACCCTGAACAGGTTGCTTGAATGATCAAATCTTTTTAATTACACTTAGAGGAAGAATCACTTTCAAAACAAGTTTGCAACTGAAATAACTGTCTATATTTCAACGACATGGACCCAAAACAGCTACAACTAAAAGACCTGACTTACAGCAACAGTTACCTTCTTTTTTTGGGAGGGAGGGGGGTCTGTGCTGTTTCTCTTGGCATCCTACAGTAATTTTAATTCACGGCCACCTGCTTCTCTTTTAGACTCCCTTTTGGAACTGAACCCGTGTGCTAAGGGGTCCATTGGGACAAATAAACTCATACAACTTTGAAATTTTTGTTATTTAAAGAGATAAATACTACAAGAACAGTGCCAAATAGATAAATGACCAAAATACAGGACAAAAGATTCACAGATAAACTATGGTGAGCATAAAATGTATTTGAGTATGGAACAACAAAAAATTATGGGCTTCTCTTGGGGTGAGTACCTTTTATGATCAGCCTCTCTCTTGTGTCTTTGGGTGGTGTCCTCAGCGGTGTGGGTAGCCCCCTGTAGCCCAGGTTCTTTAGTCAACCAGATGGTTCCCACTGCTGGAAGAGAGCCAAGTTCCTTCCTGGTGATCACTAAAATTTAAGATCAGAGGTGGCTACTGGTTGTAAAGAAACTTCTGACTAATTAAAAAAGGTTGTTGTTTTTTCCCCTCCCATTATGTCTGCACATCTGTTGAGCCACCACAGCCTGATGGAAAGACTGACGGCTCAGTTTCACTGAGCATCTTTCGACACCAATGAGCATCTTTTATGACTAAATATTTTTACTAGAAAGATTACTTTTTTTCTTCGACAAAAACAAACCACCACATCACCCACAAAATACAGAGCTAAAGCAGTGGTGTCCAAAGTCAGTTTTCAAGAGCTGGTGTCTTGCAGATTTTAGACCTTTTTCCTAGTTCAACACACCTGAATCAAATGATACTTAGTAATCAGGTCCCTGCAGACCTTAAAGTCGTACTGAGGAGGTGATTTAGCTATTTGAATCACCTTTGTTGCAGTAGGGACACAGCCAAAACATGCAGGACACCAGCCCTTGAGGACTGGAGCAAGACACCCCTCAACCAAAAATAATAAAACAGAACAGGAGGGTTATCAAATAAACACTAAATGACTCCATGACAAAGCAATGCACACAAAACCTGTTGCTTGAGAGAGTATCAGGTTTAGATTTAGGAAAATGAAGACAGTTCTTTTGGCTGATTCCACAGCTTGCTGGGCTGGATGTGTCAAACAATAATCAGTGCTGAAGAAAAGAAATTAACCAAAACCATATCAAACTGGTCAGATGAAATGATTAAAACATGTTAGTTTGTTCTGGATGAAAATATTTTTTAAGTTTATGGCAAAACCTAAAAAATAGTATGTGAGGTGGAAGCTGGGACTAAGTGGGTGGAAAATATCAGGTACAGGTGTCAAACTCCAGGCCTCAAGGCCTGGTGTCCTGCAACTTTAAGATGTGTCTCTCTGTCGACACACCTGAATCACATAATTAGGTCATTAACTGAACTCTGTAGAGCTTGAGTCTATGAGTAGATAATTCAGTCCTTTGATTCAGGTGTGTTGGATTTGGGATACTTAAAAAAAAGTAGCAGGACAGGGCACTGGCCCTTGAAGACTGAAGTTTGACACCCCCGACACAGGGTAATAAAGTGAGAAACTGCAAAGAATGAAATGTTTCCTGACCTGAGCCCACAGCTTGAGGTTGTGTCGAATCTCTGGATTATCAACAGCTTTAGCAATAGATTACGAAAGATGGGAACCCAGTAAGGAAGCAAAGTAACGGATCTCTCTAGGATCGAAAATCAGCTCCAATGGCAGTCAAGTAGTCTGAGTTCTAACTGGTATTTTAAGAAGTGGATATTAGCAGATCAGAAATAAAATCTGAAATTAGGGAATGGTATTTTGTTAAGTGAATGTTTATACTTTCTTTTCTTTTCTCTTCTGATGGGGCGCAGATGGCAACAGTGGTAGGAGTTTGTCCTAACATAGTAAGTGTCCCTAGATGTCCTGAGAAAGTACATATCCCTGTCCGCTTAAGTAATGAAATAAAAGTAAAACCAAATCTTTCCAAGCTGCATACAAACCAGCTATATTCCAAGCAGTCCGTTTATTTCCATGGGTATTTTCTCATAATTTGCAGACCTTTTGAAAGGAAAGTAGAACATCAACCCATTAACCTGACAACAATGCACTGAAACCCATTAAACAGCAGACAAAGCAAAAGGACTTTATTTTTTGTGTTCACCTGCTAAGAACCTTCCTTACAATTAATATTCATTGCACATAAAGTCCAACATCAGCATTCTGAAAGCATTTTAAAGCAATGTTTCAAAACAAAGCCTTTATGTAAATCAGTGGTTATCTACAAGCGATCTGGACCAGGGGGCCACAGAGCACAGATAAAAAAAAACAAGGTTAGTGCTTTCTTCGACAAGGTCAGCGAATGATGTACTCACCAAAACGATAATGCAATGAAAAAGTAGTTTGCATCAGAGATTTTAATTAATGAAGGCTTGCCTTTGTTTAGCAATATTTGAAAATCTTTCATGCAAACCCACTTGCTTCTGATTTATTTCCTTGCAGTTTCAAGCAGACGTTATCAAGAGGACAGCGCTGCCTGCTCACAGTCAGACAGCATCAGTGGCGGTCTGTGTGGGTGTCACTGAGTGAGCGTCTTTATTACCTAAACACTCATTAACTTGGCAGCTTACAGGCTATTTGAACTCATGACCCACATCCTGCTTCTCATTATTGTGCAAACCAGATAGGCCGGATGACGACTCAGGAAGTCGACACGCAGGGAAACAAGGGAGCTAATTCACATAATTTACACTAATATGTTAAATTATGAGCTGTATACTATCTCCATTGTTACAGCTTCTGACTGCAGCATCATCCAACGGCTTTTCCTCCCTTATCTTGATGCTTTGTTGGATTAAACAGACCAAACACGTTTAAGTATTTTTTTAAAAAATGCAATAAATTAAATTTTCAATGAGTCGATTATTTTAATTTCCTTCCGGTGGTTTCAGTCTAGTTTAGCAGCATGTTAATAGATCTGAATGACCACTCATCCTAAAAGAATTTACAACAGAGACTGAGAAAAGCTTTTAGTCGAGGTTTCTGCGAAACTCCTTACACATGCAGTCTGTTTTGTGGATGGAAATGTCAATAGTTACAGCCCCCCTGAAGCACAACTAGAGACTGTGTGTGAGGTTAACATTTTGCCCTGCCTCTGATCGTTTAAGGACTCCCTTCCACGCCAGCTTGTTGTAATTACCGGGAAAAAGTGGCAGCATGTGGTCAGGTTTATGAGTCTTCTTCAAAGAGCGAGTCTGGTTTGCTCAGACCAATCTGTGTGACTGCAGAGCTGTAAATCCCAATCTGAGCCAGCCACTGCCACTAAAAGTGAGTGTGATGAAGTGAGAGTTCAAAAAGCCCGCTTCCCTCGTAAAAATGCGTCTGAAGCCATGATGCAGATTTATCTCCAAACATGAGGTAATTTAATAAATAATTAGAGAATGCATGAAAAAAAATATACATGAAGCAGAAGTAAGGTTGTTTTCTTTGAAGTGTCAGTTGGGTGAAATGAACTCATTTAGAAAATATCTGATAGGAGAAATCAAATAAAGAAAAGAACAGACTTAAAATTGTAATGAGATGATGGAATAAATAAATCAGTTGGCAAATAAAAGTGTTAAAAAAAGATCTGAGTTTTGAATGGAGAAAAGAAAAACTTTGACTTAAAAGAATGTATTATATCTTTGGATAATTCATAACGCCTGTTTAGTGCTGAGTTGGTGTAACGGGGTGGGGGGTTTGGGGGTCTTGATTTTTCAGTGAACTCATTCTTATTCTCACAAACACCCCAGCTCCCCCGCTAATGATAAGAGCCCTGAGGCAAGTCAGGTCATATGGGACTGGCTGTGCTCAGACGGAGGCCGTCAGACATCTGCAACAGCCTCAGCCAACTGTTTCAACTCTGGCACACACTGTGTCTTGTAAAGGTTTTTCCAACCCTTGACCTTTTAACTTCCTGTCACGTTACCTTCTCAAATTTCCTTGTATTTTCTTGTGATTTTACAGCAAAGACATAATTGCGAAGTGGAAAGAACATAATATATGAGAACAGTTTTTTTTTTTTTTTTTTATGTTTGTTTTTTTTTAACAACAAAAAAATCTGAAAAGCAATGTATTCAGCTTCTTTCCTCTGAACGATCAATTACTAGAACCACCCTTTGCTGAAAGTCTTTCAGGGTATGTATCAGTGTTGCACATCTAAGCACTGAATTTTTTTGCCCATTCTTGTTTGCTAAGTAGCTCAAACTAAGTCAGATTGGAGGGAGAACTTCTGCGAGCATCAGTCTTCAAGTAATGCCACAGCTTCTTATTCAGATTTAGGTTTGGACTTTGACTGGACCATTCTAACTCTGGCTGTTTGTTTAGTCTCAATCTCCTGTTGCAAAGTGAACCTTTGGTTAAGTTTCATGTCTTTTGCAGCAGGGTTTCTTTCAGGACAAAATTTTGCAATTGCGGTGTTTCTATTAAATAATTGGAATTAAAATCACACATGAATAAGCTTGTTCACGTGATAAGTCATTAAAAACAATACCGCGCCATGATCGTAGAACTACTTCCTGTTGTCATCTTCTTTGTGGTTTGCACCAGTAGCAACATCCAGTTTTTGATCATGTGACTCATGTGATGCAAAAGAAGCATTTCCATTGCAGTTTTTTAAAATAAACCTATTTTGATACAGCCAAAAAACGACCTCATGCTAGTGCCAAAACTTTTTCTCAAAAAGGAGAATTTTTTCGAAAACGGCGTGTTTCCACGAAGTGAATTTATTTTTGTTATTTCAAATTGCACAATTTCAAGGTCAATGGAAATGCAGCTTGTGAAATGATCAAAGCTTGGGATCATTTTTGTAAAACCTAACCCTGCTGGATATTTCTCCACAACTTTCTCCCTGACCTCTCTGTTGTGTTCTTTGGTCTTCATGATGCTGTTTGTTACAGAACAGCTCTCCTTATTCTAAGATTCAGTCACAAAGTCATTTGGTCACTTTCAAAAGGAAATGCCCCAGATTTTTAATAGTAGTATCAGAGTTAAGGGGGCAAAATACAAATGCATGCCACAGTTATGCACTACATTGTGTCAGTCTATTCTAAAATAAATCCAACATAAAATACACTTATGCTTATGGTTGTGACATGACAAAATGTGAAAATGTTTTAGGGATAGAAACCCTTTTGCAAGGCACTCTGCTATTAAGGGCAACAAGGTACAGAAAAGAATTACAAGGGGACAAAAATAATATGTAAAAAAAACAAAAAACATATCCTGTGCAAATTATGTGTTTCACTGCACACAGTTTGATAAGGTTTGTCAACACAATGAGCCAATCTTCACAATGACAGGAAAAGTGCCAAAATCACCAAACCAGAAAGAAAATGTCACCCCCAGTATCTAAAACATGGTGACCAGCTGGTCTTGCCAGTCAACCAAATTAACCTCTCAGGGTTTTGATCAAAACGGAATTAAAACGGGGGAAGCAAGATGTTATTGCACAGCAGGATTAGGCTTCAAGCTGAATTTATCCACAGACATACAGTATATTAATCAACGGGACCTCGTGTATCATATTGAGTAGCAGGACGTTCTGATACAGAGAGTTATTAATCTCTCCTGATCTGTACCTTCTCCTCTAATCTTGTTTCTCATTTGTCAAATTCAACCTTTTTATAAGTTCAGTATTTGGCCTCTTCTGACTCAAGTTAACAGAAAAAGTATGGAAAATGCCATCAATTTCACCTCCCGTGGCACATTGAACCCTAGAAATAAGCAAGTAACATAACTAACCCAGATTTGTTTAAACGTTTAAGGGGAATGGCTATAAAAGTTCTTTTTATTTAGTATATGCTGTAACTTTTTTCTGTGAACACTATTGACTGACTTTTTGGTACATTTTTGCAATAATTATGCATAAAATTCTTTATTTCACCTTCATATTATCTTTGCTGCTATAAAGTGAACATTTCTTTTTTTGCATATCACTAACATATTAAAATAAAAACAGACTTTAAGAAGATTATTAAGAAGATTTAAGGACTTTATTAGTCCCCCAGGGGAGAAATTACATTTTCAGCATAGTCTGTCCAAGGTAGACAAGCATCTGAGGCTGCAGCCATCTTGGGAGACGCTGCCTTTTAAGCATGGTGGGTGAAATGTCTTGCCCAAGGACACAACGATGGAGATGGACGGAGCAGGGCTTAAACCAGCAACCCGCCAATTATGGGACGAACTCCTACCACCTTTGCCCCATAAGAGGCATAACAGGCTAGAGAAGATTTCTTGAGTGAATTTAAGAAACTGTCAAAAACAGGTGCTCAGTTCTTTGCTAACTTTATTGGAATAATCTGGGATTTTATAAGTGAAATTCTGTTAAAAGGATATCATTTTAAACATCATACCTGCAGCAGATAACTCCCCAGGCATCTTTGTTTAGTATAAGTCATTTTGTTGGTCTTGGAGGCTGCTAACAGCTAGCCCAAGACAAAAGCAGACTTCTACTATCCTAATACGACTTCACTCTAAAGAATGTAACAGCAGTTTATCTGAGCAGTAACTTATGAAGAGCTAACTGCTGTAATGTTTACACTGGGTGATTATTTACACAGGAAATGGAGGTGCGCCACCAATAATCTTCCTGTGTGAATCACATACTAAGAATAGAAAATGGAGGCTAAAAGTTTTCTGGCCATGACCTTCTTCTCAAACAACTGTTTTAGTTAATTTCAGATGAAATACTGATAACTTAAATCTGACAAGTTATAAAAAAGGTTAGTGCGGACTATTGTACTTAACTGATTAAAATTCCTTGGAGTCTGGAAGAATTTGGAATTGAAATATTACTGCTTGAACTGTTAATTGTCTTGTGTTTTTGTATTTATTTTGTCTTTATATATATATATGGTGTAATGTTTGCACAAGCCAATACGTTTTCATATAGTGCAAGATGATGTTGCTAATACACCATGTTTCAGTCTCCTGTTTATTTCACTTTGTAATATATGTTATTACAACAAAGTAAAACTGGCAAAATTTTCTTTGGAAATTAATGCAAATTTATCTGGAAACGATTTTGTATGTTCAGCTAATTTTGAATAATAGCTCATATATGAAGTATGTGACGATTACAGGACAGAAATTAATATTTGCAAACCCATATAAACAAGCAAACTAAAAAGAAACTGTGCTTAAACACTGATAAGCTAACCTTAATGTACCTCTGGAAATGCATGAATTCATTTAATTGTATGTATATATAAGTAGAGAGAGAGAATTTGTGTATCATATCGAGCAGTGCTTCTGTGTGTATATGTTTTCATTATTTATAAATTTACTATAACTGTCAGACTATTTTGTACATCAATGCTTAAAGAAAGCTAGACTGAAATTGGTTTTAGAATAAGTCTGTAAAATAAAATGTTTAAAAAGTGAAAGTGTGTGAATATTTTCTGGTGTTGTAAACTAAACAAAAAGCTCAGAATTATCTACTAAGGGTAAGCTAGTAAACTCCAGTGACGTATTTTCACAACCTCACTTTAAAAATTTTGTACTATTACTTTAACAAGATTCCCAGTGAGACTGTGAATGCAGTCAAATTCTTGTAATCCAATCAGCAAAGTTCCCACTCGCCTGGATTTTTATTTTTTGAGTAAAACCCCTTTAATTCTTAACAATATTCCAGACATACATGGCAAATGAAAGGAAATGAAATGATCAAACTTTTTCACATCTGTAAGAAGAAACATTTTATTCACAGGTACTGGAAAAGAAAACACAAGCTGCCATATACATTTTTACACAAGCTTTGAAAATCCTATACAAAAACAAAGACCTTAGAAAATATGGGTTTTGATATGAAACGTGACCTTACCTATTATCACATCTTGGAAAAGAAGGTCTGTTTGGTATTTTTTAATTTTTTAATTCATGAGCTCACCCTCTACCTCAGTGTAAACTGAAATTACTGTAAAAAATTAGAATGGTAAAAATGGAGTAGAAATCATCTGTAAAAATGGTTAAAAAATCTCATGCAGCATCTTCTGTGAGGGCCTGAGAGAGCACATCTTTGTAAAAGGAAATAAAATACACCAAGACAAATCCTAGCCAGTCTGGTTTTTCCATGTTTTTTTTTTTTTGTTTGTTTTTTTTGTTTGTTTGTTTTTGGAACAATCATTCTCACAGATCATTTTTCTTCTCTCTGTGTCTGCCATTTGATTTATAAACGCACTCTGATGGCTTCAAAGAGCCAATATGATTGATTTTTGCTGGACACTGACAATCACCATCCGACTTTCTGCATCCTTTCACGAGAGAAAGCAAATTTAGAGTCCTTGTGGGAGATACTTAGTAAATCTTACCATTTTTTGCTAAACAGTCAAGTTAAACATAAAGATTGAAGTTGTTGCTGAGTTTCTTAAAGTAGCTGTAGTGTAAATGTGCTGGAATGCATAGAACTGAGGCTTGGTAGCACTTGGGAAATGTACTGTTTAGGAAAAATACTGTACAGGAAGAGGCTGGCACGTTGGTGCTGTCTCATTTGTGTCTTACATTACATAGTCCGAACCATCTGCAGAGAAATAAGGCTCAAAGATGAGCATCCATAGACCTACTGTCACTACTGAGGGTGGAGAAGTCTCTCACTGTCCATCACAGTGCCTTTCTGATTGTTTTGGCTTCATTTTCTCATTTCCAGGGAGATAAACGTTGGTTAGCACAACTCGAATAAACTTTGCTTGCCATCAAACACCACAGCTGATCCACAGAAACCCATTTCGATAAAGGCAACTGTAGGGAAAACAAATAATTTCCACCCTGTGAGCTTTTACAGGCCAGCTGACAGGAGGAAAGGCGGTCCTTGATGAAATAATACAGTCCAGTTTGAAAGTCTAGAAAACTACAGAAATACAAATTTAACTTAAGGCGCAAGAGGCTGAATGACCATGGGCAAAATGCTGACTTGAGGTTAGAAACTAGAGAAAAGGCAAAGTCTGGGACCGCAATAACATTAGCTTATTGCTTCTTCTTTTTTCTTTATTTTTCCCACTTAAAAAAATGATAATTGTACACACCACACATTCATTTAAATACACTATACAATGCGGTATAAAATATTTTTCTTAAAAGCAACGTGTTCAGGGTTATGCTCAGGTATGCTTAAAACACCTGCATTGTATGAAAAATAATGACTCAAAAAGAACATTAAAAAAAAGGCACTTCAGGGTGTTTGTTGACTTTTCAGTGAGTGATATCCATTGCTTTGCCATGAAGACAACAGCGTTTGTGCTCATGCTTCATTTCTCTGCTCTGTCCTAGACAACGAGGCACTAGCTTAGATGGTCGCGATTTCCTGTTTTTCAGTAAAGCTCCGCTCTCGTCCCCATCTGTCTTCTGTTCTTTCCAGTGATATCTATAAACTGACTGCTACATCTCTTCTACCTTTTCTTCTCACTTCCTCCTCCTTTTTGATTCCTACTTGCTTTTGTCCTCAGACTTCAACTTCATGCAGTCCTTCTTGAGTGCTGGGTGTCGACGGCATGCTGATGTCAAAACAAGTCACCATCATGACATGGGACTTGCAAAGGTTGACACAAAACTCCAACTCCTCTGTGGCCTGCGCCAAGGCCTCCAGGTACTCTGGAGACTCCTTATCCATACTCTGGTCCACGTCAACTGTTGAGACAAGAGAGTTTGTCATCTGCCTTGAAATCAACATATTTTTTTAGGTATTTTTTTGAGGCTCAGAAGTGAAATATCAGTGAAACAAAAGTGACAATGACTTACACTCTCCAACCCACTTGCTTGGATCCATCATCAGTCGAACCTTTGTGTCCTCCAGTTCCTCCAACAACACTTGATGCTTTACTCTTAATTCCCTCACCTGCTGTTGCCTTCTCTCCAGCAACCTCCACTTGCTGTTAAAATACATCAGACCCTAAAAGAAGATAAAAAGGGGATTATTCATTGCAGTAACCGGATGATTTTGCAGAATCCATTAAAAGAAACTTAAGTTTCTGTTGATGAAAAGTAAAGCAGTAAAGTAAAAGAACTTTGAATCAAGTCTTCATATCTCATTTTTTTCTATCTAGAACATAAATTGTATAGTGGAAATGTTATATTTTAAATGAAGTAGCAATTTAGATTTTTTTTTTTTTAACAGAATCTCAGTCACAATGAAAAATAAGCATACCTTTTCAACTTCTTGGTATGGTTGCTGGAAGAAATCGAGACAAACAGTTAGGATGCCATATATCAGTAAATGATTAGCATGTTACACAAACTGTGTAAAAAAGGTTTTAATAATGTTTTGCAGTAAGATTTTGCAAGGCAAAGAAAGAAAAAACACATAATTACTTCTAATCAAAGCAACAGGAAAGATTTCAAATGTACAGTAACTTGAGTAATATTCACATGACTTGAACTTGAACACTACAAACTACAACATGTATTTCATTGGGATTTAATGTAATAGAACACAAAGCTCAACAGAATTTCTTCCTGAATTGCCTGATATTTACCTTCATTCTTCCTCTCTTCATATCTAAGGGGTTAGATTTCCTATTACTGCTGAAGATTGCTACAGCATGATCCTACCACCACCATATTTCACTGTGGGAATGGGTGATGTGCAGAATCAGTCCTTCTCCTCACACAGTATCACTATATGAAGGCCAACAAGTTTAACACTGGTTATCAATACTTGTTCAGTACTTGTTCCATTTTCAGATGATTGAACAGTGCTCTGTGAATCTCCAACGTTTGAGAAATTGTTTTTTCAAACTGCCGTAAATCTTTCCACAACTTTCTCCCTGATCTATCTGCTGTGCTCCTTGGTCTTCATGATGCAATTTGTTCACTAATGTTCTCGAACAATCCTCTGAAGCCTTCAAAGTACAGCTGTGTTAATCCTGAGATTAAATGACACACAGGATGTCTCACTAATTAGCTGGGTTCTGAAGACAGTTGTTTGCACAGTTGTTTGCACTGGTTTGCACTTGAGTTGTGTCAAAATAGAGGAGGCTAAGTATAAAATTAGATCTTACAATTTTCTTTTGTGTTGGACTAATGCATAAAATCCCAATAAAATGCCCTGAAGTTTGTAGTTGTGGCATGACCAGATGTTTAGTGTGTGAATTCTTGTGCTAGACAGTGTAAAGATTTTTCTAATTGCTTGTTAATCAAACATCACTTTATAGCTGATATTTTTCTATCGTTATTCTTCAACAGCTGGAGTTATGGAATAATTTTCAAAGAACAGGAGAAAGGATTAAAAAAAAAAAATCAAACTGGAGAATCCAGGGGTTTTGGTAAGGTGAGAATGTGTTTGTTGTCTGCACCAAAGTCACTTTTTTATTCTCTGTCTTAATCTCAGTCCAGGTCCTCTATCACGTTCAAATCAGGAAATCTTTATTAGTGCACCAGGCTTCTGACATTCATGGGGAATGCTACCAAAATACCAAGCTCAGAGTCTGGACATAGACATTTTAACTCTAGGATTTGCTGCTGAGCTGACTGAAGGTCAAACGTCTGAGACATATTATTCTTGTCCTACTTTATAAAAGGTAATTAGAAAGAAGGGACTCAAGATATTCCCACAATGTACAGTAAGTCTTTGTGGCACATCCTGAGCATGTGTGGCATTAATGCTGCACTTGCAAAACATCACGTAGATTAACAAGCAGGAGTCACAAGACCTACAGCCAGACATGACGAAAGTTTAGCAACATGAGCCACAAACAGTCTGGATTGACCCTCTGCTAACCTCTGTGGTTTCCTCCTGACGCCGTCTTTGGAGCCGTTCCACATCATCAATCTCATATACTTTGATCTCAAAGGGCTCTTTCAATTGTCCAGACATAGGAGGCAAGTCCACCCACTGGCCTGCTGGGGCCACCTTTTTCCCCAAGGACGATGCGTCTGGCAGGGGTGCTGGAATCAGCCGCCTTCTCTGGAAGCCTGAAAACATGGATACCATACAGTCAGATAGCTAGTACTTATTTTTTGGATAAAGGCAAGACAAGTTAAAACAATGTAATCCAAATTACTTTACAGGTATTTAAATGACTTAAAAATAACATTGAAGCATTATTAAAGAACTGTTGAAATGCAAATGAAAACAAATAAATAGCCAAGACAAAAACAAACTAATAATGCGGTAATTGTCTTTTACAGGAATGCAGTGGTAAACAGTGACGTTTGCAGCACAGAAGAAGCTTAAAGAAGCCAACAGTTTCTAGACGTCTAAGGTTTTCAGGGAGTTAGTTCGAGAGCTCAGGAATATACAGTCTAAATGCTGACTCAGCTTGTGTAGTTGTGAATGTAGACTGATGTAGACAGGTCTCCAAAATCTTGAGGGACCGTCATGTTTTATACCTTACTAAATACCATCCAGTGCTTTGCACTCTATTTACAAGATTTTAAAATCTATCCTTTTACAAACACGGAGCCAGGGCAGTGTCTACCATTAGCATTTTGGATGACCTGCAGTTGCCTAATTGTTTTTTTTTTTACAGTCATCATTGGAATATTCGAACCTACTAAAAATGAAACAAAGCACAAGTTTTCTGTGTCCTGTTTTGACAGGAATCACAACATTCTGACTATGATTTTATGATAGCCAAAGGGTGATTTGCAGTATACTTTATGTGATTGTTATAATTTAGGTCTTGTTCCATAATAATGTTGAGGTTTCTTGCATGTGGTGTGGTCTTCAACCTCTATGAATCCAGCTGAGTGTTGGTCTCTAGCCTTTCATTTTGGGGACTAAAACCAGTGACATATCTTTTCTCCATTAGATGGAGGAAATTGTGCATCCATCAGATCTATGTTATTGTCTTACCATTAGCTCTCTTCTTGGGATACTTGGAGCTCCTTGCTCTGCCTGAAGATGACATCCCACTTTCGCTCATGGAGTCAAGAGCAGACGAGGCACTTCCAGTGGCTTCACTGTCCCTGATCATGCTCTCATATCCACTGCTGCCTCCGCTGTGGTAGAACAGAGCTGTGCGGCCCATGGCTGGAGGAAGCTCGCCGCTCAGCACGCTGCTGTTGTCACTGCCATGGCCACTGCTATAGCGCTGAGGCCGCCTGGGTGCAGTGATTTTACTGTACGGAGAGGGTAGCATGGCTGTGGGGGACTTGTCATCAGCCACATTCACCCCACTGTCATTCCCACTGTCTGAATCTCCTGAACCCCTTCCATGCTTTCCTGATATGTTGCCTGTTGCAAGTTCACTCACACGACTGTTTGCAGCCCTAATGGCTTGCTTTGTGCCCATGATAGTCCCTCTCCCAGGTTTATTCGTGACTGGAGCAGTAGTCCGAGAGCCTGATGTTCGACCTGATGGCGGGAGGTTGGCATTAGTATTCCGGGGGACAGGAGATGCCAAAGATTTCGTCGAGGAGCTGAGGCCCTTGGAGTTATTGGCTGAGAGTGAGCGTGCTTTATTCCCATTAACTGCTCCTAATGCTCTGGTATTTACAGAGGCTTTAACCTGACTTGGTTTAGTATTGTTTCCTCCACTTTGAGTAGATTGGAAGGTAGCTATAGGAGAACTGGATGAATTAGGAATACCAAATCTTGGAATTGACTTGTTGGATTTGCTACCCAGACTTGCTCCACTGTTTTCCCTGCTAAGTGCAGCTCTGGAGCCCGAGAGAGAAAGGCTTTCACACCTTTCAAGTGACATTTGACTTCCGTAATGCAGACCAACCTCTCCTTTAGAACCTTTGGCCTTCAGGCTAGAGGTAACTTTGGCTGTGTTGAGGCTGGAGGTTTTGAAATTGGTAGAGTCTGCTTTACGATGTACCTCAAGTTCATCTTCTGATACAGCTGCCCTTCCCCCATAGATCCTCCCTGCCTCCCCATATGCTGACTTTAAGGCACTTTGGGGCAGCAAAATCTTAGTCTTGTGATCAAGGCTTGATTTCCTAACTGGAGGAGGAGGTGGTGAGGTGCAACCAGGCTTGGGGAGATTACTTGCTTTCTGTGAGTTAGCCTTGTTGCTTTTCCCTAGCGAGGAGAATTTAAGGCTTCCAGAAGATGAAACAATATCTTGGCTTCCCTTGTGATCTGTGGAGGAATGGATAACAGGCACCGTTCCCAGGGTGGTGGCCCCTCGTTTCAGCTGAGGCATTCTACTGGGTGGATTTCTGGTAGCTGACTTCTCACAGCCATCAACCACTCTCTGGGATGAGGTAGACCCTTGCACCTTGGGAGGGTGAGGTACACTGTTGCCGTTGTTGGATGCTTTGCTGGAAAAGACACCACTGGGGGGATTTCTGAGAAATCTGCTGGTGCTGCTAGAGTCAGAAGTCTGAGGTTCTGGGTGGTTGTTGACGCGCTGCCAGGGATCCTCCTGTTTAGCTTCTTGCCTCGGTGGATCTCTGCTGTTGCTGCTGCTACTGCTATGAGAGATGGATGAGGTAGGTTTCATCTTCCTGGGAAGACTAGAGTGGACAATTGAGGAGCTCTGTGGAAGTGGAGGAGAGCTCACCGAGTGAGCTTTGGATAATTTAGATGTAAATCGAAGGGACCCTTTGGCTGATTCTGGGGAGTGAGGACACCTTGTCAGTGACAGTTTACTTGATGCGGCACTGTCACTGTCTAGTTCAGAAAAACTGAATCCACTGTCATTTAAGGAGTTTTTGGCATCTCTTGTAGATGACATACAATGAAACATCTCAAGGGAATCGAAGTAAAAGGTGGACTCTGGCCCTATGTGTTGCGCCTGTGGAAGGAAAACATCTGTGCCTGCCCCTTCACTTTCCAAGGTGCAGACACTGACCTCACTCAACCAAGAACTGATAGACGAACCCCTGCTGTCAATACATTCCATTGAACTCTCATGTGTGGGTGCACCCATGGCAATGTTGACCTCAGATCCCCCAACAGTTGATGTGTAGGCATCAAATTCATCATTGATGCTGCTGATGATGCTGACAGGTCTGGAACCAGAGGCCAGGGCCTGAAGTGAGCAGTCACTGTTAAAGCTAATAATGCTTGATGGCCGACCCTTATCCACAATGCTGCCAATTGAGAGTTCTTCCACAACAGTAAACACTAACTCGTCTTCCCCGTTCAGCTCCACTGGCTGTTGCAGGGTGACAGTAGCTCTAAGGATGTCTCGATCCAAACATCTTTCCCTCAAAGTCGAGCGCACTTGGCACACCTCTACAGGTGCTCTGAGCAAAGGCGATGTGCAAGGGTCCCTTCTTTTAACAGCTTGGTGGCTCATTCCCACAGGTGGCATCCTGGTGCCAGATCTTTCTCCTTTTTCGGGATTTTCTATCTGTTGTGAGGGAGGTGGAGCTGGCTTCGGCAAGGCTTTCTTATTGGGGTAAACTTTCTCCCTTACTACAGGCTCCGAGCTTAGGGCTGTGGGAACTATTGATCTATTTGTGGTGACCTGATTTTCAGATGTCAATACCTTCTCACCATCTGCACTGGTTCTGTATACATTTTGGACAGTCTCAGCTGGCATCTTTTCTGAAAGTATGCATTGTCTCTTGTTAGCGTCAAGTTTAGGTGTAACATTTGCACTGCAGGATATTTGAATAGGGATAGATTGTTTAGTTGAGATTCCCTCTTGGTTGCTGTAAATATTTACTCCAGTCTTTGGTGAATTAGAGACTTGGCTGTCCTTGGATTTTTCCATTTTAGGGCTAGCCTGGTTTCTTTTGCCTTCTCCAACAAAGGCAGTGGGTTCTTCACTACCATCTATACACTCCAACCTCTCTTGCAGCTCTGCAAAAGTGTTGCATTTAAAGAACTGGTCTCTATCCTGAGGGCCCTCTTTTGCAGATCTCTTCTTGTTAAGTGAGGGGATAATTGGGACAAAAGCAGGTGGGCCTTCATTGTCACTAAGCTCTCTATCTGAAATTGCAGTTCCCCCAGGGCCCACATAAATGACAGTATCACAAGATTGTTCACTACTTGAAGAGTATTCCGGGTCACTGAGAAGGGCTGGCAGGTCTGGGTCCAGGGCTACTGTCCGAGGGTGGAACGGTCTCAAGTGTGGTGGCCGCCGAACCCTGCCTTCCTCACAGGAACTTTCCCCTCCAGATGAACTGGATGCATACTTCAAAGAAGAGCAAAGTCAAAACACATGTGTTTGCTATATTTAAAAAACTACAAGACCAAATAATGGTTTGTCTTAAATTCATAGTTTAACATTTTTACACAATACTGTGATTTGTTATTGACCGCCATTAAACCCTTTCTGTCAATATGAATCTAAGGTCAACAGGTAAGAGAAAAGAGTTCAGTAACTTGAAGCTACAAGAGACCATAAAACAGAAGACTGGTGGAACAAGCTCTACATAACTGCTTAATGAACAATTCTAATGCTTCCAAATGAACTACAAGTGCTGTTGCACAGATTTGCAGCTAACTGGTGTTGATCATTAGTTGAGTCACTTTATTTTAAAGAGCATTTGCTGCTTCATAAAGATTTTTTTTTCTGAGTATCTGTTCTATCCAGCTACAACCCCAAACCTTGGATTCTCACTTATAAGGTGAGTTGTGTAAAAGAGCCAGTTTCAGGTCCTACGTTTAAATAAGTTGATGCTATAGATGGTTTGTGTACAGAGATGAAGATTTTTTGGAACAGTTTGAGATTCATTCTGCACCCTTACAGAGGAATTAGTACCCTGTAATTACTGCTTGCAGTTACAAAGGCTGTTGTCACCTCAGTGTATGTTTTGTGTTAGTAATTATAGTTTTTATTGGTTTAAAATATTAATATCATTACCCTTCTATTTTACAAAACCTTTTTAGGCGTTATGATTGATTGCAGATGAGTTTTTAATATTTAAACGTATTTTACATTACATGTCGATATTTATCTAAAGGTTAAAAGTACACATCAATAGACACATGGAAATTGATGTCAGTAAAACAAATTGCTGTATCTGAACAGCATAATAATCATCACTGGGACCACAACCAAATAAATACAGGCTGCTATTAGGCCTCATTAACTTTCCCTAATCACATTTTCTTAGGCAGTGCAATCGATTACATGCAGATATACAGAGGAGCTGAGAAAATCTGCGATACAGAAATAGAATTTCTAGTTAAGATTTATATGGACATGTGCAGGAATATTTCACCTTGATTAAAACTAAAGTTTCACCTAAAGAGGACAACAAAACAGACCATGACATGTTGTTCTATTGGTGACAAACTGTATATTAAGTATTTTAAGTACAAAAAAAGTCAGACGAGTTGCTTTAAAAGGCAAATATAGCAATAAAAGGGTACAAATGAATTCTCAGTGTTATATAAACCAGATCATCAGTGTACCTTTGATTTCTTCTTCCTCATGCGGTGAATGCGAGAAGCCAGCTGGATTGTGTTAAGTGAATCAGCGTAGTGGGCTGGGGAATCTGAGATGTGGGCAATCATGGTGGTTCTGCAGTTGATGTTGCCGAGAGACTCCCTCAGCAACATTGTTAGCTTGCTGTCCCTAGAGAGCACATTAAAATTGCTATTAGCAAACAACCCTGTCATGTTTTAAAGCTATGACAAAAGTAGCTGATGTGTTATCTGGGGATGCGTCCTTAATATGCGAAGTGAAAAAAGCTCCCAGGTGACAAGTTGTTAATCTTTTAATACCTAAAACAATATTATGATCTTGTGCCACACCAGTGAAAGCTGCTATCTAAAAGGCAAATAAATTGTCAACTCATACGCTGAAAATAAAATGGAAGCAATGATGGTTTTCTTACCTATAAGGTACATGTTTTGCTCCATTTGTCAAAGCCATTATGACATTTCCCAGCGCGTTTAGGGAAAGACACAAACCTCCCCCTCCGTCTCTGCTTTTGCTCAGGACCTTCTCACAGCTCCCCAAATCAATAAGGTGGAGTCGGCTCCGTCCACCCGACACTGTGCCGATGGAAGAAGGGGAAGCAGGTGAACAACAAAGAAACTCCTCTTTTGAAGTTGCAGTGACGAGAGCAACATAGCACTGTCTGAATTGTCACGGTGAACGGTTCATTTATGAGGAAGACTCTCCCACTGATGTGATTTAGAGGGCCTTGCAAAAGTATTCATATGACTTAAACTTTTAAAAAAATATTTTGTCATATTACAACCACAAACTCCAATGCAGTTTGGTGGGATTTCATGTAAAAGAAAATACAAACTTGCAAACAATTTTGAAGTGGAAGAAAATTGTGAAATAAAAACTGAAAAAGTCCATTGTATCACTGTACAAATGCAGCTGTTCTGTGAAGGCCTTGAATGTTTGTTCGAGAACAACAGAAAACAACCAGCATCATGAACACCAAGGAACAGAGCAGACTGGTCAGGGGTAAGGTTGTGGAGAAGCTAAAAGCAGGACTAGGTTATAAAACAATATCCCAAGCTCAGAACATCTGAGTGAGAACTGTTAAATCTATCATCTGAACATGGAAAGAGTATGGCACACCTGCAAACCTAGCAACACATGACCATCCATCTAAACTGGCTAGATCTTTGTAGCAATGGTTATGTTAGTCAAATCAGATGAAAAGAATCTGTGGTGAGACTTGAAAATCGCTGTGCACACACACTCCAATGAATTAGCAAAACAAAACCACTGTAATCTTTACCCAAACAGTTGGACTCCCAAAAGATTTAGTGTAACTCCAGCTTTGTTGTTTAAGTTATATAAAAGAAAAATCCACCACAATCAGAACTGAATATCTATTCTAACAAATAAATATTTAAATTAAATAAATGAGTCCATATTTAATGTTAAATAAGGCATTAACAACTTAATAAGTATTCATATTAACGGTTATCAAATAAATGTTCATTCTGAAGACTAGTATAGAATAGAGTATGCTGAGGTGTCGGACAGTTCATATTTTCACTGTAAATCAAGTGCCTCAAATGTCAGTTTGGAAGTTTGAAGATTTTACAGAAACACTGCAATACTAACTTCCGCCTTTGCCGCTTTTCTCCATGCGATACTGGTAAACGTGTAGCGTGAACAGCATGTGTGAGTTGCGCCTTTCATCCTCATCTGCATCTGGCCTGCTGGTGCTGCGTGCG
This sequence comes from Anableps anableps, assembly GCA_014839685.1. NCBI lineage: Eukaryota > Metazoa > Chordata > Actinopteri > Cyprinodontiformes > Anablepidae > Anableps > Anableps anableps. The sequence goes on along the minus strand of CM026080.1, from coordinate 24,770,057 downwards.
GCGAGGGCTGCGTCCAGTAAGAAGGCGGCTTTCTCAGCAGTCGGGGCACGAAGCTCGCTCTGGTTCTGGAGCTACAGGGTTGAAGAGCAGTGGCAAGGTGAGCAAAAGAGACCAAGCAGAGCTTGAGAAAGAAGGTGTAAAAATGGAGGCACAGTAAAAGGATAGGAGCCAGTTAATTGGACCACAGCATACATTAGCGTGTGTCTCCAGGGCAATTAAAACAGCAGATATGCACACAGAGGGAGGAGGATTAGGAGAGGTAATGTTGGAGAGGGTAGTGGTAGGACACAAAAATAAAAAAGGGGGTAGACGAGAATGAAAGTAGAAGAGATCATAAAGAAGCCCATGCGTGGCTGCCGAGAGGAAGACAACCTTCACAGAACCGCATATCCTTTGAAGTCAAAGTCCACAGTTGCCCCCAAAAACAACATCTGTCAGCAACACCTGTGAACACCTTCAAATATCCAGTTTTTACCATCCCCCAATATTATTTCTATTGTGCTACAGAGGGCTGATTCTAAATCATCCATAATAGATGCTGACAGGAGAGTCAGCATGGGAGAGAAGAAGAAAGCTATCAATAACATAGATGAGGCGTATATATTAAAGATGGATATAAAAAGCAGGATCGAGACAGATAACTGGGGAGTCCTGGGAGATGTGAAAAAAAAAACTCACACACATGGACTAACAAGAAAGTTTAAACCTCTTTGGAGGAAAAAGGAGAGGTGGATCATAGAAAAAAAGATCAATACTCGGATAATACTGGAACCCACAGAGAGAATGAAAGGATCAGTGAACAAAGAAAAAGTGAAGCGTTATAGCAATACTCACCTGAGTGCCACAGATAGGATCCTCTCTCAGATGGATTCCCGGGGACTGGCCCTCCTGCAGGCTGCCTGTTGACACTTCAGACAACAGGTCCTTCAGCTCTTCGTCTTTCCCAAAGATTTCCACCGCAGACACACGGACCGAGAAGCGAGTGCCTGTCTTCTCCTTGCGCTCGTTGATGAGCTTGAAGAGCCAGGATATAGCACAGGGTACAATACCCAAGCTCTGAGTGGAGCTGTCTTTGCCAATCATGGTGTATGTCTTGCCTGGCGAGTTAAAGAGAAAGGGATGGAAATGAATATGTAACTCGTATAGAAAGTGTCTTTTATTCCTGCCCTTTGAACTTTTTTTTTTAATTTTGTCACATTGCAACGACAAACTTCAATGTTTTTATTGAGATTTTATGCAAAACACCAACACAAATTAGTGCCTAAAGGTGAAACGGATGAGAAATTATGATTTTCTCAAATCTTTTATAGTAATAATCAAAAGAGTGTGGCACCTCCTTTGCTGCAGTTATAAGTCTATCTCTACCACCTTTGCACATGTAAAGACAGATATTTTTTTTCTAACAATCTTTGCAAAATAGCTCAAGCTCAAACTGGGTGGAAGATATATATGAGCATTAATTATCAAGTCCTACCAGAGATTTTCAAATAGATCTTGGCCTGAACTTTGACTGGGCCATTCTTAGACTTGAATGTACTATAATCAAATCCATTCCATTGCTCTGGCTGTATTTTTAGGGTTGTTGTCCTGCTGGAAGGCAAATCTCCTCCTCGGTCTCAAGTCTTTTTCAACCTTTAACAGGTTTTCTCCCAGGAGTGTATGTCGCTCCATCCATCTTAACATCAATCACCATCTCTAACCAGCTTATCACTGATAGAAAAAAGACACCCACAGGGATCTAAAGGCAACTACTTGAACTGTAATTTATCTTGGGTAATTAGAAAAAAAGGGTGTTAAATCCAAATGCACACTTCTTTTACAAGTGACAATTATTGAAAACTATATCAATTTCCTTCCACTTCACAATTATGCATTACCTTGTATTAGGGTTTGTGGTTGTGATATGGGGAACAAGGGGTATGATAAGGTGTTTTGAGGAACTGTATAGTGAAGCTACAAATATGACATGAGCTGTCTGGAATGGGCTAAGGTTTCAAACCGCATTGCAAATTGTGTGAAGGTTACTAGGTTTAACAATTAGTGAAGGAAAAGAAAAGACTGATGCTGGGCATCGGAGGTAACATTAACTTAAAGTAAAATCAAATGCTAATCCAAGGACTTATTCCAGAAGCAGTCATTCTGTGGAGAATTATAGCTAACAGCACCAAGAGAGAAGCACACTCTTCATCCTGGGCGGACTGGCTGGACCAATTACTAAGATTTTAATTAGAGACTGAGTCCTGAAGCTTGCATGCGGCACTTTAGCCCTCAACCCCCACTCACCTCAAACCAATTCTTTCTTCCCTCCAATCTCCCATTCCTTGACTCACCTCAGTGCACTACTAAGCCAATTGTGGACATCAAGTGTAGCTAACAAAGAGCAATGAGGTTTTTTCTGAGACTAACAAAGGCTCTTGTCTAATCTGTTGCCAGTGGAGGAGCTTACCGAGCTTGACTTGGCCGAAGCAGAAGATGCAGCCGTCTGCACCATTCACCACAGACTGGATGACCTCAGCTACTGTCCCTGAGCACACCTCAGCCTGTGAGAAAGAGTGAAACAATTGCCTGTCATAGTCAAACTGCTGTTATGACAAATCTGAAACAATCAAAATAAATTTTTTAAAATCAAAACAGGGCAAATATATCTTAGAGCCATGAAATCTGTTATTTTTGGAAGCATGAAACATAAATGACCCACAATCTGCCTGTTTTTAAATTTCTAAAACTTTTTAAACAAAAAACTCTTTGTGGCCACGCCTACTTTTAAAACACAATGTGAGTACCATATATGGATGATGAGGTCTCACCTGAATCTCTCATGTCTGACACATGTTGTTGTGCACTGAATGATTTCTAGCTTTAAAAAAAACCCTTTAGAAACAAACACCATTTTTGCCTTAATGTCATCTTTGCATAAAACATGAGCTAATGTTCACAGATTGCTTCAACTTAATAACTGCGCTCTCCAAATGATCCTTCTGCGTTACTACCAAAGATGATTAGCTTTAACAGAGACACATTTCACCAGTCAGCACACATTTTTTTTTTTTTTCAAATTGTCTGGACCCAATAAAGGAGAGAGTTTTAACTGCAGCTGCATTTTGATTGCATATCAGTATTTTAACTTTTCGTTCAACCGTCAATGTAGCATTAGCTTAAAGTTCATTTTTTAGGGCCAAAACATGTGGATAAACGAACTGCAGACAGTCTTACATAGTTTCAGTGTTGTGACATGTCGTGTCCTTGTAGTAATGTTTTGACATCTACTTTATCATAGTGCAGTTAAATTATCATGCAAAGAACAGACTGATTACGTGCAGAAAAATGAGACTTACATAACCACTGCTGGTGTAATATAAAGTAGGTTATTCTACTGACACTTTGTTGGGAGCTGACACATGGATGTGTACAGAGTAAAAATGCAGGTCAGAACTGGAGCAGAAATTACAGCATCCATCTGAATCCTGCCAGAGGTTTTGAATTAAAGCTTTTGTTACAAGAGGTGATTTGCCACTGTGGTGCATAATAGGTAGATTTAGGCTCACCACAAAGTGATTTTAAATCCCTCCATAGGGTGGTGGTTTGTTAGGTCACCAAGTTATTACTCTTCTGGTCTCATCCACCACCATATAAATCTTTATCAATTACACTCAGTTTGAGAGTAAGCTAAACCTACATTTTTTAGGGGTAGACATTGTGTTTGCATTGATTCATGAGTCTGGCATTCCAAACAATGTTTGGCTGCATTCCTTGCTACCTTGTGCTTGTTTTATTTCTTTGACCCCTTTTTACACATTTCTTGATTTCAGTCATGGAAATGAATCTAACTCTCGGCAGCTAAAAGCCCGATCAAGGAAAAGTTGTAAAAATGATGATGGAAATTCTTCAAATGGCATCTATCACTTAGGTGTGTGTTTGTGAAGGTTGCAGTGTGTATTTCTGCTTCAGTATGGGCCCTCTGGGACCAGTGGGGCCTTACCATACATCACACAGCAAACAAGACCTGTAACAGCTGAACAGCTTGCTGTAGCTGTTAGCCACCGGCAGAGCAGTCCCACCGGCGCAATTGACCAACTTGGTTTCAGTTCTGCAGCAGAAACATTTAGGCTTCAGCTATCAGCACCATACTTAGAAAAATAATTGCTCCTTGTAGGTGGTATGATAGAAGATCTAGGGTTTTCTCTGATATGGATATGCCACTCTACACCAGTGGTCACATTCTCCTTTGCTGGAGTTTATTGTGCCATTTGAAAATGAATAAAAGGAAAAAATGTTGATATAAATCTTAATGTGAAATTACAAATCTATGCCAAGAGGAAAGCTTGTTTAATCCTCTTCTACAATACAGTAAATATAAAGCTGACCTTTTTCTGTGTCTTAGCGGGTGTTGTGTGGTTAGATATAGAGTTTGGATATAAACAGAGTGGATTCAAATCATTCCTCAGACTGCTTAAAAGCCCCAGCTGTTAGACTCACACTGGTAAGAATGCCCCCTGACCCAAGACAGACATTTTTCTCTAAGCCCCTGGTCACACCCTGCGAACATAAAGATTGTCCCTTCGTCCTTGAGAGGACAAATTCCCATCCAATGGCTTAAAAAAAACACACCCACATAAACATACATAGAGGCACTTACTTGTGAGGCATCGTGGGTAAAAACAGCATCGAAGGCAAATATCTTTGGGACGGCCACAGTGGCGGACCTCCTGTGCCCTGAACTGGAGTGTGGGCTGGATGCAGGGTCATAGAGGGTCAGCTGCTTTTTCCTGCTGTCAACTTTTAAGAAAGACTGAGACTCTGAGGAGTCTGCGGCCTCCAGAGACGGACAGATTCGCATCATCACTTTCACCTAGAAGGATAAGCAAAAACCGGGAGTGAAAAAGCTGGATTAAGAGAGTGGGAAAGTGCAAAATGTATAAGACAGAAAAAAGGAGATTGAGTCAGCAGAGATTCATCTCTTGTTCGATATGAAAGTGGGGGGGGGAAACAAAAATAAAAAACAAAACAAAACAAAAAAACAACAACAAAAAAAACTTAGTCTTATAACCTTTATTCATCTAAAAAAGAAGAAAAATCATACAGTGAGCATTCTGAATGGATTGTAGGGGTGACACTATTTGTTTTTATTAATCTATCAACTCATTTTCTATGAATTGGGTACTCTGAGGAATGGATTTTCTCCCAAAATGAAACAAAAACATGATATTTTTTTTATTTAATACAATAAGCTTTTTCCTTTTTTGCATACTGCAAACAATGTAAAGAAGATGCAGCACTTTAAAGTACAAAATGCTAGAATAATGTATGGCAGCATGAAATAAAAAATGACAAAAGGCATTTTAAAATATATAGTATTCATTTATTGACAAATTAAAAAAACAGGAAGAATGAAGTAAACAAAAATAGCCTCTGTAATAATCAGTGGCGGTGCACACTAACATAAATACCATTTTTTTCTTTTCCTACAGCAATTTGCAATAAAACAGTTGTAATTTTAAATAAAAGTTTAAGAAAAAAAAGGAAATTTCTATTGACTAAAATATGTCGATGGAAAGCTATAGCCAAAGCAGTCCTAGTGCATTTTACATCAGGAGCCCTTCGACAGCATGTAGACTATTTCAGAGCTGAACTGTATCTCAGGTTACCATGGAAACTTTCAGTCTTGCATTGACTGAGAAACTCAATGGGTCAACACATTGCCTAATGGTGTTAGTAAAAGGCAGCAAGGTGAGTACTGAAAGTCATTGCTGAAAACGGTGGAAATTGATGTGCTTGAAACATCCTGCTGTGGGATTATCTGAATCTAGGTTGGTTTTCTAGACCAACCTAGGGCAGCTCAACAGCATGGCAGAGCACCAGCATCTGCCCCCCACCCTCCAACATCTCCTTTATTATTCCACCTACTCACTCTCCTCCTTCTGTTGTCCTTGCCCTCAGTTCCACGGAAAAAGGCATTTCACTGTTAAAAAGCATGACAGCCACCCAGCTGCATATTGCGGCTTCACATTCATCAGGTGAGCTTTACGGTCTTAACACATTCCACAGGTCAGCATATGGTTCATCATCCCAGCGTGGAAAAATGAAAACAATGACAACCCATGCATTAAAGCATTGACAGAGCACAGCTTTGACGAGACAGCTCATGTCACAGAAGTGAAGCCAATCTGCTGTTTGTGCACTGTTCAACGTCCTCCAGACAAGAGCAGATGAATTTTGTAATTTCCTGCTTCAGAGAAACATCGTGTGTGGTTTGTGTGGCTGTGTTTGAACACATCTGGCTATTAAACACTATTTATAAAACCCCGTCTTTAGAAATCCTGACAACTCCATATTGCTTTACAATCTGATGGTCAGATATTTCTCTCTAGAATTTCTCCAAAGGGAATGTGGAAACATATCTGTGACTGACAGGTGACAGAAGCAGCTCTAGGGTTGTGCTTAACAGTCCATTCATCTTTTAGAGTGTTTAGTGTTACCCCAAGCATTACATTACCTGAATGGTCTCTGAACGCTACAGTTTATATGAGATGCAAATCAGTCCTGAGTCATTAAAAATACATGTGTATTTTTAATGACTCAGCACTGAAGCACTTCCTTGGCACTGAAGCAAAACCTTTAAAATAACTAAGTTTTTTCTGTGTTTGGCAAAAGGCTGTTTTGCGCAACCTGGGAGCTCTCCAAATTCCTCATGCCTACACAAAAAGTTAACTCTCCCCAGGACTTCAATATAAAATGTTCTTCCTCAGATCTCAGATTCAGGACTATAAAGGTGTTTTTACTGGAGCAAATTTACTTTGAATACTTTGTTAAAGTATTCAAATTCTGCAAATATTTGTTATATTAGAACCACAAACCTGTACATTTTATTGGGATCTTATGTGATGGAGCAACACAAAATGATAGAGGACTTAAGTGGAAGAAAAATGATACATGGTTTTCTAATTTTTTTTTCACAATTGAATATTTTAAAAGTGTGCTGTCTTGGAATCTAAAAACTGTGTCCGATTCCACCTTCCTCAAACCACAAGTCAATGTGCCTTCGAGCAAGGCACTTAACCCCAAATTGCCAACTGATTTTGGAAACCGTATATAAAATTGAGAAAGCAGGTTGAGCGAATGTGGTTGTAGAGTAAAGTGCTTCGAGTGGTTGGTATGACTAGAAAAGCAATATATAAATTCAGTCCATTTACCATTTATATGTATTCAGCTTCCTCTAAGCAACTTTGGCTTTTCAGCTACGTCTCCACCACCTTGATAATGTTTCGCCAATTGTTCTTGGGAAGATAGTTTGAGTTCAGTCAGAGCATTGACAGATTTTCAACTGGATTTAGGTGCGAGCTTTGACTTGGTCACTGTGGCTCATAAATATGGTTTGATTTAAACCATCCCATTGTAGCTTTGGCTGTATGTTTACAGTTGTTCTACTGGAAGGTGAACCTCTGCCCCTGTCTAAAAGGTTTTTTTTAGCCTCTGAGGTAGTAAGCCCCATCCACCTTTCCGTCAACTCTGATTAGCTTCCATGTCCCTGCTGAAAAACAGCATCCCCACAGCATGATACTCCCATTAACAGAATTTCCTGTGTTTAGGGTCATGTACAGTGTTGACTTTTCAACTCACATTGTGTTTTACATGTAGTCCTTACATGTCCCTTGGTAAACTCTTCCATTTAGGCCAAATTTGCAGTGCAGAACTAATTGTTGTTCTATTGAAAATATTCTCCCTTCTGATCTGTGAATCTGTGCATCTCCTCCAGAATGGCCATGGCCTTCCCTCCTGCTTTTCTGATGAATGTTCTCATTTGTCTGGCAAGTCAGTTGCGGTAGATGGCTACATCTTGACAGGTTTGCAGTTGTGCCATGCTCTTCCCATTTTCCAAACAGTGTTTTATAAAATGTTTAAAGCTTGGTATACTGATTTATAACCTAACCCTGATTTAAACTTCTTCACAATTTATGCCAGACCTGTCTGTTGTGTTCCTTGGTCTTCATGAAGCTGTTCGTTCTTTAATGTTCTCTAATAAATCCTATGAGGCCTTCACAGACCAGCTGCATTTAAACTGTTATTAAATTGCACACAGGTAGACTGTTGGCAATGGATTGGCTGGTATCCCATTTTATTTAGGGATATCAGAGTAAAGGGGGTGAACAAAAAAAGGCACAGTACACTCATTTGTTTTTGTTAAAATGTGGAAAATAAATGCATTGTCATGAGTTAAATTGTACAAATGTTCAATAGGTATGGAGACTTTCGCAGGGCACTTTTTGTTAAATTCCTAATGCCAAGTTCAAAATTTCTTTGTTGTTCATATCTGATTGTTTTGTGACCGAAATATTCAAATAATGACTAAATTACATTTGTTTTGACATTTAAACTGAGTTTCTACATCCGACTGCTGAGGTCACTGGGATGAAAACGCTAATGCCTCAACTTTATTTATGTTGGCAGTAATCTGATATTAAAGGTCGCTGTATTTTAGCGCAGTGCTAATGGTCTTCGTTTCCCTGCACCTTGACTCCTCTCTGAAATACATTTGTGTTGCTTGGCACGACTCCATATATAAATGTCTGCAGGTAAGAAGTGGAGAAGTGGAAGTGACCTACATATATGCCTGATGGAAACCAGCCATTCACTCAAGCGTCACAGTGTTGTGCTGATATAAACCAGATGCGGGCAATGTCAAGCTGGAGAGGGCAAGTGAAAATGGTATTCCGGTTACCTTTCTAGACTGCAACAAAGAAGCGAGACTATGCATCGGTATATTTGCTCCCTAATAAGATAAAGCTGTAACTCTGATAGGCTAGATCATAAAATCTCATAAAAAGTCAAATGTCCCGTTAGCAGAACAGATGTACACCACTGATCATGTCTGGGCTTGAAGAGGATTGTTAATAACACCGTTTTTTTTATGAAGTCCGTATGTTGAAAGGAGATTTACAACATGTGGCAAAATTTCAACCGTCTGGATACCTGGCAGCAGAAGCGAGGGTTTCCTATCCAGGTGGGATCTAATCTTATTCGGGGGACTTCTGCTTTATAAATACAGGACGTCGGCTCAGACAAACAATACCCAATAAACCTCAAAGGAAGAGCAACTTGTTTGCACAGCTTTGTTTAATGACTGTCCTATAGTTGCCAGGCTGACTTTCATCACTGTGCACCGCATGTAGAATGGATTCAGGAATCCCGCTGTTGTTGTGACCACAGATATGTGAATTACAGCTTTTACTGGCTTTCGGTGTTGAGAGAGGAATGCTGGTCCCACAAACTGAGTGAATTCATTGCATTCCAGCAGGCTTATCTGACTGAATCTGCATGGACTGGACCAGACGGCACACTGCCTGTAGACCAGTCTGTCGCCACTCTGCATTTCACCCCTTCAAACAGGGGTCTCTCTGTGTATCTGTGCATATGTGTGCATGATGTTGATGAAGACAGGGAGACATCAGTGTACATTATGGGTAGAAAAATCTGTTTCTGTGTGCATGCTCTCACCTTTCCCATCCCTGGGTTCTCTTTCACTTTGGACACGGCTCGGAGGAGACATGGCGGGGTAGGGGGTGGTGAGACCTGCAGGATGCCACTAAAATTGGTTGGGTAGATGGAGGGCTCCTGTGGTGGAGGCAGGGAGGGTTGGTGTTTTTCTTCCGCTTGGAGGAGAGGTTAAGCTTCTGAGCTGCCCTAAAAGAGGAAAAAAATAGGAAATTAAGGTATGCTTAGATCCAGCAAACCAGAAAGATCATACTTAAGGAAATCTTTGTTTCTGTGAGGTGCCATGCCAAGTACTCACACTATGACACCTCCATAAAGGTGAGTAGTTTCCCTTTCAGTTTGCCAACATACACAAAGCCACGAAAATTGCTATTCTAAGAAACCTCTCCCTTCTTTTCACAACTAAAAACATTTATTTTTTATCTACCAGCTCATACTTATTCATCATATGGAATTAACAATCAAAGTTAGCTGAAAAACATTGTTTAAACTAGACCAATATAATATAAATCATCATCAGTCAACTGTCTTAGTACACTAGGGACTAAATTTAAGCTGTCATAGCTGGAAGACAAAGTAGATCTAATCACTTATCTTGATCAGAAACAACCGAGCTGCGATGGACATGCCAGGTGAGCACTACTGAAGGGCAACCGGATGGGAAACACATCTCGCCTTCGTTACTCTAGGACAGCTAAGCACTTGTGACAGAGCATGCTCATTTATCATTAAAGTCAAAGCTGATGCATAAGTTTTCCTTTGCAATGTTTAATTATACTACAGACGCAGACCTTTACATGAAATCTCAAAATACAGACGGTATTAGAAATTTACCAGGAAACTGGTTGGATACACTCAACTGGGTCTGATCTGTGATAGACTGGTCTGAAACTAATAATCCAATCTTGTTCCAATCAGTGAAAGTGCTACATATCAGCAACTGAAGACACTCTTCAGTGTGGAAGTTACTACAAGAAGACTCCAAGTTTGCCATTTTCAGTATCAGTGAGTTAAAAATTTAGAGATGAAGTCAGATAAAGAATAAAAGCTTCTAGAAAGGAGCCTGTGTGTTTTTTGTTGTTTTTTGTGCAGAGTTAAGTTCACTGTTCATTCATGGTACGAATAAGAAGTTAAACATCAGCAGATAAGAAGTTGACTGTGTTACAGCAAAGTTGTTTTTTTCTAATCAATTTAAAGAGTCAAATTCTCTTTCATAGAACATGCTGGATTAGGAAATATGGACAGTCTTTCTGATATCTCACAGTTAAGGTCGTGGTCTACTTAATTTCCAGACATTCCAAGAAGTTTGTCCCATTAATATTGCTAACCTGCTAACATCAGTAAGTAAGATAAATGCTAATGTAAGATACTAAAGGTAGTTTAGATTGTTGACTCTTGTCATTTTGTCTTTGTTTTTAAGTAATGGGTGTATCGGATATACTCATTACTTCAAAACAAAGACAAAATGACAAGATTACAAATTCTAAAATTATAAGAATATGACAAGACATTACTGATTGAACAGGATATAGTATATTCTGCTCAATGAGATTAGATTGCAACAGAAAATCCTCTTGAGGTTTCTGTTTCTGAGCTCTATTATGTCTTGTTGGGAGTAAACATGTGATACTGTAATTATTCTTCATTTAAATATATCCCTATTCCACAGCTTAGATGCTTTTACTGTATTTGTAGATTTTAGTTACACACAGAAAAAAGCTCTATAACTTTGGTTTGTTTTTAAGACAATGGGGGGGGAACCTTGTATTGATATATATACATTTCTTAAAAAGAAATCAGAATTATCTTTACAACACTGGTGTTCAGAAATAGGTAAACATGTTTACTTTTATGGACACCTGGTGAATCTGCTGTGACGGCTTCAGTCAAGAAAAATGGGATCAAACTCTTTTCTGCCCTGCATCTTTGTCTGAAGGCATTTATTGCATTGCCCCTATCAGCTACACCTTATCTGCCAAAAATTCAATGTTGACATATAAAGTACACCTCCCAGGAAGATCCAATAAACTCAAGTGGTCAAGCAGTCAGATTTCAGAGAAAGTCTGGGAGGACAAAAAAGTTATTGTTTAACCTGAAGGAACAATAAGATCAACTGAGTATTTAAGACTGAATTTAAAAAAAAAAAAAAAAAAAAAAAAAAAAAAAAAACAAATCTGAAAAACAATGGATTTTAGCTCAGATGCACAAATCAATGAGGCAGAAATCAGAATCAAACACTGATCATCAGGTCAAAAGCTTAAAATTTTGATTTTTTTTTTTCTTTTTTATTAAATGCATCTAAGCTTGGAATTCCTACCATGATGGGTCTATAAATGCACTAAATATTATATACATTATGTTTCTGTTCAAATTTAATAAAAATCAGTTAAAGCTCAGGGACTAGGCTTGGGCTAGTTGTTGTGGTCAAGGTATACTGAGGTTTAAAAAGTTAAATTTTTATACAACAGCAAGCGTTGAAAAGATTTTTTCCGGCTGAATTGAGCACACTGTAATGATGTGTTGCTCATCCTCCACCTATTGCTGCACACTGTCCATCAGGAAGAAGGATATTACACTTTTATCTGCCTTACAACAAAGTCAAAATCCTCTGTTCTGAAATATTTCTGGTCACAAGAAACAAAGCATTATGGTTTGGAGACTAAATGAGCACCACCCATCACTCCTATCTTAAACCAGACTAATTAACTAGCTAATATAATCTAAGCAAATCTAAACAATATTATCTTTTAAAATATCCTAGATATCATTATAACCACAAAAATCAATATTATTTGAGCATCTTACAATTCCTTCATTTTCTGTTGGATTCAAAACTCTTTCTTCTTTCAAGGAACCTGCAATTCTCTTTATGAATTACAGCCTTAAGCAGGTCAGCCCTCAAAGAAAGCCAGAAATTGACACTGGTCAAGAAAAGCCTGATGAGTGCACTCCTAGATTTTAGAGGCAGTGCTCCTAAAAAAGAGAAAGGTGGTGATCATAGTGGAATAAAACTACATGTCTCCAGGTCAGCAGGAGTTCCTCAGCTTCCAGTCTCAGCCCATTAGTCCTCTTCTGGGCTCCTCTGGACAGAACTGGGTGGTCTGCTGCCAAAAACCTCACCACGTTCCCATTCCTATCTGCCTGCAGTGACAATCTAAACACCCCCGACCCCCCAATCTCAACTACTCCCCTCTTCACTGTAACACCCCCTACAGCGACAGCCCAAGAGCACAATCATGGAACATGCTGCTGGCTGATGGAATAATTATTGCATCCAAGAAGGCTACAGGAGAAGCATCTCCCTGGGGAGCTGCCTATGTGCGATAGCATGCGAGACGGATCATGTGAATGAAAAAAAATGAATAAAGACTAGATGGAAGAGATGGATGTGAGCCAGAGAAAAGGGAAGGCAAAACTACACCGGAGTCCACATGGCTGCATGGTGCAGCGTGCATGTGTATACATATGGGAGGTTTCTGCGACACATTCATTCAAGAGAAACCTATCCGTCTGTCTCTCTCACCCCATTCTGTCGTTTCTCTTCCAGCAGCAACATAAATCAAATGTGAGCCTAAGACACTGCACAGCAAAAAGGGCACCAAATTGATTTGTAACTGTCCTGACCACAGAGGGGTGGTTACATCCCAAAGCTGAGATGGTAACCTTGAAGTTTAATTGATGCTGCACAATAACAGTCAGTGCGCAGGTGTCTTCTTGAATGAAACAGATTCACATCCACATTTTCAGATTAATTAACTGCTTCTTTCACTCCTGTCTCTCCCTTCTTCCTATCTTTGCCTCTCTATGCCTCACCCAACTGTGAACAGGGAAAAAGGTGGCGAGAACAGGCTCAGATTTCATCAGCTCACAACAGCTTGTCCACCTGTTCACTCTCAATCTCCAAGGAAGTAAAGCTGTTTCCACACACAACTTGCTCTAACTTCTCAAAGCCAGATTTCACTCTAAGCAAACCAATATCTAAGATCTAAGTTTTTTTCAAACTATACATATTTACATTTGTTTAGCATGCACCAGTGAGAATGTGCTGCAGTCATGTACTTACAGCTCTTTCCAATCCATCATCTAGTTTATGCTCATAGTCAAAAAACAAACAACTGATACAGATCAACTTTGAGGTCTGTGTCTGTGCTGTCACTGTTCTCCATTATTTGCACATTTGCTACGCCAGCGCAGTCGCCAAGAACACGGTGAGGAGGAGGGGGTTGCTCGCTAGTCAGGGCACGGGGCTCCTTCCGACTCCGATCGCAATCATTGAGGTTCCGCTTGATCTCACAGAGGTTTGTAAGACGCCAGGGGGGTGGAGGGAGGACGATCAGGGTGAGGCGTGGGCGTCATAGTAACTAAGTGGAACAAGCACCAGGTGGGGTAGAGATAGGGTGGGCAGGACGGATGACCGCTCTGTTGGAAAAAGCAGGATAGGTGCAACGGAGAGTGAGGTGTGTGAAATCCAGAGAGTTTCCTAAGAAGAAACAAGAGGTGGAGCACGCTTTTGTAAAAACATCTCCAACTCTCTCCCACAGGAAAAAGTTCTGCACCACTTCACGGTCTTAAAAAACAGCTTGCAAATAGTTCAGTTCCCCTCTGCGTTTCTTCATCCAAGTCTTCTCTCATGCCACACGCTGCACTATTTCCTGTCATGGAGTTATTCCTACATGCTCTGTCTGCTGTGAGTGGCTGTACGTCCCGATGGTCTTTCCTACAGCCAGAAGGATTGGAAGGGATTCTCTACTCCTGGCTTGGCTTTGTGAGAAGAAGGAGAATTCCTGCTCCTGTTCCACCTCTTGGTCCTTCTTCTGCTATCGGAGAAATTCTGGCAGCTGTCCTGTCGTGTTTCTCTTTCCCTCCCTCTCTTTCTATCTCACATACACACATACAATGCCTCCTCCTTCCTCTCCCTCTCCCCTTTTTCCCTCAGCCCAGCCCCTTCTCCCTCCGACTGCCAGACGAGGTGTCAGCGCTCGATTGCTGGGTGCTTGCGGCGCAATTTGCCAGTACTCTCTTTCTCCCTATACCCGCACACATGCATGCACCTCAAAACACGTCACATGAATACTTAATGCATACAGGAGCCCTCTCTTCTTTTAGGGTCCCACACTTCAAACAGATTTGGTTAGTATGCCTACAGTGCATGCATGCATGAACCAGAGTGTGCACACGAGCATCTTTTTTTCAGCACTTTTGTGTTTCGCTGTCATTGTTGAAGAATGTAATTAGCCAGAAGAGTGAGAGTCTTATTAATCAAAAAGTAGAGACACGCAGATAAGCGAGAATATACTTAAGAGAGATGGATTGCTTGAATGAGTGATGCTCAGATTCAATTGGCAAGCTCTGAGAAGGTAAAAATACCAGTCAAGCAGAGGAAACGGAAGAAGATGAGAGACAATGAGCAGATGACACACTAGGAAAGCAGATTTATGCTGGCCAGTGAGAGGGAGTGCAGACAGTCAATGGTCAAGGGTAAAAAGGGGAATGAAAGCATGTGAGTAGGTGAGCGCTGGGGTGAGAGTGCCCTGTATTCCCTGGGCTGCCAATTTACCAGTAAGCCCTCTCAACCCCCCCGAATACAGCCAGTGTTGTTTGAAAGGCTGCCGCGTTGGCTGCAGAGAGCCCACTACAACACATCGGCAAACAGAGTGGGTGTGAGACTTGCCAGATGAAAGTACATTCAGCACAAAGCTCTCTCTGACTCTCTCCTTCTGACACACTGCCCCTAATATGAACTCAGCTGGATTAAACTTTAAAGATAAAAAGGGAACAAATAAAACCAGTACTGCGTACAAATTTGAGGATCCCTGTTAAATAATGAAGCTGTCTGATATATCACGTTACCTTTACAGTATTTTCTGCAACAACATGCCTTCCTCTGCTCTTTTGCAGCATGTCCAAATTACATCAGCTGAGATGTTCTTGTTTGAAAAGTGTAAGGTCTGGTGCATTCTTCAAAGACAATACTGATGTTGATAATATAGCTGCTCAATTATAGAAAATCATGATTAGCTGTAATGATTACTCATTAAGTTTGGAAAAATAATGTTTATTGGACTTAAAGAACCTTTTTCTCGCTGTTTTCATTTTTATTTTTTCTGAATTTCATGTTTTTACCATTTTTTCCACCTAAAACAAAATCTAATGGCATGAGTAATATAGATTCTTCAGCTACTGTTGCTTGTTAACACAAAAAGCAACTCAGCCAATCATATGGAAACTCAATGCATCTTGGCATCCATATGTGGTTAAGACAAATTGCTAAAGTTCAAACTGAGGATAAGAATGAAAATTAAAGGGAATTTTAGGGACTTTGAATCTGAGATGGATGTTGGTGCCAGAAACGCCACTGAGTATTTCAGAAACTGCTGATCTACTGGGATTTTCAGGCATCACACAAAAACCTCTTGGGTTTACAGAGAATGGTCCAAAAGAGAGAAATATTCAATAGCATTAGTGAAATTGAAAATTACTTATTGATGATTGTGGAAAATGGGCAGTTGCTCAAAGAACCATCCGTCATAAGCAAAGTATACTGATTATCATCTTACGAAACATGTCCAACCTTAAAGTAGATGGGGAGCACACCAAGACCACGCTGAGTGTGACTTCTGTCAGTTAAGAACAGAAAACTGAAGCTTTACAGTGTCACTAAATTTGGAAAATAACAGATTGGATAAACATTGTCTGGTCACATGTGTCTCAATTTCAGCTGCAACATTTGGGGTAATGGTGTTGGGAATATGAGCTAGACACACATTCGAAGACTTGCTACCAACCGTGTAAAAATTTAAACTACAAAGCCTATGATTGTCCCCAAATGGTCAAATAATTAATATGATCTACATCAAAAACTTTGACTTTCAGCTTTAGCAATCCTAAAGTGAATAAATCATCAGCACAGAGTGCATGCATAGTGTTGCCCGATATTTGGTAATGCTGGTTCATTCCTACAACATTCAAGTAGCAGTTGAATAAAGACTGTAGTAGTGGGGTTAGTATTAATAAACATCTGTGGCAGCCTTGCTGAGCAGGTGGTCAAATTTGGCATGCTACAGTGTGGAATGTGTCAGAACGTGTTGCTGGAGTATTATTTACCTAAGGCAGTGTATCTGCCGATGCTGCTGAAATGCAAGGTAGATATACATTGATGTGATAGGGAATAACAAAATCTATGATATTTGTTGTTTTACGAAGGATTTCTCAGTCAGAGGTCAGGTAAAGTGTGGCCATCAAATTTAATTAACGTGTTTCAATTTTTGTCAGTTACTTTGTTTTAATGGTTGCTGGAAAATTTGATTAACTGCTCAGCTTGCGTTGGCATTGGTCACTCTGACAGAGTTGCCTCATTAGTCTCATCCCCACTGCCTTTCCCCTTAGTGTGCTTTCACATGTTATATATCACTACTGCATTAAAAGAAGGAACAGTCACAGTTAGAACTGTCCTGATAGCCTTTCAGCTCAATCACTGTCTCCTTTATGAACAGACCTCAGGGACAGATAATGACTGCAGTATATATAAATGAGCAAGAGCAAGACAGATGTAAAATTAAGCACCTTTTTAAAAGAATAGGTCTACTGGTGGCTTTTTTTCGAGAAAGGAAAACCAGATTTGTCCTCACCTATAGAGAGAGAGGATGGGGAGCAGGAGGTCAATGACTGCAGAGTAAAAAACGTAGAGGGGCCGTGTTTGCCTCCAGCTTTCAAAGCTTCACGTTGGCTTGCTGTCAATAATCACTACGGTCTTTTTCTTCAAGCTTTGTCCAGCTGGCTGGAGAAATTTCACAGCCCCAGAGAATCATTTGCTGGCACACCCATCAGCTTCATTGTGCAAATTTATCTCTGTTCTCCTGGCCAGCTATACAGCTTCTTGGGTAGGCTCTTTCTGTAGCTAATTAACATGTTGGAGGCATTTCCTATTCTTGACATTTTGTTTCTGTGATTCCCAGCCTTTATTCTCCCTCCACACACACAAGATAAGGCTGCTGTGGCTATTCATGCAGGGATCAGATCACTGGATATGATATCATACTGCTTCATCCTCAACTGCCCCTCCCGCTCCACAATCTGCAAGTCTCCCACTGTTGCTGATTAGCAGCCCTGCATTGCTGTTCATGAATGGAGATACATGAATGATAATGACCAGAGTACAAAGAGCCAGGCACATTTACTCTCAGAAACACAGAACATCTTTCCTGGACTCAGTAGTGCTGGCATTTGTAAGATCTTTTTTCTTAAAAAAAAAAAAAAAGCTGTGCATCTCAAAGCATTGCTTCACACCAAACCCAAAATGCCATATCAGCAGTTGGTCATGACTGAGTGAGCTGAACTTGTGTTGCTTTATCAGGTGGGGTGCTATGTTTTTGCATGGAAAGATAATCATTACCAAACCTCCCTAGAGCTAAAAATCGGTGCACACTGTGTCTTGTTGATGGGCTGCCCTCAATGCGATCAAACAGCTCTCTGCCCCAGAGGAGTGGGCGAACAGCATAAATCTGCTAACAGAGAGAAACACAGACTTCAGATAAAGCGAGCACATCAGACTAATGTTCAGATAGACACCTCTGCACGGGTTTATGCTTTACCAAATTTGGGGAGGATTAAGGCAAATCTGGATCTCTGCATGGGCATGATCCCCATCACCTCACCACCACCACCACAGCCTGAGCCAGCTATCACAGAGCCTTAGGGGTAATTAGGCAGCCATGACATCAGCCAGTGAACACACAAATTCAGACAAGAGGAGATGATGTCATACACTTAACAGCTAGTCCTGGCAGAATAAATAGCCCAGTTAGAGAGGATTTACTTGTAAGGCCTGGATGCCAATTGTTCTACTCAAGATAAACACATTTCCATCTATAATAGTTGCTTTTTACTTGGGCAGGAACCTCTGCTAGTTGGATGGCAATTTACATATAAATATGGTGCTGGAAAGCGGCTTTCGTGCTCTCAAGATTTGCATCAGTGTAATTTTATTTTTGACTTTTAAAAATGAATTTGATCTGTTCTTGTTCCAAGGTGATCTGATTATACAGCATAAACCTTTTGTGAATTATTAAATAGTCTGAATTTATTGTATAATTTCTCAAAATTGTACACATTGGCTACAAAATATAAACATGGACCATCATTAGAATTATTATAAATCTCTTTAAGCAAGTTGCAGACAATTTACTACTTTTGTTTATAATTAAACTTCTGGAATCCCACTGACCTCCACCTTATTGAAAAATGTATAGTTTATGCTTAATGGCAATATCTAATGCTTAATCTAATATTGGTTTCTGTGGCAGAAACCAATATTAGAGTCAAAATCATGCCAGAAGCTTGTTGATGGCAACACAAAATCAGTGGTTTCTTTGCCACTTCATAAGGGACATTTCACCAAATATGAGTGGGGGGTATGTATATATTTGAGTATATATATGCATAGTTTTGACTCTGTGGATTAGAGAAAATCCACAATAAATTAGAATTTGTTTATGAAATTACTGTTTTTTAAAATTAATTTATATTTTCTTTGTTGTATCATATCATCCCAAAACAGAAGTCGTGCAAGTGCATCATCAGAAATCAAGATATTAATATAACATTAATTACGATGATGAGTGTATGTAAACGTCTGACTGGAACCGTATGTGCATTATAGCTCGGAAAGGTCTTGCAAAATTCTCTAACTTCTTTGGGTACCTGTCTCAGAGGGCTCCTTAGATCTTTATTCATTAAAGAACTAATTTAATATGCACATTTATGTTACACATTATTGGTTATAAAGGGGTGATACGAAAGGGACAGGCTGTCTAGTGCATGACAAAGCTAATCTTGTCCTCTTGTGTGGCTAATTCAGGTAATGAGCCCATCTCTTTTCTAAAATCTCCCTGCAATCAAGGGACTCTTGGTGTAAACATTCATTTAGTTTTTTTCTCACGTCCTCTTCCTTATCCTAAAATGCTCAAAACTACTGTCTGGTGCTTCAGCCCTGTGAAAACCCAGATTAATCTTGGAATGTGGCTATAAAAAAAAAGATAATTGAAGAAAAAAAAATATGCAATTCCACCTAAAAAACAGAGGCTAAAACCCGGAGATGCTGGAACAGATTCTCCATCCGTTCACTGGAGCTTTTTTTATCATTGAGATACAGATTAGCATCAGCCAAATCAGAGATCTTCCAGACGTTTTGAAAAAATGTGTTTCCTCTTTTTTTTGGCAAGCAAAGACGGATTAAATTGGAAGAGAGAACTAACGTGCTTCTCTGGCTGTCTGTTGAGTCTTATCAGTCCAGAGATCTGTAGCTTTCAAATGACTGCAAGCCCGCTTTCTGCTGTTTGGCAGTTGTAACTGCAGTCTGAAGGCTCTTCTTGTCTGTGTCAGGAGCCCTTTACAGGAAATGGACAAACAGCTCCTGGCTAAGATTAATGGTCTTTCTATAAATCCTTAGAAATAGATAAACGCATCCAAACAAAAACTAGACACCAATAAATGGGATGTCCATTTAGCTGAGCAATATCCGGCCTGGTGTGTTCCAAACACGTTGAACCAAGCCTTCTGGAAAGGTTCTTTGTTTCAACAAGGTGTTCAGCAAGCCTTTTGTCCCCGCACAGTGTCTGACCTTGCACATGGAGAATCAAATGGTACATTATTTGTGTGCCGACTGCTGACAGCCCAAGGCTGCTCACACATCTTTGCTGCACCAGTCTCTACCCAATTAGGTAAGGCCAAATGCATTCACGTAACATCTGTGAATACAATGTGTTGTCATATTAGAAAAGATTCCCAACAAAGACTGGCATTGCCTTCTGCAACTGACTTGTCATATTTGAATCAGTTTGCATCGTCAAGGAGTGCAGTTATCTGAATAAAACAGCAAAACCCTGCAAATAAAATTCCTATTTCTGCCAGCGGGTTGTAAACCTGTTCTGTCACAGTCTGCTTTTCAAAGGGGTCTGTGGACTGAGATGGAAAACGGGACATTAGGGCATCCTCTGGAGAATAGCTTGAATAGCAGGGGATCATTAGAAACAAATGGGAAGGAAGGAACTGTCACTGATAAATGTTGAAGTAGGCAGTGCAAAGGTACGGCTGGGATTAAAAAATGAATTAGGGGGAACGGACATTAAGAGAAAGATGCAGAGGAAACAGAATAAGACAGCATGAAAGGAAGCAGCAGGGTGTAAAGCCAAGTCCTCTCTTCGATCAGTGAGCCTGGCTCTGTGCCAATGAAGCGCTGTCCACAAGGAGGTAAATCATTTTCTGCCTGAGAAGAAAACTGGGGAGGCAAAAAAAAAAAAAAAGATTGCTGGGACTATGCCACAGCCATCTTGGAATTGCTTTATTCCCAGAGATGGGAATCCCCAGTCGGCCAAGAATAAATGGAACAGTTGGTGACAAAAAGTGAAAAAAAACTCATCAATATTCAAGAAAGTCTGGTTTGATGCTACAGTATATCAGTGTAAACAGAAATGCAAGAATTGGCAAGTAGCAACAGCTTAGAGCATTTTGTACCTATTTGGATTTAAAGTACCCTGACAACATGATATGTATAATGCCTAGGAAAGTATTTACACCACCTCAACTTTTGCAGATTTTGCAATGTTAAAATCACAGTCTTAAATATATTTCTCAGTTGTTTTATGTCGTAGACCAAAACAAAGTAGCACAGAAATGTGAAGTAGAAGGAAAAATTCAACACTTTTTACAAGTAAAAATCTAAACAGTATGGTATTGTCATGATTCACGTTCTGTCCTGTCCATGCTGTGTTAGTTTTCATTCAACTCACCTGTGTCGCCTGATTGCTGATCTGTGCCACCTGGGCCCTGCTCTACTTAACTCCTCTCAGCCCCTGCCTCCCTGCCAGATTATCGACAGCCACGAGCCAGTAGAAATCCAGCGTTTCATGCCTTGCCTTCTTGTGTTTCGACCCATTTCCGTCCATGGATCTTCCCCTCCTGCCAAGCCCGTTACGGATTCCTTTGGTTCTGGATTTCTGGACCTTGACTCAAGCTCCGCTTCACGACCACCGAGTATTGCCTGTCCCTCAAGTTAAGTTTGCTCTCTCTGCCTCTCCGTGTATAAACTCTGCCTGATTATCGTCTAGCCCCTGGTGCTGCGTTGGATTCCCTTGTGGAGACCTTCATTGTTTCTTCCTGAGCTGCTACCAGTTCCTGATACTAAAACTTGTTTTTCCTTTACGTACTTCTGTGTGTGGTTGAATTTCCGGGTCCTCCCTGTGAGTCCTTACAGGTATGCATTTATATGTAGCCCCTTGTGATCTGATTCCCCTGAATATAGTTCAGTGCAACCAGTTAGCCTCAGAACTTGACTTATTTAGTAAATATAGGCCTCTTGTGTGTAACTTAATCTCAGTATAAATCTGGTTGTTCTGTGAAGACCTCAGAGTTTTGCTGGAGAACAAGTGACCAAGGAACATAAGACAGGTCAGAGATAAAGTTGTGGAGAAATTTAACGCAAGGATAGATTATAATACTAATATAGTGGTACCAGTCCGTGGGTCATTTGATGCCACGCTGCACAGAAAGAACAAATAACTTGCAGTATTTCCATTTTATTTATTATTTGAGTTTGAATGACTTTATTTTGAAAAAATGACCAGATTCTCTCCATTAAATCCATCTATGATTCACTCCTGGGGGTTAAGAGTGATACGTCACCATTTTTAAAAACAAAAAAAAACAAAAAAAAAACACAACAACAAACCCCCCCCCCCCCCACAAGCTAGCAAAATGAGTAAAAAAATAAAAGGTCTCTTGAAAGTTTCTTTGAGAAGGAGAAAAGGTCAAAAGAAAGCTACATTTAACAGACAATACCAGGAGTCTAGCTTAAAATATAGCTTTATTGAGACAGGCGATTTTGACCACTCTGCATAACATGCATCAACCGGCTTTCTAATGAGGCCTTCAAAACTGCTGTAGGTGGGACCATTACAGAGAAACAGGCACAGGGCTCCCACTGATTCAGCATTATGGTGAGTTGTATTTTTAATGCACTTTAGATTTGGTTTTGTGGTATAACTTATTCTAAAGGCATGTTTGAATGTTACTATGGTAGCAGAGAGCACTAAGGGACAGAGAGGATGTTACTCATGTTATGTTGTTGGCGTAATGTCATGGGACGCAGCTATTAAAACTGCAAGTGCACATAATATAATTCCAATATTTAAAAAATATCAATTTTTATGCCTAGTCATATTTTGTTGTATTTATCTGCCACACCTTAAAAGCCAGTTTGTGAAAATATTGTCTGATATTAAGCTGGCCTGTGCCACAAAAAAGGTTGGGAACCATTAATGTAAAGCACATAAATTGTCTTGTTGCTAAAATGACCTATGCAAAATAAGTTAACTTGACAAGACTAAACTATGAGCAGAGAAGCACCCAAGAAGCCTATAGTAACTCTGGAGGAGATTCAAAGCTCCACTGCTCATGTGGGACAATCTGTCAAAATGACGACTATTAGTCATGCACGCTACAAATCTGTTCATCATGGAGTGGAAGAGTGACAATAAAAAAAAAAAAAAAAAAAAAAAAAAAAAAAAAAAAAAAAAAAAAAAAAAAAAAAGGCAGAACTGTTTACAGTTTGCCACAATCCATGCAGGAAACATAGCAAACATGTTAAAGAAGGTGCTCTATTTTTATGAGAAGATTTTTTATTTTTATTTTTTTTTTTTTTTGGCCCAAATCCAAATGCAAAGTGCTACTTGTAAGAAGAAAAGACTCTACACCACCTTACGCAGGGTGAAACATGGAGGTGGCAGCATCATGTAGTGTGAAGGGCTTTCCTCAGCAAGGATGGGGAAGATCGTCATTGTGACGCTGGATGGAGCTGGACAATCCTTCAAGAAATCCTATCAGATATCGCAAAATATTTAGGAGATGTCAGAGTAAAGAAGGCTGAGTACATACACACCCAACACTTCAGATTTTTATTTCTAGAAAAAAAATGAAAGCCATGTATCATTTTCTTCCAATTTTCAATTGTGCACTACATTGTGTTGGTCTATTACTAAATCCCAGTAAAATACATTGATTGTATTTTACAATCAATGTATTTTAATGTGACACAAGGGGAAATAAAAGGTATAAATACTATTGCAGAGCTCTGTATGTAGATTTTTAACTGCAAACATATGTTTGCTTTCAAAACCAAAGATCTGTGTCTGTGCCAGTAAGGCTGACTGCTTTGTGATGGATGAAAAAATATTATGGCCCATAAGCACATAGAAACAAGGAAAGCTTTAAAATTTCTTTCCTGAAACTGACTGCATCTCAACACACTCTGCACCAATCAATTCAGTCACTTATCTGTCACATTCCCACACTGTAAAGCCATTAAGATGCCTTGCCAAGAGGGGGCTCAAGGATGGCTTAAGACAAGCACAGGAAGGAAATTTGTGGGTATAATTCCATTCAACGTTCACTTTATTATTCTTTCCAGCATCTCGTCTTGCTCATGTGGTCTTAACTGGCCATGAAGAGCTGAACAAAGAATTGAGCTTTGACTCTGCAGGACCTTTTGTATGTCAGGGAGAAAAGCTTGCAAATTTAGGGTTAATGGAGGAAAAGAACCTAAGATAAAAGTGGGAATTTAGATTTGCAGCAATAGAATACCCACAGTGTTAAAATGCTCAGCTGTTGCCTCAACATTTTTTCAGGCAGTTAAAAGTAAAAATCTTGGTGGTAAATATAGTTTTCAGCTGATGGGTGACAGATGATGATGAAGACATGCTTCCACCATCTTCACAGACAGCAGTCTCCCCACCTCTGGCACTGCTGACGAAGATTAACAGCCGCTTTCATCTCTGAGGTTTTTTTGCATTTTCTCCGTGCTCCTCAGACATTGCTTCTGGAATTCTGCTATACACTTCTCTCCACTGCTGCAGGGAAGTTGGAACAGCTTCACATCCTTCACACACATGTTGAACTCTGGTTTACCCATCATCCCACCCACATCTTCCCTCAGAAACCTCCCTAGAACCTCAGGCGGTTCTACTCAGGGCACACAAGAAATGTCTTGGCACTCACCTCAAGTCATCACAGCCTGAATGACATTTCCTGTCTTGAAACAACACCTACTGGAAGCAGGATATCGCAGACAAAAGACTAGTGAGTTTGATTCACATAAGATAATTCTTCAATCAAATATATTGTCCTCTTCATTTAATTCATAAGAAAACTTAAGACCTTGATGAGGACAGGATTGACAGGCACAGGGGTAAAAGTCAACTTACTTCTGCTCCACTTCCCCGCTTCATTAATCACTTTCTGCCAGCGGAAGACACCTTGCGATTATTTATTTGCACTTCTCTGCACTGAGGCTATCACAACAAACAGGCCCGCAGGCAGCTAAGAACATTTGGGGGTGATTAATCAGCACACTGTCGGGACAGACAGAACGCGGTGGAGGAGGGGATTTCTAACACGTGCTCTTAATCTTTTATCTATATTCCAGCCAACAGGCAACCCAATAAAAACTAGACAGAGGTTCGATCGAAACAAACTGTACAGTCGTGCTGATGGCCACGATAGCAGATGTAGGAGTACTATATGGGATAAGATGGGTTCAGATAAAAGACAGTAATAACTATTTGGGCGACAGGGTTCAATAAATGCAACATGGAATTCAGGAATGGGCTGATATGAGATTGCCATGGTGTGATAACCTTGATACCTTCAAAGCTAATAAAATCCCGAAATTCAGTTTCGGTCAAAATTAGAATATCATGTAAAGCAAAAATGATATGGTCTACATACTCATGTGGAAGACTGCTGGCTTGGCGGCCTACTCTCCTCAAGGACAGTAGGCCACAAAAGGTCATTGTTAAAGAAGCTGGCTGCTCAGAGTACTGTATCCAAGCATGTTAATGGGAGGTTTAGTGGAAGAGAAAGGTAGTAGAAAAACCTGCACAAAACAGGGATAACTGTAGCCTTCAGAGGATATTAAAGTAAATGCTACTAAGGAGTTTCAGGTAGTGAGTGTAGTAAGTACTTCAAGAGCCACCAAACACATGAGCTACAAGCTGTCTGCTCCTTGTGTTCAGCTACTCCTGAACTAAAACAGCATCTGACCTCGGCTAATTAGAGAAAGGCAGGCAATGCTGCAAGTCAATGACTCGACGCAATCTGCTTGGTTTCCTTAGAAACTTTTTGAACTACTTAGAATAATTAATTGACTGTACTGTAGTGTTTGATAACTAGGATCAACTGGAATGCATGTATAGATGAATTTTATTTTTTTGTAAAGTGCCTCAGGATGACATTTGTTGTGAATTGGTGCTATATAAATAAACTAAATTGAACTGAATTGAATTCAATGTTGCACAGTGGTCAAAATTCCTGTCTTCAGATACAACTAAATTTTGTATTGTACTTGGAAATAAGGTCAGAGAGTCTGGAGGAAGGGTTAAAAGGCACAGAATCCAAATTGCTTGAGGTCCAGTGGAAAGTTTCTTCAGTCAGTTATGATTTGAGAGTCCATGTTAGCTGCTGGTCCACTGTAGTTTATCAAATCCAAAGTCAGTGCAGTCATCTCACAAGGAATTTTAGATAACTCCATGCTTCCCTCTGCTGATTTTATTCTGCAGCAGGACTTGGCACCTGCCCATGCTATTAAAAGTACCAATATCTGCTTTAATCATCATTGTATCAGTGTGATTGATTGGGCCTGACCTGAACCCCATAGAGAATACATGGAGTATTGTCAACAGGAAACTGAGAAGCACCACAACCAACAAGGCAGATGAGTTGAAGGCCAACAATAAAGAAACCTGGGCTTCCTTAATGTCTGAAGTAATAACTATTTAATACCTCAGTATATCTTGGTACTGGTTAGTGTCCCATGCCTGATCCTGATCTTGAAGTGTTTTTGCAGGTGTCTCATTCAAAGTACAGGGCTTTCTCCACATGTACCGCACCATCACGGCAAAATAAAAGCCACCACAGCTTCAGAATGAGGTTTGTTTTTTTTTTTGTTTTGTTTTTTTTTTTAATATATATGTGTTGAAAAAATGTAAAGCACATGAGATATATATACATAACCTATATTTGCACACTTAAACTAACCACAATTAGGGTTTGAGATGAATTTAAATATCATGAAATGTTAAAATTTATTTTGAAAAACCAACACCACTGGTGCGTTTCCCAACTCCTGCCAGTCTGGTTGTGACATTTACAGAGTAAATCTGAGCCAGCTAGGGGGAACCAAGAGCTGAATAACATAGTGGGATTTATTGACTTGTCACACACTTTTGTTTTGCTTTCCATAAAACTTCTGATGGAAAGAAAACAATCGCAGTACTACTTATATCGGAGCAATTCATGTTTGCAGGAATATTTTTCAATTTTGGGGTGAGTTGCAGAACTTTCATTGTTTTAAAAACACTATTACATTACATATCACGCCACTGGCACCCAGATCTAGGTCTGCCCAGGCTGGGGCTGCAGTGCTGTGGCTGTAATGAGTGTGATACAACGGTGACGGGGTGGTGAGCATCGCTGCACCTCATGCTGACTAACTGCATCTAGCAGCTGTAACATCTAGAATAAAATAGTTATTTATGTCAGGCAGTATTCAGGCTGAGAGAACACATCATCTAACATGTTAGATTTATTGTTTCTTCTGCTGATTTGAGAGAATCCCAAGCCATTCCCAGGCCAACTGGGAAACCCTGCAGGCATTTGGTTCAATTCCACAAGAGTTCAGGGTTTACAGACTCCATAAAATGGAACAAAAACAGACAACTTCTAAAAATATGTATTTCTAACTAGATAAGCCAAGTCATACCTGTTGAGAGTAGTGGTGACATTTACAAGCGATTCGATTCCTTTGACCGGTTATTTTTGCAGTGAACAGTAGGACTCAAGTCTCAGTTAGCGGGGGATGTTCTTTGTTTTTTATGACTTAGATTGTTTATAATGCTCAGGACACAAGTCAACAGCTATTATTATTATTTCATTTAAAATTATATAATAATAATAATAATAATAATAGATAAATACAATTGACAGACACTAGTGGATAATTTTTATATTTAATGGTATAGAGGAGGATTTTCAGTATTTTGTAACATTAATTAATTAATTCTTGTGGTTTATCCTCCATCACATACTTGTTGACTTGACTTGTAAAGTCAATAAGCAGACACAGTGAGCCACAACTAGTGTATGTGGATAAAGAGATTTTTAAAAAACACTACAGCTGGTTCTCATGCACAGGGTCATGAACCGATTATAGACAGTCATCCTTTCTGTTCAAGACAATGCATGTGGAGACACAAACAGCAGGGAGAAACCCTCTTTGTAGCTTTCAATTTCATGGTGAGGAGTCTAAACATTGCAAGACACAAAAAAACACATCTTTGCATTTCCCCTCCAAGATGTACAATGTGGTGCATATATGCATTGCAATGTGCAGTAGTCACTGTTTCCTCTGTGTCTGTATCTCAGTTTGTATTAATTGCATCAATTCAGAGAGAGGTCAAGGGTTAATTTGTACATTTGCAGATAATCATATATGTCAGCATGACAATGTATGTTGCAGCAGCCTCGTTAGTCCCATATTTCTTGGTTTGGATCCCCCACAGTTGCCTGTTTCAATCCTTTTCTAGCAACACTGCTGATAGATGGAGATTTTAAGAAGCAGCAATCACAATTACATGGCCCAGCTTTGGAAGATGATGAGACAAAAGCTAAATTGCCTGTCCTGACAATCACCAACCCTCAGTGGTAATCAAAGCGCTTGACTATCAAAAGACCAGTGCAACCAGTTGACATTCAGCTGAATAAGGTCCTGCACATGTGTATCTCTCAAAAAATAAAGCACATGTGTTTGGGGAAATCAACTTGCAACTGGTGATTAGGCAGCTATTAGTTGTTCTCATTGAAAGGAATAGCATGGCACAGCTGAGCATTGAGGAGCAGCGATGCCTGAGATGCCCCAGCAGGAGCCACCTTTGTTTATCCAGAATGTAGCACATAAAGGCAGCTCACAGGAGATCATAAGCCTCTTTTCCACAACTGCCCACAATAAGGTCATAAACTTCCACAGCACATTTTATCTGCCTGTCATTCTTTTTTCACTCTTACACTGTCTGAGCCACAATGTGAAAGTGACTACTCCTAATGACAAAGATAATAGACTCCATTTGCATGACACCTTTCACTGAGGGACACTAAAGAGGTTTAGATGGCATCCTTGAGCTCCCACAGTCATGACACATAACATCCATTCCACAGGATGGGAGTAAGAAAAATATTCATGACAACTAAACGCTAATGTACTGATCATGAAGCCCCGTGGGCAGCCATCAGAGCTGTTATCCAGTTAGACAGGGAATGTTCGACGTGGGCAGGCAAACTGAGCCAGAAAGGGATTGATGCTCAGGGCACAACCTCTCCTGCCCACATGCAACTAATCGCACACAATTTAGCCTCTTTTACTGTTTCCACCACAGTCCTGAGTGACAAAGGCAGCTCTGTCAAGTGATATACCTTCTACAGATGCACTGAGAGTTATGTTGGTGCCTGGAATTGGACAAAAACTCGACTAAAAACTGAAAAATTTTATATAAGAACTTTTTACAATCAGTTGATGCACTGTACCTAAATGCTGCCACATTGTGGTGACAGCCAGATTCTTTGGTCTAGAGACTGTTGCTTTGTAGGAAAATTAGCCAATTTTAGTATTAGTGAAGCACTTAAAAATGAACTTAGAGGAAGCAGAGAGGTGTAACGTAAAAATTCAGGTTGTTACTGAGAGCAAGCCTTTTAGCAGATAACAGGAAGGCTAAATGGAGAGCAGCAAAGTTGCTTTGTTTTATCCTTTTAAGGTTTCAATCTGTTATGGAACATGTAGGTGGAAATACTGTCCTATTTTAGAAGCTCTTAAGAGTTAAGATAAGGATCTACATTCTGTGGAGAATACACACGAAGACAGCCGTTTTAGTTATGCTCGCTGCACTAACCTTGCTACTCGCTAATATTAGATGCTAAACTCAAAATCACATTGTCTTTGCTTTAAAGAATGGGTAAAACTATGTTGCTGCTTCTGCTACTTATTAGCAACTCACTGCAGAAAGGCAAGAAACAATTGTTTGATCCTGTTTTTTTTTTTTTTTTTTTTTTTTTTTTTTTTATATCTCCTTTCAATTTGCTTAAAGAGAAATCAGAATCGTCAAAATCAGTTATAGCTTAATGAAACCGGAGACGGGATATCGGCCACAAAGTTCTGATCAGTGTATCTCTACGCCCAACAGAAAAGGAATCTATGCTACTGATTTCTGTCTGTGAGATGAATCTGTCAGGTTTAGATAGCAGTGCTTTCCCTGCTCCCCATGGGGCTCAACACATGTGGACCCAGGTTGAGTGCACAGGCTTGTGTCAGCACTTCAGTTCTTTGTTTGTCATCCCCACATCCACTGACCCCCTTCAGGCAATGTGAGTGGGCCAGACACACTTCCTGACTCAGGGGATTTATTTAGCCGAACAAGGGAACTGGAACATGAATATCCTTCTGTTATCAGTGTGATAATACTTCTGCTATTCTTCCTTTCCAATTTCTGTTGCTGTTCATAATGTCAGGGACAAGTGATTCTGATCTGCCAGAACCCTACCCTTGAGGCTGCAAGAGGTGCATCATCAGGACACATATTTTCAAAGAAGTCTTTGAAATCGAACACACTCAATAGAAAATTCCAACTAAAGCACATTTCTAAAACAAACTATGCACAGCCTGGTGTCCATCAACACAAATACTGAGAGTTTCTGCTGCCTTTCCCGTAAACTGAACACAGAATCCATATCAGAATCTCTCATGAAATATTCAACATACACTTCTCTGCTGCGTACAATTTATACAGGTATGTCCCAAGTCTAGCATGATCTTTTCCATCCCAGTAATCAATAATGTAAGCAGGGTTCTACAGATTCCTTAAGATAACACTCAATATTTTTCCAGACTCAAACTTTCAGAGCAAAGCAAAAATAGAAACTTTTACTATGAGATGACTGTGTAAAGACTTAATCTGTATCTGTCAGTAAAAACAGTGAAGTCTTCAGCCTTACAGGGCAGTAGGATTCTGCATCAGTTGATGCACCCTTTAGCTGCATACAGATGAATGAGAAGGTGTATGAGGGTGGTGGGTTAAATCTGCATGGTACAGATCCCTTAGGCTGCAAGGATGAGCTGAACCTTCATCAACACCTCAGCCTTGATGAAACCCGACAGGTCTTGTATGAATTCACACCTGGCTTTTTCTGCAAGTTCCAGCCTTTTCATTGCCTCAGCTGGTGCAGTCGATGTTAGCTGCCACACAGAAAGAGCCATTAGTCCCATCAGCCTGATTATGACAGAAAAAAAAAAAACAAAACAAAACAAAAAAACAGCTGGTGGTTTATCCACCAGCAAACAAAGACAAATACCAGCTCAACCATCCCTGCTCCCACCCACTCAATACTTCTGATGAGCCACTTGCCGCCCAGGGCATGTGTTGCTCAGATTCAACAGATTGATATGAGTCAATTCTCATTTGTCAGTCTCCAGAGGTACACTCAGTATTAACATCTTCTGCCCATTGTGGCCATTTCCTCAAAAATAGAGCCTGGATTTCTGCAGTATGTTACACGGCTACATACCATACAGTCTGCTTACACTTTGTCTCAGTGGAGGAATCCATCTCGCTGTGGCTTGACAACAAAACTATTAGCCCCTCACCTCGAGGGAGCACACAGTCCAACTCCAGCAGCACAAAACTGCACATTCCACAGAGCAAAAAAAAAAAAAAAAAAAAAAAAAAAAAAAAAAAAAAAGTGTGTGAGACACACAAAGAAAGATAAATTGGGAGAGAGAGAAAAGAGAGAAAAACAGCTCATAGGGCACATTCAAGCTCACAAACACACACACAAAGACTCTAACACATCCAGGTGAGCTCAGTCTTCACTGTGTACAACATAACTTACTTGACTCCCATGGTAGTGAATCCAATATTCTTCTCCACAGACACAGACCTCCTTCTCCTGACACTTTCAGAGAGGAGCATCAGTCTAAGCTCGACTTCTGAATGATAGCATTTATAAGCACATTCATCCCAGGCAGCGACTGGCCTGCTCTGAGTCTATATCCCCCGGCTATGTGGGCCAGACCAACTGTGCTCAGTAGACCCCTGTGCTCCCTGTAATCTATTCTGTCTGTTTGTCACCGCCTAAGATCCCTGCTGTCAATCACAGCGCAGCAATCCAAACACAGTCCTGCCCTGCTTTGTCTGTCCCTTGAGTCATTGCATGGATCCCCCTTGTTGTTAGAGAATAAAACCACTGCATTTCCTGAAGTTCCACGTCTGTCTGTTCTCTGGCTTACACTGTGTCTGACCTCAGCGTCTCTCCCTGCAAGGTGGTCAGCCTAAGTAGAGGGCATTTCCTGTTCCTGTCAGAGTCCCAGCTCAACCACCATGCACAACCAGGTGAAGGTCAGTCTGTCAGTCTTTGGCTCAAGTGGAGGAGTTGAAGTTTTTTTTAACTCGCGAGACATGATGGGATGCAGCAGGAGATGCATGATTACAAACGAGATTCACATTTCTGCAGTCATCTGCCAGGTCCTTAAACCCCATTTAGTCTGACCTTTCTCCGAGGTCAGATAGCCATTATAAGGTGGGCATTCTTCTCCCTCCAGGTTGGGCCAGACATATTCCTTCTGGCCTGAGATCGTCTTGGAGAGTGTCACTGGGGGGCCGTTACTACCTATCCAATCCCGGATAAGCGGAAGACAATGGATAGATGGACTGATGCACATTTTGTTTGCATCATTGCCTCCTTTAC
This sequence comes from Anableps anableps, assembly GCA_014839685.1. Classification (NCBI taxonomy): domain Eukaryota; kingdom Metazoa; phylum Chordata; class Actinopteri; order Cyprinodontiformes; family Anablepidae; genus Anableps; species Anableps anableps. The sequence continues at coordinate 24,737,732 of CM026080.1, read as the reverse complement.
AAACAAACAGGATGAACTCCGTTGACTTCATTTCTAACCCCTAAGCTCAGCTGAATAGACAATAGACTTTAGTAAGTAATCCAACATGTGTTTTTCCAGGCACTTGTGATCCTGCAGTGCCTCCACTTCCCAACGTGCAGGACTCATTATTGAAGAGATGCACATCCCTCCCCCCGACAAAATTATAGTCCACTGGACGTGAGTGGGCTATTGCAACTTCCTAATTCCCACTCCACTTTTGAAAGAAAAATTAGTCACATTTTACTCCCACGAGCTAATCACATGTTTCCATGGTTACTCCAAGCAGCCTGGGGGATGAAGGGCAGAGTGTGTTGCTGACACAAAAGCAGTGTCTTGTGTGTGCAAGACTAAATGGACCTGCTGCCACAATTACAGAAGGATTCCTACACAATCACTGTCATTACTGCACAAACACTCACCTGGGCAGCAGCTGCAAAACACCGATGGGCAACCATAAAACCGCTTCCTCCTGATGCTCCCCCCTAGGGTCACATTCCAGCAAACAGCTGTTCGCCCTGCGTCTGCAGCAGCCCACCTGCCTTTAGTGTGCCACCTTATTCTCAGTGGCCCTCTAAACTATTTTATTCTTTACCTCTTTATGTTATCAGAGTAAGTAAATCAACCATCTCTAGGGTAGGATCATTGCAAGGAAACAAAGTGATAAATGGACTCACCATGTCCTCCAAACACCCATAAACAAGGGACTATCAATAAACAATGAAAACGATTTAATCCTGCTGTGTGGAACTGAGCCTACTGATCTAACTGGACTGCAAATTGAGCAGTGGACCCCCTAAGGCGGTGTGCACCTAAAAATCCCATGAGCCCAGCTAGTAACAAACACAGCGTCACAATCAGCAGGTGTTGATGGGCCAGAGATGTCGGTGGAGGAACCTGCGTAGCAGCAGTTAGCTCCACCATCTCCCCCCTGCTGAGAGCTCCCCATTTTCATTACACAACACTGTGTCAATACACTAATCATATGCTCCGTCACAAGGCAATCAGTGCTTAACATGCAAGTCAGCTGAACACTGGCTCTAAATTCATTACCCCCTCCCAACCCCTGTAACACACACAATGAGATGCAGACACACGCTCCATCCAGTCAGAGCTTGACCCTGGACCGATCACATCTTCCTGACTTTATAGTTAGCATAATTGCCAACTGCCCATTACTGACCCAGAGGTAATCCTCGTTTCAGAGTATATTTTCTGCGTTTATGAAAAAAGGAAGACAAAAGAAGAGTGCCAATTATTGCAAATAACTTAAAATATTCACTTACTGTATGCCGCATGAAAACCAAGGAACACAGCAGACAGGTCAGGGATAAAGTTGTGGAGAAGTTGGAACCTGGGTTACCTTGTAACTTATACCTTTTGATATGATCAGCACTTTATTGGAGAATTGCAAAAAATATCAAAGCTATAAATTTCAATAACGGATATTAACACTTTAAGCCCTTAACTGTCACCCCGAAAACACTTACATGTTAACCAATGGGTCCATGAGGACACTGGCGTCATTACGACAATAAGCAGTTAATTAAACGTCTGCTGTCTTGCTAAACAGAAGCACAGCACTTCGCTTCTCTAAATGGATGCTGAATAGCCAATAATTTTGCCTAATTAATGAAATAAAATATTTTGTCACTCTGCAGTTTATATTTTTTCTGGTCCTAATCAGAAAGAGTCCTGTCGAAAACTCAATCTAGTATTCTTTTTATATCAGAATCAAGTTTGACATTTTAGTATCGCAACATCTCTACCCAAAACCCACCATCACTATAGTGAAACAAAGTGGTGGCAGCATTATGCTGTGAGGATGATTATACTCTGAGAGAGCTCCAATTGTAGCAAGATACTGACTTGAGGGGGCTAAATACGAATTCATACCACATTTTTAGGATTTTTATTAGTAAAACAACTTGTAAACCATAATCTTCCTTCCGGTTCACATTTTCTTGCTTTGTATTCATCTGTCATAAAATTTCAATGAAATACATCAAAGTTTGTTTGTGGTTGTAACGTGACAAAATGTGGTTCAGAGAATGGATACTTATGCAAAGCACCATAGTTAATCATAGTTTTAACAATCTCACCCGAGCATTAAATTAGTAGGGTCTGGAAAAACATTTTTTGATTGATTAAAGAATGGGATTTTTTTTGTTTTTTTTTTAAATAATTGAGTAATTTGCCCAATCAAGTCACCCAGAAGCAGAAATTATGAACAGAAGGTAAACAAGCCTGCTTCCCCACATGAATCTGACCTGTTGCTGTCTTTCACACATTTTATTTCTAAAAATATTTTTCACCTCAAAGGAAATCCTTAATGAAACAAATTAGGTGCAATTTAAACAAGGTGTATGGCTTGACTTTATTTTGAAAGAAAACTCATTGAAATATTGTATTTTATGTTGATAAGATTCATATTTCTTTCACAGCAGAGGTTAAACTGGAGCAGCTAGGCTCACACTAATTGAGATCTAATTAAAATTACATTTCTGAGAAGAGATGGTGTTGCTAAATGTCAGACAAGAGTCTAAAGAGGCGTCTGTACTCCGCTGGGGTAAAAACTACTCTTTACTTATTCTGCTCCTACATCCTGGGCTTTCAGCATTAACACATGCATGCCACTAATTGAATCTTCAGAGAACAAAAGACGAATACTAATCAGATATAAATTTTCAATCAGCTTGAAAATATGATGGATAATGATTTTATTCCTTCAAATGAGGTACAAAAGAAGAAAAACTGTTGATTGATTTGTTTGTTTTTTTATTTTTTAGGCCTTACATTTCAATCAGCAATTAGACAGTGAGAACAGCTGCAGAGGGTCAGGAAGTGGGTGTGCTTCAAATCAAGCGTAAAACATCTCTTCTACCTTTTCTTTATCTGCAGATTGTGATGTTGTTTAAGTCTGACGCTGGTTATTATATTTTAGTGGGCCAAGTCAAACACAGAACTGTTGGCAACAGATTTTCTTTGGGACGAGATGAAAGGTGGATACCCCTGTCAGATCAGCACCAGCTACGAGGGAAAAAACATGCCTTCAGACTTGATGGCTAGCTTTGAGCTCATGTCCAAAAAAAATATGAAAATTAAATCAAAATGAGAAATTAACCCTGCAGCTCCTGATAATAACCATTGCAAGTCGAAGGATGCATGTAGAGTGAAGGATCTCAGTTGTTCCTTTAAAACAAAAGGCCTTATGGTTACACTGATATACTCTGGCACTGTGAAAACTGGCGAGATAAACCCCATTTGGACCGCTCAAAGAAAAGCTTTGCTCCAAACTGATCCCCTGTGGGCTTCCTGTCACACACCACAGGTCCCCTCGCTGCTTCCTTACACCTCCTGTGGAGCAGGGTTTCAATGCCTCTACACATCACTCTTGAGTCAGCTTTATTCTCCCATCAATATTCACTACATTATAGCTCTTTAGAGAGAACAGACAGCCAATGTATGCACTGAGTGTACTGGCAAACCTATCAATGGTAGTATATCACAACGGATGGATGGATGGATTTTTTTCAGTGCTCTGTTTTCATTTTTAATACCTAACAGGACTAAAAAATTCCGAAATAATTCCGAAATCCAAAACACAAATGGTTAAATTCAACTGACTAAGAGCTCCTGCAATGCTCGTCCAGGAGCATTTTATCCTTAGCTGTCTGAGTAAACACAGAAAAAAAGTGATAAAACATAATAAAATACCTCAGAACAATATTAAGCTTCGCCCTAAGCCCCCTTCGTGACATACTCGCTCTTTCTATAACATTATGTAACTTTTATCTATTCGAATTCACTGGTGCCTGTCACTAAAGGTTCATTTAGCTCCATGATGCGCATCCAACAGAATAATAGAAGTGAAGCGTGATAGGAACAACATCTCTACTGAATAGGTACCCCACACTAAGGCTAATATAATAACCTGAACCATCATCTTCAGTGGGCAGAAAAAGGCAAGTCTGTGCAAACCTCAGCTTTCCGCTTGCAGCACAAACTGAAGCCTGAATGCATAAAACTGTCTGAAAACACATTTTGCTCCAACAAAACAGACATACACCGCGACACACAATCAAATCGGCCCAAAGTCTGACAGCGGTTTAGTGATGCTACACGGGGAGATGCTCACCTGATGAAGAAGGAGGTTGCTGCAGATGAGGAAGGAGAGGCGGATGCACTGGTTATGGGTACTGGGATTCCTGCTTGGCTGGGGCCTCTCAGTTTGCAGGACGTCAATGAGGTGGTGGTAGTGCTGCAGCTGCTGGTGGTGTTTGTCATGGTGGTGACGGGAGCCTCCAAGGTTGTGACATCACTTTCTGCATCCCCCATCAAACTATGGGCCTGTTAACACATGGATACAGAGATAAGACCACAACCCAAGCTCATGCCGGTCCTGTTCACCTCGATTCCACTCCATTTGCTCCCCCTTCTGCCCTCCTTTGCCACAGATGGATGGGCAGCTGCTGCAAACTGTACGGGTTAGTGGCAGTCAGCAGTCTCCGCAGCAGAGAGCTCCCCACAGAACAACAGGGATGCTGCACCATTCATTGATTCTGGCAATGCTCACAAGGTTGCTCTGAATGTAACATACTGTAATTAAGCAATAACCCACATTTAATTAGCAATTAAATCACTAGTGATTTAGCTCGCTCTGCACCCCTGATTATATCTATACCTCCATGGCTAATTTGGCACTCAAGCAGGTTGAGGCAGAATTCCTGAGAGTGAGTTTTAAAGAGGGCAAAAATATTACCTGAGGTTTGTGGATAGTTTAAATAACTAGGAGGTGGCTGAGCTGTGCATACTGTTCATGGCACACCCTGATCAGGAAGCAGGCAGCAGAACAGGAATAAACTGAGGTGGTGTGCCACACCTGATTCAGCCCTTGAGCAGTGTTAGTTCTTGCTGAAGCTATATTTCACTCACTGCTAAGGTAACACAGCTGTGTATGCCACAGCTGTATGTCTACATATTTGACTCAAAAATCCTGAAGCAAACAACCAAGGAACACTCACAACACACTATAAGATCAAGGTGGTCAAAAACAAACATGTTTGTTCTATTTTGAAATGGCACAAATACTGTGAGGCGTTGACTGCAGCTGAAAATAGATGCAAACTTGTTTGTTCTTTTCTATCTATCTATACATACACACACAGCGCGACAGTGACAGGCAATAACAGACTCACACTATATATATATATATATATATATATGTATATATGTATATATATATATATATATAAAAACATAATGCAACTCTGATACTGGAAAAAGCAAACCGAGTTTTCTTCCCTTAGTAATACCTTCCACACTAAAGAGTGGTAAATAAGCGCTGCATGTTGCCACTTAGGTAAAGCATATTCATAGATTGAAAAAAAAAAAAAACAACTGATTTTTAGTTTCCAACCATTAAGACTAAAATCGATCTATCATGGTTATCAGTCAGTGTTTCTGGTCCAGCTCTGTAAGTCCTACTCTTCAGCTGGAGTCAGCATAAATACAACAGGTTAATTCCCATCAGAGCCCTTATTTTATTCTGAAATACTACCAAAGAAATACAACTGCTATTAATATTTAGTTTTTTCTTAAAGTATTTATAACTTTGACACATGAACACCAAGTGCACAGCAACAACCTTGAATTAATCAATGTTCTGAGATTAACCACGTCATTGCTTAGAAAGGATTCCTCCTTGGCAACAAAAATAACTTCCTCCAAAATCCTTATCCTTTATCAGCACTGACTGACAGCTGCGCTATTTAAATGCTATGAATGTTTACGTTATACTTAAGTTATAAAGACTAAATGAGACACTTAACTCGTCCTCCTTGTAGTGTAGTGTTGCCCTAAAGAGCTTTGCTGAGCAGTTGTCAAACAGTGACCTTTTGAGTTTGGAAAAGTTCAGAACAAAACATTTTTGATTTAGCTCCCTTGAGACATAATCATGCAGGTTAAGTCAGACAGATAAAGCTTTGATGTGTAAAGTTACAACTTTGGAAGCATGCAAAAAATAATGAATGAATCAAGAAATGAGCAGATTCCTGCACTGCCGCAAGAGCAGAAAGCCCTCACACCAAAGCTGGAGTTGGTGACAAGTTAGGAATTCAACGCATCCCAGCAAAGTGGACCCATTACACTCTGGCATGAAAGACTAGAGCACTTCACACGCAGTCGTACAGGAAGCTGGTGTGCAGCTCATCACATCTGCTGCTGATTGAGTCATTGGAGGGTCTGTTTTTAAATCAAGTGGCAGCAAATTTAAGGAGGACACAGACAGCCGGGCACAGGTGGAGCTGTGTTGCGGGCTCCGAACGGATAAAATGCAGACACACGCATATTTGAGCTTGGGCCCAGTGCCTAACAGAATTTTCCCTTTGGTATAAATACGGGAGACTTAAGCTGCACACCCAAGCCCCTCCCTGCAGCCTTGGACCAGGCCTAGCCCTGATTATGGCTGAGAAGAAGAATCTATCCCCCGGTCAGGTAATTAGGCTGTGTCAGTGGAGCCATGTGTGCTCGGCTGTCTGCACCAAAAGTCAGTAATGAGCTGGCCTCCCACTCTCTCACCCCCCCAGCCCTTTATCCTTGGTTCTTTCACTGGAATAAAAACGATCGAAGAGGGAGGGGAGGAAAAGAGAAAGCAATGAAGTTTTAAACAATGGGAAAAGTGAAGAGTTGGAAAAAATGTAAAAGGGTTGGTAGAGCAGGTGCTCTGACATCCAAAAGTGAGCATTGCAGGTCAGCATTCTATCAACAGACTATCTTCCCCACGGACTACCGGGAGTCCACTGTCACCTTTGAACCCTGTAGTCAACAGACGATTACAGCTGAGGTGAAATAGGCCTTGTGGTAATCTTGCTGTATTCTCAGCTGGCCTCCACACCCAACAAAGTGTTGAGAATTGACTGTTAATGATACTGGGTTCCATTTTTGGTGAGGAAATGACATATTCTAGGCATCTTGGCAGATGATACCAGTACAAATATTCAACCACATCCCAAGTAGGAAAAAAAAAAACTGAAGTTTTCAACCTTTTTCCTTCCTTCTCTTGTTATCACTGCCATCTGTGGCTCTTTGCCATTCAAGCACAGCTGCACCAAGGCAGCAGCAGCCAAGATCATCTGCTGGCTTGAAAGTTGGTGGCAGTGGAGCTCGCTGTGGAGGCAGCCAGCCGCTGACTGAAGAGCGGAAATCCTCAAAAGTTGAGTGCATGTAGACTGGGCTGCATGTGGTTTTGGAAATTTTAAAGCAAAGGGTGAAATGTTGATTTGATGCGGTCTGAACAGCCCTGCTCATAATATAATTTACTAAAATTACAGGAACTGTTAAAAGCTCTTGTCATAGCGAAGCTGGAGCAAGATAACTTTTTGAAATATCGAACTGTTCTGACTTGGCAAAGACAGCCCAGAGAATGTAAAATCACACTTAGATCTACATGCACAGCTCAGGAAATTGAAATATCATTGAAAAGTTATTTAGTTCACTCTTTCCAACTGCAAAACTAATCATTTAGAGTCCTTACAAACAGAATGATATTTTTCAAGCATTTATGTCTATTAGTTTTGATGGTTATGGCTTACAGATAATGAAGACCCAACATTCAGCAACAAAGTTTGAACTGTACATGAGACCAATAAAAAAATAATAAAGAAATGTCAGCCTACTGAAAAGTATGTTGATGTACTGTATAGTATATGCACTCAACACTAAGTCCAGGCCTACGTTAATTATTGCACTAATTCAGTATGTCACGAAGGTAATCAGTCTGTGCAAGTGAAGAGATTTTAAGGAAACACAGGTTGCTTAAATATCACCCTTCAGCTGGTCTGCATTGTTGGGTCCGCTAGCTCTCATCTTGCTCTTGACAATACCCTATTTTCTCTAAACTTTCGAATGGGCTTTGCTTCGCATTGCTTGCTAAGCTGTGGTTATCCATGTTGCTTGCACATCTTCTACACCCTTCTGTTTCTCTCCACTCAGATTCCCATTCATATTTGGTTATGATACTTTTACAACAGTCAACTTCTTTAAAAGACATTTTGTGACTTACCCTCCTTGGTAAGGGGGTCAGTGAATATCTGTTGGACAATGTGAAGTCAACAGTTGTCCCTATGATTGTGTAGGCCATAACATGGCTATAACATAAGTAAACAAATAATAAACATGATATATAAAGAGTCTTGTATAGCAACATTTTCATAAGGCCTAATAAACTTGAGAAATTATAATGAGTCTGTATACAGTGGACCTTGCCTATTCGCGAATTTGTCTTGATGATTTCTCATTTATTGAGATGCAGAAAAAAAGAAAAAAAAAAACTGACCAAACTTTAACCAAAACCAGTTGCGAGGGTAGTAAATTTTCTGTCCTTCCATGCAGGCTGCACACATCCTTTTTTAGATACTAGCTCGATCCTCCTCAGGGTTGTGAGGGCTGAAGCTTATCTTAGATAATGCAAGATGAGATGTGGGGTTCACCAAGGACAGGCTGTCACTCTACAAAGGGTCAACACAAAAAGACAGACAACCAAGAACACGAACACCTAGAGGGCAAATTAACTTAGAACACCAAGATGAAAAAGCAATACCAAGGGAAAACTCCAGATTGAAAACCTACAGCTGAGACTGAAGACAGAAAATACCTGAAGTCTGATGACCAAACCACCCATTATTAAAGATCCCCTTCTGTTTCATTTCAACATATGCAACAAACATAACTCCACATGTTAAACAGAGCCCACATGAGACATTCTGGGTGCTCTGTATTGAACTCCAGAACGCGTGTTTGACATTCCCTGAAGAATATCTGTATAAAACACACACAGAGTATATGTTCGCCCCTCCTGCCAGAATAGCACAGAAAAGTCTCTCCACTAGAAACACAAGAGGGAATCTTGTGCTTTTCAGCACTATGTAACTTCCAGTTCTCAAGAGAGTGTGTGGGCTTTTGTCATTCTGAGGGATCTGGTTTTAATGAAAGAAAACGACTTGGGGGGGGAAACTGCTGCGTTTGTAGCCTGATGTCCTGAGGGGGCATTTCTCCCAGTACGAGGAAGGTCTCAGCCTCGGCTGCAGGCTTTGAACAACTCACCCAGCCTCTGAGAGCTGCTAATTGCTTTTAGACACAAAGATTGAGAACACAAGTCAGTCTCTCCTGTCTTTGCCAGGCCATTTGGTTTAAACTAGGCTGCATACGAGCAGCTAAAAGCTTTTGATGGTCTCCCATAAACCATCTCTACAGGCACTTGTTGACATTACTGGTGGGAAAAGAAAATCTGTCTTCAGCTTTTCAAGCACAAAGAAGAAATGAACCCCTTGAGACTCCATTTATTTATACTAAAAAATACAGAGCTGGTTAGATTTACAACTCGTAGTGCCTTGCAAAAGTATTCACACTGACTGAACTTCTTTTTTTACCTTTTGTCACCATACAACCACAAACTTCATTTTATTTAATTGGGACTTTATGTGATAGAGCAACACAAATTAGCACACAATGGGAGTGGAAGGAAAATTAAACATGGTTTTCTGATTTTTTTTTATTTTTTTTTTCTACAAATAAAAATCTGAATGTTGAGTCGATTCATTTTAGAACCTTCTTCAGCTGTAATTACAGCTGCAAGGTTTTTGGGGCATGTCTCCACCAGCTTATCCACAGACTGAAAATAAATATCTCCAGCGCAATCAGAATAAATAAAAAGCATATCTGAACATCAAGTTTTCAAATCATTAAACAGATTTTAAATTGGATTTAAGTCTGGCTTTTGATTGGGCCATTCTTACACATGCTTTGATTTAAATCTTTCTATTATAGCTCAAGCTGTGCATTTAGTGTTGTTGTCCTGCTAGTAGGTAAGAGGACATGAAGTTAGTTGGTGTGTGGGTAGAGGTGCAGAGGATAGGACTAAATGCGGACAGATTGTTCGTTTTGGCGACCCATGAAGGGAAAAGAAGAAATAAAAGAATATGCTGGTAGGTGAACTTCCAGCCCAGTTTTGAGTTTTTTGCAGCCTGAAAAAGCTTTTCCGCCCATAAAGTTCTGTTTTTAGCTCTATTTATCTTCCCATCCACTCTGACTAGCTTCTTTGACTTTGCTTAAGAAAAACATCACCAAAGCATGATGCTGCCACCACCATGCCTCACAGAGGGCATGTTGTGTTCAGGGTAATATGCAGAGTTAGTTCCAGCGCCTTCGATACATGGCTTGTAGTAAACTGCTACAGGACTGCCCATGGGTTTCCTTGACTAACACCTTTCTTCTTGCCACTTTCAAACAAAGGTCAGCATTCTTCGGTGCACAACTAATATTTACTCTAACAGATTCTCCTGCATGAGTTGTTGACTGCTCTCTAGCTCTTCCAGTCTTACCAAGGGCCTCTGGGTCACTTCTCTGATTAATGCTCCCCTTGCCCTGCCGGCCATATCTTGGTAGGTTTGCATGTGTGCCATTCTTTTTCCTTTTTGTATAATGCATTAAAAAGTACTGGATGAAATGTTCAAACCATGTTTGGATTTTGTTTTATAACTCAACTCTGCTAGTATATTCTCTCGACAAGCTCTCTGCAACTTTATCCCTGACCTGTCTGCTCTTTCTTGGTCTTTATGATGCTGTTTGTTCAATAATGTTTTCTAACAAACCTCTGAGGACTTCACCGAGCAGTTATATTTATACTAAGATTAAATTAAATACAGCCAGACTATAATAATTAGATGACCTCTGAAGGCAATTGCTTGCATTACATTATTTTAAAGTATAAGAGTAAAAATGTACACAACACTTTTTAGGTTTTCAGTTGTAAAAAAAAAAAAAAATCCCAAAAAACTATAGCCTTGTTATATTTTTCTTCCATTTTACCATTATCCTCTATTTTGTGTTGGTCTATCACAGAAAATCCCAAAACAAATACTCTGCTGTTTGTGGTTGTAATGTAACGAACGATGGAAAAGTTCACATTTGCAAGACACTGTTTAAACGACAAGGAATCTTTTCGGTGCTACAACATGAGATATCGTTAACATGTGTTGTTTAATCTGAGTAGAGCCCGGCAGCTGTAGAATGTCACATTTGTTTCTCAGTTAGGTCTGACAACAGATGTCACCGGCTTTACAGGAGCTAACTCTGCAGCATCAGTAGGCAGAGATAAGCTCTGAGATGCTGGTGATCACAACCTCTAATGACACTGTTGAAATCATTTAAAAAGGTGCAGCCTTCACCCATGACACCAAGTTCAAGAAAGTATCCACGCCAGCCACACATCTAACAAACCAAAGGACAAATGAAGAGTTATGGTCAGGGTTATTTAAATATGCCCTTGAGGAAGAGGACAACAGCTTACTGCTGGGTTGACCTCTGACCTTAGATCAGTCTGAACACCAAGCAATGAGAGGTCCAGACTCCTGTACAGCTCTGAGTCACTGACTCTTATTAAGGCTTTGTCTCCTCTAAAGGAAAATTAACATTTGTGATGGCTGATGTGATGAGAGCAAAGGGTGATGTTTATAATCTGTGAGGGTAGATGGTAATTACAGCATTTGTTGGTTCACTTTACAAAATATGTATATCACTTAGATTTTCACACTTGATGCCTTGTAGGTGATTTTGTGCAAATATCAGACATTTAAGCTACACTACCTTGCAAAAATACACTGCTTGATCTTTTTTCTCCATTTTGTCAGGTTACAACCACAAAATTCTGTGTATGTTATTGGAATTTCATGTGGATGATCAACATAAAGTAATACATACTCGTGAAGTGGAAGGATAACAATAAATGGTTTTGACTTTTTTCCCCAAATAAAAATCAGAAAAGTGTGGTATGTAATTGTATTCGGTCTCCTTTACTCCAGTACCACTAAATAAATTTAGTGCATCAAAGTGCTTTCAAAAAATCCTTGCAAAATACTACGGGTACATGCACACAAAACCCAGCATCCTCACAGAGAGCCATGATGTTGGCTGCATCATGCTGTGGGGATGTTGTTCATTTGGAGGGAAAAGGAATTCATTAATTGCAGTGAAAAGTTCTAAAAAATAAAAAAAAAATGGTTGAAAACCATTTATCATTTGTTTTCTACTTCACAATTTTAAGATATAAACTGACAAATATGGGCTGTAATTTGGTAAAATGTTGAAAACGTCAAATGTATGAACTCCAATTGTGCTTTAAATTTAAACTATTTGTATTAGTTTCTGCATGACATAGAGGTGGAACTGAAGACATACCTGCTTAGGCTGAGGCAGAAGGTTATTGACTCTAGAGATGCTCCACATCCCATCGAGGTACTGCTGCGCCTGGATGGTGACGGTGCTCAGAGATCCAGTAAGCTGCCCTCCTGCCACTGTCACCTGCACACTGGTCTTGGCCCCTGAAGAGGCAGAAGGGCTCTGGGCCCAGCCCGGAACTTTGTGCCGCTCCCCCAAAGGCAGGACAGAGCGAGTCGTAGGCTGGCCTTTCACTAACTGCTTGGCATGGACACTTGGGGACGAAATATTGATTTTGGAAGGCTGTTGCTGAGGAGTTGTAGTAGGCAATGCTGCCATGTCTGAGCTGAAGGCAAGGACAGGAGAGTGGAGTGCCTGCAAGGCCTCCTTCCTCAGCTGGTGAAGAGGCGTAGCGCACACCTGGCAACAATCAGGTTCATGTCTCCCAGGTGTTTGGAGCTGATCGAACAGGAAGGTTGCATATCCAGGGTCCTGCAGGGAAAAAAACATACAGGTTAAGTCAGCAGATGGAGAAGGTCTGCATCTGCATACATCAAGCTGCTCATATGTTTCATAAAGCCTGTATTCATTTGTCAGAAATGCAAAATATGTATGATTTTTATATATGATATATGATTTTTAGCTTGATCATCTCTGACCCAGTGTCCAGTTTAGACATTAAAAATCTGATCTATCCGTCATTCTTTCCCATCTAGAGCATGTAGTTGTACAAAATTTTAAAGTGCATGTAACAAACTTACAATTTATATGGAAGTTGAGGGGATGAAGACTCAAACTCACTTATTCTAAGGTGTTTAAAGGTTTTTAAAATGAAGTCAGAGGAAGCACAGATATGTAGGAAACCATTTAAAATGAAAATTAATTATCTATAACATGTAGGGACATGTCTGTGGTTCACTCAGGCTGCCAGGTAGTGGGGAAGTGCAAGACTTTCAGCAGGTAACAGGAAGGCTGCCGCAAAGTTGCTGTTTTGTGCTTTGGGCTGTCAAACTATCTCTTTTGTAAGTTGATAAAGACAATTCAAAATGTGAAAGCTACATGTAATTGTTTTTGTTTAATAAAAGTAAAACCCTGTTCTATATCGACTGTTCTCTCACATAGTGGCATAATTAAAGGCCACTCGTGACAATAAGACTGGAAAAACAATATTGTTATTAAATTATGCATGTCCTGCTGTATTATAACCTTTAAAAAAAATAGGATTTGGCTAAAATTGGTGTTGGCAGTTCCATGCTTTACAAAACCTGAAGATTGGAAATCTGACAAAACTGATCGGATCATCTAAGTTCAATGTTTTAAAGAAATTCTGATGGAAAGTTTTGGGGAAGGCTAAATTCATCATGAATCCAGTAAAATGTTCTTACTTTGTAGAGTTTTGCTAGGAAGTCAGAAAGACTAACTTATGACTGGATTCAGAGATGGCATCTTTGTCTTTTAGTTTTGTTTCGAAGAAAGCTCCCCAGGGAGTCCATCTCTGCTTAGAAGGAGTGATAAAACAAAGTGACAGCTGAGGGGACTCCGGCGCCCAAAGCAACAAAATTTACATATGATAAGTCTCCCAGCATGAAAACATATGATAAACCACAAAAAAACACTGAAAATAGCTAACACCACAAGTTAGCAGGAGATGTACAGAGTGGTCATTGAATTATTCAAAACATAAGTAAGGATGAAATATAACTTTTTGTGTACTTTAGGGAAACAAACACACATACACACCATCAGACACATTTGGTCTCTTAAGAGGCATAAAGTGGCACTACAGGCTGCTGCCCTGTGGAGTCATGGCCTAAGACAGGAGCTCACAGCCCACACATAAATGTTTATGAGACCTTTGCTCCTCAGAAGCTCTGTGGTGATCAGGAGAGAAGCAATGGGGAAAAACAACAATCTACTGCTCTAATGCAGTGCCACTTAATACAGCTAACCCGACAAGCGCAGAGAGCAAAGAGGCCGGCCGAGGGACTCTAAATCAGCTCCCAGTGAAGGCAGCTCAATACGCAGGCTGCCCTGCAAACACCAGCCTTACAAGACATAATGGACACATATCAGCAATGTTTTTCACTGACTGTCAAACTCCAGCCTAATTGAGCTTTCAAGGATAGCCACTGTAAGGTTTACATAAAGAATAGCCAAGCATGATGTCATAACTACTGATAGACTAATGTTAACTAAGTGAGTAAAGTTAATAATTTACTAGGTTGCCTACTTTACATGTAAACAAGCATGGCCAGGGTGAAAACAAAAAAATGTCTCATTTAGTCTCACTGTAAATGCCTCAGCAACTGTCTAATGGATTAGAAGTGCAGTCTAATCTCAAACGGACATTAATGCTTCGGTTTTATAGTCTCGCTGAGGGATTTGAATATAAGAAGCTTAAAGTTAAACATGAAACAGTTGTGGGAGCTAAAATGGTTGGTCCTAAATCCACAGCGTTGTTCAGAAATGTACATACATTATGGCCATAAATATATTAATTTGAGGCTTTCAAAGCTGTTCTTTTGATCTATGAATTCATTGAGGATTTTATTTATCCCACAAAATGTCAAAAACTATACCTACAGATGAAAATGTACATAAAACCAAACCAATATTTGGAGAAATGGCCCTTAAAAAGAGAAACAACACACTTTTGGCAGTCATCAGAAAGCTTTTCTCACAGTTCTGGCCAGATATTCAACGATTTCAGTTATTTCGTTTCCAGCCACTGGCCAAGCTTTTGATCGCAGTCTAAAATTTTTTATAGGATAGGTCTGATATCAGCCTGCTCTGTTCAGTTTTGTTGTATATTTGGAATCACTATCCAGTTGGATCATCAAACCATATCTAAGTCTCTCTCATCTGGCCCAAACTGTCCCTGTCAGAGGAAAGAAACCGGGTTACAATGTTCAAGAACAACCCAGGAAGCACCAAGGTTCAAGTCCATCATACAGTGGCCAGTACAGACAAGACAAAAGTCTTCTGGGGGGACGTTTTTGTAGTAAGAGGAGACAAAGGTTGAGCTGTTTGGTCTCAATGAAAAAAAACTACACTCTAATAACCCAGTCAGCATTTATAGTAGAAAATATATCTAAATAATGTCTATATTGTGCCTAATCAGGTTTTTAGATGTTTATTAGTAGACATGTTTGAGATATTTGACGCTGTCTTACCCAGCCAATCCACATTACTAAACACATGTTAATGCACAAGTCCAGAGCATTTCAATTGTTTCTGTCATGGTTTTGCTGTTATCCCTGTACAATTGCCTGACTTTTTTAAAAGGGGCAGTATTATGTGTTTTCATGGCACATAGAATCATTTTATTGTATAATCAAGTAACTGTTACCTTCAGTTGTTGCAAAAATGCTGTATATATCAAATATGAAAAAGAAATTTGACTTCATAATTTAGCGCCTTGAAATTGGGCCTCTGTCTCCTAAAGAAAGTCCTGCTCTTTCTGAAACTCCACCTCTACAAAGTTATCACAACAGCTAGACCTTTAACAACATTTTTACCAGCGTTGCACTGAGAAGTAGCTCATATAATGAGCTCAGAAAATGTGCAGTTCCACCAGGTGTTTGCTAATGGCCGCTGGCTAGTCTGGAGGAGCTGAGTGGGGAAGTCATGGGGGAGCGGTGTTCTGTGAGACAGAAGCTCAGAAGCTTAGAAACTGCAGCTCTAAGGAGGAGCTGGGTCTCAAAGGCGGTGCTAGGTCCATCCAGGTGTTTTGTACAGCTGAACAGCTGCCACAGGAGATTAAAGGATTTCTCAAACATGCATGAAAGAATCAAGGTATGTTTTTGATGAGAAAATAACATTATAACATGATGTAAAGCTCAAAAAAGTTGATTTTACATAATACTCCCCCTGTCAACAAATGGAAATTAAACTCCATTTCTCAAAAGGTTTTCAGCGCTGAGTCATCTTTGTGTTAGCAGGGTGTGTGAACAATATAACTTCAAAGGTTCACTGATGCAGCCGCTGTATGACAGTGCAGTAATTCTGGTTGGAAATAACAACACATAGGGATGAGCTAATATTTAGACTACACCTCGGGCAGTGTGTAGAAAGCATCTTGTTGCATAGCTCGCATGTTTGACGCTTTAGATTTTATTGCTTTCCATCCACCAATACACCACAGTATGTAAACATGATGCCATTTTTACAACTATTCTCTTGATTCTAGGCATTAAAATAAAAAAAAGCTGTATTTCCACATATTATTTGATATGACTGCTGTGACATTACAGAAAGGGCGAATGAGTTAGGTGTTGCTTTGTGCTTTCTGATCTTTCTATATGATTTCTAGATTTTCTTTGTGATCTTTTTTTATTTTAAAATGATTGTGTGGAATATTTACTTCAACTTAAGGGTAGAACTGCTTAATCTAAATGTGGTCTAAACATAGACAAAATATCTACATCTAAATCTGGGTTAACACTGACTCGTGTCTAGATGAGGACTACAAGCAGCCTCAGCATTGAAATCAGGTTTATTGCTCAATGAGAACTCAACGAGAGCTGCCAAGCATGGTGGTGGTACCATCATGCTGAGGATATATTTTGCTGTACTCATACAAAATTGATGGATTAATCTATTTGTTTTAACTGCACCTCAAATCAATAGCTGGGTTGTTAAAAGTTGGTCAAATTTGGATGTTCTGACAGGA
The DNA here is from genome assembly GCA_014839685.1 of Anableps anableps. Lineage (NCBI taxonomy): Eukaryota > Metazoa > Chordata > Actinopteri > Cyprinodontiformes > Anablepidae > Anableps > Anableps anableps. The sequence goes on along the minus strand of CM026080.1, from coordinate 24,720,829 downwards.
CAATGATCCCAAAAACACATCAGAATATCAGCCCAACATTAAGTTTTCCCCTAAATTTTTGAACTATTCTTAAAAGCCACAGTTCGATCCAGAAACCAAACAATGTAAAGAAACTCTACCATCTATGATAAGCTAAAATTATGCCAGAAGTTTGTTGATGCTTGAATAATCCAAATGCATCTTTGAGAGGCCAAAATAACGTGACTTTCATACCTATGTAGAGTGTATATAAACTGCTCACCAAAACTGTATTTTCACTCAGGCACAACGCATCCAAACACAAACAGGACAGTTCCACTGACAGAAGATGAAACGGTTTATAACAAAGCAGAGTGCAATGTGATACTGAGCCACAGAAAACGCCGCTGGCAGCTATTTATACAGTTTGGCCTCCCTTCATGTCCACATTTCCGTATTCAGGAAATTGAAGGAAAGTCATAATAAACAGGCTCCACCCCTTCACCCTTTACCCTCCGACCACTCCTTTACCCACTTGGGGGACTGGTAGATGAAATCAATGCCCGTCTTCCTCTTCATGCTTTGTTAGGCATTGATTTAGGGGAGCAGTAAAAACGAAACACAAAGCTGAGCCCATCTGTTATTCAGTTTGGCTTCTGGAGGTTAGAGAGCAGGCCTTCTCCTGTAAAGCTGTCCATAAGCTTTATGCCCAGCGGTGTGAAGAAAGGGTCACGGCCGCAAGGCAGGATAGGTGGCACAGATTATGAGGATGATGATGATGATGTTGAGGCGAATGATGTGATTAAACTGAAGGCCACATAGGAGAAGAGGTGAAGAAAAGCGATACAGGACATCAAGAGAGGTACATATTTCACACAGCAGTAGTAGCGGAGAATCCAGGTCTTATTATAGAAATATCTCAAGAGCTACAGTGCTGTAAAAATGTTTTTCTCCCTTTTGAAAATACCTTTGTTTTGTTTTGTTTTGTTTTCCTTTTGTCACACTCAAATGTTTAAGATTTAAAAAAAAAAATAGTATCAGACAAAGAGAATCTCATTTTATTCATTACGGGATAAAAAAGGAACTAAACCTGGACTCATGTAAAAAAAATAATCGCTCCCTGAACTTAACACCTGCCACCCTTGATAGCAGCAACTGCCTTTGATTGTTTATGTTAATCAGTCTTTAAATTGGTGTGGGGGAATTTTTCTTCACCCTGCTTTGCAAAATTGTTTAATTCAGCCAATCTGATTTAAGTTCGTACTTTGACTAAACTACTTCAAAACCTTAATTTTTCTTAGTTTGTTTTTTGTTTTAAGCAGTTCATAGGTGGACTTGCTGGTGTGCTTTGGATCATTGTCATGCAGCGTATCCCAAGTGCACTTTAGCTTAAACAAATGTTGCATCCCCAGATCATCTCACTTCTACCACCATGTCTGACTGTAGACATGATGTTTGGGATGCAGCTTCTAAAAAGTTCCAGTTTTGTCTTGTCAAACCACTGAATATTTTCACAAAAGTACTGAAGCTTATCAAGACATTTCTGGCAAATGTGAAACGGGTCTTTGCCTCCCTTTTGGTTAGCAGTAGTTTTTACCTCGAAGCGCTCCCATATTTGTAATTTTTGCCCTGTATCTTTTTCTAAGTGTTGAACCATGAATGCTGACTTTAATAGAGGCAAGTGAGGTCTGCATAGCCTTAGATGTTGTTCTGGGTTCTTTTGTGACCTCGTGAATAAATCATTGATGAGCTTTTGGAATAATTTTGGTAGGGGGGCCAATCTTAGGAAGGTTCACCACTGTTCCCTGTTGTTTTATTTGTGGATAATGGTCCTTAGTGTGGTTCACAGAAGCCTAAGGCTTTGTGACCATTTCCAGATTGATAAATGTCTGTGACTTTGTTTCTCAGTTGTTTTTGACTTTCTTTAGACCTGGGCATGATGCATTGCCTGCTTCAGGTTGTCAGACTGGTTCTATTTAAATGCTTACTTGATTTTAAAGGCCTGCAAGTCATCAGGTCAGAGTGTGGCTTTTGAAACTCAACTGTCCAAAACATGTAGTCAGTGATTTAACAGGGTATTAATACTTTTTTGCACAGGGCCAGGTTGGTTTGGATAGCTTTTTAACTTTAATAAATGAAATCACCATTTGAAAACAGAAATATTGTATTTACTCAGGTTATTTTTGTCTGATAATAAAATACTTGTACTATAGGCAGAAGCTTAAACACTTTTCTCATATGCTGTTTTTATCACACTCCAGCTAAATGCTTGAGAGCTTATCTATAGGCGTAAAGTAGAAGCATGGAGCATATGATGCATGAGTGCACAAGCCCCAAAGCCATACTGTTTCTTTTATTATCCGTTTGATATATTACTGACAGGTGCAAGAGGGTGTGAAGGGTAGCATCGCTTCAGAAAAGTATGTAATGCAAGGCTTCGGCACAGACCAAACACTCAAAGCATTCCCCGTGAGAGGCGTGGAACCTTTGCAGGTCTTCTCAGCCATTGTTAATACGAGAGCTGGTTTTGGTTTCCAACTTGCGGTCTCTAACCGTGTAGAGCATTAAACTGCAGCATAAGAGGGCAGGGAGAGGCGGGAGGAGGCAGGCAGGGGTTGTGGCCCTTGCCTCAAGGCTTGTGGATGGTTGTGTTGGTTTACTGCCTGTCAATGGTGATCTTTATTAAACTCTAGGGACAAATCTAGTCAGATACTGTGGCCGTATTATGGAAACGAGCTGCACTGAGCGCTGTGGAGAGAGAGAGTCCAGCCGGTGGAGTGAACCCTTCACGGTCCTTGGAGACTGGAGTTTGTCTTCGTCCCTCACACTAACTGTGATGAAAACCAGGGCAGCGGCAGCAGCAAGAGAAACGAGCCATCGAGCCAACAGGCTCTGTGGGTTGATAGAGAGTGTCATCACAGACAGGCCATGCCCAGAGGCTGATGGAAACAAGTTCAGCCGTAACCACTTATGGGAGAGAGCACTGGGAGAAAGATGGACAGGATTTCTTTCCCGTGTGTCCTTAGTGTGCAAACAGAACTGAAATCACACCTCATTTACTTCGTCTTATCACTGCACCCTTTCTCTGACCAGGCAAAGCAAAGATCCGCCATCTAACTGTTTCTACATTCAGTGTTTGATGTAGCACTGATGTGGAGCACCGGGCCAGATCCAACCAGCTGACCTAAATCAAGGGAAGGTCACAGCGATTTGAAATGCATGAGGCCCCTCGCTTGCCGAGACACTTTTAGGCACGCTCGATTGAAAGTAAAATACTCTGGGATACCATATTTTCTATTCCAGTTGAGCCCGACAGATATTTTCCAAGCATGAAAACTCACTGTGACCCTCTGCAGGAATGGAAGAAAGAGAATGAAGTGAAATTGTTTCAATCTGCAGACAGGATAGGAAGGAGTTTTAGAAAAAGATTGAGATGTTCTAAAAACTTCACCTAAAAGCTTCTGAGCTTTATCTGGTCTATGGGTTTCTGTATTCATAGTGCCCTCCTAAAGTATTCATCTTTGTCACATTTCCATCACATTACAACCACAAACCTAAAGGTATTCATTGTGATTTTGTGTGTTAAAGCAACACAAAGGAGTGCATAGAACTGGATGGGAAATTATACATGGTTTTTAATTTTTTTTTTTTTTTTTTTTTTTTTTTTTTTAAGAAAACATGAAAAGGGTTGCATGCATTTGTATTCACACTGCAAAAACACAAAATCTTGCCAATTATTTTTGGTCTAGTTTCTAGTGCAAATATCTTGAATACACTTGAAATAAGACAAAAAAGTTTTAAGTTAATAATTTCTTCATAAAGATGAAAAAGCAGAAGTTACAAGTGAAATAATCTGCCAGCGGAACAAGACATTTTAACTTATAAAATGGGAAAAATGTCTTGTTCCACTGGCAGATTATTTCCCTTATAACTAGAACTTTTTCATCAATATTAAGGAATTATTGACTTAAAACAAGTTCCTATATCTGCTGAAAAGTTACTTGTAAGTAAGTTTTGTCTTATTTCAAGATTTTGTGTATTTGTAGTACAGTCCCAAGTCAAAACTTTGTGGAAGCATCTTTTTTAGGCAGTTTTAGCTGTAGGTCTAATTGCTCAGTCACTCCTCGCCCCCTTCCTTAACCTCTCAGGATTCCTTTTTATTGTTCTACCGGTATGGAAACATTCCTGAAAATGAGTAAGTACAACACCACACTGCTTTATATCTTTTTCTCTCACCAGTGCCAGTCCTGTTTACACATCACAGTTCTTAAGTACTTCCTACAGACTGCATTTCTTGTAAAATCAAGACCACACAGAAACTGCCAAACCCCTTCAGCATCTTACTTTCCCTTCACTTCCTGCTGAATGGGAGAAAATCATCTGTTTACTCAACCTGAGGTGCGTTAACCTAAAATGCACAGACTCTCGATAGATTGGTCCCCCAATAAACCGCGGGAGCCCCCCGTCCAGGTTCCAGGGTGAGGACGAGAGCATGAGGCTGACTTGTTTTCCCACAGGTTAGCTCGACTTTCTCTGACAGCCAAGTTGGAGAAAAACGAGCACAGCTGCTGGCCTTGCCCTGGGTGAACACAGAGCATTAAGGCAGATTACGTTCCCAAGATAAAAGCAACACATCCAGAGGTGTAATCCCTCTCAGACCCCCTGCTTCATCTCAGCTCTTCCGCAAACCCACCAACTCTGCTCAGATTCCTCGAGTTCGCCTGTGGCTCTGATTAGAAATCAGGTAGCGCTTTTAGAGCCACAGCAGATTGGGGATGCAGACCATTAAATTTAACCACTGCCTGCTCGGAGGCAGAAATAGACAATGACTCAGGATGTCACACTAGCATGCTACTTAACTGTGGGAAGCCTTTGGTGGGACACAAAAAGGGACGGTGCAACAAATCACATCAAACAGATGTTTGTTTGTTGCTGACTTGACAACATTAAACAAACCTGTAATAAGACTTTCCCCAAACAAAGCATCTCAGGAAACATTGGAACACTGTCATTACCTCCCTGACGACAGCCTCAGAGAAAGCGAGTGGACAACTGCAGCTATGAATTCAATCATCTGCGGATGTCAGCAGGAATGCCACCTGCTTGATTTGTCCTGAGGATTTTTCAAACAATAATGATGAAACATTCAGAGTTTTGTCCTGGTATTTAATCTGAAGCTGTTATAAAGGTGGCAGTTACTAGTTTAAATTAAAGTAAACAATTTTCCTTTTAAATATGACAATTTCAAACTACCTTTAGAGCACAGTAGCACATCATAATCCTCTCTCCACATTTTGATCAACTTATTTACCTTGTCAGGATTTGAGCATCGGTCTTCCTTTAAATGAGCATCTAAATCACTGCGTCTGAATCATCAAGAAGAGCTCAGTGATTTCCGACAGTCCTGTGTCTTATCGTCTTTTCTTCCTTTTAAGCTCTCACTGAACTGCTGACAGAATGCAAATAGGCTTCACCCTCTGTGACACTTTTAACACATGATAGCACCACCTGCCCATAACATCGCGCTGAGACACAGAGTGGAGAAACTACCCGCTTGATGAAGCACACAAAAGATTTAGCAAAGAAAAGCTGTGACCTTCTTGTGCTTTTTGAGGAAGGTCCTGGTCTATTTTGCTCTATTTTGGGAATTTCATGCCCTGTGATACATCTCTCTGTAACCTACATTGCAGTCTGCAGCTTCCCATGACGTGCATTACCAGAGGCATCAATGTCCATCAAATATAAAAAAGCTGTAAATTTTGTTGACCTACAACTTCAGATGTGATCACTCATAAGTTTTTGCCAAACCACACCGTAACCATTACTGTCTCAAAGTGCAGACGTGTCATCATTCGATATGGTCGACCCATTTACAGTTACTGCATCTAGCACCTCTCACTGACCACTCGCGTAGCTGTTTGAATTGTGTAATCACACACGGTGCCTTGTGTTCATACCCCTTGAACTTTTCCACATTACAGATGTATTTTATTGGGATTTTATGTGCTAAAGCAACACAAAGTAGTGCCTAATTGGGTTCAGAACTTTTCAAAACAAAGTTTCCAGCTTCAACGTCTCTGCTGGAGAAAAGCATCCCCTACAGCATGATGCTGCCACTACCATAGGTTTTCCACCACACCTGTTGTTTTGCATGCAATAACTAGGTGACTCTGTAAGGCAGTTAGCTGCATTGTATTTAATTCAGGGATATGGGAGTAGAAAAACCTAAATGCAAATTAACTCTGTACTTTCCAGTGTTTTATACCACGCATGGCATTTTCATGGCCATCTGACCAAAGCATTTTCTTCCACATGCATTCTGTGTCTCCAACATTGCTTGTGGCAAACCTTTAATGTGATTTATGGATTTTGAAAATGGCTTTCTTCTTGCCGTACACAGCAATGTGACTTCTGAAGGCACTAGGATTCCCTGAAATACACTTTGTGTATCAGAGCAAAGGGAGCAGAATAAAAATGCACATCAGATTATGTACATTTTATAGTGAATAAATTTGAAAACCACATATCAATTTCCTTACATATTACAGTTATCCTCTACTTTGTGTTGGTCTATCACATAAAATCTCAATAAAATACTTTGTGATTGTGACATGATAATAAGAAAGGGTTCAAGGGCTGTGAATACTTTTCCAAGGAAAGGCAGAAAATGCAAAAGATATGTGCCTGTGTGTGTGTGGGAGGCCGTCTCTCACACCAATCCATCACTGTAGCCTCTCACCACTTGGCCATTTAATTACCTTTTCCTGTTCACTCACGCACTTAAAGAAAACAAGCCTCTTTCAGACTGTTTGGACAGACTTCATTCTTCCTCTTCCCCACCTTTCCAATGTCTTTCTCTGCTTCTCTCTCTCTCTTGCTCTCTCTCTCTCTCTCTCTCTGGGAGGGCAAAGAGGCCTCAGCTGGCTCAAGCCCTGGGTGTCTCAGCCCAAAATCCATCAAGCTTTCATCAGCTTTGACTGGGGTCAGAGTGTTGGAGGGCTAAGACAGATTCACCACTGGTAGGAAGGAAGACAGATGCAAGAAAGGATGTCTCAATTAGACATCTGGTGCTGTCTGATCGTTGGTTTAGTTCAATATGCGACTGATTGAAAGGATTAAACAATGCTTGCACAGAGGAAACAGCCGTTGTTGTGAAGCTAACTGGATTTCTAACTTAAAATGATTCACAGATCCCTCTTTTTTTCCAAAGAACATGTTCATCCATGGAAGGGTATTATGATAAGTCAATAACAGGCCAATATTCACATCCCTTTTTAGATGCTGTTCATGATTCTGTTCCACTCTTCATATTCAAATTAGTATTCCCATACTGTCTGCTTGAGCTTGCTTATTATTTTTTGGTCCAAGTGCCCACTCTGTACCACATGATCCTCTTATAACTGTTCCAACCAGCACAACCATCCTTATTAGTCAAAATCATTCTCCTACTGTAAGAAGCACTGACAACTGCCTGCTTTTCCACGGCAGTTTGCTTAGCAGGAAAACATTTTGACTGGGAATTGCAGCACTCCCAGTTCCCTACAGTTTATTTAGAGGCAAAAGCAAAAACAAAAACAAACGGCTGCCAAGGGCTCATGGCGAATAATCTCCATCCGTGGTTAAAGTGTGGCTGCAGTGAACACTAGGAGTGTGTGTTTTCAGTAGTTAATTGTCAAAGGGAAAAAAGGGAGTTACTCATGCTTAAAGAGAAGTAATTACATACAGCATATGCATTCTCTGAAGCAATAAATGTAAAAGAAATACATCGCAACACATTTACATCAACATTTAAATTGTGTTTTTAAATCAACACATTTAGAGAACACATAATTAGGATGATTCTTATGCACTTGGTATGGGCTTGTTTCCTGTAACAAGGTAAAACCAGCATTTTAAGAAGTCAAAACTACAAAAATTTCAAATAAAGTCACAAATAAAGTCACAAACTTTCATCAGACAACTATATTTCAGTTATTAGAAACTCTGCAAAAGAAGAAGTGGTTCTAAGTAGCCGGCCAATCCCATGTTAATGTCAAAAGACATAAAATGTTAAAATCAACACATACAAGAACCAAACTACCTGTGAGGACTATAAGCAAGCGATTTAATTTTTAAACTCTGTATCCAGTGTACCAGTTCAATATATCAGTAAGTTCCTATAAACATTAGCCTGTAAAAACCAGCCCCTTGTTCTACGCTTTGTCTGGACCCATCCTCCGCTTTTGAGAAATGACTGCTTGCTTGAGGCGTAGACTGTTAAAGTTTAAAATTTTACCCAATCGCTAACATTTGTCCATGATGCAAGTAATGAGCCAGTTTGACGCTATGAAGCTTATCAGAAACTGCTTATGCTGGAAACAACCATCTCCCGCTGTGTAGAGAGAAGTGCCGAGCCGAACAAGATGGTTGTTATTGTTAATTCCATATTTGGAAGTGTAGCCAACACGAACTGAACGGCTTCGTTCACTTCCAACGCTGCCATTGCTAAAACTACAGGCTGACTACCATTCTAAAACAGCGTAGAAAATCGACATCATCGTTCACAACTCCTCCTGTTCGCCGATTGGCCCAGTTGAAATTCTACTGGAGGAATCCAAGACAATGGGAGAAAGCCCAGATGAAGCAGTGAAGAGAGGTCAGAATCGAGCGGAGTTGCGTAGGAAGGCAATGGCTGGGCTATTTAAACATTAAAGACAGTAAATTTATCCTTCAGTCCTTTTAAAGCCAAACTATAAAGAGCATAAACCCAATAAAACAATAAAACCAATGTGCTTTTATGATCCGTGACCCTTTAAGTTTCCTATTCCCAACATAGCATATATATACATAACATCATAGAACATTAATTTTTGTGATAGATAGATAGATAGATAGATAGACAGATAGATAGATAGATAGATAGATAGATAGATAGATAGATAGATAGATAGATAGATAGATAGATAGATAGATATGCTTGAGAAATAATCCAGTTTCCATATTATTGTTCCACTGCACAGTCATTTTTGTTTGAAATTTGAGTGTACACAGCATGAAACTGGTATTTTTACTCGAGCTTACCATACACAGAGTCTCTGGCTCATGCCTAACATGAACCTGACTTTATGTTCCTGTTGTAATAAATAAACATATACTCTTGGATCTGATAAGATTGCTGGGGAGGTGAGGACAAAATGATGTGCTGAGTATCCTTCATTATTAATTCAGTCCACTTCTCCCTTTAATAGACAGTATGGTGAGTATTCTGGAACATTGCCACTATAACGGATAAATATTCACATTTTCTGTTGCTGAGAGTGTCTGAATTTCAGTCTCCCTCCCACCATCTCTCTCCACACAGAGTCATGGTGGCTCAGTAGGTTCAGTGTGTTGGGAGAGAAGCACATAATGAGGTGCAGTAAGTACTTATTGGTGAGCGTGGCACTTTTTTTATTTGCCTGATGTCTCAATTTTCACCTGTCAGCTCCTGCACCAGTGAAGATATGTGAGCGACGGGCAAATTGGTTAACATAAATGTGTAGGGGTTATAGGAATACTGAAGATTCATTTTCACTCCTCATATGCTAAAATCCTGAGCTGAGCATTCCTGCCTCATCCACATCCAGGCTGCAGAGCGTTGTCGCACGGAGTGACACACATTGTGTCTCAGAACAATGCAGCAGCAGAATCAGTCTGGTAAAACATTATAGTGTAGGTACACCACAGAGCGGGGGTACTAATTTATCATAAAAGATGTCATTACTATGCCAATAACTTGTCAGAGAGCACAATTATCTCTAATAATAGAAACACAAAACATCAGGCCAGGGCTTTCAGTCAGGGATGATGTATTAATGGAAAACTGTTGTGTGTTTATAAAAAAAAAAAAAATCCACACTGACGGCTGGCAAGAGTAAAAGATAGAGATAAAACAAAACAGAAAGATAAGCTCTAACCAGTATCTAGTTTTTTTTCCTGCTAATTAGGAAGTCTAGACACATTTTGTGAATTTCGGTGAGATAAGGAAGGAGGCTGAACGCTCTCCGTAGAAAATAGCACAGGCTAATCCACTTATTGACTATGCAAGATTTTCATTCACCATCCTTGAAAATGCTTAGCTTATCAAAATTTTTCCACATGCACATTTTGCCACTTTGTATTTTTGGAACAATAGCATCCTGCAAACAGAGTTGTGGCCTACAACACAAAGCTCCTACAACTTTTTCACCAAATGTGCAAATTCAGACACAGTTTCCCATGATTTGGTGTTGCTGTCTGCAGTTATCTCCTCAATAAATTACAGTATGTATAAAGCATATGATTGATATTATATTAATTGTCTATTTCATTTAAATTTTAACTATGAAGTCATTCAAATGGTGGTACGGTACAGCTGTTATTAGCAATGCTCAAGAAGGTGCTCTGGTCTGATTCGACCAAACTTGAACTTTTACATGCATGTGGAGCAGAACACATGTGGCGGTGAAAAATGGTGGTGGCAGCATCAAACTGTAGGGATGTGTTTCTTTAGAGAAACCAGGAAAATTAGGCTACACAAGACTTAAGACTGAGGTAAAGCTTCACCTTTCAGCAGGAAAACTTCCCCAAACATACAGTCGGCACAACAATAGAATGGTTTATATCAGGGGTTCTCAAATCCAAGCTTCAAGAGCCAGTGTGCTGCAACTTTTAGATGTGTTCCTGATCCAACACACCTGAATCAAATGGCTGAATTATCTCCTCAGTATGCAGTCATATTCTCCAGAGTCCTGCTAATGACCTCATTATTTGACTCAGGTGTGCTGAAGTAGAGACACATCTAAAAGTTGCAGGACATCTGCCCTCAAGGCCTGGATTTGAAGACCTCTGGTTTATATCATAGTAGATTGAACATCTAGTCAAAGTACAGACCTAAATCCAATTGAAAATTTCTGTAAACACCTAAAATATGATGTTTTAAATGCTCGTCTTCCAATCTGACTGAGCGTGAGCTTTTTTTGCAAGGAAGGATTTAGCTTCTAAGTCCTAATGCCAGTATAAATCGTGGTATAATCGTGGTGTAAGTCCTAGTTCTGGTATAAGTCCTGGCGACCTGTGTAGGATCAATCAATCGGGCACGAACCACAAAAACAGTTGCAGTGAAGGGTGGTTCTACAAGGTATGGACTCAGATGAGCTAACCACATTCCCATGTCATACCTATTCACACTCTTTTAATAGAATAGAATAGAAATATTCTTTATTGTCCCACAATGGGGAAATTTCTGTGCAACAGCAGCAAAGTGGCAGTGGCAGGCAATAACAGAAAAACAGACTCATACAAAGAATATAAAAATATGTATAAAGAATAAAGAACAGAATAAAGAACAAAAAAAATACTGTACAGTAAGGCAAAATTTCATCATTTTTCTTGTACTTCACAATTATGCTCTACTTTGCATTGGTGTACCACATAACTCCCTAATAAAGTATTTCAAAGTTTGTGGTTGTAACATCACAAAATGTGAAAAAATTCAAGGGGTTTGAATGGTCTTTCAAGCTACTGTGTGTATGTCAGGGGTGCCAACATGGAGACACCAGAAGAGTCTGGCCGTCAGTGCTTTCTGTCTGCTCACTCAAACTGTCGAAACAACAAATCTCAGAAAAAGTGGAGGAATTCAGCTTGATGGGAGGACATGTAATCTTGAGACTGCTGCTTGTTTACAGCTGGACCGCATAAAAAGAGGCCGCATGATGACAGAAGGTGTCAAACAAAGCGAAAGCTTTCAATCTGGAATGTGATTTGTATATTTTGCTGAATATGACAAAAGTATTTATGTGAGTCGGTCTGCTGCTGTATTAATGAAAATAGAATTAAACACAGATTTGAGTAGATCACCATGGAAGATAGAGACTTATGAGACTAAGACATCGATACAAACCCTGAGGATGCAAGTTCATCTGCCTGGCTCTCATAAGTTTTTTGTTACAACTAATTATTTCATGTCAGAATTAATAATATGTTACATCCATAGTTTTTCACACACACAAATTCACAAAGTCAGATGTGAAGCAGATCAGAGGATGCAGAAGCACGCCCTGACCGTACTCAGGGTTTGATTGTTGGAGCAAAGAGGTTGAAGGGCAACTAATTTCACAACTCACAGGGGTCAGTGCTGGTGTGACCTTCTGCTGGAGATCGAGAACCCCAACTAAAGCCCCGTCAAGAAAGACAATTGAACTCCGACCTCCATGCTGATGGTGTTGACCTCAGACAGAGAGCACACACGTCTTAATCTGGGTCACGGAGAGAAGATCAGGCCCCCCACTGCCAATCAGGAAACTACAGGCTGAAGGAGCCACTGCTGGTGTTTGCCCGTCTGGTCTCTTGTTTAGTTCATCAAATCAAACCATAAAAAAATGTCACAAAGAGGAGGAAATAGTCAATCTTTTTCTTATCCAAGATTGTTGTGGTCATAACAATACCACAGCATTGTGTTAGATGAACCTTTACAACCCCTACATGTCTCGTTATGGATGGGTCGAATATTTATTTTAGTCTGATTAGTTATAGGGATCAGTCGGAGACTTGGCAGTTAGTATGTAGTGAGTAGTATTGTCCTAGTCAGTGCAAACAGGCTTCAGTCAGAGCAATATAGACATCTGCAGCAACATAGACAGCTATAAAAGAACTTTTTCATGCATAAAAAACATCTGTAATAACTCTAAAGACCCCGAGACAATGAGAGGTCTTACAAGTTTAATTTCCCTGTATGAATAATTAAAGTATTATTTAACTTAATTAAATGTTGATACTTGGAATAAAATTGCAAAGTTAGAGTAAACATGCACTCAGTGAAGTAAAAGTGGCCCTTCTTGACCTTGGAATCTCACTCTGCTTGTTTCTTGTCTGATTGTTGTGAATAAAGGCCACTAGTTCCTTTTTATCTTTCTGCTCTTTATAGCTGGTTAATTAGTTGGGCTTTCTGCTGTGCAACCAGGCTGCCGTTGATTACTTAACTCTTTGCTACCTAAATCTTTTATCAAATATATAACAGATTATTGTCCAACAGATACAAAAATGTGTATAAGTTGGTAATTTGAATATAGTACATAAAGTAGATATAAATGTAGCTTTTTAGTATGAAAATTAGCTAAATTGTAAATCATCTGAATGAAACTTACCGCTAGGTGGCAGCAAATTATTCCAACATGATCTTTGCATCTGCATGTATGTATTGTAAATGCACAATGAGGCATTAGAGGTATAAATACATCACTAACTTTGTGGTGGTTCGCAGCAAACTGGCACCAATACTCTACAAGGGGTTAACAAATACCAATCGCAGCTCGTCAACTGAAGTTTTAAAACAATGTTACCACAATAAGGGTGATGGATGGTACTTCTTTAGTTTCCACTCCTTGACTGTGTTATTTGAAACCTGAAATATTTTCAAAACAGCCTAGTTTGGCTTATTTGTATTTGACGATAAAGTGTAAAAACTGAATTTCCGCCAGCTGACCAGCAGTATACAGCACGTGGTGGGGGATGGAGAGTGTTTGTGCTCCATACAGCTGATGAAACCTTTGGTCACTTTCTCTTGCATCTCAATTAAAGGATTTTAAGCCATAAGAACAGGTCGAAAATGATAGGGATTTAGCATAATGCCTAATGTTGACCGACTTGGTCTTGTCCTTTTTTAGAAATATTTGTTTTTCTTACCTGATATTTCATCAGCGAGGTCATGGCCCTCTGCTGACCAGAATTTCCTCAAAGCTGCACACTGAAACAAAGCTTTTTGCAGCTCTACTCTGTGCCTGCACCATCCTGTTGTAAAGACCTAGCAAATGTGCTTGATGGATGGATAAAATCATTTGACACCTCCAGCCTGACGGAAAAGGTATTGTGATTGAGGTCTAGAGATCATCCAGAGAGAAGGAGTGTCTCGCTTTTATGATTAACATCACGCCAAAAAGGATTTCCCTTCCTAAACAGAGACATGTGAGGCTGTCAGCCAACGGGACATGGCCAGATGGGATGTCTCTCAGATCTCCTGCACTGTTTTAGAGACAAAAATTACCCAAACCTGTGTCAACAGCTGGGAAAGGCATCCCCCTGCTGCGCTTTGTGAAAGTGATAAAAATAACGCCTGAAGTATCCCACTGTGGGTTACACCCAGAACAGGTCTGTTTTTCCTGACTGGGAGGGTCACCGTCAGCCAGAGCTGGACCTCCAGCCAACATAGATCAAGGCAGCACTTTCCTACTCCTCCATTTTCGCCCCTGTCCTTTCCTGTTTTGACAGGAAACAGGAGATGATAACATGGTCGTACAAACAAGCAGAGATTGCCTCGGACCTGCTGCCATGCTGTCCTCGTGAGACAGAGGATCTGTTTTCTTGAAAGGGGCTTGTGTCCAGGCATAAAATGTATAACACAATGATGGGCTCCAAAAACACAACAGAGGAACATGCAAACACACCTAATGCACACCTGTCATCCAGACAAGCTTTCCGAAGTCTGGTACAGTCCACAGTCAAAAACAAACCACCAAAGTCACGAACACAAAACTGAGACAGGAAAGATTTAAGCAGTGGTGGTCGCTGAGGGGACCCAAAAATCAAACTGCAAGGGTAAGCAGAGGATAAGCTTCTCACAGAGAGAGGAAGGCTGGAGAGGGGAGTGGTTCGGGGCTTGTGTCTCCTGTCCGAAGCTCTTTTTGAAATCAGTGCCTTTTATGTTGTCAGGAAGCACACCACAGAGAGACACAACAAGCAGAGTGACGGAGCCATTAGAGACAGCTTTGTAGATGGTGTGAGAATTTCAAAGGAACGAGAAACTTTGATTGCCCTTTTTGATCCCCAACTAGCCTTTGTTTATGAGCTAATTAAGCATTGTTCCACTGTTCCAGGAGCCTGGAGCTCTCCATCCAAATAGCACCATAGTATGACTTATAAAAGCTACTTTATTGCTTTTATGATGCCCTCTGGCCTAACAATTAGAATGGGAATTACTTTTTATATTACAATCTAGTGTGGGAACCAACTTCTGTCAAAAATGTGCAATTAGTTTCTAAGTTGTGCAAATTTTAGTGTACTAAATGCACAAAAGAGATTGACACACAGGCGAATACATCAGGTGACAAATGGGTCAAATTCAGTTCAAACTTGGTCTGTGGTGTCTGCATGTGTGGGAGTTCAAGTGTGTCCAGCATTCACCCCTCGGCTGGACTGTGCAGCCAAAAAAACTCTGCTCTCACAAAGAAATGAAGACATAAAGGCCCAGCGTGGGACGAGGCAGGACCAAAGGGTCAGCGATGGACCAAAGGGGAAGGAAGGGGGCAACATGGACATGGTAATGACCGTGTGACTGTGGTTCACAAAGCCAGAGGAAATGTTAAGACACATCTGAGCAGAAATGTGTTTACCTGTTTGTGCTCACACAGTTTGAAAGTAATGTTACTAACCACTGAGGTACAGGTGCATCACAGTGCATAACACTTTCAAAAGTTTAGCCGCTCAAATCAAATAGTGAAACTCGTATAAGATATAAGTTCATTAGAAAATATTTCAGTTCATTTTGACAATCATAGCTCTTTAAAATTACGTAAGACAAAAAAAAGGATAAAAAAAAAAAAGATTTTTAATTCAAAAATATACTAATTCCATGATATGGCTGATACAATCAAGGACAGACAACAGACAGCTGTCTAGCAGTCACTGACAGGGCGGTAAGCTACAAAAGATCATTGCTCAAGAACAGACTGGTCACAGGGTTCTGTATCCTAGCATATAAATGGAAAGTTCAGAATAATCAGAATAAGTGGCATTCCTGAACACTTCAGCAGAACCACAAGCACGATTGCCTCCATACCATGCTGTAGTGTTGGAAAAATTTATCCAAAAGAAGCCCAAATCAAGTACTGAGTGCATATACTGTACAGTACATGGACATCTTTCAGCAAGAAAGATGACGTCCCTATGTTAAATATTCTTTTCTCATTGTTTCTTTTTTTTTTTTTTTTTTTTTTTTTTTTTTTTTTTTTAATAGTCTAATAGTATGAGTCATAATCACAATTTTTACAGATACATTTTTGAGATCTTTAACTCTATGTGTAAATAATCAAAATTGTACTTTTTGAATTAAAATACTGAAACATTTGTATGATATGTTTGACAAGAGTTACATTTAAGATCTTGATCAGGTGGATCATTTCAGGAGAAAAAGGTCAGTCTGTATATTACTTAAATATGAAATTGCCTTAAAACAGTGATTATATAAAGCCACAAATGTGTTTGACCACATACTATAGATTGTATGAGAGGATGGTGTTAAAGGCTACATGCAAATGTATTTTCCAATAGTTATAAAGTTGAAGAGAGTTGAAAAGCTTAAAAATTAACATCCTGGGCAGAAAATTAATGTTTAGCAAGTTTAGCAATGCATCCAACTTGGATTTTTGGCCACAATGGCCAATGCTAAGTTTCAAGATTGAAAAGTGAACTTAAATTCTGCATAAAATAATCTTAAAACATGAGATATTAAACATTTACCTTTATAAAAACATATATCAGATGCAACACATTTGTAAAAAATTAAAAATAAAAAGAATAGCTTCTACAGATTCTGACACTAAAACACCTCTAAATATAATTTCAACTATGTTAATAGTTAGAATAAAATATCGAAGGACCTGACACAACATCCACTCCTGTTCTCACCACTAAAACTTAGCAGGAATTCTCCAAATTCACAAGCAGAGGTGAGCTTCCCAGGAACTTCCACTACTTTTGTAATGGGAATCTGTTTAGGGACTGCATTTCTGTGTTGTACAGACATGTTCAAAGGCATTCCAGCAATGATTTCATTGGATGCATAAATTTAGAGCAGTAAACAACAGTTAGGATCTGTCATTTTGATTTAAATGTCACCAAGACAAGAATTATTTAGGACCCCTAAAGCCTGTGGCAAAGATTAACTGCAGGCCAAAAATGCAAAACCTTAATGATGACAAACATGAAACCCCAACTAAAACCAACTTGAAATAAAAGTTTATTGTTGTGGCAATCTAACTTTACCAGATTCATACATCAAACAAGCGTTTCACTAAAAACAGGGATGTCAATGTCCTCAAATAATAGCCTCGGGTGCCTATTAAGGCATTTTTTTGATGATTCCTATAGAAATCCTTGGGGGAGTTTCAACTATGCATTATGGACTGCCAATGTTTTAAAAACCATTGCCTATGGTCAGTCCCCTGGTGGCAAAACAATCTTGAACTAATAATCAGATTTGTCATTGCCAATGCACTTTATTTTGTTTTTCTACCAGTGAAACAAGACTTTTTTTTTTTAATCATAGCACAAATAGCTTGGGGAGACCATCTCAAAGACCAGCCATTACATTTTATACCATGCAGCAAAGCACCAAAGCTGCTTTCACACTTTCTACCATGCCCTGTACATTTGCATGTCAAAAATGCTTTTTAAGTGAGTCAGGACAAAAAAAAATGACATTTTGCTTGACATCATGTCTTGAAGCATGTGACAGTTTTGAGGTGCTCCTGTTTTGTATACTGCATGTATATTGGAATGAAGGATGTAAAATCCACAGTGGCAGGAAGTTGTACATTACTTCTGCTGTGACCTCACTGTCTCTTTTTACATATTCAAGCATTAACAGATCATTTGGGAATGAAAGTTCAATGCTCTACCAGTGTCCCCAAGATGTCAAAAAAATTAATGAATTAAGCTGAAAATAGTTTAGGTTGCTGCAAGATGGACCTTATCCAAGCATTCTGCAAGCTGAATCTTCATTAGAGTAGACAGAGCATCTGTGTGGCATAGTATTAGATTACGCTGTTACTAGGTCAATGCTGTGAAATTTGAGTTGCAATTGCATAAATACCATAATAGTGTTGCATATGTGCAGTATGTATATTGTGTCAGAGTCATATTCATCATGCAATAGAATTTTTCACTTAGCTTATAATCAAAATGATACAATATTAGATGTGCAGGAAGGCGATGGTGCAGCATCAGTTACCTAAGGTAATGTATATTACGCAATATTGTGACTGGGGTACTAGTTTATGAAGAAGGATGACTTTCTTGTAGGTTTTGCACTCACACAGTGACCAAGAATCACACTAAAACATGCAAGAAACTGAATTAATATGATATTAAACTGAAAACAACAGTAACAGGCTAATATTTGACAAGAAATTGAGGTAACATCTTTGCATGAGAAGAGCAGCATATCATTGCTGTGGCACCATAACCTTGTATCTCCAAAAATGAAAAACACATGTAAAGTTAAATATAAAGTTTATTTATATTGTCTTTCTTTACAAACAGATGTCACAAAGTGCTTTCCAAAAAGGATTATGTAATAAAATACAAAGCAATGTACAATACAGAACAAAACACAATTTAATCAGAAATACAGAACATAAAAGCTAAAGTCTAATTAAAAACTTCATGAAATAAAAATGTCTTTAACTTGTTTTTAAACATATCCATAGAGTTCAAACTCTGCAGGAAGTGCAGTCCACCATCTGGGTGCAATAGTTTGAAAAGGTCAGTCTCCTTGAGTTCTAAAACGGGTGAGGGAGACCACCAAAAGGTTTTCATTGAAAATTCACTGTTCAATAGAACCACAGACGTGAAGGATGATCAAAAGAGTTGATTTTCACAAAAGAAGACAAAAAAAAAACAAAGATACAAGGTTTTTGCCCAACAGTAAAAATATAAAATCTTTACTGAAGAAACTCTGGTTATGACAGAATTATGCATGTCACACGTTTTTTCAACTTTATCGTGGTATCAGATTATTAAACGCTATCCACAAATGACTAATCTTAAACGACTCAAAACACACAACAAATCTTGACTTTCCAAACTAAATTTAAAAAAATAGGTATTTGGATAAGGATAAACTTGGGGAGTCGCATAACAACCCACACTCTTCACAGGAAGTTCTGCAAGCTTGATGTCACTCTCAGCAGGGGAGCTGTTTGCTACACTGGGGTGTCTGCACCACAAAGTTCCCTGAACAAGCAGGATGCCTCATCTTTTACAGGCGATGCTGAGGTGAGCAGGAAATGTAGAGATGGGAAGAGGCAGTTTGGGACTCATAAACAGAAAGGTTTAAGTTTAAGTGCTCAGTACACATGAAGGAGATAAACCAGCCCTGAGCTCTTCACCAAAGAGAGTGACATCATAAAACAGAACGGCAGCAACAAGAGGGGAAGCATAAAGGACATATCTATTAATGGGAGTCTGATCATAAAAAGAAAGGAGATGGAAGGTTTACTTCAACAAGCATCAGCTGGGAGTCATGACAATCTCCAGATGTCAACATTTTTTAAGGCAGTAAAGCTCTGCTATTTAAATATAAATCTAATCATCCATCTATGGCTGTTTTAGGAACATCAGTAACTCTTGATCCAAGTAAGCAGACAGGAGAGCAAAGGACAACAAAATATTTGGTGAAGCAAGCAGTTTAATTTGGACATGAAAACAGCATGCTTCCTGGGGGTTTTAAAAACAGCTTTTATTGTTTCTTTGAAAGAATAACAGGACTCCAAAACTAAATAAGAAATTACACTGCAAACACTATTTTACTTTCACATCTTTTTGGCTACATTTTAAAACACTTTTGTCAACCAGTTGTTTTTTAAAATGTACTGAATGTTAACTAGTGATTATGTGCTATATGATGACATTATACTCCACATAGGGGAGACTGTGTATTAGTTGTATAGTCGTCTTGCAATCGTAAAGTTCTAGGTTCGACTCCAGCTTTCTCCTGTCACATGTTGATGAGGCACTGGGCAAGGCACTTAACCCCAAGTTGCCTAGCAATCTGCATATTGGTGAAAAAAATGTGTGCACATTTATGAGTGCTAATGGGTGAATTTGGCTCTAATGTAAAGCGTCATTAGTGGGAAAAGTGCTATATAAGTTGAGTGTATTAACTATTTTACACAAACACTAATAGTGATGATTACTGTTTTAGCCAAGACCATGTAACCATGACAAGACCAAATCCAAAATGAAATCAATAAGAGACCTTTTTTCAAGATTTCTGTTATCATAATAATGTAGTTGTTGTTGCAAAGGTTTGAAAAAAGTCTGGCCGATCAGCAGCAAGCTAACACTTGGCTAACAGAGATATCAGCAGTCCAGACTAATGAAAACTTTTAAAAACCTTTTATTTGGGTGCACTACCACAACATTTAGGAGAACCCAAACTTGAATGTAAGCAGACTATCAACGACATGTGCTATAATTTGGACAACTAAGGTAAACATACAAACCAGAAAACACTGAAGAGTGCATGCATCGGGTTAATTGTTCCTTAGCATAAGCTTCAAACAGAGTTACGCTGCTTTCCATTTACCTCAGAAGTTGGAGCTCGGTTTGATGTCACACCCAAGATAACAGCGTTCTGTTAACATAGTCGGAAAAGTTGGGATTTCAACATGGAGACGCCCGAGTTGTTTGCAGTACCTCTTACGAACATCATTTTAAGCTTTACTTTCCATAAGCAAACACCACAGCTTATTACTGTTGATGCAAGGAGCAGCCATACTGAAACACAAAATCGGCCATAAAAATCCTTACAGGGGTTAGTCGGGGTTTCTCCCACTTTCAGAGTGGGAAGTCTGACTTCAGGAGGTGTTCCAGTTGATTTTTTTCTGAGTTTCAGCTACAGTTTCAACTACAAATGGGTCCTACCATTAGTGGAGGCCAAAGGTGGAGGTGAAGGACTTAACTGACTCCGTATTATGTCCTTCTGTAGTTTCCACTGCAAGAAACAAAATTTTCTACATTTGCACTGGAAAATGTTTCACCATCTTGTGACTTCTCCCTGCCCACCCCAGTGCTGTTTTATTTAAAGCATTGTAATGGGTAAAAAGTCAAAAAGTGCCCTTTAAATACTCTAGTTCCTAAAAGTACAGAAGTTTCCTGAGCTGCTTCAAAGGACCTCAGGTGCCAATCGCAGAAAAGCACACACCTACTGTATCTTTATTGAGTTTTTCTTCAAAAAAAATCCATTATGAAAATCCATACAGCTGCAGATGACCTTTTCAGTGCTCCGCCTGTTGAGAAATTCAACAACATATTTTTTTATGGAAATAAAACCAACTTGGCTGCCATTTTGTAGAATGCAGGGCTATGGCATTTCCTTTCAAATGTCAGCAGACAAATTATTATGTCAGGCCATTTAAGGCTAAAAGAAAAATGTTCAGTGAACAAACAGCTTTATTTTCTAAAGCAATGCATTGTAACGATTTGGAGCAAATATAGAATGCAGGATATTTCTATAAAGGGGGTCAAAATTTACTTTATTTTCATCTCCTTGAAAGCTTAGAAAGTAAAAATCTAAAATGTACCGAAACTATCTAAGCCTTACAAACATTAAAGCAATGTCCAGCTACCTTCTCTGGTAACCAGGCCGCCACCAGATATGTGTCTGTGTGTCTGAATGAGGACAAAAGCCTGACTGTAATAATGCAATCATAAACTGGTAGCAGTTACGACCAGAGAGATGGATGACTTCTGTTGCAAAGTGAAAAGAATGGAGGGACTTTGAGCGAGCTTCATCTTTCTTTTCTCTCTGGTGCTTACACGCACATCCACACATCATCAATACACACACTCGTCCTCGCTCGCAGAGCTGGATGCTCAAGCATGAAATGAACATGAGCAATGTGAACTTTGACTGGCATTTTCACACCTCGCCAGGATTTATGGGGCACTATATATACGTATCAGAATAAAGCTGCTGATGATAAAAAATAGCCCAAAGCTTAGCTTAGGTAGGAAGTCCAGGGAGATGAGTTAACGTAACCTGTTTACCAGTCATAACAGAATCCATCTGCTCTTACACAAATAGAATCACTGGAAGATGCTTGTGTGTCTCCTAACAAACACAAATGGAAAAATATGACGTGAAAGCAAACTGATGCACTTACACAATGGCCGCAAACCGCAACCACAGTTTACTGCTGTTAGTCTCTAAAAGGTTCTTTAAAGAATAAAAAGAAATATTCAGCTGCATCCATACATCCGTCCCTTGTCTTTAGTTTATCCAAAATCGGATTGCATAGGTAACAGGTTCAGACATCCCTCTCTCCAGGTCATTCTAGAGAAACCCATGATATTCCAAGGCTAAATGGAAGATAAATTCCCTCCAGCAAGTTCTGGGTCTTTCTTAGGGTCTCCTGGTTCCTGTGACACCCCCAAAAAGAGAAGCAGGAGCAAAATCCTTACCAAATCCCAGAACAACCTCAGGTGGCTCCTTTCCATGGAGAGATACAGCGGCTTTTCTCAGAGCTCTGCCGTGGATGATGAACCTGTGCTCAGCCCCCTTATAGGGAAGCTTATTTACTTTTTGGCTTCACTCTTTCTTCCATCATTACAGCAGATGAGGCCCCAATCATTTCATCCATTTCCCACTTCATCTTATGAAACATCTATGAAGGTATGCCGGCTGTTCATTAAGGAGGGAGAAAGCAGGAAATACTAAAACAATTCCAGCCAAGTTGTTCAGTTTTACCTTTCTGAGCTTCTCCCTTTACTGTCCTTTAACATGCTGATTTTGGAAATTAGCAGCCTTTTTGAAGTCTTGCAGCCTTTTGGGGTCTCCTAACACTACAGGAAACACAAAGCAAAACTGCTATTTTCAGTTAATACTGGAAATTACACGAACTGCACAAATGTCCAATACAAGATGCTGAAGGCAGGTAAAAACGTCACCCTTATAAATATATTTTCTCTGTATTAAAATATAACATAAATATTTAAGCACGGAACTGTGTAACACAAGTGCTCTCCCTCACACCCAGTGTGACGTCACCTCTGATTCTGATATAAACTATGGCTGTCACAGATGTGCTTCTTTATACTTATAAATGGATGAATGATTTCATAACTTAACATTTCTGACAGTTATATTAAAGCTTTTCTCCCTCAAATATTGAGTTGGGTACCACAGTTATTAATTTTGAAATGATCTTTTAGAAATAATCTATTATCTAGATTCTGAGGTGAAGTTACCTATCAGTTTAAAGATGAAATGAGATGCTGTAATTCTTTTTTAGGTGAGTTTTAAGTGTATAGGTACATATGTCCAATAATAACATGGACTATTTTATGGCATTAGTAGATTTTTATAGAGGTTAGTCCACTACTCTACTCTATATACTTGGGCAGTTTTTGACACATAATTTTATTTTGCACAAGCATTTTGTAAATATAGTTGAGGCTTTAGAATACTGGAGAGTGGAAGTTGGCTCATTGCATCTTTTGTAATAAATCAAGTCATTAGTTAATATTCAGTGCCTTAATAAAAGCAAATACAAAAGACTTGCCTGGCTGATTATTTCTGAAAGTACATGTTGCCAAATGCTGGAAACCTTCTGAGCTGACAGATGACATGTAATTTCTTTATTGATTCTGTCAAAGGGATAAAACAAACAAGGCTAAGTCAGTTCCAACTCAGGAATCACACTCAACTAAACCCCCGTTTGCCCTGAACATGAGAGCCACGCCCAGACAGCTCAGAGTTTGCTGTCTGCATATCCATCTTGGCAACGATACACAACGTTGGCATTCTCTTTCAGCACATCGCTATAAGCCAGGCGATTTGTCTGCTACCACAAGGCCTGCTGTCAATTGAGCACATTTTATGGAGCCAGCAGGAGATTACCTCCAGCTCAGAGCCCATTGGTGTCTGTGCACCATGTTGAAAATTTATCTCAACAGCAATGTCTCTCCAATACTCTAAATCAGACTCAATAATGGACTGCAAACTGCCCGAATTGTGCGTGTCTCACTTCAGTGTGACATATGGTGCTAAACGCTGGGAGACCCAAGAGAGCAAAAAGCAAACACGCGTTAAAACATTTCCTGTTCCATATTTAGATTCCTAAAGTCAGACTGATGCATTTCCAATGGTTACACATGTTGTTTCATCTGTGTTCTTTGTTCACTGACATTTCTGCCTCTGCTGCTCTGTTCTCATGCTCTGAAGACCTGTGCAGTGCTGTAACACATCGCCTTCTCAGCCTGAGCTTCAGCTTCATTGTTCATCTCAGTCTGGTTCTTTGTAACTTGTAATCCTTTACCAAACAGCAGCAAACTCTTTCAGGCGAGGGTTGTTATGTACAATAATCATTCTTCAAACACACAGAGAGTGGAAGACAGTCAGAGAACAGAGGTGCTGCAGAGTCTCAGCAGAACAAGGAGGATTAATTCAAGGAGTTACGTAGGAATGACCAGAAATAAAAGAGGAATAAAAGCAGATGCATGATCAAAGAAATGTTGTTGGACCAGTGAAAATAATTATCATAAAATAATTTTCAGCAGGCATGAAAAGAGAGCAGTGGATAAACACTTCAAAATCAGTGTCTAGCGAAACAACCTACAATCTGTTTCTTCAGGAGGTACAGGGAAGCCTGACAGAGTTAAACTGATGGTGGATTTAGCTGAAAATGTTGGAATCCTGGAAGAAACCCAGTTAGAGACTGCAAAAGATTTTTGACCAAGGTGGAGGTTATAGCCAAAGCTACAATGGAAAGGTTTAGATCAAAGCATATTCATGTGTTCATGTATCCCAGTCAACATTCAACATTCAAATTCTCTATCAAGCTTTGAAAAATTTTCCAATGAACAACTCATGTAAGATGTCCTGAAAACTACTGGTTTGAAGTATTCTGGTTACACTGTGTCCCAAATAAATAAGCCACTGCAACCTTTTCAACATCTGAAGGTGGCGGAGTGAATATCCACATTTAAATGCTCGGAATAGCTCTGCTCTCTTTGACAGCTAACTGTGGGAACATGTGGACGACTCTCTGTAGACATTATAGCACTAAAGTCACAGCAGCAACGACCAGATGGCCCAAAAAACGATGCATCCTGATATACCTGGGTATGCCCGTGACTGTAGGTGTTTTTGTGTGTTTGTGTGTTCAACCCCTGTTTCATCCTGTCTGCAGTGGAGCTGCTCATCTGAGTAGCCTGAAGTGCAGCGTAGGCGGAAAGAGTGGAAGTGATTCCAGGTGTTGCATTCCTCCACCTCATCTAACCGATTCCTGATGAATGGGGATGAGTATCAGCCTCACTCTCGTTCAAACCAAAACCTATCAGCCTCCTGCAACTGCACAGCCTGAACCCATTACCAACACTAACTTGGCAATTTACCCCTTGCAATTGCAATAAGTAGTGGACTAGTGAGCAACAACTGGGGCTGATTCACTTTCTTCGTTCAGTAAATGAGAGATGTAGAGCGAAGCTCCAGCAGACACAGTGTAGATTTGGCCGTCACTCCAGACTTGCCCGGAGGTTAGAAAATGAGGCTTGTGGCCGGTAAAAGTGCTTCGAAAGCAGAGCCAGCTTGGAAAATCTAGAAGCAGGAAGTGAAGGAGAAACTCGCTGGACTCCCATAACAATGACACAGTTGCTTCACTACCCAAATTTAGAAGGTATGGTTAAACCAGACTGTTTGGGAGAATAGAAAAGAGGAACAACAGATCAAGATTTATTAGCAAAGATTTTTGTTTACATGCAAATTCTGGGGCAGAGAAATTGAAAAAAAAAATTGGATATGGATTTGATCTGACCAATCTCAGGGTTTTTATAAACAGAAATACTTAAGTGTGTTAAATGCAGAAACACTTTCTAGTAAACAAGGCAGTGTTCTAGGACCATTACTTCACAAACAGATTTTAAGTTAAGAACTGATGCGCTGCTGCTGCATGTGTGTGTGATTCATGCTACTTTATGACATGCTACTTTTCTCAGGGTTTAATTATTAAACTCTCCAATTGTTTAAAAATTCCTCTGACTTTAAAGAGATTAGAATTTGGTTTCACAGTCTAAGAGCTGTGAAATAATCACAAATTACACCTGCAGAACATCAACTACGTAATCCCAATCTCAAAAGACACAAAGTCTGCATCTGCAACACACCCCTTTAAAAGTTGTTACATTTACATGGACTTTATGGTAACTCTATGTAGGTTTTAAAGTGTAATTAATGTGAAAGAATCACTGGTTACAGTTTTGTGGCTAAAAAACTCAACATTTTTTTAAAATGACAGGAGCCTCTTCACTGCTTTGCACTCTTTGAAATACTGTGCTTTTTGACTGTAAAAATTGAGATATAAATGCATTTTACTTGCTCTCTCCCACACTCAGTGATTGGATAAGAAGTCAGTCAACAGTCCTGCAGTAGGATGAGTTACTGCTTAGCATATGTGGGACTAATTTACATTTCCGACTCGTTTCGACTCGACCCACAGTGGAACCGCACACAAGAAATGGCATTTTAAGTTTCAACATTTCCCCTACCATTATCCAAGAGGGGCACCAACAAAACTGCCCGCCCCCTAAAGAAGATCACGAATGTAGTTATTGTATGCGTTCACACCTTCTGTCATTCATTTTATTAGCCCATCTAAATAACTCCAGATCATGTTGTGAGCTATTACTGTCTGCATGCGGCTGCTCCTCTACTTTCAACTCTCTCTTATGAAATGCCGAACTTGACAAAAGCTGGACGAAAACCTGCACTTAAGTTTGTTCCTGTGTGTCAAGGACGGTACTTTATTTGTTGGGGCATGAAAAGTAATTAATTTGGTTAAGTTCACATAGAGATTTTTTATAAAATTAGAGTGCTAGTTATGCTTAAATGTCAAAAAGCTGAGCAGCTTAGGGACATAAACTAAAATTTTATCTGTAAGTTATAAACAAATAAAATGGATAAAAGTAATTTCTTAACCAGCAGTGTTCGGGACCTATGATCACATCCAAAAACCAGATTTTGTCCCTTAAAAAGAAGGTTTCACAGCCTGACTTTGAGGTTTACACAGAAAAGTGATTCTTTGATACTAAAGTCTATCCATTCGCTTGAAGGAGAATGTATAAACATCGACAGAGAGCTGTAAATTGGCCTTAAACAACTGCATGCTGCTGCTGCTCAAACTTACAGCGCTGCACAGTAGCACCATGACTGATGTCTATGGTCTCTGCACCACTTGACTCCAGATTATTGCTCTACAGTTTAATATAGCCACATGCCATAAAGCAGAAGTCACACTGCATGCAGGGATGAAGCAGGAGCACAGCTCATCTCCTCTCTTCTCCTGTATCGTTTCTCATCTCCTTCCAGGCTCTCTGCAGTGAAACAGGCTGCTGACTGCACACGCACACACACACACACAAATATGACAAAGAGCCTCGGGGGCTCCGGTGCCTAAAGGTGAACAGAACAATATGGCCATGAACTGTTTTAACTCTACGTCATCTCA
This sequence comes from Anableps anableps, assembly GCA_014839685.1. Taxonomy (NCBI): domain Eukaryota; kingdom Metazoa; phylum Chordata; class Actinopteri; order Cyprinodontiformes; family Anablepidae; genus Anableps; species Anableps anableps. Next base: position 24,693,593 of record CM026080.1, on the reverse strand, counting down.
AGTTTCGCAGCCAGGAGGGCTCTTCAAAGTCTTTCCTTCCATCTGTCTGCCAGTCACTACATCCTGTCGCCTACCCTCCTGCTGCGAAACTGGCAAAGCACACCTGTTACAGCAACCCCCCCGCCCCAAATGCTAATCGGCCGGACGTTTTAAGACAGTTGATAGAAAGGACAGAGGTCAGCAATCAAGGAAGAAGCAACAGTCCCCATAACTGCATGAGAAACCTTACGCAGTTAGATTGAGCTGATTCTTTTTCATGTTTTTTGCACTTCCTTGTACATGTGCATGCATCCATGAGCATCACTGGTATCTTTAAAGAAATTTTCCAATCCAACTGAGCATTTTGCCTTGAGCAAAAAAGAAAGACATGCAGCTTTGATGCAATCTAAATGTATCAAATACAAGCTTCTCTGCTGCTTCTGGAAGCAAACTCTGATCTGAGACATACCGACATGACTTACATTTGAATGGATTGAGGATCAAATGAGGAACAAAAAGGAAACAAATCCAACATGAATCCCAATGAGTCATTTATGAAAATTATTCCTCCCATAATCCATTAATTCAAACTAGAAAAAACCTGCAAGAAGTCTGATGGTATAAATTAATTTGCGCAGGCACATTCGTAGCCACACGGATATACACGATCCATGAGAGCCGGAGACGCTTTGTGCATACATACTAGACATGATTAGCTGGAGTGTGCTTTCTCTCCATGTACAGGATCCCATTTAGTTGTAGACTCGTTAGATGTCTGCAGTGGCCTGCTTAATGGTCAAGGTTTCTGGTCCCACAGTGCAAAGGTCCCAGGAAAGGTGAGGTCTGGTAGCAGCTGACCTTAACCTCCAACAGCTTCAATCCCTCACAGGCCTGCAGGACATTATCTTTTAATCAGTCTGCATGCTAATTAAGCTCACAAGGTCCACTGCTGCTTCTATATTCATAAATCTCAATGTTTAATAGGAATTGTAAAAACGGTTGCAGTAATTGTATCTGCCGTTTCTGCAATGCAACAAACTCCAATGCAGCAGTGGCTCAGAAAATAGAAAGCATTGAATCATGTTGATGCGTCAAAATTTCTGTAATCAATATAAACATAAGACAATTAAGGAGCAGAACAGTATACAGGGTCAGAAAATACACTGACTTATGTCTTGGACACTAAATGTATGAGGACTGACATATGTTTGTACTATTAAGAGCCTTGCAATAGTATTCATACTCTATTAAAATGTTTTACATTTTGTCACATTAGAAGTCTACTTAGAGTTTATGTGACAGACCAGCGAAAAGGTCCTAGGCAGCTCCATGGCAAGCTGCAGAGATCCACATCTCAGCTGGGAGAATCAGAACTATTAGTCACAACCTCCCCATATTTGGCCTTTATGGAAGAGTGAAGAGAGAAAAGCAATCAGAAGTGCAGCTTGCTACAATCCATGTGAAGGACACAGCAAACGCATGGAAGAAGGTGCTGTAGTTAGATGAGATCAAAGTTTAAATATCTAAGCTTTATGCAAAACATGGTAGAAAGGGCCCGAGTCCTGCAACTTTTAGATGTGTCCCTTGTCCTACACACTTGAATTACATGGTGAAACTGCCTCACTAGCATGCAGTCAAGCTCTATAGAGCTCTGCTAATGAGCTAATATTGTAGCCAATATTGTGCTGAAGCAGAGAGATATCTAAAAGTTGCAGGACTCTGGCCCTTGAGGAATGCAGTTTGAGACCACTGCCCTAAAGACACCATGCCTGTTGTAAAATATGATGGCGGTAGCATCATGCTGTGGGTATGCATTTCTTCTGCAAATTATGAATGAAATCCTCTTAGAGGAAACAAAGGACTTGACACTGGGGCAGAGGTTCGCCTTCCAGCTGGAAAATGACCCTCTAACACACAACTAGAGCTACAGGGGAATGGTTTATACATCAAAGCATATATAATTCAAAATGTTAAGAGCAAAATCTTGTCAAATAAATGCAGGCCAATTTTTTTCCCCCACTTTTCCACTTTAGTTTTAGTCAGATTAAACATAAATGTGAGAATATTTAAGAATTTAGATGTCCCTTTGGTCAAAAGAAAAAAAAATCCAACCTTTCTGACTTTCATTCTCTGAATGTTATCTCTCAGTGAGCTCAGCGAATGCAATTAAAGTGATCCCTCTCAAACAGAAACAATATTAATTTTTGTGTGTTATCTGGTCTGATTTGCTTCAAACTGGCCTGAGGTGAGTTATAATAATCCTTTCTGGCAGCAGGTGATGTGTTTTATTTATTCAGATCTGTGAACTAACTAATTTAGGCCTCCCTCTGCTCCTGTACAAACACCTAACAGACAAGATGGCATGTCTGCAACGGGTTTGGTTATTTTTCCTGCATCTAATCAAGATACGAGGGAGTGTCTTAGCTTCATATTAGGCATTCTTTCATGTCAGAGATTTTTGCTCAGCAGTCAGACTTTGTGGGTGGAGGTTTCAGTCAAACTCCTATCAGTTTGCAACGATTGTTGACAGATCCTCTGATTACAGTAAGCAGCTTAGTGGTTTCTTTGATGTGGATTTTAAGCACTAATCTCTTTTAAAATCATCCTTTAGCCACCATGTTCAGCCCCAACAAGCAGTTTAAAATTATTAAAATTAAGGAACACAGACAGTCTACCACTAATGACTGAAGTCAATCATCATCACAGTTTTTAGGTATGTAAATCAAATAGGTGAATTATCTTGATTCAATAAAGTATGGAGGTTGTGTTTCCTGTTGATACCTGTGTTTTGACTAAAGGATTTGCTGTCTGGACAACATGAAATGCATCAAGGCAGCTAACATGAAGGAAAGGCAGCACAAACACTTAGTAAAGTAGCAAAGTAAAAGGCAGATGTCAGTTTTTGAACAAAGAAAGTGTAGGACTTCAAATAAAATAATCATTAATTAGTAAAATTTCCTAGTTGGCTTCGGTGTCTAAATGTGTGCAAACATGAATGTGCATATAGGTATGAGCCTATGCAAGTCTGCATATTTATGTTTGTACAAGTGTGCATGTAAGCATGTTGGTGATGATGGTGGAAAAACAAATGTTTGCAATCCAAGAACTGGGGCTCCCATTTAGAGATCGTGGACCACTGCTTGAAAGAATCATGTTTTGCTGTATTTGCAGTGGCAAGTCTTTCAGAGTATGTCTCTACCAGCTTTGTATATCTCCAGACTGACATCTTCTTCCCATTTTTACCTCTGCAAAATAGCTCAGGCTCAATCAAATTGGATGAAGAGTATGACCAAACATATATTTTTTTAAGTCTTGTCACAGATTTTCAATTGGATTTAGTTCTGGATTTTGTGAAACTTGTATAGTTGTACTTCAACTTTACAATTATACCCCACTTTCTGTTGGTCTGTCATATAAAATTCCAATAAAATACATTGAAGTTTGTAGATTTAATATTGCAACATTCAAGGCATGAATTTTAATATGAATACTTTTGCAAGATACTGTAATATTTATTAATAAATTCTTCCCTGCACATTGTTCCCTCAGACAACTGGTGGCCGTACTACAAAGCTGTGCTGAACCGCAGACATGTAGGGAGAGGCCCTGGCTTCCACAGCTTTCTTGTGTGACATACTGTAAGCACGTTCCTCCAGACCCAAACAGGAAACTACAAAAAAAATCTGTCTGGGAGGCTTCAGAGTGTGTGAAAAGTCAACTTTCCCTCCAGCAGGCTTGATGTTGGAAAGCACATTCACTCTTCCTTGAATTTTAGTCCACTTGCTAATACTACTGTATTCAAACAATACAGTAAGCAGGGAGGAGGGGAGAGAGGGGATGTCTGGGGACTGAGCAACTTCCTCTTAAGAAAAAAATGGGTCTGCAAGCAGATTGGGAGGGTGGGGAAGTGTGACCTCGGGTAAACAGTCTCTGCTCTTGGTTTTTCCCAGGACAGACCCAAACACTGTCCAAATCCAAGCAGGTTGCAGGATCCCAGACCCACCAGCCAGCTCCACGAATGACCCTGCTGACCTTATACCCTCCATGGAGGAAGTAATTTAGAGTCAATCATCCATCCTATGAGGCCCAACAGGTGAGCTGCTCAAAACTCAAAAAGACAATGAGGTTTTTATCCTTTAGCCTAAAGGAAGCCATACCACACCAACCCAGCCATCACTGTTTGCCACCCTGGAATTAAGGCCTAATTTAGCCATCAACAAGAGCAAATAGTGGGTAAAGGGGAGGTCTTCATCTCTGTCTTCCTCACGGAGCACCTGGGGAGAGCCACAAAATGCTGCCAGAGGGTATGTCACTAAACACAAGAGGTCAGTTCCAATGACAGATGACAGGATTCAAGTGAAGCCTTTATGGATATATGAAGTGGATATGCCTGATAACTGAATACAGATATGCTCTGAACTTCCCATAATGGGCAGACCACACATAAGGAGACCAGGTGCTTGAGAAATGTCCCCTTGTCTCTTTGAACACCTGCTCCTGAGCGAACCACAGGTGCTGTGGGATTACAGGTGAACCCTAAAGTGATGTAACTCAATCTCATGTTGAAATTCTCCCCCTTTAACAAAAAAAAAATTACAACAAAGGAGCACAGACCAGAGGCCAAACCCAGGCCACCACAACAGTGGGGGCAAGACCTATATTTAACAGTGGTGGGAATTGTGGGAGCAGCAGCACAGGAACACTTTCAATGGACATCGAAGGCCGACTGGGACTGAACTTCCTCCTCAGCCTCCAACGTGAGCGGCTCACTATTTAAGTCCCATGGACACCCCCCTCCACAGCTAACAGCGACATAAAAAAAGATAAGCATTGTTTGGTTGAACAAAGGGGCCACTTTAAATGACTCAAAAGCATCCAGTTTCACATCCAAGGCCAGCATTTGAAGTCAAGTAGAGCAATAAATAATGTCACAAGAGAATGATGAGAGTCTTCTAGGTTCTGTTAGAAAATAGCAAGTGGAGCTTCATTGTCCTTCAACCCAAAGTGTTGAAGCAACAACAAAAACAATTGAAAGAGACAAACATCTTGAAAGAAGCGTTTCAGCAATTCAGAGTGAGAATTACCACTCAAGAGCCAATAACTACCCAGTGCACACGTGTAAGTGTGCCTCTTATGGATTTTGTAGAGTCTAACTGGGTCTGGGCTCACAACGGATTTCTTTTTGGGACTCCCTCAAAACCAGTTACCCTATGTAGGTTTTGACTGATTTCAATATGGGTTCAACTTCTTTGTCCAGTGTTGTACAGCTTCAAAACCTGCATAGGCTGTTAACTTGAGGCTGTTACGTGACCTATGGACACTCCCGTAAAGGGAATGCTTTCCCACCCCATTCTTATCATTATGGTCCCAATATGCAATTGTTTGCTGGATCCCAGAAAACCCATATGGGTCCTCAGATGGGTATTAATAAAATTTATTTGAACTGCACAGCAAATCTAGAGCCCATAAGAGTTGGCTAAGACTCAACCAACATTCAACCAATTTTCAGTACAGCCCATCTAAGGTAGACAGGTGTCTGAGGCTGCAGCCATCTTGAGACACTGCCTTTTAGGCAAGGTGAGTGAAGTGTCTTGCTCAAAGACACAACGATGGACACGTTGTTCGAACCAGCAACCCACAAATTATGGAACAAATTCTTACCACTGTCGCCACCATCGCCAGCAATGATCTCATATAGGACTAATATGGGTTATATGGAGTAATATGGGGTCATTGTGTGACCTCTGAACCATCCCATGTGGGGACCATTTTCAAACCATTTCTTACCAGTATGGTACCCACATTGACTGGGATCCCAGGTACCCCACATGGGTCCTAAATGTGTTGTACAATTTAAGGTGTCCAATTGGTTTTGCCATATAGGTTGTATTTAGTGCAGGCAAACGGGTCCTGAACAATTAGGGTATTGTAAGCCCAGGCCTGAGAAAAACCCATATGAGGGCCAACATGGGATATTTAACTTGCTTCAATATATGATGGGAAAATAATTGGGGAACGGAGATTTGTCTGAGGGAGTATAAACTAACCTTTAAGGAGTTGTGATCAGCCAGAGTTTGCGCCTGCTTCTTCAGTTCGGAAACCTTCTTTTGGCACTGCTGGCAAAAGCCTCCTTTCTCCTCCGACTCGGTGATGGAAACTGACCCGGCGCCCTCAGGTGGAGGACGGCTGCTGCATCGCGCTTCCTCCGCTGAATGAAGCCTTTTCCTGGGACTCACCACGGACTCTCCACTGGGACATCCCTCCACCTTCAGCACAAAATAAAAAGGTTGTTTATCAGTTGGGCAGTTCATGCGTCAGGTGCGCATAGATGACAGTGGTAAACCTGAGAACAAGAGCACTTTTTTGAGTGCGCACAACAGTGAGATCCAGGTTAAGTGGAAATGGAAACATAAACTAACTTTTCACCCCGATTGTGACACACTTACAGCGAACACGCGGCTACTGGGGTCCTCTCCATCAGAAGCCAAAAAGCCCTCAAACGTTCTCATTTCCCCGGGTCCAAGGTTTACACCTTCAGGAGAATCTTTCGTCAAAGTCAAACTGAAAAACGCGAGGTAGAGCCATGGGCTACTCTGAGTATTAGACTCACTGTCATTTGCCACATTGCACGTTGGCAGGAGCTGCACAGCGAAGGTAACAAGTAAGCTTGTCCATAAGTTTGCAAGCTGCGCAGGAGTTTTTGGCTGATCAATAGAGGAGGCGGTGTACCCTGCTAAAATGGGAGGGCTGAATAAACTTTCTCTCCCGGGGTGGGGTCTCAATATACGAAAGCAGTAAGTTTAAAAACTCTCTTCAAAATGTCTCCTATTATTACTAATTAGGCAAACATGTTGTCCTATGCATTAAATGGAAATATGGAATATAAAAATGAAAATTCATAATCCTAAAAAACTAGGCCGAAGTGTAAGTAAATGAATTTTGGCAGATTAATATAAGAAAACCCCTTACATTTAAGAAATATTAATTTAAAAATTAGTTTCCATTTTCCAACAAAATTAAACTACTTTCAGTCCAACAGCATCAGAAAGCGCGTCCTTCCGCGTCGTTATTGGGACTCTGGCGCCATCGTCTGGGCAAACGACAAAACAGCATTTCTCAGACTGAATGAAAGGACTTCTATAGGGTTAATATTTAATTAGTAAACTTTGAATTTTTCATGTGGGTGATGTCAGCCACAGTGGCCATTCCTGAAAGGGGGTTCTAATTTGCCTCTGTTCTTAATTTTGTTCATGTCATTTTATATTACAGACTATATGGCAGGTTAAACTCAAACTAATGCCAGAAAACATTAAATATGCAATAATTTCTAATAGTTTTAGGGTTGAAAAGAAATGATCTCATGACCTTTAGGGCGTTGTAGCTTCAGAATAGAGAATTTAATCTACAGTATAATTTCATTACAGTTTCACACAAACATGCTCAAAATGTTTTATGATAACCTGCACCTAATTTCTTTTTTATGTCATTATTCATACGAGTGTTGTGTTTTTCAAGAGATTTTGTAAGTTTTGGGTTATATTTCTGGAAAATAAATAAATAAATAAATAAATAAAGATGAAATAAAGATTTAGTTAGAATTTCGCCAAAAAAAAAGGAGTTAGAGTTAATCTGGGGTAAATAAAAGGGATGTTGCAAGATGCGCCTGCATCCCGGAGAGGAGCGCTCCTGCGTGCATCATTTATCTGGATCCTAACTGTTTTCCCATATTTCCCCCAAGTATTTTTTCATCCCCACATAGTCGCTCTTACCTTTGTTTTTCTCTTTAGCAAGTGACTTGTAAAGCCAAATATGATGTCCGAGTCAACAAAGATAGTCCCCAGGTCTATGACGTTGGGGCTGGGCTTCCCTGCTTCGGGAGACCCCGGTGAGTTTGGTAAAGCCATGCCGGTCGCAACCGCTGCCCGAAAACAGATTTTACTCCTATTTGGTGTTTAGATCCATGAAATTCACGAGTCTCATTGCGCCAGAAAAGATCCCAGAGGTTTTTTAATCCCAACATCCAGGGAATTGCGTTGAGCACGTGTGCGTAAAATAATAACCTTCCGGGTCTCCAGTGGTCTGGAGTCCAAGAGAAAGGCAGGTACAATCCACCGGGTTGTATCCACTGTACTGGGCTACTTTTTAAGCAATCCCGAGGTTGCTCATACCTAATCTGTGAGTGATGCTGCTACAGATCTGAGAGCGAACAAGGAGCACCTTGTGCATCTGCTGCGCACTGATCTCCTGCCTCTCTTCATCTCATCACCCAACTCTCCCTCTCTCACTCAGCCACCCTCTCTCTCCGCTATAAGCTCCCCCCTGTCAGGCTGTGATGACCTGCTCTATCATCCCCCTCACGAAGATGTACAACACAGTGGCAATCCTGGCTGTAACCCCACACACAGAGTCACCGCAGGCTAATTATCTTGTATCTACTTACAAAGTCTCACTGGAACACAAAAATGCCTACATTTGTCTTTTTGTCTTCTTGAGGTTAACAAGCCTTCAAAGTTAGACTCTTAAATACAAGAAACTTTGAGACTGTATTTTTATATTATTATTATTATTATTATTATTATTATTATTATTATTATTATTATTATTATTATTATAAAAGTTATCCACCTGTGCATCTCGGTAAATTACTGTCATTAAAAAGTCAAACTATTCACATAATTCAAATAATAAATGTAAACTTATGTTAAGTTACAAATTTTAGATTCATTACATGCAAAGAACTAAATCTCAAGTATTTATTTTTGTTAATTTTTATTAACGTGACTTGGAATGAAAACCCTAAAGTTTTTCTTTTCAGAATATTAAAGAGGATCAATTAAAACATGATTTTTAATACACAAATGTTGTTATCACTGGCATACTGCTGTCATGACAGTTGTCTGGCAGACAGTCAGTGGCACCCTCCACAAGGACAGTAAGCCATAAAAGGTGATTGGTGCTCAGAGTGCTGTATCCAACCACATTAATGGAAAGTTTAGTTGAAGGAAAAAGTGAGGTAAATAAAGGTGAACAAGCAATAAGCATATCTTTAGCCAGAGCCATGTCATCTGCTTGTTTTGGTCCATTGTATTTTTTTTTGTTTCCAATATCTATGCTGCTTCCCACTGACAAGCTTTATGGAGATTCTGATTTCACTTTCGAGCAGGATTTAATACTTGCCCATACAACCAACCAAAAGTACAAACACCTTCTTTACTTTACATTGTATCATGGTACTTGGTCAGCCAGCAAACTGACTTGACATAAACCCTATTTAGAGCCAATTGGGTATTGTCAAGAGGAAGATGAGAAACCCCAGAGCCAACAATGAGGACTGAAGGTCACTATTAAAGCAAGCTGAGCTTCATTAGCGCCTCAGCACAGCCACAGGCTGATCACCTCCACGCCATGCTGCACTGATACAGTCATTTATGCAGCTGCCAAACAATATTACATTAAATCATCCACTTTTTAAGGCAGGGTGAAGCTAGTTGTCCTATGGATTGACACTGAGCCCAATAGATGGTTTCCATTTCATTCATAAGAGTCATATTTGGCTGGGCAAGCAATAATCAGTGAAGGTTTTTGACAACGTGGCTCACTGCTCAAAGTAGCAACTGGCCAGAGGTCAACAAGATATTTGTTAAATGCATAGGATGTAGTTTCTGAATAGGTTACCTTACACCTCTGATTTCTTCCAATAATGGTAATTTTCTTTCATAATGTTTTTAGGTTAAGGAGTGCTGCTACTGTTCAGTCAAAGTACTGAAGAGTACATGTTCTTCAGAAATGCCACTTATGAGTCAAAAATTAGTTGCACCCTTCTTTGTAATCAGTGGAAACATCTTTATTGCCATCACTGTTACCACTGTTAAATATAGGCCCTGCCCCACTGTTGGAAATATTTGGCCACCAGGGGGCACTCATAAAGCATTGAACATTAATCCTTAGATGGTCAGTAAAACTTTAAATATGAAAGAAAATAACAACAACACCAAGTCCAGGGTTACATGCCCGGTCATCATGAAGTTGAACAACTTGAATTTCACATCTTTCATTCCAATGTGATTCTGAGCGTGGTTCGATGGTTACAGAATTCAGTAAAAATATTTCTTAATTTTTATGTAAATTGTTGGTCAAAAACGTGGCTATTGCCATCCTACTTTTCGTGTCCAAGTCTTATTTTTCTATTACTTCTAAAAGATATGCAGTAAGAAAACACAGCTGCTTGGTAATGTCTCCTCATTTATTATTAATTTTTTTTTTTTTTTTACTGAATTTTTTTTAAAGGGTGATTAGATGAGGACCAAAGATAGTTTTGGGGTGGTGTACTAAGACCAAAGCATCATAGCAAAATTTCGGGAATTTTATTGTTATCAGTTATGCAGGTTTGCAGAGGTGATAGTAGAAGTGTGTGACAGACACGGAAGGTATTGATTTTTTTTTTTTTTTTTTTTTTTTTTTTTTTTTTTTTTTTTTTTAATGACAAGCATAAATAAATATAGAAACTTAAACCTAGTATCCTTTTCTTTTAAACTCATACTTGTTAGAATAACTGGCTGGAGTGGCCAGCAGATTTTTAGAAGTCCTAATGAATCCCTCCACTGTGTCTTGTTCGCCTCTTCTGGCACCTCTTTACCGTAATAAACCCCGTATGGGCGGAGCTGATTTCTATTTTCCGGGTTGACCGCAACGTTGAACTGGATAAATAACCGAAAAGGTATCAAGGCGGCTTTTTTTCTTTAATGCTAAGAATTTTATTTTAACTTTTAATTCAAGCAAGTTGCAAGATCATGGAAGGACACAAGTTTGAAAGTTTTCAGATTTTCACCACACAAACAAGAGGCAAATATCCCTGCAACAAGAACAGTTTGGCAGCTGCAGCGCAAGAGGGGAAGGTAAAAAATTACTTCGTGGATTGATCACTTTTGATTAAAAATAATAATAATAATAATAATAATAATAATAAAACAATCAATTATGGGTGACTTCAGTTGTCACTGAAGTAATGATTGCAATCCATAAAGATGATTTACAATGTTCGTCCCCCTTCTCCTCCCCGCTCCAGGAGGTCTGGGTCGGACTCGGGTCTCCCCCTCTGGCCGCTGATGAAATTCAGTGGACCCCCCTGGGATCCCCCACCCCCTGGGAATGCCAGGGCTTCGACATCTGCTGCCCTGTCCCTGTGCACGTACACTTAAAGCGCTCAGGGCTTCTCATTAATGCCTCTCCCCGTGTCTTATCCCTTCTCCGCTGCAGCTCCCCCGGTGCGCGGTCAGGCTTTGAGGGAAACGTTTAGCAAATATTGATAGCTCCTGGTTCACGGAGGAGATCAAAAGCAGAAAAAAAAAGAGAGAGAGGAGGGTAGTCTAAAAAGTGGAGGGGTGGATAAATGGTGCACAGTGCTTTCATGAATGATTTATGCAGTGTAAGGTGGGTTATTGCTCAGGAAAAAAGCATTTGAGTTTGTGTCAGATTTTGAATGCACCTGACAAACATGTTTTTAGAATTTCATCTTTAGTAACTGTCTTTCCTGTAGGCTATTATTTTAAATAATAAGTGGCTAAATAAAATTAAATGCAAAATATTAATCCAGATAAAACAGGAACATTTATCTCAAGCTATAAATTAATATATTTGTTTGTACAGTGAAACAGAAAAATGCATCTTTTTCTCTAGTGAGTGAATTTGCCATTTTACCACAAAACCAATTTCTAGAGCTTTGGACAGTGACCCTCCCTGCAGACCACTGGTCTATCACCCCCCACAGACTCGTCAGAGACAAATGGTTCTTTATTGACTTGTTTTAATCAGTACCTCTGGAAAGTAGGAACAGAAAAGCAGTGAAAAAAAGGAACACTATGCAGCAACAGAGCCATTAAAATGTTGTATGTGAGCCAGGAGAATGAAATTACTGAGCCCTAATCATTTTTACGGCCCCCCACAGCTCCAGCACTGCAGGGGCTGTTGGGAGACAGTCAGGCAAAGATGACAGGGAGACATCAAGCAGGCTGAAAAATATGGTAAAAACGATGCAATTGTCCAGAGTCAGGCCTTCTCTGATGTTAGCGAGAATCATCTGAGTTGGCAGCATTTGTCCGACTGCTCAAGTGGTCCTAAACATTTCACAATTTTCTCAAAGAACTGTTGAACTGTTGAGAACCACTTGATCAGAATGACTTCGTATTTCTTCATTTGACGGTCGTCCTTGAAACTGTGGATTCCACTGGTGAAAGAAAAACCAGCAGCTGCTGTTAGTGAAAGGCAAAAGTAAATTCAATTCTACAGCATGTTTCTGAAGTTAAACCTGCTAAAGAGCAAATCAGTACAAAAGCCGAACAAAGGCCCAAGCCGAGCGCTTCTTGATCAGAGAGCTTTTACCTGAAGAAAGCGCCTCTTTTTCTTGATAGAAGTAGTGTTCCTTGGTGTCATCCCTGCCAAGACTGAGTGACTGGAGAGGTAAGAGGCGCTTATATAGTGTTTTTGGGCTTGGCTTCTACGAGTCTCGTTTAAGGAAGAATGAGGCTCATGCTGGTCCGACCAGATGAGCCAGGTTCCACCAACAAGGAGCAGGACAGGGCAGCAACCCTGAAAAGAAAAAAACAGACACCGAAGAGCCACATGAACAGATGCAGTTTTATGTCATCGCTGCCTTGTGAGTTTGTGTGATTTCTGATTAAAAAGGATTACATTTATAGTCAATAACAGCCTGCTGTTCACCGAGGTTTATGTTAGACGGGATGCAGCTATTCTCTTGAAGACGTGCTGCAGTCACAATTATACCTTTCAGGATTTAGAGCATGTTTCTGGCAAGAATACTAAGAAACTAAGCTCAGAGATAGAAGTGACCTCCAATGGTTGAAATTATCTTAATTTATTAATTAAAAAGGGGAAGTTGCAACACCAAGGCAAGTTTATTTGTACAGTGCCATTCATACACAAGGTCATTCAAAGTTCTCTACAGGAAAATAAAATGACATTCAAAACAACCAATACATCAAAAAATATACTAAAATTTTATCATCATATAAAAAGAAACATTAAAATGCAAATTTAAAACAATTACCTAGCTAAAAGATGAAAATGCTGTGATAAAGTGTGACTGTTATGGGAAGCCTGCGGTAAAAAGTGATGTTTTCAGTCCAGACTTGAAAGGACCCAACAACTTCTGCACACTTCAGGTTTTCAGGGAGTTTGTTTAAGAGCAGAGGGTTCAAGATTCAACAGTTTATTTGTGTTATACCTGTGTAATATACAGAGAAATGCAATCACTGCAACTTACAACACTAAACAGGATAGAAATATAAACTAGGAGAAAAGAAACTCAAAGTTGACTCCCCATGTTTAGTTCTGTTGCAGAATCCAATTTAAGGTTTTGGTTTTGACATTTAGGGCACTCCATGGCCAATCCCATAAATATATTGTGGGCTCACTGGAGCCCTTGTCTTCTTCCCAGCATCTTAAATCAGCTAACCAGATCCTGCTGGTAGTTCCCCAGACTAATTTTAGGACCCCTTGAAGATTGAGCTTTTCAGACGGTGACCATGAGGCTTTGGAATTCTCTTCCACTTCCACTGTGATCCACAGTATCTACTAACTCTCTTTAAAAAAAAAAAAAAAAACTCTCAAATTCACAGCTATTTAGACAGGCTTTTAGTTCATTTGTAGTTTGTATAATTTCTTTTATTCCTGTGAAGCACTTTCTGATGTTTTTATCTCTGAAAGATGCTTTATAAATGAAAATAAATTACAAAATTAAAAAATAGTCTTTTGATCAAAAGATAGCTCTGAAACCATAAAGTACAAGTACTAGAAAAGTTAAAAATCTAAAACTGGCATAAAATAACTGAATGGATAGTCATATAGTGACACTTATCATTTCAGAATAAAAGAAAAAAATTGCCACAGTAAATCTAAACATATCTGAATTTGTATGGTAAGAGATGTTGGAATACACCACAATCTGAAATAGGTTTAGCATACAGAATCCACATTGAATAATAGTGAACCAAGAGCAGAGTCTTGAGGAACACCATTTATAAATGTCAAATAGTACAGAGTAGCCCCAGTCTTACAAATAAGATCTAAACCATTTTAGCACAGCTCACGGCAACTTACTCAGTGTTACAGTCTATCCACTGGTATGTTATGATCAACTGTTAAACACAGAACTGAGAGCTAACATTACCAGCAAAGGTTTGAATGCTGTTATATCACCGACAAGCTTTTCCAAGATAAGCTACATTTTCAAGGACCTCTGTCAAAAACACTAGGCTAACACAGGCGTGTAGTAATTGATGCATATCGATTAAGTTTAATTAAAAATAAAAAAGGTCTGTGCAGTTTTCAAGTACTTCAGATGTTTAGCTACAGCAAGTAAGGAGTGTGTTTTACTTTCTGCAATATTTCAGATAAAATACAGCAACACCAACACAAAAAAACATGAAGAAAAAAAAACTGTGGCCACCATGCCAAGGCATAGGAATATTTGAACAGGATCAACACATTTGGTTTAATCTGAGTTTGTCAAAGACATCAGGAAGCACAGAAGGCATTTCTTTAAAACAAAAGTTTTATTTCTGCTGTTCTTTTCACAAGGTACCAAATTACTATTAGACAAAACTCGTAACAGGTGCTTTTGTAATACAAAGTGAAAGAGAACATATCAGACTACTAAAATGTGTCTGGAAAAACTGAACAAAAACCACAAGAGCAGTGGATGATGGGATTTCTTTATTGCACAGCAAACAAGTCAAAAATACAGTAATTAGCCAGATTTTAATGCCGAGAACATTTTAAAAAAGCCATTAGGTGACACAGAAACTGGTTTTCCTCTTAATCTGCCTCACACAATAGCCTGGACTTCCCCTTTCCGGTTCAGAGTGCAAGATATGCGACGCTTCCAGTTCAACAATTAGCACAGAAACAGGCTGGATGAGTCTGAGGAGTAACTGCAGCTTGTTTTTTTTTTTTTTTTTTTTCAATGATACATGTAGACCAGCAGGAAGTGGGGAAGAAAAAGCTCGGCTTCGGGAGCTGAGTGATTCTTTGGCTGACATGGACAACATTCACGCAATAAAACATTACTTTTATGATATCACATAATATTTTCTGCAATCTCACTAATAAAATAATTGCAAATAATAAAATCAGTGATCTTACTCTGCCATTGGAAACATAAAAAATACTTTGTTTAGACTTTGTTGACACTACTTCATGTCACAGCTTATACTTGTGTAACATGAGGCTCAGCTGAACATCACTTCAATTCCCTAATAAGGGGGTTATTTTTTGCAGAAAAATGGTGGACAAAATGTAGAGGACGGCTTGGCAGGAACGGCTTTAGAGTTGGCTCACGTCGATGATGGCAAGGCAGTGAACTCGATCGCTGCGCCGTTCTGCCAAAGGATTAGAAAAAAAGGAAGGATTAATACTAAGTACTGGAAAAGATGACAAGTGTTTCAGGATTTCCACAAACATACTGACACACACACAAGATTAGTGTGAGCAGGATTCTACGAGGGTTTTTCCAGCAAGCGCTCAAACATGATTAGATATTGTTTTGTGGAATTGAGCTTCATTTTAATGCTTTGCTTTGGTTAAAAGAAACAAATCTTGACTTATGCTGATGAAAATTAATGAAAGTAACAGAAAAAACTCTAAGTCTTCACTTTTAAGACACTGACTCCTGATAGGGAAGCATTTTGCTTGGCTGTTGGTCTAAGGCAGGGGTCTGCAACCTGCAGCTCCAGAGCCTTAAGTGGCTCTTTAGTCCTTCAACATTAGCTCTTAATAACTTTAGCTAATAAACTAATGGTTTTAAAAATAGATAATACAATTATACTAAACATAATAAAAAAAATGCAAGTCTATGCAGTTTTTCTTTTTTCACTAAATAACTGCACTGGAGTTTCACCACAGAGAGACACTAAAAGTACTAGTAATATTTATTTAGATCTTTTTTTCTTATCATTAGGTTTGTCACTATGTGCTTTTCCCCACAAATATCAACATCCCATAGAAGAAACTGTATCCATCCAGTTTTTGCAAAAGTTTTGTTGAAAATATAAAATAAAATAAAAAAACTTTCCAATAGTAGATATTTATAAAACATTATATGTTGTCTTTTTTCAAAAGGTCATGTTTGGTTTGTGGCTCTAAATGAGTTAGTTAGCTGGACTGAGGGCAAAAATGACACTTTCGATTGTAAAGGTCGCAGACCCCTGGTCGAAGGGCTTAAGTTAGAGTCAAAGCTTTCAGTTTATTAATTTTCTGTAAACTGACTAATCTTTAAAGGCAATAACAAACCTTTTAACAAGAAAAGCTGTTTAAAAGTTCTAGCAGGTTTCAGGTTGCACTTTTTAAACATCTTTAAAAAGTACTGTTCTTTGCAAAAGCATGTTTTACATTCTGCTAGGTGAATCACAACCACAAACTATAAAATATTTTAACTGGATTTCGTGTAATAAGCCAACACAAAGTCATGAATCAGTTGTGTAACTGTGGAATAGAGTCCACCATTCAGCTGCTTTGCAAAGACCTCGGGTTGGTCTAAACTGAAAGGAGAGCCACAGCACAACACTCCACAAATCTGGCCTTTATGGAAGAGTGGTAGGCAGAAAACCACATCATGCTATTGGGATGCTGCTCTTCAACAGGGACGGGAAAGCAGACCAATGCAGAATCTGTGGTAGGACTTGAAAACTGATGTTTACAGATGCTCTGCATCCAATCAAGCAGAAATTTTAGTTTCTAAAAGGCCAAAGCTGGTAGAAAAACACTGAAAGACTTCAAAAGTGGTTATATACAGACTCAGAGGGGCTGAATACAAATGCACGCCACACTTTTCAGCTTTTATTTGTAAAAACAAATCCTTTTCCTTCCACTTTACAACCGTGTGCTACATTGTGTTGATGCTACATGTAAATTCACAATAAAACACACTGAAGTTTGTGGCTGTAACTTGGCAAAATGGGAAAAGCTCAAGGGTGTAAATACTCTTTGTCACGTCTCAACCTGTGTTTCTGGATCAATAACTACCTTCTTCCTGCTCTCCTTCCTTCTCTTGAAATCTGAGTCAGCTGTTTCAGATCATGTGTCAGTAAATTAAGGCCTGTTTCAACGACAAAGGACTAAATATGTTTGTCTATATGTTGGCAAGTGAAGCTCTAATCATCTGACCTGGTGCCACTATAATGATCTAGATGAGCTTTTTAATGATAGGATAACTGGATAAAAGCATCCTGAATAAAGGGGAGCAAAGGCAGCCATGCTCACGCTGGGAAAGGAGCAACAAACTGGGAAGTTCATGACATGCTATTTACCTCATCATCATCATCAATATTATATTCATCATATTCATTTAGTTAATCAAATACGGTTTGAAATGAACAAGACAAATAATTAATAGCCATAATTAAGGAGTTGGTTTGATTTAACTTAGGTTTATATTGAGGTTTGGATGAGTCTACAGGAGGATGGGAAAAATGTTTACCATGGATTTGGGGTTAAAAACTCCACCACATCCTTTATTCCTGCAGCTTGAGCCTGACACAGATAAAGAGGGAGTTATTCAATTTTGCAAACTGAGACGTGTAATCACAGCAGACCAAGTCTCACTCAAACCCACCACTTCAATGGCCGTCTTCCCATCGTAGCCTGGCTTGGTCAGATCTGCCCCGGCGATTCTCCAGATATCCAGGGCCTCTTTATTGCCACTGGCCGCGAGGCTGACACACACACAACATCACGCTTTCATTAAAGAAAAATCAGGAGTGAAAAAGACTGAGGGTGAAGAGAGAGTTCCCTGAAACTGAGACAACACATCAGAGGAACAAATCAACAGATTAGCAGATGCTTTAGTTTCATCTTAACTGATAGAGCACGAGAGGTGCACTCGTACAACTCTGAATAGGTCCTGACAAAACCAGTTGACTATCATGTGGAGATAAATAACAGAGCCCTATCTGCATTGTGTGCTTTGGAGATGTAGACTGGGTCCAGAACTATGCAACCAAGTCACATTCTTCCTGGATGTGTAACAGTTGGGTAACTGGTTGAACCTGTCAGCTATGCAGGATGGGTCAGCATGGGTGGCTTCGCGACCAAGCAGTGTGTGCTTCTGCATGTGTAAAGTCCTAAAACATCTTTCTGGTTGGTCTGACCTGCACAGCTCAGTTCCTGCATCCTCCATCTGCTCTCTCGACAAGTGAGCTCCGGTCTTTCTCAGCAGCCTCACCACTTCCTTGTGCCTTAATAAGACGAAAATACAGATTCTCATTTAATTCACACTTTCACTGTAATTCATTGTTTAATGTTATGCTGCACAATAAAGAGATTTTATAGATCTATTATGTAATTTTAATATCAGCTCATTAAATACAGCATCACCTCAGATGAACTGCTATAAGTTCTTATAAATCGATCTATAGGATGTTTGCTGTTATTTGAAATTATAAAGCAACACGTTTAAGAATTATTATTTATTTTTAATATGAATTTGCCAACAGCAGAGGTGTGGAAAAAAAAAAAAAAAAAAAAAAAAAATATCAAAGCCAAGGTGTATGCTTTTTTGCTTTAGTGCCAACAAAGACAACAGTGGACAATCTTCATGCTTTTGCTTCTGACTGCTTTTTCAAAAAAAAAAAAAAAAAAAAAAAAAACAAACAAACTTTAACTTCTGCTCAGGTTATTTGTTGCTTCATTCAATGTGAATCTTTGGAAACATATGTCTAGGATGGAGTATTCAGACTATTCTAGATGAAAGACAAAAAAAAAAAAAAAAAAAAAAATTGGCCACAGAAGAGTAAATTTCTGCCAAAAAACAAAGCAATTTTGTCATTTCTTTCACATATTTAGAAGAAAAAAATATGGATATTCTTTGATGTTGAAATGTGTGAGAAAAAAAAAAATCCATGATTTAATGCATAAAAATGTATTAAATCTAGGATATTCTCTGACATCTCCCAGGTGCAGACTCAATCCAGCGTGTTGGAGTTTCTTCCTCTCTGTCTCAGGGGTGTAGTCTGGATCCCCTCTGAGGTCTTTATGGCGGGTCTGTGCAACGTAGATGTCATTCTGATTCAGCAAGAGTCCGGATGTACCACTTGCACTTTGGAAAATATCCAGGTGTGCATCCCAAATATTTACCACCTGAGTCTTAGTGGACTTTTGTCACTTTTTATCGCAAATGTTTGACTTTAAAATCTCAGAAAAATGTCTTGAGTTTCTGACTTCAGAATGTCAGAGAATATGCTAGTTTTGATATCGTAAAATTATGCCTTTAATCACAGAAAACTGTAATTTTCTTTTCCTCACAAATTTACGACATCAAAGAATATTCGAGTTTTTTCTTGTAAATATGTGAAATGAATCTCAAAATTTCTGAGTTTTTTTGGTGGAAATTTACTCCTTCTTAAACATTTTTGCTTTCTTTCATTTACAGTGGTTGTAATACTGGTTGGAATCATAGGATGTTGCCTCTTTCTTTAGTAGTTTTGGACAAAAAGATTCCTCTTAGTTTTCTTTCATGTCCGACCCTGAAACAGGTTTGTAAAATGTTATACGTGTATCCGTCACAGTGTCACAAAATGCTTTTTATCTGAAGTTTCAGCTTCTCTATTGTTTTCCTAAGTGTTGGACTGAATCTGCTTGCTTTTCAGTTTCATACAACAAGAGTGTCTTCAGTCAGGGGATTCATCAACGCCACTGTAAAACTGACTGCTACAGCAGATCCTTCCTGTCCACAGCCACCACCGTCTACAGCAACTTTTTGAAGAAATCTGAATGAGTTCTTTGAACTGAATTGGTAAAAGTGTTGCACTTATTTCTAGACCCTCTGACCCTCCTTTACCTTTTCTTATATCTTTCATTCTCAGAACCATACTTTTTATTTTTTACATTTTGTTTCAGTCAAATTCAGTTAAAATCCAAAAGATGAACGCATGAAGAGTTCAAATAAGTCTTAAAACCTCCAAAAGGCCTTTTTTTTTGTGGTCAGCTCAAAATCACTGAATTCAGTTTTATTCAAATTATTTTCAATTGTTCATAAGAACCAACATTATCCACTCAGAGAAATGAAACACCTTTGTGCTGGTGTAATGTTAAATCATTTCAAAGTTAAGCAATGTTTAGCTTGGACTTCCTCTAAGCAAATATTGCTCTGCAGTATTTAAGCGTTCACACTGATTTTATTGTGCCATACAAAGCCATAGTGTGGCTTTACTTGTTGCCTGGCAAGTAAAGACAGGTTCCTTATCCCCAACATTGAGTCACCCACGCAGGAGTCACCTGCAGGGACAGTCACTGTGACAAGACACAGCAAGTTAGGCAACTGTTTACCTTTGAGCACCAATGTCCATTAAAAAAAATGTAGATAAAGATAACAGGGCAAAATAACAAGAAGCAATCTGTTTATTCTATAGACTGTGTGATGTAAGAACTACAGAAACTCCTGGACGGACAAAGAAGTCTTCTAAAAGAAGAAACAAACTAGTATCTTTCATCTGTGAAACTGGGAGCAAGCTGGTAGGACTGGTTATAAAGGCACTCCCCACATTTGTTCTTCAAGCTTTCTGTCTGTACGACTCTTAGCTTTCCCTTATATGGGTGTGAAAAGTCGGCAAAATACATCAGCGATACAGACAGCGCCTCCAAACCTCAGTTCTGCTGAGCTGTTTACAGTCGTTTCATTGAATCCATCAAGGAAGGGTTCTGCTGACAGAAGCCGTGCAATGCTCTGTAAGACGTGTTCAGTAATGACAGGTGCCTGTGGCCCGATGCATCACTCCAGTATCACAAAGGAAACAAGTCCACGCTTGCAGCGCCAACCGTTAAAGCAAGACAAGAGCAACATGGTAGAGCTGTGACACATACAGTCTCCCTCCTCAGGCTTAATCATCGCTCCAGTATGGAAACACGAAGCCTGGTTTTCAACGGCAGACATACAGAAAGATTTCAGAGGGAAAAGAAAGCACTTGTAAAAATAAACACTCTCTAAACTGTCAGATGACAATTAGCCTAATTAGTTTGTAATTATTGTTGGCCTCTAAACTCCATTATGAGTCTCTCCACTGATTCCCCCCCCCCCCACTAATACAGCCGCTTTTCCCTTCTCCTCATTTAAGCAGAACCAAATTCCCTGCCTCGCAGCAGCTCGTTTAATGAAATCTCTGCTATAGCAGCTATTAACAACATGTTTTCAGGAAAACACTTAGAGGTCTGTGAGGAATGACAATTGTTGCTAATGGCCAAAAGGGGGATTTTATATATCTGCAACTTCATAACTTTAATGAGCAGATTAAAAACAAACACATCAGCGCTTGATGCGTCTTTACCTGAAGCGCACGGCGTTGCATAGGGGTGTGTCTCCATAGCGATCTTTGGCATGGACGGAGGCTCCCTGATTGAGCAGGTATTCCACAAGCTTGAGGTGACCCTCACAAGCAGCGACATGCAGAGGCGTGCGTCCATCAAAGTTACCCAGACGCAAGTCGTTGCCCTGTAACACAGGAAAATCAGCACTGCAGGTTGGCTGTCAGATACAGATACAAACAGCTCCAGGAGGTGTTGCTGTGTCTGTCATAGACATCCAAATCAAATAGACACCCAACACACTAACAGGCTGCACTTTACTATGAGCAAACTGGCCAATGTTCTCAATAAAATATCAGATTTACATGCAGAGTTTTATGCGATATGACAGAAAACATCAGTTTGGCAGTCCTTAGCTGTACTTTCAGATATGCTTCAAATAGTGACTTAAGTCCAGTTGTATTTGCAGAGGTGACAGGAGATGCAGCAGCTCTGTGGGGAACATTGTTGGGTCTTGAAAACTGTCTTATTGGAATGGAATGACCAAACCACACACTTTCTACCACCACATGAACACACATTAACACCTTTCAAAAGGCGATTTAAATAAAAACACACAATTAATGAGTGAAAAATGAGGGAAAAAAAACAAAAAACCCATTCAAAATACTCTGATCGGTTATCCTATACCTCATGTGATGTCACAAGATGTCATATAAGCTTGTGTTTTTCTGTATAGCTTTTATGTGGGTAAATAACATTGTTCTACAGATGACAAACTATATCCACAGTGTGTTTGGCGGCTTAAACAGAAAAGTCTAGACAGTAACTTTAAAGGTTGTGTAAAAACACTGATTCTGGCTGCTCAGAATCAGTGCTGTAATTTGACACATCACCAGCCAAGCTACAAACACCGAGCATAACTTTTCCTTTCAGTGTCCTCAAGTTTCGTCTGGTTTTGTGTGAACTCGGCCCTCTAATTCTCAAAGAATCACCTTGACTTTGTTGGCAAATTATCAGTGTTCGAGTTTCAACTGTGGACACTGACCCTGCTACCCAAACATGAGAAGATAAGGAAGGTTAAAACCCTTCTCTGCTGACGTACAAGGTTATTACTAAACTTGGAGCTTCTGCCAACAACACAAACACATTGGTTTAGGAAGAATGATGAAAGCAGAAGTGTATTGAACAGTTTTTGATTTTATGATACAGTGAGAAACAGGTTACGTGATTAGGGCTGCTTACCATTTCCTTCAGAGCTTCTAAGGCCGCTATGTCACCAGTCTTGGCAGCAGCACATGCCAGCAAAGGACTCAGGGCATCACGGATGGCTTCCAGTTCCTTTCGGATATCAGGAAATTCAAAACTTCAAAAAATATGTCTCTCAGAGGACCTAATATAATCCTCTTCACAAAGTTTAAAAATATTACAATTTATAAACACTGCATATCACAAGACTAATTCAACTCTGATTCATGATTTTTGCTTTTTATATACATTTATCAGTATAGTACTTTCCGAAAGCACTTGTATCCCTCGGCTGTTTACACATTTTGTCAGGTTACAAATAAGCTATAGATGGGCAAGATGATGGGGTTTTTTATCTTGAGAATACTGGGTTTTTGTGACAAACTCTCAAAAGCTAAAAGTAGTGTTGGGTTACTTTTACAACTTTTATCAATAAAAAGTGCTACTTAATGTCTCTGGTACCCTGAAGTAGCCCAATAAAAATAAAATTAAAAAAAATTAAAAAAAAATCACAAGTTGTTATTTGTTTTTGGGCTTTTGCTTGTTTTTGTTTGTGGGGCTTTAAACGCAGTGACATGCAGTCAAAGTCATAAAACAAAACAAAAAAGACTGCAATGGATTGTTTAATACTTTTTATCCTCACTTTCATTGCTTTTGCAACAAATACCACAAAACACTGTGAAAAACGCTCATCAGTACTACAAACCACAATGTATTTTACTGGAATTAGAGCTTTCCTGCGAATTTAAAAGAAAAAATAAAACGAATACAAATACTTGATCGTCTTGTTATCAACTGGTTTGTTGAAAATCCTGTTTAGCTGTTGTGGGGGTTGAAGCACGTGCGTGGGTATCTGTCTGCCTACCTCCTTGCAGCTAACGCTCAGGGACTTGGCAATGAGCTGGATGAACCTGCTGTCGCTCAGGCACAGTTTGGCTCCTTCCAGGTTGGCACTCATTTCACCTCGCTGGTTTTGAGCCATCATCTGGACAAGGGCACAAAATAGTCTTTACTTTTAAGATTTTCTTTCTTTGAAAAGTTCACAACATCCCCCCCCCCCAAAAAAAAAAAAAAAAAAAAAAAAAAAAAAAGAAGCTTTTTGATCAAATAACCTTTTTCTGAGCATCCAGAGTGAGCTCTGTCTTAGCCAGAACGTAGGATAGTTTTGATAACGCGGCTTCAGGGGTCATGTCACCTCCAGCAAGCAGGCCGGCGTCCACCAAGACCTGAAACAGAGAAACATGTCACTTGCACAGCATAATAAATAATCCCCACCCAATTCAAATATTTGCAAAAATTACAAACAAACTGCTTGGATAATATTTGGTCCATTATAGTTTCAAAAGTTAATTTGTATTTATGTATGTAATCATTTAAATAGAAGTGTAACTATATGCATGAAATAAATTTCTAATCCTGTAAATGTTTCAGTTGTTCATCACCTACATACTCAAAACTAAATGTGAACTCGCTCATTAAAATAAATATTTGTGATGTGATTGAAATCTATTTTTCAGACATGATTTATGTAATCAGTTATACAGGACACCAGGTAGGAAAGAAGGAAGGTCTCAAAGAAGGAAGAGATGACACAAAAAAGGAAAGGAGGACATAAGCTAGAATGGACACGAGATAGGAGGAAAGGAAGGAAGGACATAAGGATGGACACAAGGTAGGGAAAGAGGGAAGGAATGACACAAGAGAGGATGACAGAACAAAAGGAAGGATAAAAGAAAGGACACAAGAAAGGAAGGAAGGACACAAGGTCCAATGATTGGCAGGACACAAGATAGGATGTAATGAAGGACAAAGTAGGATGGAAGCAAGGAAAGATGCAAGGAAAGATGCAAGGTAGCAAGGAATGAAGGGCACAATGTAGGGCTGTAGCAAGGAGGACGCAAGAAAGACCGAAAAAAGGACACAAGGAAGTATGGAAGAGAGGATGGAAGGAAAAAGGATGGATGGACACATGGAAGGAAGGAAGGAAGCAAGGAAGGACAGGTCTTATGAACAACGCGACAAGAAATAGTCTTCTGGAAAAAAATGTATATTTTCAAACTCTGCTTTATTTATCCTCACTTAAAATAAATTCCAGACAAAGTAGGACCCTGTAACACAACTATAAATAAGATGATTGGTCAGCAGTTGACCTGGTGATCAGCTCAACCAATCAGATGTCAGGATCTGTTTAAGGAGCCATAACCACAGTTTAAAATAGTTAATCAGAGACTGGAGCATAGGAAATATGAAATAAAGAAATACTTTTTTAACACTAAATGAAAAAAAAAAAACTAACATATCTGGCCAGTTGGATGGACTTTGATGATAATGAGTGTTAGAAATTTTAATGACAAACATGCTAAAGCTTCACACTGATATGGGCACTACCAAATACAAATAAAAAAAAGAGCAAGTCACAACAGTATTTTACAATTATATTTAAAGTGCATACTTTTCAATTATCAAGCAGGCCTGAGCATTAAATAAACCCCCCTACCTTTCCAGTGGCATAGGAGGCTGACACTGTGCCCCTCAGACACTGTGTGCAGTTGACCATGATGACGCCAGCGTCTGTGGCCTTTTTCAACTCCTGCAGAAGATCAGGACGGTTATTGGGCGCGTTCCCACTTCCGTAGGTCTCCAGGACGACGCCCTGCATGGGCGGCTGCAGGAAAGCCCTGACCTGAAGACAGATGCGAGCCGGCTCAGGTTGAAAACAGCTCACATTTACGACTGCATCAACTGCATGGCATCAAATTGAAAAATTAGTATTCCGTGTTATTTTTCCTGCAGTGCTTTTTACTCTTATGCACAGGACCATTCACTCTACTAAAAGCCCATCTGGTGCCTTCTCTAAAACCAGTATCTCAATCACCGGTTGGCTGGCAGGCACTCGGAGGCCCTATAGCACATCATTAACCGTGGCATACGACTAGAACAGCAGATGACTTCAACGACAGAAAGGAGAGCAATTAATCTGAAGCCATTAGTGAGAATAAAGTCACTTGGCAAATAGCAGTGTGAGAGGAAGGTGACATTTAAAGTTCGGGGTTCAGTCAGTATTTTTGGGCATAATTAGTAGTTTGACAGGAAAGGTCTGACACAGACCTCAAATCATGCTTCCCTACAGCAGGGATGGTGAATATGCAGGAGCCTGGAGCCTAATCAAACCTGTGTCTCATAAAGGCCTTTAAACGCTAAGATAGCCTTAATAGCAGAGCTGGGGAGAGGGAGCAGATTGAGACAGTAAAGGAGACCCCGTCCCCGCAGGTTCGGCAGGGCGAAGCTCAGCTAAATGGTACAGTATCAGCAGCGTTTCTCCCTCCTTACAGGGCGATTGGACATGGGCCATAACTTTCTCTCATTTTTCTCTGGCCAGAACTTGCACTGCAGTTTAAAAGAGCAGATAAAGTGACAGCAGGAAGATAATTACATAAAGTAGCTGTATTTTATTGCAGCTTGACAAAAACAGCGCTTTTGATCATTACTTTTTTTTTTTTATTCAAAAGGCATTTGTCTTTTATGTGCAAGCTGATTCCATTTTTAATAAAATTAGTTGGAGCAGGCACAGCTTTATTTGCCAAACCCCTCTAACTCCATGTTGATGTTATAGTCTCTTCACTTGAGACGGAGAAACTGGTGTTTCAGGATCTTCTTGTTTATGATGGCCGTGATAGTTCTTGAGTTATTCTCGAACATCTTGACCAATTTCCTTTCTTCAGAGGAAGGTTTTTGTGTCAGATGACCAAAACTTCAACACGATTCATTGTCTAACAACATAATGATCTCAAACACATACAAAAAATGATTTTGGAATGGAAATAGGAGGCTAAAACTTTGGGTCTATGGCTGAAAGCCAAGTAGCCAAACAAATGAACTTTATTAATTCAGCCAAGAAAAGAGGTCAAACGTCAAGCCAGAATTATGCCATAAACTTGACGGCTAAAAAATAAATAAATAAATAAATAAAATGCATGGGCATGGCAACTGATATTTATCCAAATATGAGTATTATTTTTATATTTAAGGCCATGGGAATAACTTTGTGAAGATTTTACAAATCCATAATAAATTCCATCTTGTGCACCACATTCATCTTTTAAGATTTCGCTAAAGCATGCAAAACTGCAAGAAAATGCAAAAAACAATAAAACTGCCTTAGATAGAAAACTGTTGCTATTGACTTTCAAAGATCCTTGTGTAGCAGTGAGAATCGCTGCCATGAAAGCTTTGGTCCCACCAGTATGACAGAAATCTCATTTTCTTACTGTTGACGAAGTGATTCCTGGGAACAACCTGAGCAGACCCACGTTCCTGTTCAGCTCAGTTCTGACTTGGAACTTTGCTGTGGTGTCTGCCCTCCACACGGTATCCCAGTTAACTACAGCAAAAATGATTAGATCGCTTTAACAAAAACAAGAAAACTTACACATCTTCAGTATGTAAAAGTACGTTATCTATGACTAACTTTTAATATCCACTTCAGCTGTGGCGAGAGGAGGCAAGTTTGGGGAAGAGAACGCGTTGAAGCTCCCGGCGTCCAACTTAGTCACACGATTTCCTCTGTAGAGTTTGTTGTAGAAATACAAGCACACCTGGAAAAGAAGAGACCTAGTTCTTAGTTCATGACCAAAATTTGCTACAGATCAAATCAGTTTGTAAATTTTCTATCCTGCTTTTTTCTTTTCTTTTTTTCTTTTTTTTTTTTGTTGACTTATTTTCATTTATTTGGTTTGTACAATAGACAAATGTAAAAAATAGATGATTGGGGGAAATAAATAGAAGAAAAATCTGAACAATTTTTGTGTACGGAGCACTGCAAAAGTATTCAGACCCATTTTTCTTTCTGTTTTGCCACATTGCAACGACAGACTTCAGTGTATTTTACTGGGATTTAATGTGACACACCAAGATAACATAGTACATCATTGTTAAGTTATGGAAGAAAAATAATACATGGTTTTCAAAAGTTTTGACAGATTAAAATCAGAAAAGTGTGGCATCTTTTAATCTGATACTCTGAAATAAAATCCAGTGCAACCATCTGCCTTCAGAAGACACTTAAATAGTTAATCTCAGTATAAATCCAGCTCTTCTGTGAGGACCTCAGAGGTTTGTTAGAGAACATCTCGGAGCACTGCTCAATCAATTATCTGAAAATTAAAAATAAAAGAGTATGGCACAGCTGCAAACCTGCAATGAGACGGCCGTCAACCTAAACTGACAGGCAGGCAAGGGGAACATTAATCACTGAAGCAGCCAAGAAGTTCATGGCGACTCTGGAGGACCTGCAGAGATCCACAACTCAGGTGGAACAATCTGTCAGCAGGAAAACTTTGAGTTGTACACGCCACAAATGTGGCCTTTAAGAAAGAGTGGCAAAAATGGCAGAATCCCTGTTTGCAGAAGAAGTTCCTCTGGTTCGATGAGACTAAAAACTTTTTGGCCAACATCCAAAACGCAAAAAAAACTAACGCTACACAAAACCCTGAAAATGCCATCACAATGGTAAAACATGGTGGTGGAAGCATGGTGCTGTGGGGACCCTTTTCTTCAAAAGGGACAGGTAAGATGGTCAGAGTTCATGGGAAGATGGAGGGATCTAAATGCAGGGTAAACTGTTAAGGTTAAGGCAGAAAAGTGAACCTAGACATACATCCAGAGCTGCAGAGGAATTGCTTAGATCAAAGAATATGTCTAAAATGGCCCAGTCAAAGTCCAGGTCTAAAGCCAACTGAGCAACTGTGGCAAAACTTGAAAACTGATGTTCATAGATGCCCTCCATCCAATCAGTTTCAGTCTGAGGTATTTTAAAACTGGTAGTCACAAACCCTAAAAGACATTCACCTTTACAGGCCAACACATTACTTCTCTTTCCCAGGGAAGAACAACATGACATCATTCTGCTCCTGCGGTCTCTGATTTGTGGATCCACGCAGCTTGTTCTCAACATCACCAGGGCAGAATTACAAATGCTGCAGTAGGATGAAGCTATGAGGACTTCTCAAGAGTTCTGCACTCGAGTTCTTGTGAAGTATGAAATGTCCTGACCAAAAAGAACTTTGTCTTGCCAGTTTGAGGAAAAGAACTAATTTCTTGCTGAGTATGTCTAGGTCTTAAATGCAGGGTGAATACCAATGCATGCATCACTTTTCCAAGTTTCATTTGCAAAATGGGAACAAAGATGGTAGATCATCTATATTTCTACCACATAAAGCTGCATAACTTTCTAAGTAGATTCCATGGCATATTCTTCACATGAAGTCCTTAAAAGTGTTTGGCTTATATGAACAAAAACATGCTCAGGCTGAAATGCTCGGCCCTAACAAGACATCATTCCTGCTAAACTTCTGCTAATCATACAATGAACAGAGTCAGGTGGTTTTCCTGTTCTGTTAACTGTTGTTTAGTGTTGCGAAACACTCCCGGTCATTAGAAAGCATTCCTTTACCGGTATCACACCCGTCTCTGAGGTACATGATGTATTCTCTCTCCATACAACACTGTATATTTAAAGAATTTACACGTTCACTCAGTAACTTAACGCACTAAAACGTTGAGTCGCTGCAACTCATCATATTTTGTATTTCAGGTTCATAAATAAAGCCAAGTTATCAAATCACTTAAATCCATAGGGGCTTTCCAAACCTCAGGAATGACAAATTGGCCCGCAATTAGCAGTGCTCCCAGCAGGTTGCTTCTGCCATCATTCCTCAACTCATAGATCGGCACCTAAATGCAGAGAGTAAACACTTTCAATTTAGCTGGCACGTTTCATAAAGTGGTTGGCTAAACTGTGGAGGATAGTTTCTTACCTGAGAGCCGGTGAGAACGACTGATTTGCCCAAATGCTCACACATGAAGGACAAAGCAGAGGCTGTGTAAGCCATGGTGTCCGTGCCGTGAAGGATCACAAACCCATCAAAGTTTTCATAGTTTATCTGGGGTCCAAAAAAAAAATGAAGACAGAGAGAACTGATGTTAAAATGCAAGATTTATTTTTATATCCTCTTAACTTTCATGACCTAGATTAAAAATTGCTCTAATACAAAGATATAAGGGTTTGTCAACACAGGTCCAACTGAGTAAATTTAAAACATCATCAAATAATTCACTTATTTCCGTGATTTGATTAAAAAAAAAAAAAAAAAAACACATAATTTATTAGAAAGATTCACCAAGCACAGAAATACAACAAGTGTATTCCAATTAATTTTGATGATTAGAGTCAATATAATCAAAATTTCTGTTTCTGTTAATGTTTTGCAAGACCCAATTAAAAAAACTCTAACCGTTAATTATGGGGAAGATTGTCCAGTTATTGACACTCTCCACAAGGAGGGTAAGCCACAAAAGGTTGTTGCTAAAGAAGCTGGCTATTCACAAAGTGCTAGATCCAGTCATATTAATGGAAAGTTTAGAGGAAGGAAAAAGTATGGTTAAGAACCACAACCCACAATAATAACTATAACCTTGAGAAACTTGTGAACCACAGCTCTTCAGCATAGACTTCAATAGTAACATTTGTGTAAAGCCATTAGAGATAATCAGTCAGAAGCCTTTTATCTGGGCTAAGGGAACACAGAATCTGGAGGAAAAGTGGAGAGGCACACAAGTCATGTTGTTTGAAGTCCAGAGTGAAGTTTCCACAGCGGGTGATAACTTGGGGTGCTACAGCTAATTGATGTAGTATACAAGCCCCAGTCAAGTACTGAGTGCATTTACTATACGGTAAAATAAACAAGGCTTTTCAGTAGGAAAATTCTATTGTTACAAATGCTTTTTTATTAATTTCATGTAATATTTTAAAGTGAATCTGGGGTTTTCATTCTCTGTATTAACAGTTAATCAATACATTAACAAAAATTAGCAATCAAACTATATATATCACTGTGTGTGTACTTCATCTATACGAGTTTCAGTTTTCAACTTTGTGATGATAATCTAATTCGACAAGATGCTCCACTAAATGTACCTCAATGTCTTTTCCAATGCGACCCCAGTCATCTGGGGTCATGTTGGAGGAGTCAAGCAGAGGACTGTACTCCAGGATCGTGTAGATTATCCTCTTATTTAACTTACTCAGCCTTAGAAGGAAAACAGTTTTCAAATTTAACATTTAGGAAGTCAAAAATCTCATCTGTTAGTGGAGTTAGTGCAAATACATCCACTACAAAACACATAAACACACTGTTAGCATGAATAATTAAACATGACCACATAAGTTAGTATTCATGTTCATGCTGATCATTTTTATATTTAAGTTCTGATTAAAGAAAAGAAGTTTAAAGAAGGAGAAATGGTTCCGAATAAACAAAAGTGGTGAAGAGGTGGTGGTTTTTTTTTTTTTTTTTTTTTCTTTTTTAGATGGGCCCTTTCATCGCCACAGAAAGCTGCCAAAACCTGTTTCAAACACAGACAAGGAATCCTGCTGGTAGAAATTCAAGGTGTGTTGTCATGTGGGTATGGAGAACGCAAGGTCAGGACTCTAAAGTCTGGGTTTTGTTTATACTGCTGATTCAACTTCAGAACAAAATATTGAAAGTTAAACTTAAAAGGGACAAGACGAATGCTATACTCTTGGCATTTTACGTATAATTACAGGGGAAAAATATGCTTTCTCATTTCTGAGGCTGGAAAGTCTCATGTCACCTTTAAACCTAAAAAGCCCCACCTGCAACACTCACATGCAAAGCAGCGTGACAGCCTCATCAGTGACTGAAAGATTTCCACTGCTAATCTCTCTCTCTTTTTTTTTTTTTTTTTTTTTTTTTAAAGAACCAGGGTGTGACTCCCCGTCTCCCACCCCCACGTTATCACGGGCAGCCGTGTCCCATGGAGATAGGAGCTGAAAGGAACAGCAGGGGGAAGAGCAGGCGGGCCCCAACCCATCCAACCAGGGGTCTTCACTAACACTCTTCCAATTAGCCTCTCATCCGCACACAACCCTGTGACATATGTTGTTGATAATCTGAGAGCTAAAGTAGCAGAAGAAAACACTTTTCAAATCCAAAATTATTCATCTTTCTGGCCTAAGGTGCATCAAACCTACACGTTAGGAGGCCTGATAGTTAAAGAATAATAAATGTGTGTATTGTGTGTGTATGTGAATATATTTTTATGAATGGGGTTGGGGGTTTAAAGTGGATGGTCTTAGCTTTTGGATATGGGCTTAATTCTGTTGATACTGACTCGCAAAATGCAAACAGAATTAGTGCAAAAGGTTATTTTTATCATTCATTAGATTAAAAAAGTAAAACTATATGAAGTTAAACCTAAAATATTATTTACATATAAAATTATTTTCCCTCAACCAAAGTTAGTTGCTGATGGGAAATAATACAGGCATCTCTCAAAAGATAAAACAATGTAAAAAATATATCTATATGTTTATATTTCGATTTAACTAAAAAAAAATTACGTCTAAAATTATCTATACCTTTCTCAACAATCGATGAAAACATTTTTATTGGCATTGCAGCAATCAAAGACTTCTTATAAGTGCTGATCGCCTTTTTGGCATTTTGATTATTTTAGATAAGGACCACACAGTGAGGTTGGAAGGTCTCGACACCATCACTCTCATCTTTGGCTCTCTCCATCAATTCACTCTTAGATTAAAACTTTAGCCGAGCCGCTACAAGCCATTATCTTTACTTACAAGCTGAAGAAACAAAATTAACAGATTACCTTAAACCTGAATCTGCGAGGGGTAAAAATAATTTTTGGCCAAGTTGTATTGTATAGATTCTTTACACACAAAATAAAACATTTCAAACAATAATTTATTTTCATTTGATTTATTATGGGTTATGGGTAGTGAAAACCCAAATTCCAGCCTCTTAGACAATTATAACAATTTAAATAAAAAAGATTATTAAAACAAAAACATCAGCCTACTGAGAAGCATGATGTTGTGGAGAATATAGTAGGACCAACTGAGGACCGGCTGATATGTTTCTGACATTGTCTATAGTTCAGCACTGCTTAAAACACAAGGACAGTGACAGTTCTCACCATATGTTGTATATTTCTGTGTGTGACTACAGTCACAGTCTAATCCTTGTCAATCCACTTCTCAATTCTCAAATTGTTTAATTTAAACCTGTAGCTTTTGGACCACTTTCTACCATATTTTTTTCTTTCACTAAACTTTCCATAAATAGGCTTTGGATAGAGGATTGTGTGAACCTGCCAGCTTCTGTACCTGTGACCTCCTTGTTTAGGGTGACAGTGACGATCTACTGGACACCCAACAGATTGCTTAGACTATAACATAAAATTTTTGTTTTTAACATCAGTCTACAGTAATATTTAAATTTCACAAGACACTGAATTTTAGGTTTTCATTCGCTGAAAGTCATAATAATCATCAAAATTACCAGAAATAAGCCTTGAAATATTTCATTCTGTGTGTAAGGAATCTAAATAAAATGACTTTTGAATTCAAGTATTGAATTATGTTTGTTTTTTGATGAAATTCCAACTCACTGAGATGCTCTTATCTCCCACTGACAGCACAGATTGCAAAAAGTTGTTAATCAGCTTGGAGCCCAGTCCATTCTCAAACCTGTGCTGCACGTGTGCAGGACAATAAGACAAACTATATCAAACGCGCTGATCAGGAAATTATTGTTTGGTTTTCACAAAGTGATGCTCCAAGGAATGTAAGATCATCTCAGCCTGGGTAATTATCCTTTACACATTAAAGCAGCTGCTGTACTGGAAGCTGAGCACACATTAGCGACTGGAAAGTGGAGGGCATTAAAAATACTCAAGCCAACGTTTATTTGACTCCATTCTTTGGTGAGCACACCGTAACATTTGGTCTTAAGGAAGCCAGAGGAAAAAAAAAAAAAAAAAAAAAAAAAGGACTTTCAAAGCACACGCCATGCTTTCAATTTTACAGCACCGAGGGAACTGGAGATCAGTGTGGGGCGTTGACTTTCTACTGAGGTGACAAACGCAGGTTAGGGATAATAATAGAAATCTGAATGTTAGAATGAACAATAACAGTTTCCAAGGAGGGGTTTTTGTTTTTTTTTCCCAAAGGTGAAGGTGTGTTTGGGGCAAAACTTGTGGGGGAAAAAAAAAATACAGTTAAGTGAGCAAATTATGTACAAACACTACAAACAAAAAGTATTAGTTTAATAAACGATTGATCATCTAATATTGCTGGATTCTTAACTATGAAACCTGTGTCGTACAAAGCAAATTAATGAAATTATCAAAAATCTTACAAAAAGAAAATTAAGCCTATATTTGATGGTAATGCTTTCAGCGAAAAATAATAGCACCAACCTTACAAGATGCTCACTGGCTCTTTCCCTGGCACCACATTAAAACAGTTTAGAAAATGTATACATTAATCTGCTTTTTTTTTTTTTTTTTTTTTTTTTTTATTTAATTATTTTTACACAACTAACAATGACCTGTATGCAGTTTTTATAATAAATTCAGCTAGAGCACACAGACTGGCCTTTAATATTGACTCTTTAGGAGCATAAGGTATGGCTACATGTGGACTGAAGTGATATGCTTCCTCTTGGTGCACTTACGGCAGGACCAGCGTGTTCTCCTGGCTGTAGTACTCATACAAGCAGGTTTGCTGGGCATAAAGCTCATCATGCAGGATGGGCAGCTTACGCAGGCTCTCCACAAGCGCATTGGCTTTAGGGGCATAGCCTGTAAGAGAAAAAAATATATAAAACGTAATAACTTATGCTTTGTACTGCTTTTTTTAAAGAAGGATTTGCCATTGTCTCAAGAACACAACAATATCAGTCTCATACTGAACCCTAGAGGTAAACATAAGTAATTACATGGACCCAAACTATTTTTAAAAAACAAACAAACAAACAAACAGGAGTTTTCATTTCAGCAAATATTTTTTGAGGTAAATTACCAAGGCTCTGTTGTGAAATCTTTCATTACTGCCAGAAGATTTAGTCATTATTATAGATTTATGTTTTATCTTTTTATCAGCAACTATTCAAACCCAAATCCATCCAGACAGAATAAATCAAAAGGTCCATACATGCACTGGAAAACATGTAAACTCCATACAGAGAGACCCGAGACAGGAATTTGAACTCAAGACCTTCTTGCGAAATGGCGACAGTGCAACGACTGCATCACCATGGAGCCAAGATAAAAGCAATTACACTGACACCTAAAATAAGAAATGTAAGATAGAATAAATCTTATGCCCCAGAACAAATAAGTGTCTTTAATTTTGGCTTAAAAACAGAAACGGAACATAGATTTTTCTATCATCCAGTTCTTTTGCTGCCAGCCCATGGAAAGGAGCTTCACAAGCCAAAGTTTTTATTTTGACCACATAAAAAGCTGGGCTCTTTAAAGCAGTTTAAACACCACAGAAACACCAAAGTAAGCAGAGAACGTTACATCCAGTGGTGTGAAAAGTGTTTTCCCCGTTCCTGATTTCCTGTTATTTTTGCATGTTTGTCACACTTCAGTGTTTCAGAGGATCAAAACCAATTTAAAATATTAGTCAAAGACCCCACAAGTAAATACAAAATGCAGTTTTTAAATGAAGGCGTTTATTATTAAGGGAGAAAAGAATCCAAACTTAGATGGCCCTGTGTGAAAAGGTTATTGCCCCCCTGTTAAAACATAACAGCGGTTTATCACACCTGAGTTCACTTTTTCGAGCCACACTCAGCTGTAATTACTGTCACACCTGTTCTCAATCAAGACATCACTTAAATTAGGACCTGCCTGACAAAGTGAAGTACACCACATGATCCTCAAAAGCTTGACGTCATGCAGAGAGCCAAAGAAATTCAGGAACAAATGAGGAAGAAAGTAATTGAGATCTGTCAGTCTGAAAAGGGTTGCAACGTCGTCTCTAAAGCTGTGGGACTCCAGCGAACCACAGCGAGAGCCCTTATCCAAAAATGGTGAAAACATGGAACAGTGGTGAACCTTCCCAGGAGTGGCCAGTCGACCAAAATTACGTCAAGAGCGCAGCAACGACTCATCCAAGAGGTCACAAAAGACCCCATCCAAAGAACTGCAAGCCTCACTTGTCCCAGTTGAGGTCAGAGGTCATTCCTCCACTGTAAGAAAGCGACTGGACAAAAATTGCCTCCATGGCAGAGTTCCAAGATGAAAACCACTGCTGAGCGAAAAGAACATTAAGGCTCATCTCAATTTTTCCAATACGCACTTTGATGATCTCCAAGACGTCTGGGAAAACGTGTGGATTGACGAGACAAACGAACTTTTTGGAGGTAATTGTTTGGAGTTCGGCTTTTTTGAGTCAAAATCCCCCCCCGATGGGATATGCCACCCACTTATAAAGAAAATATGGGAGAACCCCGACGACGGCACCAGGATCACAGCTCAGATGCTGGCTGGAAGAATCATCGCCCATGGCCCTGAGATGCCAGCAATACCAGGCTTCACTCGACGCACTGGACAGAAGCAAAAGAAGAGCAAGAGCACTCAGACGGACTGCCCGGTTGGGTCCTGTGATGCAACATCAGAAGAAAAATTCAGCAGCGTGGTCCTGGGTACGACTAGCGAGCTTTAGATTTATTTTATTTATTTATTTTTTTCACACTACCTTTTTATTACTGGTAAAGAGTCTGGTTAAAGACAACTTTTTTTTTTTGTTTCGAGTCCACAAACATCATTACGATGTTTAAGTTTAGCTGAACCAATGGTGAGGATATCTGCTTTAGAATGATTTTAACACTATTTATTTAAAAGCATTAAGTCACGGTGTGAAATACCACTCCCTCCAAACAACAACAAACACAAAGAACTGTTTCACTTTTACCTGCTCCTTTTCTTTTTAGATGCCTCTCAGTTTACATTCAACAAAAACTTGCTTTGCTTTTAATGGAGTTGTTCCTTTCCAACGGAAATTGATTGCAATGTATTAATAAGAAGATTTAGAATGCAAGTAATGGGATTTGGAATGTAATGTTTCAAATAAATATTGATATTCACTGAATGTAAGTAGTTTGTGAAGTGATATTTGTTGTCCGGCTGAGCTATATAAATAAAAAGCATTTAATTAAATTTGGTGTTGCTACAAACCAATATCATTAAAGTCAATATTTTATTTTCCTCTAAGACTTTGGCAATAACATTTGTGATCACACAATTACAACTTGTCACTCTGAATTGAAAAGAGGAAAAATATGTAATTTATTATAGAAATATATGTACCGTATTTATTATATGGCCTAATTGTCTTAACATGTTCAAAATAAATACTTTAGCGTGAAAAGCAAAGTAATGAAACTGCAACATTCACATAAAGAACAAATGCCGTCCAACTGGATGGAGGTAAGTCAGAGCAGGGTGATATGGACAAAATAAAACTTTTTGTATTGAAGAGTTTTGAAAACTAACTATACAGTTTAAAAAGAAAACAATCCAATTGAAAGTATAGTTTTCAATGCAAACTAAAAGAATTAATTAAAATCTTATT
The DNA here is from genome assembly GCA_014839685.1 of Anableps anableps. Lineage (NCBI taxonomy): Eukaryota > Metazoa > Chordata > Actinopteri > Cyprinodontiformes > Anablepidae > Anableps > Anableps anableps. The sequence continues at coordinate 24,656,590 of CM026080.1, read as the reverse complement.
TCTGATCTCTATTCATAGAAATTGTCATAATCCAAATTCATTTAAGCATTGTGGGCAAGTAGAAGTGTAAAACAATGCAAATCAATTTTACATCACCAGTTCCAATCTCCATGTAAAAATGCCTAAATTAGTACTTATAGGCTACATGTACTGTATGAGTTACTGAATTTTGAAGCCTATCTTCATAATTGTTAGTCATTTTGTGTTCCTTAATCAAATATTGTTATTTTAGAGCCTAACCCAAATTATCCAGCTTTCCTCAGTTAATATTTACACTCTCAGTAATGGAGTGTATGCAGTTTGGCCAACAGAGGAACAGACTTAAATAATAAATACCCAGAAAGCTGAACTGATGTCTGAATCACGCAGGGACCTTTGACTGTTATTCTGCATCCCTACATGTTGCGTAATACCATATGTCAACATGAAGTTAATTTATGAATGATATGTTGTTTCAACTGTATCCTGAAAGAAAGGTCCCATCCTCTGAGGTCTCCAAATTTCAACTCTGTAGAATGCAGTCCAAAAAAATAACTGCTCCAAATGTATCCAACTTTATTATAAACAAATGCTTATTTTGTTCGTTTGAGGTAGAAAATATATATGTATTTTTTAATCTATTTTTTAGATTATTCTAAGCGTTCTGCCTGGTGATGCGGTAAATGTGTATAATTTAGGATCCACTTGTCAGTTGTTGTGAATCACGGATTAATCCTTGCACCACCTTCCCAGCAACATGTGACAGACCAGCCTATTTTGAACTGCTTACAGATGTGGGCTTCAGATAACCGCCACGCGCGACAAAGAGCTGTAACTTCAAAGTAAAGTTAACGGTAACCTACCTGTCTCGTGGAGCGTCATCCCGATGGTTCCCCCAGTGTTTATCACCAGGACCCGCGACTCGTTGTCGCAAGGTGATGTCACCGACCGGTCGAGGTTCTCCACCGAGCTGCAGTTGGTCAGCTTTCTCCTTCGGCTCTGGTGAACCTGAACGTTAGGAGAAGAAACATTATTCGTGTCTACCGGGGTCGGATGAGACAGAGCCCCGCCAAGTGTGTTAGCTCGAGCGATCTCCGTCATGGTGCCTGAAAGTGGCGGTCCCCCTTCAAACACGCTTGTTAAACGTGATGAGCAACGTCAGAGCAATGAGCCGCGGAGTCCATCGCGGTATTGTGACGTAGCAAAACTGGGGCGGACCGATTATTTTAACTATGTTTACTTTCTCTATTTTGATCTGATTTCTTCGCATCTTTTAATTGTGATGACGTTAGAATGAATCCATATTTAATCCACGATGGCGCCACTGCAGTGGGCGTGGAATTTACAACAGGACTTTATCATCTGTAAAATCTGCAACTATAATTTTCAGCAGCAAAAAGACGACTTTATATTTTTTTTTATATACATAAGGTTATGATTATAACAAAAAGTAATGAATTAAAAAGGAATAGGAAAATATAAAAAGCTTTAAAATATTAAATATATATATATATTTTTATTTTACTATACAAAAACATAAGATTAAAAACTTCTTACAATGGAAAACTTTAGGTTACAACACAAAGAACCCATATGTTACTAACCAAGCTTTTTGCATTTTCTTTAATCTAATAGTAAATAGGACCACATCTATACAGACTTTTGCTCAAAAGTACCCAAATCTGCTTTTAGATACTTTATATAACTTGGCTAAATACAGGAAGAATTTTCAAATACAGATAACCCTAACACTTGTTCTTACCTCTGGGAAAAGAACACATTTTTTTATGTTCTTTTAACTCAAGCCCAAAAGAATTTGCAAGCTTCATGCCTTTCTTTTAATAAGGCAAATGTGCAAAGCCCTTTCTAAGTTTTGCACCTTCAGTGACTCACACATACTTTTCCAATGAAAAATGTGAATACTTTATTGTACATTCAGTTACCAGTTCTTGTACTAGTCATAAAAGTTCCAATGGATTTTGTTTGAGACAGCTAAGGTATTATTTCTACGGATTAAGCACTTTAGTATGTGTTCCTCTAGCCTAGGACATCAGTTTTGAATGGTGTGAAAAATATCACCAACTACAGGAGCCCATCCCCTCACCCTTGGCAGAATCCTCATCTGGCAGACAATTTTACCTGCTTCTACTGCAGGTTTGAAAGGCAGCCTTTCACACCTCCCACCAACTCATCCACATCTCACTGTGAGACAAAAATTCCCCATGCACCAACCATACTCCTCTCCTCAGACCCCCGCCTGGACTTCAGATTTCTGAGGAACACGTAAATACACACTTTCAGCGTCAGAAGACCGTGAAAGCTCCAGGACAGTAATGTCTCCCCTTAATGCCTGAGAGCCTGCGCTAACCAACTGGCTCCTGTCTTCACTCAGATCTTCAGCATGTATCTGAAGTTGTGTGAGGTTCCCTCCTGCTTCAAGCACTCCACCATCATCCCAGTCTCCAAGAAACACATCGTCACAGGAATAAATGACTATAGGCCTGTGACCCCAATGTTTGTGGTCATAAAATCCTTTGATTGACTGATGTTGAAGTATCTGAAAACAGATTGGCAGAAGATGCAATCAACTTGGGATTACACTTTATCCTGCGCTTCGACCACCTAAGAACCTACGCCGGGATAATGTTTGTGGATTTCAGCTCAGCCTGTAACTCTATCAACCCCACCAGAGGCTCACTCAGCTCTCAATGCCTGGATCACTAGCTTCCTGACTGACCTGCAGCTGCAAGTGAGGCTGGGTAGCATCTTCTCCCGCACAAGAACAATCACTATGGCTCCCCCCCAGGGTTGTGTTTTCTCCCCACTCCCCTTCTCTCTTTACATAAATGACTGCACTTTAGTGGGCCTATCCGTGAAACTCCTTAAGTTGATCCAGGACAGGTATTAGTCTCTATACAGACAGAAGTATTGACTGGTTCACTGGTGTCGTCAGAACTACCTGGAGCTTAACCCGCTCAAAACAGTTGAGATGATGGTGGACTTTATCATAAACTATTCAATAACTGAGGATGAAGGTATAAGAATTCAAGGTGGCCTAGAAGTAGAAGACTGTAATTATTAGGTAATATTGCTTGCATGTTGCACATGTTGGTACATTAGTAGATCCCACAAGAAATTTAGGTTTAACTGGTTCTAGATATAATAAAACAGAAAACCAATAAATTATTTAACCTGGAAATAGTGGAAAATGTTGGGTCATTGTTATTATTTTTTGAATTGGCAGTTCATTTATTCATAATTTTTATTTTACTAAGGTGTTCCCATTTAGATCAAATATTCATTTTACAATATATCTAAAAAGTTATTTTTACATTCACAGCTAATGTATTTCATGTGATTAAGATGCACGAGTCATGAAAAGTAGTGATGCATGAAAAAAAGTAATGATGCATGCAAAAGTAATGATGCAGGAGGTTCTACTTACTATTGTTAGCTCAAGAACCTTAAACACATTTGTTCTATTCCTTCAGAGCAAAGCACATTGACAGCAGTCTCTGTACGAGCATTAATCTGTGCAAAAACGCAATTGCTAAAGACGTCTTGAAAGTAGTACTTAGAAACCCAAATACATTTCAAGTGTCATCCTGCTCTGAATGCCAATAACATAGTTGAATGGACTTTCACTGTCCTACCTGATATATATTTTCGGAGCCAAGATGCTAAACCTCACAAACAGCGGTGGGGACATCATGATGATGGACAAGAAAGAGCAAGGCAAAGATATTGATATTGTAATATTCAACAATTATATGTTGACTACATGCTTTCCTAATATCTTGCAACAAAGAATGCTTTTATGTCTTTTAGTTTTATTACCATTTGAGGGACACACTTGATAAACAACTGTAGCGTTTTTCCTTCCAGGTAACTGAAACATTAAGGAAGACACTTTGATACCATCTAGGTTCAATATGATACTTTGGATCCCTTTCTTTGATCTGTTGTCTTGTCTCAGATTGCACCAATGATATGGTTACATGGTACAAAAAAATCATTGACCACTAGGGGGGGATGTTACTCTTCCAATAAACAACAGCGCACTCAGACTTGAACAACTGACAACATTTAAGCATTTTTCCATTTTTGAGATCCAAAACGTTTTCGTGTTCAAAATGACACAACCACAGTCTCGACGGAATACTTTTTCTTAAACTTGTCTTATTTTCTAAGGCTGTTATGTTCTAAGCAATACTGTATTGATCCTTATAATCAACTTTGGAAACGAAATACTAAAATTGCATGATATCATATTAAATGGAAATGCGTTGCAAAATGTTATATATTAAACAAAAAGTTAATTTTGTCTTAAATGTATTTCAAAAACTGAAATTAAAACAGTATACACATTTACGACACACCGACAGCGCGGAACACTGTATTTTTGTTTTGATGAGTATGGCTCACAGATAATTTTTTTTTTTTTTTTTTTTTTTTATAGTTTGTTAAAACATCCAAACCTAAGCATTCATGAGAATAAAAAAGGCTTTCGACACTGCGATGTTATGCTAAAGCTATGTCATGACTAACATAGAATTGCTGACTTGACAGCTGTTCAGCAGTTATGGCACTGATGGAGAAGGTAAGCCACAAAAAGTGATTAGAAACTGGCTGTTCTCAGCCTGAATACAAGTACTTCACTGGGAAGTTAAGTGGAAGGAAAAGCATCATAAAAGATATGCACAGGCCATAGGTAACAGCAGGTAACATAAGCACTGGAAGGATTATAAACATGTATGAAGTTACATGTGCAGATCGGCTGTTTGTCTCATTCAGGCAAAACCTTCTCAAACAAAGTATTGAGTGCATTTACTGTACAGTGAATGGACAAACTTTTAAGTAAGCCCACATTTTTGTCTTGAAATTATTGTTTCTGGGCAACACATTTTCCGAGAAACTGAATTTTGTAAGCCAACAGAAATAAACACTTTTAAAAATATAACTCTGCATATGAGTTACACTATTTGAAATGAATTACCAAAATAAAACCTTTTTACCCATTGTAGTCATTGTATGGTTGTGTAGTGTGTCAAGAAGCGTCAGACAGACGGAGGCGGACTCGACGGGTGTAAGCTGAATGGAGTCGACAGGAGGAAGCGGCCCCTGATGCAGTTCCACACCTTTCCGTTGTAGCAGCGATAGTGCGGATAGCTACGGTTAAAGGAGGAAGGCAAGAGCTGAGTCAATTTATCGACTCTGAAGGGCAGAAAACAGGTAAGTAACAAAATTATAACCGGTCTCTTCTACTACTAAAACGTGTCGTTTATCATATTGTCATCGCAGCACACATTTATTGCCCTGATTCGTTTAGTTGACTGCAGCTAACTCATGTTAGCGACTTAGCTTAGCTTGCTAGGTAACGAGCTAACTAGCTGTCTTAACAGGCAATCTAGCAATAGCTGGCTAATTTTTCATGTCTGACCCTCCCCCTAAATCTCTTTTCAGCGTGACCAGAGTTTCATGTACGGGATATTTCTGCCCACGGACTAGCAGGGATATATTTTACAAAGTTATTCCCCTTACAGCGCGGTGAAGTTGCCCGACGTAAAGCTGCTGTTTCTGTCCCCCGTCAGCGGTGGGAGAGAACAAGGGCGCACCCGGTGAGGAGGACCGCCACATCCTAACACCAGAGGAAATTCTTTTCAAGTATCGCGGCTTTTGTTGGAGGTCCTTTTTATCCACACAGTGAATCTTCTCTGCAGTTTCCAGTCATCGCGGCCTGCATCTTTATCTTCATTTTTTACTGAACAATGAACGACCTGCAACAGCTGCTGCCAAGTTCTTAGTCCGATCGTGTCATGTTGCGTGTAGGCCAAGAAGACATTATTATCTGAGTATAAATGCTCCTGCACCTAACAAGATCCAGACAGACTTTCAAGTGAGAAGTCAAGCATGTGTGTATATTTTTGACTTGTGTTCTTAAGCAAACAAAATATCCTTTCACTTCATGGTTTCACCAGTAAGCCTATACTAAACTGTGAGCTGCATTCCAAGTGACCATCAGAACATTATCACATTTTCTCCTTAGGAACAAAGTATTTATGCTCAAGAGTTCAAAATGGGGAAAATGCTGTCAAAAATCTTTGGCAACAAGGAGATGAGAATATTAATGCTCGGACTTGATGCTGCTGGAAAGACAACAATCCTTTACAAACTTAAACTGGGACAGTCTGTGACCACAATCCCCACGGTTGGCTTCAACGTGGAAACGGTCACTTACAAAAACGTCAAGTTCAACGTCTGGGACGTAGGAGGCCAGGACAAGATCCGTCCCCTGTGGCGGCACTACTACACAGGAACCCAGGGCTTAATTTTTGTGGTGGATTGCGCAGACAGGGATCGCATTGACGAAGCGAGACAGGAACTTCACCGCATCATCAATGACCGTGAGATGAGAGATGCCATGATCTTGATATTTGCCAATAAGCAAGACCTTCCGGATGCCATGAAGCCGCATGAAATCCAAGAGAAGCTCGGATTGACCCGGATCAGAGATAGGAATTGGTATGTTCAGCCCTCCTGTGCGACCACGGGTGATGGACTGTATGAGGGTCTGACGTGGTTAACTTCAAATTACAAGTCTTAATGATTGAGTGCTGACTGTTTTAGGTCAAAACTACAATGTTGCAAGTAACAATTTACTCTTCAAAATGAGAATGCTTAAGAAAAGTTGATTATCTCAATTTATTTTTATTACGTTTATCTTTTGACTAATTTATCTTTAACTGGGTTTGCCGGCTTAAAGTTTGCTTATGTTCTGTAGCAGGCATATATCACATTCTTTATTGCTTGGGCTTGTTTGAATAAAAAAAAAAAAACGGGGTTAACTGGTTTCTAAGGTCAAAGCCACAGAGATCACCACCTTTGCCTGTTCTTTTGTTTCTATTTTATATCTTTTATTTTTCCTGAGGACATTCTTGGACTTGAGCTGTTTTCATAGTCCTCTTGACTCTGTTGGGATGAACTTTGACATTGAGCTCTTTATTTGTCATGTAGCCTACTTGAAGGACACAGTACTGTGATTTATAGTTTTCCTTCTCTGGTATTAAAAAGCTGGGGTAAATGCAAGAAAAAGAAAACATTGCCCATGTTTACATGTTGCAACACTTTTTCTTACCCCTCAAATACAGTTACATGGGCTTTTCTAGTTAACTGATTGACCCATTTCATGTCTCACTATAATGTGCTGAGTATTAAACAAACAGGCCATCAGTAACCTCAGCTCTGACTTCTCAATCTGATACCACACCTGATTAGTCTCAGTATTGGGACATTATATGATAGCTTATATCTGTAGCATGAGTACGTAAGTACATTAACCCTACATCTGAGTCCATTCGTTGGCGCAGTCAGAACAGAGAGCTGTTAAAAAGTGAGAAGCTGAATGATGGCCTGTAATGCAGGTCCTATTCCTTATTTGACTGGGGGAACTATGTACAGAACAATGTCATTGTAATGTCTTATTAAAAAAGTGATTTTAAATCTTTTATCTGTTTTTTTTTTATTATTCAGTGGTTAATTCATTACTTGACTGAGTATGCAGGGTCTTGCTTTTAAAATTAGGCATCTTAGGCATTTGCAAAGAAAACGTTCTTGTTATGCTATCCGCTACGATCTTATAAGACTTCATAATTGACAATGTTTGGCTTAGAAACAGATTTTAATAGTTGGCTAAGACGCTGTTGTTTCCCAGCCCTGGGGTTCAAGGCACGCTGTCCTGCATGTTTTAGATGCTCCCCTGCTTTAACACCTGATTCAGATGATTGCAGTTCAGCCTGTTAATCATCCATCAATGGAAATCAGGTGTGCTGAAGCAGGGAAACAACTAAAACATGCAGTGTGCATTGAGGACCAGAGTAGGGAAACACTGGGCTAAGATCTGTCCTTAATTCTTCTGAAGCTTACTGTATACTTTAAGCAGGCGTTGAAGTTGTGTAACATTGGTGTGAAAGGACTGGAGTCGCATGGCAAAGTTGAAAACGTTCAGATTTGTCTGTTTTGTAACTGAGGGAAAAGTGTAGCAACCTTCTTTCAGTCAGCTGACCAGCAGTGCACATCTATATGTGGGAGAGTGCAGCACTTTCAGCCAGAGAAAACACCAGTCCCTCTGGCATCTTATTAAAGGCACATAAAACTGTAAATTGAAACTGTTAGTTGTTCGTTTTTCAGGGTTTTTGTTGTCTTAAAGTGTTTAGTGTTTAAAAAAAAATAAAAATCCAGATTTTCCACAATAGGTTTTAAATTCTATTTAATCACATCTTAAACATGTCTATTTGTTCATTTATTGTATCACCTTTTTATTTCAACAATGAGCTAGTTTCTCCTTCAACTGGTTTATTGTATGTTAAAGCAATTTAAATGAAAATGCCCTTGTGTTATCTACTTCTAGCTGATATGATAAAGGGCATATTTAACAAGGTTGATCTTAGAAATGGAGTAGTGGAGTCAAACCTACTCCATTTCTAAGATCTTGTTGCTTACTGAAGCTACGTGTAAAAGCATGGGATTCACATGCTAGAATATCAGCTTGACAACTGTATTTAAGCAAGTTAAACATAATTTGTAGATATTCCTTTTTTTTGTAACCCGTACTTTGTAAATTTAACTTATCCTAAGTCTTAAATTCAAGTTAAAACTTTCACAAACTCTGTTATGTAGCCATTAAAAGAAAACAGAACATCAAAAGTGAGCTCTCATAAGTTAAAAAAAAACAAAAAATAGCATCTAAATCCTTTCGTGTTTGAGTTGTGTTTGGCCAAGTCCTTGTGAACAGTTAAACATCCATGCACAGATTTAAAGCTGGCCTCAGTTCCCACCCCATTCAGCAGTGAAAATGTACAAAACAGGAAGTCCAGTTGCTTTTTCTTTTCTGTCTTAGAACAACAGAGGAGTGCACGTGTTTGTTTGCATGAAAATTTGGACGGGCCGCGCTTATTCATCTAAACTGTGAATTCTTTTCGAATGTTTCATGTTGGTGCTGAGCTGTCAGCTGCAACTTCCTGAGTTCGCCTCAGCTTGAGACGGGACTTCACAAAACAAATCTGTAGCACTTCAGTTTGTCATATAAGGCTCCTCTTTGGAGCAAACTGGTTTCACAGTGCAATCCTCACAGTATGAAAACTTTAAAAAATACCACAGCATCACTGTTCTTACTGAAAAATTAAGCCTAATTGTTTTTTTAAAAAAAAACCACAAAACAATTTGTTTTACTACTGTGTGAATAAAATGTGTGTTTTGTTACTTTTTGGTTTTCACACATGGAGCTAAACAAACACCTGCTAAATTTAGCATCTTTGTAGAAGCAGGGTAGACAATAACCAGCTTATTTTAGGTGAATTACTGGATCTTTTTGCACAAGCAACCTGCCTGCAGTCATAGCAAGCCAATTGTAGTTTTAAGACAGTGTTACCTTAATAAGAGTGATGGATGGCGCTCCCTTTAGTTCCCACACAATGACTTCTTGTCTTTGTAACCAGAAAATGTAAAAATAGCCAAATTTGTGTTTTTTAACCAAGGCAGCAACCTTGTTTCAGCCAGCTGGCCAACAGTGTGCAGCAACAGGTGGGGGAGAGCCATAGAAAACTGCCACTTTTATTAAAAGCACTTTAAAGCAGCTTCCCCGTGCCTGTTGAAGAAAAGCATCCCCACAGTATGATTCTGCCACGTCTTACTACTGGGATTATTTGTTTTATGCATTTTTGGGTGAAGGATAAATCGTTCCGTTTTGGTCTTTTTTGCTTGTGGCAAATTGCAAGCGGAGCTTATGAGTTTCTTTCAACAATCGCTCTCTTCTTGCCACTCTTTGAAGGAGGCCAGATTTGTAGAGTACACGTCGAAGAGTACTCCACGAAAGATGGAGCAGGGTCAAGGTCGGATTGCTCCGACACTTTCTATGGCAATAACTTCAGCTGTAGGAACGGTACCATTGAAACCTTTATTGGTTTTAAAGCTTTGATCTTGGTAAACAACCCATGCCTACAACTGAGCAATATTTTATGTAGTTAAGATAAGCTATGTTAGAATCAGAGCCAATTGTCATACTTTTCGGTTTGGTCGAGGGAGCTCCAGTTGAAATTCTCCGCACTATTATAAAGTTAGAATATTGTGCATAATAATTATACCAAGAAAATAAAATTGACTGAATATATACATTATGATGTCCCTAAACAGTAACTTCTTTTTTTGATTGAAGCACTGGGATATTGATAGGAGTACGTGAGATATAGAAAGATGGTTTTCATCAAAGTAAATAAGTCTTTTTTTCTTTCTTTGTTATAGCTAAAAGATTACGGGTCCCAGAAGTTATCACAGTTATTGCATTGATTGTTTGTCAAATCTGCTGCTTTGGCAAGTAGCTCTTGAAGCCCCAGGATGTTTGCTTTAGTACCGCAGAAGTTTCTGTCTTGTCAGGCAGGTCAGGTGACATATAGATGACTTCTGAAGATGCTGAGATTTATGACTTCCTTTGGAAAAATTGCGAAAAATGGAAGATAATCCCCTACAAGTTGAGCTCAATGTATAGGACAGAAGCCACTGGTATATGCCAAATTTAACCACCTGGATTTCCACCTTTTATTACAGCCATAAGATCCTTAAAGCTTTATATGCAACAGTGGTGCCCGAGGGCTAAGGACAGAAACTGTGAGCATGTTTTAATGACCTCTCTTCTGTAAAGATAAGACCTCCTGCTCTTCTGTCAACTCCCTCCATGCTCAGCTGGAATTCCACACACTTCCTGAGAGGAAAGGTTAGAAACTGCTTTTAGGTCAAAGTTGGAAGCTCAATAATGAGGAGCTTCTTCTAATGACCTTCATTTCTTATAGTAATGAGGAGCTAGGCTGGTCAAGATTTAACATCATTGCTGCTGGAAAAAAAAAAGTGCTGTAAGCATCGTGCCAATGGAAATAGTCTCATAGTTTAGTGCTTTCATAATTCACAAATTAAGGGCTTAAACTCTTACTTAACTTGTTTGCATGAGAATGTGTGACTAATCTGTCGTAGGCAGCAAATCTGTGTTTGTTGGGGTTGTTCCTATGACAATAGGCTAAGGGAGCTCTGCATTTACGGGTGAGTATCTTTGATGTCACAAACAGTGACGATTCTGGTACTACAAGCCTCCTATCAGGTCTTCTGTATTACATGGAAATGATTAAAAGAGAACGGCCTCTAAATGCAGAGCCAACAACACATGTTTTCCACAGTTTCACGACGGCTTCCAATTTATTAGTCAGCCTGAGGAAAAAAGTGAAATAGTTCCAAAGTAGCTACATAGCTGCACCCCTCCCACGATTACAGGCTAAACCTGAACTGTCTTTGCGGCTTTCAGGGGTGTGGTTTGTCTAACTCACTTGTCTTCATTTCCTCTGAACTCCATCTGCACAGCAGCATTTCTGCAGGTAGTTCCAGTGTTATATTCCCAACATAGTCATTGTTGGCTTAATGCTAGCCTCCAATTTAGCAGACACACCCTCCTGGGTAATCGCTGTAGGATTTGGGCATTCGTGCCCATAAAGGCCAAACACCGTTATTATAGACGTTTATTTATTTGCTAAATGATTGGAGGGAATAGTTACTCCAAACTGCTGTTGTTGCAGCTTGATGCGGTGTCTTCTTATCGTTAAGGGCACGAAAATTGCCCTTGGTTGTGAAACTGCTGCTTCTGTGTCCTCTTTTGAATTCTTGTGTACCCTCTGTCGCCTCTTCAAGTGTGTAGTTAATGATGAACTCACACACAGCTCAGTTTAAAACAGGTGCGGAAGTGGCAAAAAGCTGTTTGGTTTCCTGTTGAGGGTACAGTTCCCCTGATAAAAGTTGCTGTTAAACTAAGTGCCCTGCAAAACTATTAGCACCCTTTTAACTCTATCAGATTTTGCATATTAATATCGCTGGGATTTGATGTGATTTTATGTGAAAGACCAAGACAAAGTAGTGGACAATTGTAAAGTTGTAAAGTGGAAGGAAAAGTTTGTTTTTGCAAATTAAGATTTGTGACATGCAATAGTATTGACATTCAGGAGAAGTATGGATCTGTCAGAAGAGTCTCGATGGATGTAATTTACAAATACAGCGATTCTCTGAAGGCCTCAGAGGTTTGCTAGAGAACATCAGTGAATGAATAATATCATACAGATGAAGGAATGGAGCAATAGGTCAGGGATAAAGTTGTAGAAAAGCTTAAAGTAAAGCTCAAGTCAGTTCAAAAATACTATATTTATCCAAAAGGAAAATTAAATGGGGCTGCATACTAGCGCAGTTGGTAGCACTGTTGCCTTGCAGCAAGAAGATCCTGAGTTTGAATCCTGGTCTGGGCTCAGAGAACTGTTCAATCTATCACCCGGAAATAGAGGATTCACAGCGGTAAATCGAACAAGACATGGCTGGCCCCCTACACTGACATATAATAAAGGGGCCTATGGTAACTCTGGAGAAGCTTCAGAGATTCACAGCACAGGTCAGACAGTCTGACCTTAATGGAACAGTGGAAAGAAGAAAGCCATTGTTGAAAGAAACCCATCGTCTTTGTAGTTTGCATCAGGCAATGGAAGGGACCAAACCTGGACCTTTGATATCTGGTCCACTAACAAAGGTCCATGTTAGTGGACCTTTGATATCTGGTGGTGGTGGCATCATCTTGCTGTGGTGATGCTTCTCTACAGCAGAGACAGGGAAACTGGTCAGAGTTAATGGGAAAACAAAGCTGCAAAAGACATGAGACTGGGGTGGAGCTTCAATTAGCACAGCGACCCTAAACATTCAGCTAGACCTACAATGGAAAGATTTGGCTCTTTATTATTTCTGTGTTGAAAGGGCCTTGTCAAACTCTAGAAGTAACTCTGATTGAGAAACTGTAGCAAAACTTCATAGATACTGCTCAACCAATGTGATTGAGCTTGAGCTCAAAAGACTCAGCAAGAGTTTTAGTTGAAGGAAAAAAGCATTTTGTTTAAAAATGTAAAAAAACCACATATTTTCCTTTAACTTTAATTATCCACTGCTTTGTTTTGTCTACCATATAAGATTCCAATAAAAACACATTAAAGTTTGTTGTTGGAACATGATAAAATGTGAAAAAAGGGAATGAATACTTTTGCAAGGCTCTGTTCATCCTCTATTATCTTCCAATAATATCAGTGTAACCTGAGTTTGTTTGGCTGCAGGTGTTTCAGATCAGAATTTCCTCACTTATATTTTTTTCTGAAATTGTTGCATATGAGCCGTGCTGTGGTATAGGCTGGCCAAATAAGGTTGAAAATGTGAGGACCGTGAAGTCCAAGGTACACCGGGCAGTCGTCCAAAACACATTCCATTCATATCTGGAGCCGAAGGTTGCTTGCTGTGGTGAAATTACTAGCTCAGAGAACCAGAAAATTATTATGAACTGTTCCAAGTCCACCTGACATTTTCAATTTGTGTGTAGCACGATACATAAGGTGCACAGAACCGTAGAGTGCATTATAATTATATGTGCTACAAATTATATTTTACTTGGCTAAATTCACTGGATTAAGTGTCATTAAATTTCTGAGACATGTTCATGGGTGCTCCAGAAGATTTACAGATGTTTAGCACAGATTTATGAGTTTAAACCAGTTTGCCCCTGCAATCACACACTAAGAATACAAAGGATTGTAGCTTGCATTCAGGTGTGAGAAAAGCTTTTGGGGAAAGGAGGGGAGGGAATGATTAATAGTGCTGCAGCTTGCAGCTTCCTGGATCTCCATATTGCAAGAACCACAACTGTGTCTGTTTCAGCGTAAAAAAAAAAAAAAAATCTGTTGTAACTTCTTTGTGATAATCTGTTTGAAGAATAGAGCTGGCCAAAGCTTGTTCAGGCAGCACACAGATCACAAACTTCTGTCATGGAGCATCTGTTTTTACAGAAACAAGGGAGGATGATGTTATCATCATCCTCCCTTGTGAACAGGAGCGCAGGCACAAGTCATTCTCCCCCACAGCTGCACACACCAGCTCTCACACACTGACTGAAGATCCATGTGATGCAACCTCAACCGCTTCCTCTGAGCAGTTCTCATACATGCAAAATCAGTGTTGTGACAATGCATCTGGATGGAGCAACACATTTTGCTTGTGGGGGAAATTAAAAGACAAATCCACGTTTCTCGCTTTTGCTCCACAATCAGGCAACATTGAAGAAATGACTCAGGGAAATGTTTTATATTCACCAAGGTTTGGGCTCCAAAAGCCTTTTAAGCAATGTTAATGAATGATCCAATACTAATGCTTTAATAGGAATGGAAACGTGTGCACAATATCCTTACAGAGCTGAATTTTTGCCCCCTCCCAACTGCAGCACAGCTGTCCTAACATCACCCTAGCAGGGAGAGAGGAGGGAAGCAGCGATGTTTCCACTGAAAACCAGCTGTTTTATAGTATTATATTGCCATTTGATGCAGCTAAATCCACTGGGAAAGTGTGGTACAAATGCTCAGTGTTACTGCATTCCAAAAGGGGTTTGGAAAGTGTGCTGAAAGATAACACAGATCACATGCTCTGCTTTAAAAAAGTGAGCTCTGTTGTGTGTTTGTGGAGCCTTAAGTTCAGTGAACTCACTTTGCAATGAGAGATAGAAGTGGAATGCACGCGAGTGTGCAGAGAGAAACGGTTAGGCACCTTTCACAGGATCAGAAGAGTCAACCATTTATGCAGCCTTTCTATTTTTAAACAGCCCAGTTTGATTTCTATTCTTGAGCCACTCCCTAAGAGTTAGTGAGAAAGTGAGTCTTCCTTTTCTGGAGCAGTGTCTCTTGGCTCCAGGCAGCGTGATGATGATGATGATGGTGACACAAAGGATCCTCTGTGTCACTTGGCTGTGATGCAGCAGAGTGGAGCACGCCACACAGAGAACTACGGCTTTTTCAGAGGATTTAGGCTGCATGCGGATCGTGGAGCGATTCAGTTTATCTTGCACAGAGCAGTAAAAACTGTGTGCATACAAGAAACCAAATATTTTAATGTCGTATCATGATTAATGAACAGATAGTTTAATAAGTAAGAAATGTTTTTAGGTAAGTTTGAGAACTTTATAGCACCATCTGTTGGTGGGAAATGGCCTCATTCTGTCTTGTTGCAAGGAGGACCTACAAAAACTATAATCCACTGTTATGTATACATGATAACCACAACCCCAGCGCTTCTCTGTGGATTGTCATCATTTATAGAAAGGCTTCCTGTGTTTCCATCTGGTGCAAGCCCAATTATCTCATTTTAAAAGGATATATATGCTGTTTTCGTTATTCATGATTAACATAAAAGAGAAGGTTATTTGTTCTGAGAGGAAAAGCTTTAAGTGGATATGAACAAGTAGAGTTTGCTTTCACCCCATATAATCTCTCTAATAAGACCATCTGGGACCTGTCCCCATCACACATGGGGACATGGACTTAATACCAGCTGTGATTTAATTAGCTGTTCAAAGCTAAAAAAGACCGTAAGACAAAGTTCATTCTGGTGACTGTCCAAGTTCTTATGGACAAGAAGTGAAAGGATAGTGGAGGGATATAGGGAGTGATTATAGTTTAATAAATAAGTAGTAAAATTTAATTAAAATCAGTGTATGTATGTTGCACCTACTCCCAACAAAAGTCTCAAAAGAAACAAGTCAGATTAATTTCAAGTTATAGAGGAAAATCAAATCAAAGCAACCAATTTCATATCAAAACCAATTTCAATCCAGTCATATAGACGGATTCATATTCAATAACATAAATTGGATTGTAAATATAATACAATATATCATATAGCTGCTATATTATAGCATATCATACAGTCTGAAAAAGCAAGGCTGTCTTTAGCGAAATCCTTCCTCCAAAGCAAGTTTAAGTTAAAACGCAAGCAGTTCATTTCTGTACCTTGTCTGAACTGGGACCATAAACCGTCATTTCACCAAGGGGAACTTTATATTTTTTCAATTTTCAGGGTTTTTTTAATGTAACAATCACTCCATTAATTGGTATATACATTTATTTTCTTTTGGTTTGACATGCAGCTACATGCCAATAAATCAGAAATGTATATTTCACTTACTCAGGATGTGAGGTCAGGCTAGTTTGCTGGATCATCAAGAACAGTGATATCATGATTATTAAAAGGGCAGTATTATGTAAAATCGACCTTTTTGAGCATTACAACATGTTATAATGTGATTCCGTCATCAAAAACATACCTGGAGTGTTGCCCTGATTTTTTCATGCATGTTTGAGAAATCCTTTAATCTCCATGTCAACCATTCAGCTGTGCAAAACGCCTGGATGGACCTAGTTCCGCCTTTGAGACCCAGCTCCTCCTCAGAGCTGCAGTTCCTAAGCGTCTGAGCTTCCGCCTCACAGAGCACCGCTCCCCTGCGACTTCCCAGACTAGCCAGCATTAATTAGCAAATACCTGGTCGAACTACGCATCTATTGAGCTCATTATATGAGCTACTTCTCAGTGCAACGCTGATAAAAATGTTGTTAAAGGGTTAGCTGTTGTGGTGACTTCCTGGAGGTGGAGTTTCAGAAAGAGCAGGACTTTGTTAAAGAGACAGAGGCCCAATTTAAAAGCATTAAATTATGAAGTCAAATTTCTTCGAAGACATATGAGATATACAGCATTTTTGTAACAACTGAAGGTAATATAGTTACTTGATAGTGCTATAAGATGATTCTATGTGCCTGGAAAACACATAATACTGCCTCTATAAAGCAGGTATTTGTACTTTTGGCAGTGTTGGCACATGCCAAGTCTTAATGAAAAATTAAATCAGCATCTCCATAAAGCTTTTAATCAACTGGCACACTGAACCGAACTTGACTACATTGTTTTCGATTAGATTGACTAGATCAAAGGTCTTGAAATCCAGGCCTCGAGGGCTGGAGTTGCAGACCCCTGATCTAGATGTTTCTGTATATCAGGGGTTTGCAACTCCAGGCCTTGAGTGCCACTTTCCTGCAATATTTGGATCCATCCATGTACCAACACACCTGAATTAAAAAGCTGTATTACCTCCTGAGCATGTCAGCAAGCCTTGCAAAGACCTGCTCATTATCCATTCATTTGATTCAGGTGTATTGGAGCAGGGATGCATCCAAACGTTGCAGGAGCGTGGAACTCAAGGACTGGGGTTGCAGACCCCTGCTGTATATAAATGGTATCTGTTTGTTTCTAAATTACCTTGAGATGACATTCGTTGTGATTTGGCACTCTATAAATAAACTGAATTGTCAGCAGAAAGAACCATGAGGTGCTCGGTTGCACAGAGTTTGGATTTGATAAAACAGGGTGAACCAACAGCAGCAAATTATATGGCTCCCCAAATCATCACTGATTGTGGAAACTTTCATCTGAAACGAGGACTCTGGACCACTGAGCAACAGCCCAGTCCTTTTTCTCCTTAGTTTATCAACTGAAACATCAACTCCAACCTCAGTCTAAACTTTGTGGGAGATCTCCATTAGGTGTCCACTTTGTTCAACCACACATTTTCCTTCAACTCAACTTTCCACTGACATGCTTGGACACAGCACTCTGAACAGCTAACGTCTTTGGCGGTGACGTTTCATGGTTTACCCTGTTGTAAAGGGTGTCAATGACTGTCTGCTAGACGGCAGTCAAGTCAGCAGTCTTTCCATTGATTGTATAGACCACAGCAACTCATGTGTGTTCAAGATATACTGTAATTTTCAGAGAAACTGAACTTTAGATTTTAATTAACTATAAACAATCCTCAAATTCAGCAGGAAATACTTGGAATAAATTATGTATAAAGAATCTATACCAGTTTCACTTTTTGGACTAAATTACTAAAATAAACTAACTTTTTGATAATATGCCTTCTTACTAATAAAAATCAATACATTTTAATTGTGGCTGAGGCAAGATGATATTTTTTTTTTTTATAAAGCAAATTGCTTTTAAACCTTCCCCAGTCAACTGCATCATTTTTTCCCTAGGTACTGAAGGCCACCCATGCTCTTTATGCTAGTTCCTGACGTGTAAACAAAGCAAGAAAAGCTGCCGGGGGGCCCCTGCATGTCTGCGAGAGCGTGTGGGCCGTGCTTCATGGTTTTATGGTTGAATAGGAGCCATAATCTTCTTAATCTGGAGCTCTGAATGGAAGTCCTCTCATATGGGGGCATAACTCAGCATGGGGTTCACTTTGCTTTTCAAAACCATGTAATTTAAAGTTTATTTTTCAACTTACTTAATGCAGCACATGAACCTATTATTCATAAATTATTTATATGCATACTAAGGAAATTGTTTATGTTTGCGTGGACACAGGTTTTGCACAGAAGAACCTTGGGTTCATGGAGTTGAGTATTTGTCGCCCTCCAGTGTTCATAATGGGTAAGGGTCTGTTTTACAACCATTCTCTTCCTGTTGCCAGCAGGTGAATATTCTAGGAGAAGAGGCTGATCAAAACAATGTTTCAGAATATTTTATTTAATATCCTTAAAAACTTCCTTTTTTGAAAAGTAAAAGATTAAAAAAAATACACCAACTATGTATGCTTTGAGTTTTTCAAATGTCATAATCTGATATCTTTCTGAAACTGGTATAAATTTTAATAGCAAAACAAATTTCATGTTATAAAATCAGTCTTTTCTTCGAATGTGCAGAATGTGGATGTCAGAACTGCTGAACTCTGGGTCTTGTTTTTCAGAAGGAATCTTCTCACAACTGAAACTTCGTTGCAGCAGCTGAAAAATAAAAGCGTGAGGCAGCAAACCGGAGCAACAAGGATCTATATTAAAGTGAAAAAAAAAAAAAAAAAAACAACCCTGTTTCTATTTATACCTCAAAAAACTTCATTTCCACTTCTGGATTAACGCCCTCGGTGCGTTGCTCATAGCAGCAGATAATGGAGGTCTCTGGTCCAGAAAGCTGCTTTAAGGTCTCCACCAGTGGACCAATAGACTGTAGGATTGAACCATGACTTAAAATGAGAAATACAGTAAAACATAGTTTTTATAGTCTCAAAATTATTATTACAGTGACTCATTAATATATTTCTACCTGTTGTCATATCACATCTGAAAACCTTAGTGTATTTTTTAGATTTTTTTTTGCAGACCAACACAAATGAATGAGTATGATTTGAAGTAAACCATCCATTGTATCTCTGTATGTTTATGTTTATTATCCAACTGCAAGGTGAACCTCTACCCCAGTCTCAAGTCTTTGGCGGAAAAAGTTCAATATTACTCTTTACTGACTTAAGTAACTTCTGGTAGTGTTTTTTCCTTTCTTAACAGTCAGATTTATGAAGAACACAAGCAATAGTTGTCATGTCAACAGATACGCTCACCTATCCTGGGGATCCTTCCAGTTTATTGAGCGTTATCATGGGCCTCTTAATTAGTGCTTTCTAAAGGAAACTGAATCTTACTCAAGAGTCTCAGAGTAAAGAGGGCCAACTACAAATGCATACAACAATTTTCTGATTTTTATTTGTGGAAGGATTTCCTCTTAATAATGTAAAGTTGTAAAAAACAAACAAACAAACAAAAAAAAACTTTGAAGGGTATAAACACATTTTAAAGGCACTGTTTTATTTCATCATGTAAAGGAATGAGTAGAAGAAAGCTTGCACAATACCTGCTCATAATATATGCAATCTGCCATGAGAATGTAACGAGGAGAAGGCAAAAACTCAGACACATCCTCACCCCTTTAAAAGCAAAGAAACGGGAAGGTTAGTGTTTAGCAGATATGCAGCTTGCACACATTTTATCAATCCAGTGCAGTATTAAACAGAAGTACAAACCATTTCAGTACCTTGGCAGATATGGACCCACTTTGGATGAGTGACTGATTTTCACGAATATTCACATTCAGGAGAGACTGCAAATCTTCCAGGTCTGTTACTATGACTTGAGCACTGGAGAAAAGAAAAGAAAAACTATATATACACATATGAACGTAAATACAGCTACAAAGCAAGTCTGACAGATTGTAAGAGCGGGATGATTAAAAAAAAAAAAAAAAAAAAAAAAAAAAAAAAAAAAAGTTCGGTTTCGTCTGGGATCTCACCCAAGTGTTGCTGCCATCAGACCAACGACTCCTGTCCCAGCTCCTAACTCCACCACCGTCCTGCCACACCACACGTTGACTCCTGCCGACGGGTCACAAAACGCTTTGGTCTCTAAATATTTAGCAAGAACGATGGCTGCATCCCAGACGACACAACCAACGTCCCCCATGTAGCACTGCTTCATTTTCAAGACGGAGCCGTCATTCTTTTCAATGTCTCTCACAAAATATTTGCTATTGTCTATTTCTGCTTCCGCCATGTTGACCAAAATTGGAACGATTGGCAGTCTGAGAGAACTTCCGGCATGGCTGCGTTTTTCAGAATAAGAGCCCTGGTTGGAAAACAGTTGGGGAATTTGAAGTCAACATTTGGGCAGAAATTCACTTTCTTCTTCCTGGAATTTACTTTATATGCCTGAAATACGGTAAACATTCAACTGCAAAGGAGTCAATAAATAAATAAACATTACATTACATAAAGATTACATTCGGAAGGTTTTTGAAACGGCAGGTTTTCCAGATACCAAAAAACATTAACTTTATGCTAAACAAACAAACAAACAAAACAGCTGGATGTTTTTTTTATGCACTTGGGGTGTTTTTAGAAGCAGCTGAGACCGAAATGAAAGAACTAAGATGTGCAAAATATGAATTTTGCATAACAGGTCCCCTTTAAAAAATTAGAAGAGAAGAAATGTCTTTGGGGCCACAAAAAAAATTCACGGCCCCTGTGAGCCGTTTATAATGTTTGGCCCAGCCGCTAGGTGTTGCCATTTTATTGTTACAACCTTTCTTATTTAATCAAGAACAAATTTTTGGTTGAATAAGATATAAATCTAGCTGAAGCAAGAAAGTTTCTCATTATAACCAGTATCTGCTCCTGAATTTATTTCGTAGTTTTACGGCAAAGTACCTTTCAAAATAAAGTTCTCATCTGCCAGTAAGGACAGCATCATTCGCAGATGCTAACTTCCGTTGTTTATCGGAGTAGCAGTTTTTGCTAGCTGCTTTGAAAAGGTTTAAATCGTTGCTTTACTGTTTGTTTAAGTCTGAGGAATAGATTTCGCATATACATAGTACGCAGTTTGGAAATTTTTAATCACTATAATTTCCTTGAGATAATTTAAAATGTATCAGAGCAGCACAGAGGAGGTAACCGGGAGTGAGACGTCAGAACCTGGACAAACCTGTGGCAGAAGCGGCCTGAAGGAAGCTACCGCCTCTTCCTGTTGTCCTGCATCTCTCTCCTCCGCTCAGTCTTACCGAAGTTCAGATGTTCGCACTCCGAGTTCAAGTCATGCTCCATCCCAGCCAGGAATGGCGTCAGGTGATTTTAAAAACTAGAGTAAACAGCGCCTTGCAGAAGTATTCTTCCCCCCGACATTTTTCATTTTCTCTCAGGTTACAACCACAGTTCACTTCACTGGTATTTTCTTTGCGATTTTTTTTTTTTTTTGCGAACGTAGCGCATAATTATGAACGAAAATGTAAAATATACGTAGTTTTTAAAACTTAAACTGCAATTTTCTTGCCACAGATTCTCAATTGGCCTTTGCGCTGGGCTTGCACCGAAGTATTCTAACACATGTATGTAATACCCTATTGTAGCTCTGAGTGTATGTTTTGAGTCATTGTCTAAAGTATTTTGCAGTATGTACCAGGTTTTCTTCCAGAACTGCTCTGTACTTACTTCCATCCATCTTCTACTCAACTCTTACCTGCTTCCATGTCTTTGCTTTAGAAAAGCAGCAGAGACCACAGCATGATGCTGCCACAACTGTGTTTATCTGTGGGGAAGATGTGTTTGGGATGATCTGAAGGTTTCATGTTTTTTTTTCGCCACATCTGATCAGTAACGTTGTTCCACATGTTTGCTGTGTCACCTACCTGGTTTATGGAGAAATGGAAACGAGGCTTCTTATGGCTTTCCTTTAGCAGTGATTTTTATCTCGCCACTCTTCTCTTTTGGTCCACAGCCGTGCTTGTAATGAGACAAAAAGAAGCAGTTCTGTGGGTGTGAATATTTTTGGAAAGCAAATATGCTATTATCTATCAGTGATGAAATCCAGATTTTGTTCTGACAGTCAGTCGCAGAACAGGATTGGTCCCACTAGATAAATTTTGTCTTTGACACGCCTGTCTTCTTGAAGGCCAGCGCCAGAACGGCATCAGGGTGGGACGGACAACCTCGTCGGCCCTCATGCCTTTCTCAGACAGCTGCTCTGTTCGGTTCCCCGGAGGAACACCAAGATGCAGGAGGACACCAGGTTCTACAGGACCGACAGGTTGACACTTTACCCAGTCACTACTGACTGAAACAAACTTTATATTAAATAATC
This sequence comes from Anableps anableps, assembly GCA_014839685.1. NCBI lineage: Eukaryota > Metazoa > Chordata > Actinopteri > Cyprinodontiformes > Anablepidae > Anableps > Anableps anableps. The sequence continues at coordinate 24,634,223 of CM026080.1, read as the reverse complement.
CTTTTTTTAAATGTTGCTGATTTTTCAGTCTAAATGGTCACTCTTGACAGGAACAAGTGGCTCCTCTGTTTCCACAATTTCTGGTGCCTCTGTGATCGTAGCGGTAGTTGAAGGGCGAGGTTTGGCCAGAGGAGAGATTGGCATGGCCAGTATTGACTTAAAATGTCCAGAACTTGTACTTTCTCAGTTTGCAGACACAGGGACATATGCCAAGGTAACCTATTCATTTCTTCCTGGGTGATGATAAAACATGAAATACACAAGAGAGTTTCCCTGGTGCTTATTTCCCCTCTGAAGGTTATAACCAGGATTCACATCTTGATGCCAGTGGAAATCCTGATGCCAGACACAGCCAGTGAGAAGGGGAAAGGGACAAAACTCTTCAAGCTCATCACAGAGAATTTTCCAGTACAAATACTTTGATTATTTTTTAAAATAAAAATCTGTTGAACACTTTTATACGTTAATCTTTTTTTTTTTTTTTTTTTTTTCTTCAGGGTGTAAATCTCACTGCAATCCAGAGAAAGTACTATAACGAGAAGAAAGGGCTAGAGTACATACAGCAGCTGTGTGCTCCAGAATTTGGCACCGTCCTAATGGAGGTTCAAGCAAAGTAAGCTGCAAAGTCCATGAAGGTGCAGAAACTGGTCAGAAGTTTGGATAGATTCATCATTAACATGAATATCATTAACTTTGAGCTTTTTGTAATTTATTTGAACAATTCCTCATTGGAGTGGTGGGATTAAACAGTTTAAATGAATTTCAAAAACAAGGATTACCTCCAAGTTCTTCACTTTCACTTCAAATCCACATCTTAAAAGCTGCACAGCATTTGGTGTTTCAGCAGGACAGTTGTCCCAAACACTTATTAAAACCGGTTCTGCAGGGTGTAAAGCTAACGTGTCTGCTGGAACACCACAAAGTCCACACTATTGAAAATTTACGGACTATGCTTAAAAGCTGTGTTTGTGCTATAGGAAACCAACCAATTAAAATGAGATCTCGTTATTTCTCTGCAACTTGTCATGGGCACCCCAGTCTGAGTTGGGGTGTGCATATGTTTTTGACCCTGTGTGGAGTTTAAAAAAAAATATATATATCCACAATAAATTAAAAGTTGGACACAAAACATTTGTTTTCGAAAGTTCATTGAAGCTGTTATTAATTTGAAAAAACAAAACACAAAAACATCCATCATTAAAAGCTGAAAATGAATGTGACATTCATACTGTCGATGCGTATATGCAAACCTCTGACCGGCATTGTTAATCTGCTGTAGCCCTGCAAGTTTTTGTTTACCAATTATTATTATTATTATTATTATTATTATTACTGTTTCAGGTATTATTGCCTAGCAACCGCTGCTGCCTTGCTGAAATATTTAGAGTTTATTCAGAGCTCTTTTTATGCGGCCAAGTCTCTAAAAGTGATCTTTAAAGGAAGCGAACAGACAGCTATGATTGACTCGGCCTCTGCAGCTAACTTGGAGTTGGTGGTCAATAACAGAGACCATAAGTAAGAGAGGAAGCAACTGCAAAAATTATGATGTCTTTATGCAGTGACTGAGTAACTGAACACACTTTCAGCCTGTCTTTGTTTACCTTTTGACAGAAGTGACTATACTCTTTTAGGAGTACTTAACTATACAAAAACGCCTGGTGGAGCGAGGAGGCTGCGCTCCAATATTCTGGAGCCTCTGCTTGATGTGGATACTATAAACACACGATTGGACGCCATACAAGAGCTGCTGCAAAACGAGGAGCTCTTCTTCGGCCTAAAGAATGGTTTAGGAGCTAACTTTAAAAAAAAAAAAAAAAAAAAAAAAAAAATCATACATGCAAAGTTTAAATGCATACAGATAATGCATGACAGCGTGTTCTTTCTCCCCTCAGCCATTGGTCATTTCCTTGACATTGACCGGCTGCTCTCTGTTCTCGTTCAAATCCCAAAGCAGGAAACGGTGCGTGCAGGGTTTTGTTTTTCACAGCTTTATGAGTCAAACAAAATAGCAGTAATTATAATTCTATAGAAATGTGTTTTTCTGTCACCTACTTTTTGTGCATTTGTCTTTAGTGGTACATTATTACTCTTGCAGGTTCAAGCTGCTGAAGCGAAGATTACACATGTCATCCAGCTGAAGCACACACTGGATCTGGTGCCACAGTTAAGGGTCTGTGCATTCTGGTAATCATTCATATACTGATTATAAAAAAGCCAACTAAACATTACATATATTGAACAGGAGGTGTTAAAGACATGCAACACAGCTCTGCTCAAGGCATACAGTACGACGCTGGAGGACAACAGGTGCAAAAGCTTTTTTTTTTTTTTTTTTTTTTTTTTTTAAATTCAAGTTGGAAATATGTGCTGCACCAGCCACTTTTACTGGCATGTTCAACCCCATTTAACTAATAGGACTACACTTACTCTCATATCTTTGACCATTCCTCCTTCCAAAATCTCTCCATATCGTCTCTTAATATTTCTTTTCTTCAGCTCATCCCACAGGTTTCTCTAAATAAAAGGAAGTCCAACTTCAATCTTCAAGGGCTCTTCCTCAGCAGGTTTTGTGTTCTTGCTCCAACAGAGATAGCTAAATAACCTCCATAGCATATCACCTAGCACTGCAGAGCCCTGCCAATAAGCCAAACATTTGATTCAGGTGTGTTGAATGAGGGAAACATGTAAAACATGCAGGACATCAGCCCTTGAGGACTGACTTTGGACTGCTATAAATAACCCCTTAGATTAGATCTTGCCTATCTGCTGCCCACATTTGGGTTCTATTCAGCAACAAAATATGACCTCATGTCTCTGGTGGACAACATGTGTTGATTTGGCCAAATGTTTAAGCTTATTATTGTGTTGAAAATTCATTGATGATTCATTTTAATGGGGAAAAAAAGCCCATAGCATCACATATCCTCCACCATACTTAACAGTGACCATAAGGTAATCATTCTTTGTTGAACGCCAAGTCCAGTTGGAGATTTTGCTGCAGAAAACCTTAATCTTAGTCTCTTCTGGCTAAATCACATGGTTTCAGGTAAAGTCCCAGTAGCAAAATCCACATCTTTACATTTGCAATCGTAGGGGGGGGGGAATACTTTTTTCTAATCAAACAACCAGTTGGCTTGTTGATAGTATTTATTTGCTTTTCTGGACACTTGGTGACTCTTTTCTATAATTCCCTAAAAGTGAGCTTTGGAGATGTTTTGTCTCCCTTCCGATTTTCCTCACTGTGAACACTGGTCCTCCTCCAGCCTTATGACCGCTGGGTGGATCAGAGAAACAGACCTGTGTCACATAATATTTGGAGCCCTGGGAAACCTAAAGTCTTGCATTACTCAGTAGAAGTTCACAAAATTTCTGATCAACATGAATATGTAAAGAATGTATTTTCAAAAAAAATGCTTAAATTAAATGTATCTTAATGAGATTGCTAGAGATGTAGAAATAATTGAGTAACCAGTCATTTCAGTAAAACAAAAACAGGATTATTTCCTAATATGGTATTTTATCCTCACTCAATAAATGTACTTAAACTGAAGGCTGGATTTTTTTTTTTTTTTTTACAGTGTGAAATACTGCAATAAAACACCCTTTTTAGGCATATATATATATATATATATATATATATATATATATATATATATATATATATATATATATATATATATATATATATATATATATATATACACATCTTTACCAGGGATGCCAATAGATATTTCCTGTGCTTAACCCTAAACCAGGGTGTTTTTGTTTTCCTTCAGATTCGACATGATCCTCGAACAGATCAAGACGGTGGTAAATTATGACACCACATATTTAAAAGGTAGCCTGAACATGCGGACCCAGAAGTGTTACGCAGTCCGACCCAACATCAATGCGTTCCTCGACATCGCACGCAGGGTTTACACTGAGATTGTAGACGACATTGCAGGTTCTTTAGTGAAAACCCTCTCCTTGCATCGTTTGTAAGATGTATTCGTACATGATGGCTTTGTGTGTGTCTCTCTGCTGTAAACAGGACTTGTGAACAAGTTGGGGGAGAAATATAGCTTCCCATTGCGCACTAGTTTCAGCACAACCCGGGGATTCTTTATTCAGATGAAGGTGGATGGAGTGGTCTTACCTGAGGGCAGACTCCCCCCTGAATTCATCAAGGTAGGATTCTTTAAAAATGCCTCCACAGACAGACTAGGTTGTATCAGGAACAATGGAGCACTAATAGGTAGTAAAGGAAACAAAATTGACTTCTGTAGTCACTAAATCTGGCTTCTTGCTAACAGAAAACCTTCTATTTCAGGTCACCAAGCACAAGAACAGCTATGGCTTTACCACTGGAGACTTGATGAAGATGAATGGTCGCTGTGATGAGGCCCTGAGGGAGATTTTTCACATGTCTTATGTGTGAGAAGACAGCTATCTATCGATTTACAAATAATTTCATAACTAATTTTAACTGACTGATTTAAATTCAAATTGTGAATGTTTCCCTTCTTGGGCTGTTCTTCTCTGAAGCCATCAAATATAAGGACATGATTTGTAAATGTATTTTCTCATATAATGTATCTATATCCAACAATGTTTTGGAATGAAATCGTTGTACATTTCAGAGCTTTGAAATATAATATGTGGAAGCTGGAATATTTTAAAACATACTTTTTACTTTGTGTTTTGACAATTCCTCTTTAGTGATTTTCTCACAGCAAAACAATATTTATTTTAGTCACTAAAACCACAACCAGCGACCCAGTTTGAATGTTTTTTCAGAAAAGGCAGTATTATCTGACATTATAACCTTTGAGACTTATTTTTAATAATTTAATGTCCACTAGAGGGTGCTATATATAAGGTAAAATTCATCATATTCCTTATCATTGTTTCAATAGGGTGATATGCCAACTGCTTACCACCGCCCATGAGCACATCCACTGCCTTTATAAACTTTCTGACACTGTATCCATGTTGGACATGTTGCTCTCACTGGCCAATGCGTGTACAATATCAGACTATGGTAAGTATAAACCAGTTCAATGACAGTACTGTGTAAAAGTATAAATACCCCTTAAACTTTTTAATGTTTTATCACCTAGCAGACACAATCTTCAGTGTGTTTTATTATTTATTTATTATAATCATTTTATTGTGGTAGACCAGTTTTTTGACGTCTATGGCAGAGTGGTAGATGAGACTAAAACTGGCGAAAAGACGTCACATGAGTGGCTCAGGAGGTAGGGATTTCGTCCCACAAACTGGGTTGCTGGTTTGAACCCTGTATCAGTCGTTCTGTCCTTGGGGAATTAATGGCGCCGATTGAATGGCAGCCGAATGGCCATAATCAGTGTGTCAATGTGTGTATGATTTTACTGATTGTAGTCCTTATAAAAGTGTTTTATCTCGACTAGATAAAGCACTGTTCAAGTACAGGCCACTTACCATCACCCTAAACAGCCCGTTCCCATGGTGAAACAGGGTGGTGGCAGCAACATGCTGTGGATGGCTTTCTTCAGCAGGGACAAGGAAGCAGGTCAAGAGTTGATGAGCTGATGGCCCAGTCAAATCCATTTAAGAAACACACCTTGCCCACTGTGAAAAATGGTGGTGGCAGCATAATACTGAGAGTTTCAGTCACAGTAAAGGGGGCTAAATACATTTTGTTTTATTTAAAAAAATAAATAAAACTATATTCCTCTTTACAAATATGAACTAGACAAAATAAAACATCCAAATAAAATTTGTAAAAGTGTGTAGTTTGTGATTATTAGGTGACAACGTGAAAAAGTTCATGGTGTATTACCACTTTTCCAATGCTCTGTACTAAGTAGTTCCTTCATGAAGTTTGATCTGTTGTCTAGAGGAGGGTGGCTCCATAAAACAGCCATGAACTGCTCAACTAAGCTCGAATCTCTGCTGGGCTCAGTTCTTTTCGTGTACACCACCACCCCCATCAGCCACGTGGGTGGCAATTGCTAGCCCTCAGCTGTCTCTCCATTGATGCATGCTGACTGCCTGCCCCCCTTCTGTCCCAGCCAGCTTGTACTCAGATTACCCTTCTTACATAAGCACTCACTGATGTGCTGTATTTGCAGAGACAACTGCAGCCGCCAACTGTCTGTAACCAGTGCATATTTTCACACAGAAATGGCAGGTTTATGATACTGTGGCTGATTTTACAACCAACTTGCAGCCAATCAGGCTTGTATTTAAACACAGTGATGGATTTACATGCAGTGCTGATCACTGCAAATGCTTTTACGATATTTTGTTTTTGTTGTCACTTATATACCTGGAAAACAAAACCGCAGACAAATGTGACGTGTTTGTGTTGTTCTGCTGTGGCTGCCAGTGCGTCCAGAGTTTACAGACACCCTGGCCATCAAGCAAGGTCGTCATCCCATTCTGGAGCGAATGGCCCGACAGCAGCCTGTCTCAAACAATAGCTACATTTCCGAGGGCAGCAACTTTGTCATCATAACAGGACCCAACATGAGCGGCAAATCCACATACCTCAAACAGGTGGCGCTGTGTCAGATCATGGCCCAAATAGGTCAGCAGCTAATATTCTAACCTTTTAAACTGTGCCGTGTGCGCAACTTTAACTTGCATCTTGACTTCTGTGTTTGTATTCTTTAAGGCTCTTTTGTCCCAGCTGAGTATGCCTCTTTCCGGATCGCTGATCAGATTTTCACTAGAATTGGTGTTGATGATGATTTTGAAACCAACTCTTCTACCTTCATGTTGGAAATGAAGGAGGTAGGTGTTTTGTTTTTTTGCACAAAGATTGCACAGATTGTTTCATGTAATATCTCTAATACTTTCTGTTTCTTTGAGATCTCGTACATAATCCACAATGCGAGTGACAGGTCATTGGCCATTATAGATGAACTGGGGCGTGGCACTAGTGCTGAAGAAGGCATTGGGATCTGTCACTCAGTTTGTGAGTTCCTCCTTGGCCTAAAGGTGAAATATGCATCAGTACAGCTGAACTCTGCCACTCCCCTCTCTGAATTAAGAACCAGATCATTCGGATTCCTTTGCTGTTTCTTAGCCATTTAACTCTTTTCTAATAGCTTCGTGATATACCTCCCTGGTCAACGTGAAGCAGCAGAACAAGCAACTGACAAAACAGATGTTTTAAACTTGAAGGTGTGTTCGGATTTTCTCTACTTTGCAGGCGTTCACTCTGTTTGCCACACACTTTCTTGAGCTCTGTCAGCTGGAGTCTCTCTATCCTAACGTGGAAAACCAGCACATGGAGGTTCAGCACACACGCAGCAGAGACTCCGGCACAGAGCAAGTGGTGTATACATATCTGCTAAGTCGAGGATGCTCTGAAGAAAGACAATATGGTAACCAGTCGTTGTATTTCAGGAACAGTCTTGTTAAAGTTTGCTATTAAAGTGATTACAGGATGCATTTTCGTTTCTGATTTAGGTCTGAGAGCAGCGGAGATGACTTCACTTCCTCCAAGTATAATCCAAGAGGCGAAGTCAGTTGCCACTAAAGTCAGCCAGCAGCTTCTGGTAATGTTCATGAAGATCAGATTTAGACATTTTGTTCTGACAGTGGCCAGAACAAAATGTGTCATCTTACAGCTTCAAATTTATCTTTTTTATTGGGATTTTATGTGATAAATAAATCAAAAACTAGTGCAAATGTGTGTATTAAAAAGGAACTATTTTACTAATAAAAATCAGAAAATTGTGACATACATTTATATTTATCCCCCTTAGAGGCAATACTTTTTTGAACAACCTTTTGTTGCAATCACAGTCTTCCCAGTTTTGAACATGTAAAGACTGAAGATTTCGGCCCATTCTGCGCAAAACAGCTTAAGCTGAGACAGATGCGATGGAGAGGATCTCTAGACATCAATATCTTTATAGTCCTCCAACAGGTTTTATTCTAGAATTAGCCGCTATTTAGTTCAGTTCATTTCATTTCTGACGCGATTCCCTGTCCCGGATGGAGAAAAGCATCCCCACAGGTTGTGTCATGCTCTTTTCATTTTAAGCTGCTGAACTAAACACACAGTGACCTGTCTGGAATAAAGGCCACACAAATGGACTCTGTTTGCTAATTAGGTGACTTCTGAAGACAGCTGGTTGCACTGTTTTTTTTAGGGATATCAGAGTAAAATGGGCTGAATACAGATGCACACCAAACTTTTTACAGTGTAATTAGTTATAAAATTGGAAAATCATGTATCACTTTGCGTTCACTTCAAAATTATGTGGTATTTTGTGTTGATCTCCTGCCTAAAATCTCTTGTCAAGTGACAAGAGTTGGGTTGGGAGTGTGGATCCTCCTGCTAGTAAAAAATCTTTGCCACCACATTTTATAAAGATGATAAACCTTTGCTGTTAAAAGTACCACACAATATGCAGCCACACAGGCTAACATTAAGCCCTCACAAACTGCCCCAATGCTAACAGTATTTTTTTCTAGTGTGACATTAATAACTGGAAATTTAAAATAATAAATTTTAGGAAGAGGCTAAACTTAGCATCCGTTTGACACTTTCAGGCCAAACATCCGACTGATCCAGAAACGCAGAGACAGAGAGCTGTGTACCACCTGGCAACTCGCCTCTTGCAGACTGCCAGAAACTCAAGACTGGACCCGGAGAGCCTACGTATGTATCTGAAAGGACTGAAGAAGCAGTATGAGGCGGAGCTGCAGGCTGCAGACCCAGCAAGGGCCACTGACACAGAGGAGGAATGAATGACTCTGCCGTTCTTTAGGGAGATAACTGCAGGAAGATAAATGTGTCCGTTCATTGTTATTGGCCATACTTCACATATTTGTGAACTTTTTTTTAAATTCTAACTGGTGTTATTTATCTGATAAGTTATTCTGCCTGGGCAATACAGCTTTATTACTGTGATAATTTGTCTGTTATTCTGTGCAGTTTGATGTGTTTTTGAAAATAAGTGCTGGCTAATTATACAAGGTTTATCAGTAACATATGAAACAATTATACAATAGATTTGTACTTATGGACTTTAATGAAAACTATGACCTCTTCCCATTGTCATTTTTTCCTGTTTTTGTTTTTGATAAGACAGCAATTAGAGTTGCAATAAACATTTTTAAAAAATCAAAGCAAAAGTTGAAACAAGAGTGCAATAAAATGCCAAATTTGCCAGGTGATATCTGCAAAATTTAAAAAAAACCAGCAACAACAAAGGAAAACCCATTTACACAATATAATCACTTCTTACACAGTTGCATGTTGTTGCTATTGCTTATTGATCTTTTTTTCTAACAGACATTTTCCTTCTACTCAAGTTTCTAACAATATGCTTGGATACAGTACTATGTGAAATACCAGATTCTTTACCAATGACCCTATTTGGCAAAACTTTTTCAATTGTTTCTGTGTATAGTCATATTCTGAGAATGTGGGGTTTTTATTTATTTGATTTGTAAGCCATAATCATCAAAAGTAACAGCGGTAATCACAAAGATATATGATTCTGTTTTAATATATCTAAATAATATTTGAGTTTCCCTTTGTTATAGTATTACACAGAAAAAAGGTACGTTTTCGATTATATCTTCATTCTTCGAGAGTCATCGGTATGGGGACTTGTACGCTCGGTGTACGTCGACTCACAAAACGAGCGCTCCCTGTCAGGCTGCTTATGACCCGCCCCCGCAAACCAGAAACAGCAGAGAGTGACGGAAAGCGCAGGAGAAAGCCAGGCTGGAGCTGCCCTGGGAAGTCGGGAGTGTGCCAGAGTCAACGCAGAACAACGCCATTTCACCACTAGCTACGGGAAAAGACAGCTGAAGCCACAGGTATTCAGAACTGCTCTTTCCCTGGATATTAGGGGTGATATTTGGTGAGAATAGCCGCTTGTCCCGGGCAGACCTGCTCTTTAGCTTCTCACGCAGGCCTGGGAACGGGCCGCAGCGGAAGACTGAAGCAGTGCGCCGGGTCAGAGATTTCAAGAGAGGGAGGCTGGGATAGTACCAGCAAACGAGGCCTGTCAGAGAAGTGGTCCACGCCTCCAGAGAGGAATGAGTGTTTTTGTGTGGGAACCAAACTATTCCTTCTCATCACTATCTTGGTCAGCCCATTTATAGTAACGGATATTTCCGGTACATTTAACTTGACTGACCGGTTAGCATGATAGTGGTCTACCGTTAGTTAGCTCTGTTAGCTATAGCTCATTCATAGTCCCTCTGAACTTAAAGTGAAATTAGAAAGTGAGGTCACTCATGCTGACCATGTCCGGGTCACAGGAGAGGCCCAACCAAGACATTTTAGGGAAGTGAGGTTGTGACCATGCTTGCTGCTTTTGATGACTAATTTCATAGCACAGAAAGTGTCACACTTTCATAGTTTGTTCGTTTTTAAGGGTGTAGCTTTTGAGTTGACGTGGAACCAGCTGCCATTACTCGCCCTGCGGTTAACGTTAAGCATGACCAAGCAGGCTAGCACATTTAGTAGTCCACCTGAGAGTCCTGATGTGGAGGAGTAAAGGATAGCACCCTGTTTCAAAGACAAGTTAAGCTACTGTAAACTATTTCTGGTATTTACACTGAGTGACATTTGTAGGGCCAAACCCTTAATATTCATATTATGTCCTCATGACATTTAGGCCTGTTTGACAGCAGGAGGACTTTGGACTCATTGGAAAGTCTTCCAGGATCTACTTAGTGACACTTTAAGAAACTTTAAAGGGCATAAAAGCTGAATGAGGATGTTTGGTTTGTCTAGTTGTCTCTCCTTATTTGATTCCTATCGACTGAGAGGTTATTTCTCAAGGCTGTTTTGACAAGGAAGAGCAGAAAATGAAAGCACTGGTACTGGCTTGTTAATGTTTATCTGCATAACCAAGCACAGATTCCATGTACTTTGATTCATTCAGTTTATGAACAGGATTATTGATAAGAGAAAACATTTATCAGTTTACTATCTTACAGTTTTTTTTTCTTACTCAAGTTCATGTTGCATTATCAGTATATTTAAACACTGTCTAGTTTGCAAGTGACTATTGATGACTGTTTATTATTCTAATATGTAAACTTAAGCAACAATGTAAATGACAGTTTAGTTCAGTGACTGACCTATTCTCAACTGTAATATGGTGTTAATTTATTATCTATGGATCCAGTGTTAGAGTAATCTTAAATCCTCAAACTCCTCTTATTTATTTATTTATTTATTTAAAAAAAAAACCAGTTCCTGTGAAAAATTAAATTGGTTTTAGTAATTTTGAGATTTTATAACCAAACCCATTTTCATTCATATGTTCAGATTAAACAAACTGTTCACTATTGTTATTTTTAAAGAGGTCATTATTTTACTCTTTTAGTCAATGTTTTTAAGTGGCCAGCTCAGAGATATTAACTTTAAAGCGTTGCATGGCCTTGTTTTGGGCTTCAGACAGGATAGTTATCAGGACTTGCTTCTGTGTCCTTGCCTGCCAAATCAGGAGGCCTGGTCAGCCAAGTGGGTAGATTCCGGGGAGCCAACAGCCCGAGAGGGCTTTGTCCTCGAAGCTCATTTTGATGCTGGAACGAGGCTCGAGCTCCATAAGGGGACGCATGAAATCTCCATTCGGAGTCCCGGGACTGGGAGAAAGTGAGAGGAAAACAAGCCTGAAACTTCTGCACCACCTACTCCACCCATCGTCTCTCTGCCAAGATTTTATGTTGCTTTAAGAGTTACTGACAGTTTGAAAGAGTTTACTTTACAAGCAGTTGAGTTTCAAAGATATTTTCTGTCAAAGGTAATTATTGTTGGTGTATTAATATTATTAATAGTAGTATTAATATCAGGATGCATATTTCTTTTACTGAAGTTGTTTAGATCTTTGCAAGGTCTAGGCCTTGCAAACTTCCCTCTCCTCCAGCACTTGGGCCAGTTCCTCCGAGGGAATCCCACGGCCAGCCAAGAAACATAGTCCCTCCAGCGTGTCCTGGGTCTTTTCTTCCCGACATGCCTGAGCCACCTTAACTGGCTTCTCCTCTTTTCTATGCTGCAAATCAGCACAATTTTAAGGTTTCTGAGAGCCATTCAAAATCACACACTCCTTAATGAGATCACGGGGTTGATGCTGTCTAAAAGAGCTACTGATGGACTAATTGACCAGCCAGAGATCAGAACCACCCAAATATTCTTTGAATAGCTGTAATCAGTCATTGAGAAGGGAGTTACTGAAAAATCAGATTTGTTTTCATTAAATGCATGTAAATGAGAACCCCCGCTGTTTTCGGTCTTTAAACACATCAAACATTTTGATGCCTTTTTATTTTTTTTTTTTTTTTAGGTGAATATGAATCTAATGGTTGGGAACATGTACTTGGATGCATAAATGGAGATGATCTTTAAGTTTCTTATATTTTTGGTTGAGTTCAGACGACCAGAATTGGCAGGTCAGACCTTAAAGAAAATTTTTATCAGCCATGAAAAGCCTGATTGGTGCGTCTCCACACAGACCAGGTCAACAGTTAATTAAACCGCTACTGAAATCCTGCATCAGGATGTTATCTGTTTGAGTCAAAGCACTTCAGAAATGCTTTGAAGGTAAATATTTAAAAGATTTTATTTTATTACAGTGAAAAGTTTGGTTTTACAGCCAGACAACTCCACCGTTAAGCTTGGAACAGACCTAATTATGTCTTTTTTTTTTTTTTTTTCCTGTTGTGAAATGTGATCAGAGGTTTTTGAGGCAGGAGTGAAACACAATCAACGCCGCACTGTGAGACTAAGCCTGTCGATGCTCAGGAAGGCCTGCAGTGGAAAGTTATTCTTAAATCTATTATCATGGGTAATCTTCTTAATCCAAATGACTAAAGGCCTGCTCTACGACACTGACTCCTATACTGAACATTGGCCACAGCCCTTGACTGGATTGTGCAGAATTTCAGGTCACTTCTCGTCAGTCAACATGGCACTGACACAAACTTTAGCTTTCTTTTTGTATTTCTCTTTGAAAGATGCTTTGTTTATGTCCTCTTCCTTGATAACTGCTTCTCCACATCAAAAGAGATTTTTGGCATTATTCCAAAAGGAAAACCTGTAATTTAACAAGTCATTGTAAAATATCTAAATGACTGTCGGAACCTCTTGTGTGCAATACTTTTATCCCCAGTTCATTTGGAGACATGAAGAGCAGAGTTCCTGCAGTTAGTTTTGTAATTTTCCGGCTCTGGATGAGAATGGGGAAAAGATACAAGTTCCAGAATTTAATCCTTTTTCTGAAGATAGAGATCAGGATTTAAAGGAATAAAAGTGAAGTTCTTTTTACATTGAATTATACTGAATTTGCATCCTTCCTTTGATATGCCAAATCGCAGATTGAGTTTTTCCTCAAACTCATGAACCGTTTTGCTTTGAGTTATTGGGAAAAAAACCAAAAACATTATAGACTGACACTCATTCGAAAATAAAAAGGTCTATTTCCCAGCCTTTTAGGCCTTTAGACCCCTTTTGATCAAGTTTTTAAGCCAGAATTTTTGGTGAATTAATATTTCTAAGTATAATAAAGCCATCACAGATAACAAATCGTGTTTTAACAGATCTATAGTTGGTGTAAGTTACACCATTTAGATTTAATGGATCTAGTGTTATATATTTTTACATACAATTATAAGTCGATGATACACCCCTTTACCACGTTGCTGAATGGGAAACTAACTTCTGCATCATGTTGTTTTCATGAATACCTTGAGAAAACCCCCAACAAAGAGCTGGTGGAGGGGAAAAATCTCAATTTGAGTCTAGAAAATGTGTAGGAACTAGGTGGAGCAAAGGCCCATTTTTCTGAAGAATGTGTTCTTGCAGATTGTAAATTGATTACTTCTGAGGGAATTACGTTTTTGGAGATACATAAAATGTGTCAGATGAAGGTCCTCTCCCCTGGCTTAAAGCACTAAAGTACCAGGCTGCAGCTGGAGCAGTGTTCAGCCTCTGACACACTGAGACACTTGCATGTGGGTATATTTTTGCCCCTTTCAAATCCAGTGTAAGTTTAGAACACTGGGGGCTTGTCCTTACAGAGGCTGAACGGCAGGGAAGTAGCTAAATGAGAAAGTAAGCCATCTCCCTTTTAGCCTAGTTGCCTTTTGCATGTTATTAACCTATTTTGTTCCTGTTTTAGTCATTCTGAATGAAGCGGAGATTTTCAATTCTTGGCAAACATTTTTGGTTTTAACAGTATAGTTTTCAGTCCACTCTGTGAACTTATGGCAATGTAAAGACGACGTTAAGCTGTCTGGCAGGGGCAGTGTGGTCTAATTGGATCATATCACTAAGATAGGGTAAGGTCAGTTCTCACTTGCCACCCTCGCAGCATAAAGAAAGACCCACCACACGTGGAGAAACCTCAGCCGGCAGCACTTGACCTGCAGATGTATATCCGTTTAGAAAAAGAACAAAACCAGGACTCTCAGTGGATGAAAACGTGCAGCAGACTAAATGCATACATGGCTGGTGAAAGGTTTCTATACACTCTCCATAGGCATGAACTTTAAAGACATTTTATGACTTTTTTTAATTTTTAATTTTTTTTTGGATGTTGATCAAAAATAACAACACACATGGGTTTAAAAGTATACACACTATCTCAAATATATAGCCTCACTTCCACTAATCTCAGGATAGATGTTTCTTAGCAAATTGCTGCTCAGCCGAAGGCTTTTTGTGTTTTTTTTTTCAGTTTGTGGCATATTTCTCCCTAGGTATTTGACCTCTCCTCTTGGTGGTTTTCTAAAGGTTTGAGGTCATTCTAGAAGCCTTGTCAGTTTTTATCTTCTCCAAAGCCGGTTTTGAGTGATTTGTAATCCTTGTCTTGTTGGAAACCCGACTATGTTAAAGTTTCACTCCTCCTCTCCTCAGAATGGCGATGGATATCTACGACTCTCAGTACCTTCTCATCCTGGCCCCCTCCCTGGTCATCGCCCTCATGTTCCTCTTCTTCTGGCTCTTCATGAAGGAAACCTCTTACGATGAGGTGCTGGCTCGGCAGAAACGAGACCTCAAGCTGCCCCCAACCAAGCCGGACTCTCGTAAGAAGAACGAAAAAAAGAAAAGCAAGAAGAAGGAAGCTGCCGGTGGGGGGAGCGGTGGGGGTGGAGGAGAGTCTGAAGAAGACCTGCGGGATTTTGACTTGTCTGATGGTATCGGTTCTAATGTGGAGGCAGAGGAGGAACCTGAACCAGTGGTTACCCCAGATCCATCGCCGCCTGCACCTGCTGCCGAAGTTTCGGTGTCTCCAGAGGCTCCATCTGGTATAAGGGAGAGGAAGAAAAAGGAAAAAAAGGCTGCCAGGGCTGCAGCTGCCGCCGCCGCCGCAGCAGCAGCAGCTGCTTCAGCTGCTTCTCTCTTAGAGGAGTCAGAAACGAATGACTCAAAGCCAGTCAGCCACAAGACAGAGCCGTCTCCAACCGCAAGCAAACAAATGAGCCCACCTTCTTCACAAGTGGAGATGCAGGTTCAGGTTCAAGCTGTTCAGGCTCCTGTTCAAGCTCAGACTCCTCCCCAAACCTCTGGGAAGAAGAGAGAGAGGAAGAAGCAGAAAGCGGAGTCGGGTCAGTAAATAAGTCGAGCTGTTCAGAGGCCAACAAGCACTGGCTAGCAAGGGGTAGCCTTGAGTGTAAATATCACAGTTTCAATGCAACACAATACTGACACAAAGATTTAAAACCAAAATATGTAACATGATTTAATTGTTTTTGTTTTTGAAATTATTGTAAATTCAAATCAACAATTATTCCTACTGTTGTTATTAATTAATATTTATAAAATATATTCAGTTTATTATCTATACCATTTTATTATTAATATGACTTTAATACAGACTAAGAAAAAATATAGAATTAAAACTCCACAAATGCAGTTTTTTTCCTTGCCTGAGTAGCATAATATACCTTTTAGCCATATTGCTCTTTAGAATAACAATGGAAGTATATCTGGTGCTGATTAGTTGGTCTGCTCAAGTAGAGCCTATGTTTTATTGCTTTACAGCAGGGGTGCCCAACTCTAGTCCTGGAGAGTTATTATCCTGCAGCGTTTAGATGCATCCCATCTCCAGCATTCCAGAATCAAATGAGCACAGTCTCTCCTCAGCCTTTTAGCTCTGCAGAGGCCTGGTAACGAGCTATTTGTTGAATCCAGGTGTGCTGAAGAAGGGCTGCATCTAAATGTTGCAGGATAGTAGCCCTCGAGGACGGCATTCATAGGTCGCCAAGCTGTAGTTTTCAAACATCCTTAATAGGAGAGAAAGATGGCGCTCCTTCAGTTTCATTACTCTGACAGACCGTACCTTTTTTGACCTAAAATATTTCCGTATTAGATAAATCAGTCTGTGTTGTAAATGATTGTAAAGTGTAAAAGGCCTTCTCTCAGCTGCCTAAAACTTCTTCTCTCCATTTCAAGCAGACGCCCAGCAGCTTGAGGTGAAAGCAGAGCAAGCTCCTTCTCCCAGCAAAAAGGAAGCTCCTTCTGTGGCTGAAACCAAAGTTGTTGATGGTGTCAACCCGACGGCTGTCACTGGGAAAAAGAAAAATTCTGCCAAAAAGCAGAAGACAGAGCATGGTAAAAACGAGAAAAATGATCTCACTATCTGAGTTGTATGTCAGTTTCTTTAGGGCTCGTGGGTAGAGATGAGGCGTGTATCTCTAATAAATCTTTTTTTTTTTTTTTCCCAAAACAGTAGTAGAGGAAACCCACATTTTGGCAGAAATGGCCGCCTCCAACCACCAAGCAGCTCATAATGATGACGTACCGTCGAAAACATCTGGCAAGAAACAGAAGAATGAGACAGATAAAGGTAAAATGTTTTGGGTTTTTTTTTTTAATTTTTTTTTTTTTTACCCTTTTTGGCCAGCTGTGGCTTGTAAAGTTTATTTCATACATTTCAGTTACAAAAATAAACCTCATATAGATTTATTGCAGACAGTGATATATTTCATGTGTTTATTCCTTTTAATTTTGGTGATTGTGGTTTATAACTTATGAACAAGCATTCTTGGAATGTTGAGTGGAAGGAGAAAGTTTGGTAGAGACTGGTGCACAAAACCTTTCAAGAGTTTGCCACAGATCCCCAAAGTCTCGACTGTGGCTGTAGTCAGTACTTCAAGAGCCACCACACACAGACTTATCCATGACAGGAGCTGCAGCTGTCACATTCTTTGTGTTAAGCCACTGCTAAACCAGAGACATGCGAAGTGTTGACTGAGGGTGAAAACAGCTGGACTGTTGCTCGGTGGTCCAGTCAGATTCTCAGATGATAGGAAAGTTTTGCGTTCCCTTTAGAAATCCCAGATTCTAGAGGAGGAGTGGAGCAGCACAGATTTCAGTAGCTTGAGGCTCAGTGTGATGTTTCCACCATTATTGATGATTTGGGGAACCCTGTCATTTGCTGTTGTTGGAGAAGCTGATTTCATTTTCCAGCAGCAGCAAACAGAGCCGTGGTTAAGTATTGACGTCATATACTGTACATTAACATTCTTTTGGGTAGATTGAAATGTCTCTATTAAAATTATTTTTCCCTCTTCCAAATTCCTTTTTTTTTTGGCAAATTATTCAACCACACTTTTTCCTTCCACTTAACTTTCCTTGAAAACAGAACTAGCTTAGCACTTTGTGATCCAGCACTCTTCATACGCTTATCTTCCTCGTCAGGAGTGTCAATAACTGCATGCTTATTTACTGTCATGTCAGTTCTCTTTCCTATTATAATGTACACCATAAAGACATTTAAGTTGTTTTTTGTAATAATCAAATTTTCGAGGAAACTGATTTTTAGGTGTTTATTTATTCATATCACTTGAAATGTATCATACTGTGTTCAATTGTTAATTTACTGAAATATATTATCTTTTTTATGTTTTTATAAGCTTTTGAGAGGTACCTTTTTATATAGAGTGCAATGTATTGTTTACAGTCTAATATTTGTTGGTGTGGATGGGTTTTGTAGCACAGTCAAACACCGTTTAAAGGCTCTGTTATCTGCAAAACATCTACAGGCTATTTATTATAACAATAAACTGCATCACCAACCTTTTGTGAATTACCAGGGAACACGGAAGTGAAACTGAAGGAGCTGCTTTCTGGTCTGTCCAGCCTGGCTTTGTCAGAAGCAGAAGCTATCAGTGTGATAGCACTCCTCCGAGAAAAGAGCCCCACTGCCCTGGATACCTGGCACAAAGTAAGAGATTACTGGGCCACAAACTACACAGTTGTGACAAACGGCATGTCTTAATATTTGTATGTAGCAGGAAACCTGAAAATGATTACTGAACTTCCCCTGCCTGCATTTCACTTCTCCTCTTACTCTTTGACCTGCAGTCCACAGCAAGGCCTGATCCGGCTGCCCAAGAGAGAGAGAAGCTTCTGGTAACCCTGCAGGAGGAGTCCTCCATCGCCAAAGATAAAGTGAAGCAGCTCAGTCAGGTCAGAAATTCATTCAGAAATCATTGACTCGTAAGGTCTGGATTGTTTTTGAGGTTTTTTTAAAAAAAATTTTTTTTAATGGTTTAGGAGCTTCAGCTTGAGAAGCAGAAAACTGGCAGAGCGGAGGCCGTGATGAGAGACCAGCGAGCAGCCATGGAGAAAGAGCTGGGGGGCATGCAGGCCAAAGCACAGGGCAGCTACCAGGAGCTGCAGAACATGCAAAAAACGGTGAAACCTCAACTTCTTATCTGTTTACTTACTAAATAAAAGGAACTGTTGCTAAATGTAAGGAATTGCACGGTGTGTATGTAGTTTCAGCAGATGAGGGAGCAGATGGAAACCCAGATCACTCGGCTGCAGCAGGAGAACGGGATCCTGAGGGACGCGGTCAGCTCAGCCACCACTCAGATGGAGAGCAAGTCAGTGTTGCAGTTCTGGGTCAAATCTCCACTTTCATTCTGTCAGAATTTAAATAATACTTCTATTATCATTGTAGTACACTTTCTTAAAGATATTTCAAATATTATCATATTTCTGTGATAATTTTGTAGCATTAAAGGCTTCATGCCGTCTTGAAGTCTTTTATAATTATGATTTAGATCAGTGGTTCTCAAACTTAGTACCTAGGGGCCTCTTCCTACTTACATTTTTAGATCGAGACAGTCACTGTACTTTAACAGTAACATTAACGTTTTCACTTTAACATTAAAGGGTTTTTTGTGTAAATTTGTTTTGTCAAAAAAATCCAAATTTTGTTGATCATAATTGATTTGTAAAAGCAGTAAAAAGGGTAAAACACCCAAGCGGATGAGTACTTGTTATAGGCGCTCTGGGTAACCTAAAGCACTTGTTCCATGTGCATTGTCATCCACTTTATCCTCCTTTGTCTTTCCCTCCTTGTGTCCTACCTCCTTACTTTTTTCCTTCCTGCCTTCCTTTATTTCCTGCCTTCCTTCCTATTTTTCCTTCTTCCCCATCTTTCCTTCCTTCTTTTCTGTGTCCTTTCTACATGCCTGTCCTCCCTTGTATACTTCCTTTCCTTCCAGTTTCCTTCCAGTCTGTTTACTGCATTAAGTTAATTGAAAACTTTGTGTCTTATTATTATTATTTTAAATGGATGTGAAGGAATGAGAACTGTTGAAAGTTGAATCTGTGAATGTGATAATTTTCTGCATGATAAATGTGAAGGAAGCCTGTAATAATCACCAGCTGTTAGAACGATCACCTGTTCAGGCATGTTCATTTTTGCTTCATCAAAAGCTTCAGTGGAACAAATTTCTAGAACTCCGAGCAACAACTGAGATAAACCACAGTGAACCAGCAACTGGTGCTGTTGGCACATGCTCGGAACGATGCCTTGGTCTTCATTTTGTGCATTTAAACACAGTAACACATGTTCGCTAAAGGAATCTATTAAGTGCGTCAAAGATGAAAACCATTAGAGCAAATTAACTTCTACCTACAAGGCAGGCATATTGGATTTTGAGTTTGGGGTTAAATCGTCCTAATGGAAGCTCCAACTTTGTGAGAACCTCTCTATTAATCTTTCAAACTTCAAAACTACCAAATTTTGAGTCTGAATAAAAATAGAACAGAAATTTACAGAGTATCCTTCAGTCACTTCTGTATTGCCCATGTAAACTAATACTTATTTTCTTTTTTTTTTTGTTTGATGCCATAAAACAATTCGAAAATGTTGGTGGTGTTATATTACTGTGATACTAGTCTGGGAACATTTTTTATTTACTCAGAAGGTTCTTGAGTAGATAATTAATACTTAAACAAAATTGAACATTTACATACTCATTGCCTTCTTTTGGTTTGATTTCTTTATATTCTTTTCATAAAATTACTTTTTGAAAGTAGCTGCCTGCTTTTTGTTGCATGCTAGCTGGAAATCATTTTTGAGTTGCTTTTGTGTCTAATTTACTTTTCACACTGAAATGTCTTTGGTGGGTTGTCGATGATTTGCTTCTTCGGCAGTTTCCCTAAACATTGCCCCATGAGCCATTTTCACATCGCATTCTTGACAGGAATTCGGCAGAGCTGAACAAGCTGCGCTCCGAGTATGCTGGCCTGATGAAAGAACTGGCAGACAACAACAGCAAGCTGCAGCAGGAGGAGCACCAGAGGAAGTCACTGGAGGTCAGCTACAAGCAGAACGTGTCCCAGCTGGAGGTACGCTAACCCAGATGTGTGTATTTACCTTGTGCTTCAGGGTCCCTCAGCACAGAAAAAAAAAAAAAAAAAAAAAAAAAATGAAGAGAATTGTACAAAACCTCAGTGTGCAGTATAGCCTCGTATCTGGTCAGTGGGTGTGGCAGCATTAGTGGGGAAACGGGAGGGGGAAGCTGCAGTAAAAGTCCAAGGGTGGGTTGTGGGAAACAAAACCTGAGATGGGTGGGTTTGCTTGCTTAGGAAGCTGGAATGTTTGAAGCTGTGTGCTTTGTATAAACATGACTTTTTCCTGTAAAATACTCGGATCAACCCTTCCTGTTGGCTTGATGCAGACAAGTCTTTGCAATGAACTTCAGAGGTATACCAAGCTTAGGGTTTCACAGACTTAAACCTCAATGAAGCAATCTGAAGGGGTTTACATGCATTCCCAGTCAGAAGTTTACATACACCTATCTCATTAGGTATTATTATAGTTTTTAATTTTGAGCGTTTAAGGATGTTTGAGCCGTTGTCTTTCCAAAGTGTAAAGTTTATACAGCAAACAACTTTGCTGAATTAAATAAAAAGGAAAAAAAATGGGTGACAGCAATGGAAAAGAAAACTCAAGTCTTTGACTTCACTAAAAATCTTTTATATATCTTAAATATAAATCTTTTTATATTTTTAAAGACGTAGATGCTGAGCTCTGCTTTATGAAGTAAAACAAATATATTGTTCTACTACTATGCCTTGTGTTAAAAAGTTGCTTGATTCCTCTTCATCTCCAGGCCCAGTTACAGGATGCGAAGCGAAGCTGGGAAGAGTTGCAAAACTTCCTCCACAATGTCAATGCTGAAAGAGAGAAGCTTCAGGCCTCTAAGCAAGGTCCCTAAACATCCTGTCACGCAGAAAGCGTTAATATTTTCTCAGTCCCATCAAGTTGAAGTAACTTGGTGTCTTTATCTTTTAAAAGAGCTTCACAGCCAACTTCTGGCAGTCGAGACAGAGATGAACAACAAAAACAAGGAGCTCCAGACTCTACACAGCAATCTGACTGAAGCTGTGGTCTCCAAGGAGCAGCTGGAGCGGAGGGTGATGGAGCTGGTGGAGCTGTCCCAGCGCAGTGTGCCGGATGAAACCGTGCAGGCCCAGGTTCAGGTAAGCTACTCTGACCAACTCACAATATGAATGGAAATAAATCACACAGTCCAACTGGAAATAACTCTTAAAATTTGTTTTTTGTTTTTTGTTTTGGTTTTTTTTAGGAATTGATGAACGAGAACAAAGCTCTTAAGGTTCAGAACGAAACACAAAAAGTCCAGAATGAGAGCCTGCAGACTCAGATCTCTTCACAGGTGTGGGCCGGCTTTATCTGTCTTTTATATTTCTTTTGAAAGCAACATAAGATTAAAACCTACATTTCTGAGCGCAAGTAGGCTAATGAGATTTCTCTGTTCAACATTTAGGCCACCCATGTGTCCCACATTGAGGAGCTACAGAAGCTGTAAGCAAGTCTTTTTATCCTTGAATTGTACCAAATGTGTTTCCATTAGAGTTCATGACAGTGATCTTGTGTATATGAATATTTTAACTTTTCTACCTAGACTGGCTGAAAAGGAGTTGCAGAGGAAGAATCTGGAGGATTCTCTAAATGCTGAGAGGAGCAGCGGAGCGGGCAGAGAAACGAAAATGCAGGTATGTTTTAAAGAGTCCCTCAGCTTCAGGGTCCTGTACTAACATGTCACTGGTTAGTCTGTAGGCAGTTCATCAAAATGTTCTCCACCATGTTGGAAAGATATTTAGTTTACATTTGCATCCAGCACCTTGCAAGATTATTCAAATCTCTTGAGCTATTTCACATTGCTTTATGTTGCAACATAAACTTTTCTTCTCCGATACCCCGACACAAAATAGGCCATAATTGTGAGCTGGAAGGAAAAGGATTCATGGTTTTCAACATTTTTTACAAATAGTCTGAAAAGTGTGGCATTTAGACCCCTGTGCAACCAGTTTAGACCCCTGTGCAACCAGTTTAGACCCCTGTGCAACCAGTTTAGACCCTGTGCAACCAGTTTAGACCCCTGTGCAACCAGTTCCCTTCAGAAACCAACTTATTTTTATCAGTAAATCACAGGAGTATCAGATTACAGGGGTCTGAGTCCACATGTGTGTCATCTAATTTCTGTATAAATACAGCTGTACTGTTAAGGTCTCAGGTGTTTGTTAGAGGATGTATCAGACCGCTTGGGGACAAAATTGTAGAGAAGTCTAGAGGTGGGTTGGGTTTTAAAACGACATCCCAAGCTTTTAAAATCTCAACAAGCTTTGCCAAACTGCAAGCTTACTAAGACACCTCAGGTTTGGAGAATCTGTTGATATGATCTCTATTAGTCATGGACTCCACAAATATGGCCTTTATGGAAGAGTGTTGTTGAAATCAAGCCATAAGAAGTCCCATTTACAGCTTCCCAAAGGAATACAGAATACATGTGGAGCAACATGCTCAGGTCAGATGAGAGCAAAATGAAACGTTTGCATGTGAAAAGGAAAAGTAAATGTGGTCCTGAACAAATCATCCCCATGGTGACGCATGGTAGGGCCAGCATCATACTATGGGAGTACTTTTCTTCAGCAAAGGTGATTGGAGCTGAAACTGGGCAATCCTAGAACAATATCTGTTGGAGACCTAAAATAGACTTGAGACCGAGGTGGAGGCTCGTCTACCATCAGGACAGCAACTGTAAACATGCATCTGAGATACAATAAAATGGTTTAGATCAAAGTAGCTTGAATGGTAAAAATCCAGACCTAAATCTAATTGAGAATCTGTAGCAGAACTCGAAAAGTGCAGTTCACAACTGCTCTCCATCCGGTCTAAATGAGCTTCGAGATATTCAGCATAAAGGAATGGGCACAAGTTTCTTGTCTCTACAAGCTTTGCACATCTGGAGACTATTACCAAAAGACTTGCAGCTGTAATTGGAGAAGTATTGATTCAGTGGGGTGAACACACCTGGATTACACAATTTTCAGATTTATCTTTTAGTAAAACATGTTAATACTTTCCTTCCTCTTCTCAATGATGCACCTCTTAGTGTTGAACTATCACAAAAAAATCCCAATAGAAACATAGAAATTATGGTTTTAATGTGACAAAATATGAAAAAGTTCAATGAATGTTTCAGAAATCCAAAGAGCTATTTTGAAAAAGGAAATTTTTTGCCTTTTTAGGCTTTGCACAATGAGAACGTGTCACTGAAGACGGAGATTCAGAATCTGCAGGCACAGATAGCTGATCAGGTTAGCTACAGCTTTGTTTTTTAGCACGTTTAAAAGGCCCCTTAAATTGTGTTCCTCTTTATTACACACCTAAACTTATTGGCTTTGACTCTCTCCCCTTCAGTCAGCTTCCCAGCTGGCCTTGGACCAGATCCAGAAGAGGTGGGTGGGGATAAAAACATATTTTTAATGGCGCTGACTTTGTCTATGAAACAAATGATCTGCAGTGAAAACCTGCTTCCTCCGCAGTGTCCAAGAGAAAGAGGAGAACATGAAAACAGTTGAGGGACTATTGGAGAAGGGGCTGATTGAAGTGGCCAACAAAGAAGCAGAACTGAAGGTAATGTCAGTTAAAAAAAAAAAAGAAACAGCCATATTTTTAATTAGTGAACATTTTAATCTCTCCTTTTTGTCTGTTTTTGAAAAAAACCCACATAATTCATTGACTGGTTTTTTTTGTTTTTTTCCCCCCCCTCAAATTGCAGACTGTGAGAGAAGAGAATGAGGCACTCAGACATGAAATCGAGGACCTTAATAAAAAGAAAGCAGAACAGGTGAGGTCTGGTTCGTTTTTAAAAAGGTTTACCATATTATTTCTTATTACACATTTATTGTATTGTTTTCTAACCACAGGCTTCATCAGAGTTGAAAGTGGAAGAGCTCCAAAACCAGTAAGATCAATCAAGCCAGTTCCAGCATTTCTTGGTCTGTAACAATGAGTTCTTTTCTCTTGACCCCTAAAAGCTCTGTTAAGCCACACATTCCTTTCTGGTAATCTGATGAGAACTGAATGTGTTGTCTTCATAGCTAAACCTTTCTAACATTTGCATAAAAGTTGCAACAGCAATCCTATTAACATCTGGACTAGTAATACTTACATCATTATCAGCAAGTCCAAAGTACCAAGTGTAGGTGTAAACCAGAGATCTAGACTCAGTATTACTTTTTCTTTCTAACCCTTTAAATAGAAATATAGAAATATGTGAGGGGGAATAAAGGATTTTTTTTTTTTTTTAGTGGGAAGTAAATGATGTAGCTTATGAAGTCACTTCTGCAGCGCATAGAGCTTCCTAATTGTTTAATTACTTTTATCTATTTTGGTTTTAAAATCTCAAGGCTGAAAGTGTATATTGACTTAATATGCTTTGATGATGTTAGGAGACTCTGTGAGGCTTCTAAAAGTTTCGACTTAGCAGAGCTTTGTGTCACTGATGTGTAGGATCCAAGAGAAAGATGTGAAGCTGAAATTGATGGAGGAGAATCTACAAGCAGCACAAGCCAGCAGCTCCACCAAAGAGAAGATCGTTGAGGTTTGGGCCTTTCCAGTACAATAATGTAGCATTTTTCAGAGGACGACAATCATTCATGTAGTTTTGTTCCAGTTTGAGCTCGTTTTATCCTCTTATCTCATAGACTCGAGAGCAGCAGTTGTCTGCTGTTCTGCAGGAGATGGAGCAGCTAAGACAGGAGCTAATGCAAAAACAGACAGACGATTCTGGTACCAAGCTTCAAGAACTCCAGGCTCAGTAAGTTGACCTCATTCTTTACAGTAAGTGCCATTTTTCTACCTTCCCCAAAAATCCGACCATAATGGGGAAATTGTGAACTTCAGATTAGCAGCAAAGGACCAGGAAATTCAGACGCTTCAGACTGAGCTGGAGGTAAAAACAAAGGATCTGAGTGAGAAGGTGGAGCAGATACAACAGCAGGTGAGGAAGGGTTTCATAAACAAAAAATGGCTGCTATCAGAAGATATTTTGTTCTCATTATTTATTTATTTTTTGTTAATGCAGCAGTCCAGCTCTGCAGCACCAAGCCCTGAGTTTCTTGCAGCGTAAGTAAAGCTATGCCACTCAATCCGTGTCTAAAAAGTATATACTGGGAATAGTGAATGGCTTTAAAGATGAGTGGCTATTTTGTTTGGCAGGTTGTCCGAGAAGGAGAGTCAGGTGCGCAGTCTGCAGGGGGAGCTGGCAGAGCTGAGGGACTCATTGGAGCTTCACAGAAAAAAGAACAACGTAGGTTTCCTGCAGCAGTAACCTATAATGCATTAACACTAAATGTTTTCCCTCTGTCCTCTGAATGTTACCACAAACTGTTCCCCCTCCACAGGTTTGAACACTGCATATAACCATAGTTGCTGTTCTCCACTGCCACTTATTCTCAGTTGGTTTGCTTTTGTTCTGTTCAGCTAGAATCTCTTGTTTTGGTGGCTGGAATACGCTCTGTAGAAGAAGTAGGGAATCCAGCCTAGTTGGGCACATCAATATCTCGTCTGCCTCGATTGAGATTTCTTAAGCAGAGCATTGCGAAAGAGAGCTTCCAGTCTGCTCGTGTTGTCCTCACTGTTGGATCCAGTTTCAGCAGGCTTGGTGGTTGTTGTGAATGAGTCAGAATTTTAGAAACTCTCATTTTGATACATTTTAATAGTTTTTATACCTCATGAACCTTTTATCACACTGGAACCACAAACTTTAATATCATTTTATTAGGATTTGGGGTAAATTAAAATCTGAAAAGTGTGGCATGCATTTGGAGTTAGCTTTTTTTTAAAATTATTCTGATGCCTCTAAATGAAGCCCACTTGGGTCCAATTAATTCACAGAATAAGTCTTGCTGTTCTGTGAACGTCTCAGAGGATTATTTAAGAACACTGGTGAATAAACCACATCATAAAGATCAATTGCCACTCCGCACAGGTGAGGAAGAAGACTGGGGAGAAGTTTAAAGCAGGGTTAGATGACAAAACAGTATCCCAAGTGTTAAACATTTCAATGAGCATTTGACCTTCTGTCATGGAGAGCTTTAGCCAAAAAAAAAAAAAAAAAAGCCAAGTTGCCCATGGTGACTCTGGAGGAGCTGTAGAGACAAGCTAGAGAATCTGTCGGTGGGAAGACTATCAGGTCTGGCCTTCATAAAATGTCTCATTTGCCGTTTCATACAAGCCATGTAGAGGACACTGCAATATGTGGTCAGATTTTCCTACATGCGAAACCCTTTGTGTTGTAGAGAAACGATTGCAGCACATGACCTTTTAAGCACCATTTCCGTCATGAAACATGGTGGTGGCTGCATCATGCTGTGGGAATACTTTTCTTCAGCAGGGTCAGGGAAACTGCACAGTTGATGGAAAGATGGATGTGCTGCTTTGTGTTGGCCTATCACATAAAACCCCAATAAAATACATGGAGCTTTGTGGTTGCAATGTGACGGATTGTGAGGAGGTTCAGTTGGTATGAATACTTGAAAGGCTCTGAATTGTTTTTTCTAGAATAAGAGCAATGATTTTCCTCTAGAAATCATGAACATTATGATGCTAGCTTTTACTCACAAGTGATCCGAGACAAGTTCTAGAGAAGATTGGGATTTCTTCTCCTCTTGTTCCTTTAACAATTTAAGTTTTTTTTTTCTAACGTGAGAAATCATTTCGGGTCAGGTTGTATTTAGGGGTCACTCAATGCTTTTTCCCTCAGGCTAAACTGAAAATAGTATCTTTCTGGAACTGACTTTGTAAAACAGGAGCTTCGGGAGAAAAACTGGAGTGTAATGGAGGCTCTGTCAGTCACCGAGTCCATGCTTCAAGGAAAACTCAGCAAAGCTGTCAAGGTTCGACACCTCATCTCAGTCCTGCTTCACTCTAGATCCAATCTGATGCATTCCCCTCCAAAATGTCTGTGTTTTGCCATAATTGACCCTGTATACTTTCTTTTTGCACCATCATCTGTGATAACACTGCATACTCATTTACCTTACTTTTGCTCTTCCTCCTCTTTTCTTGGCCTGAAGATTTCGATTTGGCTTTAATTCCAGCTGTCGAATCAGTTTGGTCCTCTTGCTGCATGACGTATTTTACCGGAGTCTGAAACTTCGCTAAATCAAAAGACAGGGAATGAGTGTGCAGTGACTTAGTCATTCACTAGATGTCATTAGCTCAAGATTCATGTTTTATTTCTGTCTTCTTGTCATTAAGCATGGCATGTTTTCTCCATACTGCCAATATCACCACCTAATCAAAATAACTCTATAACGCAATCTGTTCTGTTTTTAATGAAGTTTAATCTTTCCAAATGTTTAATTCATATTCAACAGCTCTGTAACCACAAAGAAAGCATCTCTGATCACCATCAGGACAAAAAAAGTGCAGCTAGATGTTTTAGCTATGTTTACCTTACATTTTGTGCAGTCACAGGATAGTTTACAACAAGATGGCTGTTTCTATTTGCAGTTACACTGAAGTGAGTACATTTTTGCCATCCTCCTCCAGCATTAGGTTCGAGTGCTTGTGATCGGTTCTTCTTTTAGTCCTCGGAGTGAAAGTGAGCAACATCAGCTTATTGTAGAAGCCCTTTTGCATTTATTGAAAAGCTTCGAGGTACTTCGGTCATTTTAATGCAGGCAGAATCATTTATTTACTGATCTGAGTGCACAGAGGCTAATGAGATGCTCAAAATCTGACGTTTTGTGTTTAGTTATGGGCATAAAAGTTTTGAGATGTCACAGAAATGTACCTTTTTTACAAAGGTTTTATTTCAGCATTCAGTATTATTCTGTTTCTATGGTTTACTATAAGCATTTGATATATTAGCTTTTATTGAGAAATATATTAAGTTATTCAGAAATGTGATTCAGTAATTGAAGGGACGAAGATTTGGGGAGTTTCCTGCATATAGAGCTAAAATGAAAATGTTTTGCTCCCTGAGTCACTTTATGACTTTTAGCTTGTGACACTGTGCTCCATCCTGCTGGAAAAAAAAAAAAAAAAAAAAAAAAAGCATTGTTCTTGAAGAAAATACTCCTAGCTCATTAGAGAAAATGTTCAGTACTACTCTTTATTCAGTGTTAGTGTTTTTAAGCAAGATTGTGAGTGATTCCGCTCCCTTGGATGATGGGTAACCCCACACATTAATGGTCTCACTGTGCCTCACTGTTGGCATGACGCAGCACTCATGGTAGGGTTTATCTTTTGGTGCCTCATGGAAAACTTCAGGCTGTCCTTGATGGTTTTTTTATCATAAGATGGTGGCCTTTTTGCTGCCCGTCTTGACACCAGGCCACCATCCCAAAGTCTCCTCCTCACTGTGGATGCAGAAGTGCCAACACCTTCCTGCCACCATGTGGAAACAAGCGCTGCACTGGTGGTAGCTCTTATCTCTTGTGTGAATCATATTTTGGGCATCATCCTTGCACTTGCTAGACTTTCTCACACCTCCTGAAACTTTCTTCACAACAACTGAACTTGAAGGTTTTGATTATTTCATAAAAATGACTGATTTAAATTCAGTCATTGAATCAGAATAATGGCAATAGCTGCTCAGCCACACAGTGCCTCCTGTTCAATTTGTGGCAGGGCTAAAATGCAGTATATTAGTTAATATTCAAATAAGTTTGCAGTTATTTGCATTTCCTCTTATCACTCTTCATAGCAACTCAGACTCTGTGCAGATTGCCTCCTTAAAAGATTGCTGTTGGTCTCTAAGCCTTTGGCCTGTTGAAAGGTACACATGTATTCTCTGCACAAATGGAGGCAGGGGTGGGAGAACATGTACTTAATTTATATTATAACACAAGTTTATTCTAGTTAAATCCTTTATGAAATTAATTTAGAAAAGCCTGATTGAAGAAATGATTGGTTTACATCAGGATGAGAGCAGAAGTTTGGGGTCGTGTCAGCTTGTGTAACCACTGGATTGCCACCGCATCATCTGAATCAAATCACCGTCGTTCTCAACGGTCTTTTTGTCTGTATGTTTGTTTTTGTACTTTCTGCTTTCTAGGAAGGCCAAGCAGCACTGGCAGAAACCCAAGCTGAGTGTCGAGATGTTCTGCACAGACTTCTGCCCCACGTGCCTCTGCCCTCTGAACAGGTATTGACAGCACTGGATATGTGCCTTCAGGCTTACTTTCTTTCAGAATTGTTTTTGTTTGCAGTGTTTGACTTGACTTTTCGCCACAAATTGTTCCCCAGAACCATCAGGAGTGGTTACAGAGATTTGAGAGTGAAGTAGCTAAAAGCTTGGTTGCACAGTCTAGCCAAGCATCACAGGAGTCTGAGGTAAAGTTAAAAGTAGAAAAATAAAGTTTGCTAGCCGTCCTTTTATATTCTTAATGAATAAATAAATGTCGTCCTTCCTGCAGGAATTATCTGAGAAACTGAAAGAAGCAGAGGAAAACCAAAGGATTTTACAGAAAGACTGCGAGACATACAAGAAGGTTTTGGCAGAGACGGTAAGAAGTTTCTTTGAGTCATTTTCCTGAAGTCATGGGGATCTCTTCTCCTGACTGAGGTCTTATTCCTGCTATGTCCACAGGAGGGCATCCTGCAGCGCCTGCAAAGCAGTGTGGAGGAAGAGGAGTCTCGCTGGAAAGTTAAACTGGAACAATCGCAGGAGGATGTTAGAGAGGTGTGTATTCAGGCTCAGAAAGTAACAACATTGCAGACTAGACATTACATCACAGATGTTTGTTCCTTTTTAACAAAAGTTCGAGAATCTTAAGCTTCCTTTACTGTTGCTGTTCTTATTGCATCCAAAAACTGTGGAAAAAATAAAAGTAGAAACAAAAACATGAGTTCTGGTATTTCAACTGCTTCCATGACTAGCGATATATACAATCCAGAACCTTGAAATGCAGACTATTTCTTCAAAAACATTTGTGAAAGAATGGGTCACTCTCAGGAACAATGTAAATTCCAGCGTTGGCACCAGGATCGGATACCCCCTGTGGAATAAATCCAGTTGTTAAATCTCTTCTAAATATTCCACATTAAATGGTTTGTGGGGTTACAACAAAGTGGAAGTGGCTGGAAATGGCATCAGTTCAGTCACAAAGGGGTTAGCCACATTAAGCCACAGAGCCAGGTCAGTGTATGCTATGATGTCATGTAAACATGACGTCTAGACTCTAAGCAAGTGGAGATGTGTTCTCTGGAGTGATGAATCATACCAATTCAGAGGAGTCTGGAGCAGAAACATAACTGAGGAAGTTTGTTTTGGAAGAATCTGACTGACCTACACCGAGTTCTGACCTCGGTGTGATAGTACACTGTCCTTCGCTCGATCGAAAGAAAGAAACAAAGACAGAAAGAGAGAGAGCAAACGAACACCTTTGGGAAAAATTAAAGTGGAGACTGCGAGTCAGATTATCTTGTCCAACATCAGTGTCTGACCTCACAAATGGTCTTCTGGAAAAATGGTCAAAAATTCCCATAACACCTTTTTCAAAAGCTTTTCCATAAGAAAACCCTTTGCTGCAATAGCAGCAAAGGGCCAACATCCTATTAAACTCTGTGGATTAACTGTTGGGTGTCACTCACACTAAGGTGTGTGTGAGAATGGATAACCCAGTATATTGTAGCAATGCAAATGTGAACAGTCCATCTGTGTTTTGACCTTTCTGGTGAAATAATCTGGCCCTAATTTATAGAGCAGATCTGGATAATCTCTGCCCACTTCAAACCAATTCTTCTGACTAAACTTCCACATATTCTGAGCATTATCGTGTTTAATTGTTCTGTGATTCTGTTGTGCTCGGCAGCTGAGAAGAGAGAAGCAGCACTTGGAGTCAGAGCTGGAGAGGGCAGAGCGTGAGAGCGCTACATATGTGACAGAAGTGAGAGAGGTGAGCAGAAACTGAACTAAATGTTC
Source organism: Anableps anableps (assembly GCA_014839685.1). Classification (NCBI taxonomy): domain Eukaryota; kingdom Metazoa; phylum Chordata; class Actinopteri; order Cyprinodontiformes; family Anablepidae; genus Anableps; species Anableps anableps. The sequence continues at coordinate 24,602,723 of CM026080.1, read as the reverse complement.
CTCGCTTATTGTCTTTAAGTTGTCTGTGAAGATCATTCGAAGGGTTTTGCAGCTACAAGATGCGTTATTTCTCAGTCATCCGGTTTCACTGTTGAGACTGCTCCCCTGGATCGTCTCCCAAAGACCCCCATTAAACATGTCGAACTTAATTTCAGCTCAAAGATCTGTTGACTGAGTTGCAGACCAGACTTGATGGCTCATATACAGAGGCTTTCAGACAGAATGAGGAACTGGCTTTGGTAAGCATGGATGATCCTCTAGCTCAAGCTTCTTTAAAGCCTGTCGGGGGTTTCACCGTCTGCTGCATAACTTCGGGTCATCATTCACAACTTCTATAAAGGTGTCGGAGGCTCTAACTTGCAGTGCTTTGCAAAAGCAGGCGTACTCTTTTTACTTTGTTGGGATTTTATGTGCTGAACCAACACAGATCAGTATGCAGTTTTAGTGCAAGAGAAGAAAAACTTTTACATGGTTTTCAACATTTATGGTGTGCATCTGTGTTCAGTTGTTTTTTACTCTGAACACCTTTAAATAAAATCCAATGGAACAAATTCAGTTCAGGAATTATCTCAGAAGATAACTCTAATTTTCCTCTATATAAGCTGTGTAGTCTATTTTCAATAAAAATCACTCCGTTTTTGTAATAGAACATTAGTGAACAAAAAAAGGATTAGAGAAACTGAGACTGGGGCAAAGTTCACGTTCCACCAGGACAACAACCTTGAACATACAGCGAGAGCTACAATAGAATTGTTTAAAGCAAAGCATGTTAATGTTAGAATGGCCTAGTCAAAGCCCAAACCTAAATCTGATCTGTGTGGAAACTTGAAAATTGATGTTCAGACTGTTTCCAATCTGAGTTCGAGGGGTTTTGTAAGGAAGTTGCTCGTAATAACATACAGTCCACCAAGAATATTAGCAGCGAAAGTGATTTCTATAAAGTATTAACTGAATACTTGCACACTTAACCACCTCAAATCCTAGTAAAATACATTAAAGTTTGAGGCTATCACATGACAAGGTTTAAGGAGTATGAATACTTTGCAAGGCACTGTTACATCGTGAACTACAAAAACTAAAGAAATAAGATCCTGAATGATGATCCTCCCTCTAGTTGCTGTGATACTAACTTTTCCTTTTCCACATTCGTATTCTACTCTTGTCTTTTTCACACCACTAAACATTCTCTCTGCAGATGCCAAAAATGGATCCCAGTAGTGATTAACTAAAGCCTCAATGTTCAAACTATTCTTATCTGTTTTGCCTGTTGCTTAAAGGTTGCTGGTGATCTTTTTTTTTTTTTTTTTTTTTTTTTTTTTTTTCCTCACTGGTGATAATGGTTAAATCAACCATGTGTTTTAAACTCTAAAGGCTGTGTTCAGACCAACAATAATGCCATCGGATGTGACCTGCTTCATGACATCTGTTGGAATTTCACAATCATCTGATGAAATATTCACACTGCAGCATTTTTGCAACCAAAGAACGAAGAAATTAACTTGACCTCTGACTTCAACAGAGACCTTTCCTGACTTCCGGAAAAATGTTTTACAATCGTTTTGTAAAGTTAAAGTGTCTGGAAAGTCATATCAGTGTGTTGCAACAAGGTCAATATGACATAGTGCTGTTCTGTGTTTGAACACTTCCTTATTAAAACACTGACACTTCATTCTAACATAAGCAGAGACTTTTGGTATTTTGAGAACAGATGGGTTTTAATAAATTAGAATATCATCTCAAATGAAACCTGTATACTATATAGATTTATCACACTCTAATCTATTTCTGTGAATTTGGATGATCATGGGTAACAGCAAGTCTGAAGCCAAAAACCCATATTTCAGAACTTGCATTTATGCCTCTGGGTTTTCTGAGGTTTTTATTTGCTGTAAGCAATAATCATCCAAGTTCACAGAAATTATTTACTGAAACGTATCATTCTGTGTGTGACGAAGCCTTTTTCTGTCAAATCATTGAAATAATATTGACAGTGATATTCTAGTTCATTGAGAAGCACCTGTGGGTCTCTGCTGTGTTTGATTATTCGTGTATTATGAGCAACAAGCTTAATGTCTGTTCTGTTTTCAGTTGAAAACCCAGCTGACCGAGACGCTGTCCAAGCTGGAGACGGAGGAGAATGAGAGGCAAAGAGTAGCTGGTGACCTGTACAAGGTAACGACTCTAATTTATTTCATGTTCCTGCTCCCACAGGTTAAACCACAGCTTATAATGCTAATAATCATTGTTCTTATTGTTCACTCAGGCCCAGCAGTCCCTTGAAATGATCCAGAGTGAACTCTCAAAACTAACAGAAAACGCTGATGACCTGATAGAGAACAGCAGCCTGCGAGTAAGGCTTTTATTAGACTTGTAGAGGTAGCATCCAGTGGTCCAGCATCTGCTTTAAACCAGCTCATGTGTGTCTGACAGGAGGAGATTGACAAGGAGAAAATGACCGCAGGACTGAATCAAACGGTGAAAGAGATGCAGCAGCTGCTCCATTCGGTCAGCCAGCAACTGGCCAAGAGACAACTGGGGGTGAGTTACCGTCCTTACAAAATGTTGCACCGCATCTGGAGCTTT